>JAYKYS010000026.1:0-600000 GCA_036924285.1 Asterella californica | reverse complement strand
CTCGCATTAGGGATTTTAGAGAGAGGACAAGAGAAAGTGAGAAAAAGAGTGAAAGAGTTGGAAAAGCTTCAGGAATTGAATGAATATGAAGCGGCAGAACAACAGGAGGAGAGAGATGAGAGGAGAGAGCATCAGCATCATTCTTCATACGAACTTAATTCCTCAATTAACGGTACATCCTCTCATCACTCCTCCCATCACCATCACAACGGTGTCTCCACCTCCTCTTCTGCTCAATCTACCTTCAATCTGATCCATCTCGATTTCCTCGACTTACGACGAACACTTATTGAAATGCTGTGTTCGGAGTTGAGAGCACTGGCGACTACGACGAGTGTCATTGGTGGAAAACCGGGACAGCAGATGAGTGGAGTAGGTGGCGCAGGTGCGGGTGGTAGGAAGAGATCAAATGCAGGACAACAACCATCCTCCTCTTCGTCTTCCTCCTCCGCTTCCTCACTCCAACTCTCCTCCATCATCTCTCATCTCCTCACCCTCCACCAAACGAAGAAAACACTTCAAATCTTCTTGTATCAAGTAAAATCACACCACATACGTACTTCAATCAAACAGATTAAATTCACCGGTGATATACTGGGTTATATACAAGAGATGTCACGTAAATTCTTTACCGGAATTCAGAATACTGTTAAGGAATTTGAAAGATATTTTGTGCTGACTGGTGTGGAAGTACCGTATAAGGATGGTAGTAGTTCAACGAATACAAGTGAATTGAATACGACATCAAAATATATCTCGAATCCATCCTCACTCTCCTCTTATCTCATTCGTTGGATCTTACATGAACTTGTGAATACCTATCATGTTATTTTTACACGTCAAGTCTTCAATTCTGATTCAGGGACATTTTACAAACTAGGAAAGTGTTTGAAATATGCGTTTCAACAGTGTAAACAATTGGAAGTTAGTGTGGGCGGCGGGACGGGAGGTGGTGGAAGTTCAACAGGCACAAGGAAATCAAGTATTGTTGGATTATCGAGTCCATCTTCTTACATGAACAGTAAATCATCACTCACACTCACCGGTCTCAACCTGTCCTTCATCCTCAGCCAGCTTTTCACCCCTTCACTCATCGATATCATCACCAAGAACTATCGTCACGTCGAGAATCTCATCCACGAAGAATTGAATGTCGAACAATGGAAGGTGACAGAATTGTTTGTACAAGAGAAGGAGAAAGAACGAGGTGAGAAAGGAAGTATGGATGCAGGTGCCAGTGTGAATAGTGGTGGTAGTAGTGGAAGCGTACCAGCTGGGCGTCGTCGTAAAGAATCTGCTGCATCATCCGCACCTCCAGCCATCAAGAAGAAGTTTGCACTCCGTTTAACTTCGTCAGCGAAATATTTGTATGATGTGGTCCGCAATCTCTTACGCGAGCTTGTACCAATCTTAGATCATTCTATCTCCAACAACGCAGAACTTCGTCTCGAACTATATCCAACTGTGATTCAAGGTATGATATCTCTCTTCGAATCTTATCTTCTCGCCATGGCACAGAAGTTAAAGAATGGTCTGTATGAACTTGAAGAGTTACAATCATTGAGTATCTTAGCAAATTCATATTATTTACAGAGGGATTTGTTACAGAGAGTTGGAAAAGAGTTTAGGAAACAGTTCTGTGTTACACCTGGTTCTTCATCATCATCATCATCATCCTCTTCTACCTCATCTTCACTCATCTCCTCCCACACAATCCCTGAGCTCGATCAATTCTCCTTAAAGTTCCATCGTCTCTACTCTGCCCTCCGTGATACCTTCTGCGAAAAGCGTGCACATATCCTCTGGCCCGATCAAGAATTGAATCTGATGAATAAACTTCTGGGTGGTGCGGTGAATAAATATGCGAATCCGATGGATTTATTTAATTCTGGGAATCTTATTTCGATATCAGCAGAATGGATTGATTTCTGTGAGATATACTTACCAGTATTTCGTAGTAATGTCAGTCGCTGTTTACCTGGAGGTGAGACTGAACTTGTCGTATGTAAAACTTTACATGATTTTGTAGATGGATTGTTGGAAGGCGTGTGGTATGAGGAAGGTGGAAGTGGCGGAGGAGGAGGAGGAAGTCAGAAAAATGGTAGCAGCAGTAGTAATGGCAATGGCGCTTCCTCATCCATCTTCTGGTCCTCCTATCTCTTCGGTCTCGGTGGTTTACAACAATTTCTGATCGATCTGAAATATTTCGCATGTTCTTGTGGTGCGACACTATTGGAAGGACAAATTGATTCCGTTAAACCTGGAGGATATTTTAATGCGAAATCAGCATTGGTGTTACATCATTTATTGAGGATGGGAATTGATTCGTATTGTAATAAGATTCATGTCACAAATCAAGTCGAGTTTATTGAGACAAGTCTGAAATGGACGAATGATATTGTCGAGAAGAAGATGAGATCGTTGCTTACTGGAAAGGATGTGACGAAGAATGGTAGTAATTGTCTTGCACGTGTATGGAAGGATGAGAAGGAGAAGGAGAGAATTGAACGTGAGAAGGAGGCCGAATTGATAAGACAAGCATCGAATACAGCTGCATCAGTACTATCACCACGCTCTGCAGCTGCCGCATCGTTGAAATCACCGACCTCGACGTCTTCTTCCTCATCAACACGACTTGCATCAACAGCGACTCTCCCTCCACATGCTCATTCATCATCCGCAATAGCTGCACCTCGTCAGGAGCGTCGTGGTAGTGGTATCACACCTGATCAACTCGCATTAATGAACTCACAAATGTCGATACAAGCAATGGAAGAAAGGAATGCGAAACAAGCTTCGACATCAGCAGCGGCAGCAGCAGCGACTGAGAGAAAGCCACCAACGAGACGAAAGAAAGAACGAGATCCGGAGGAGAGCGATGATGACTTTTGAGGAGGCAAGCGATCACTCGACTTTAATTTCATGCCAAACGATTTTTGAGTGTTATCTTTTTGATGGTTGCGTGCAACACTCAAATTAAAGCAGCGCCGGACTCTTGTTCTTCTTCCTCCTCTGAAGCCAAAATAGGTTTTCTGTTATGGTAACCAGCTTCCGCTGCTGAGACAGTATCCTCGTCATCCGCCAGTTTTCCTTCTGTCCAATCGATATTGTCAACAGATTGCGACGACCAGCGCGCTCGCTTCATCAAGATCTGCTTTAGTTTGTCTGGACTGCATGAGATTTTTCCTGCTGCATTCGCATTCGCATTCTACCGTGATTTCGTCTGGACACACATCCGAATGACGTCACAAAGAATGTTGACGCATTTGCGGTCCGCGGATTGCTCAGCATATTATTTCAGAGACTCGTGCTGCCTGGTCGCCAAGGAAAAGGGAATTCTCTTGAGTTCATCCCGCCAGCTCGAGACTTGAATTTGTTTTTCGAAATGATATCGATTTCAAACATTCTGATTGACTAATTCAACAACATCGACTTGAAAACAATTTGCAAGTTCGAGTTTCTGCTGATTGTTGCACTTCTACGAATTCTGTCGTCGATGCTGCTGTTTCACTGAAGACGGCAATCCGAGTGTCGATGCAGATGAGAATGATGCTGCCGGTGTCGGACTATTCAATATCAGCTCTCCTTTTCCCACACCAGTCTGATACGAGTTTGTGACGGGACTATTTGTATCAGTAGCAAGACTCTGCGGTGAGTGTCTGAACGGATCATGTAGCTGCTCATGCTGTGACACTGTCCCTCCAGCAGTGAATCGTGAATCAGCATGATGTGATGCACGATGTGTTGATGGATGATGTGCTGGTTGTGCTGTTGATGCTGAGATCGAAGTGCGTGTTGATGGTGGAACATAATGTGCTGCTAATCCATCCATCGAGTATGATATCGAAGAGGGGGAAATATTCGATGTGCCATCACGTTCGGCGTATGCGAGAAGTTGATGACGATATGCATAGCTATTATCACCACCACCACTACCAACTGCAACATTGTCCATAAAACTATGAGGAGGACCACTCTCACTGTCCTCATGTAAATTCGCACTACTTCTCTGTCTCAAATCTACTCTCCTAATCACACTCTCATCTCCCACAAGTAATCTTCCTCTCCAACTTCTATTCGGAGGTCCACAACATCTCGTAAATCCGCCAACTTCATGAAAATGACTCATCGCCAAGCAGAAGCATAAGAATTCAAATGAGGCGATCGTGAAATCGATACACATCTGGGTCCAGGATTTCTTCACGATTGCATCCCAGAGGGAGACGGAGAGCCATAAACAGAAAGTGAAGGAACCGACGGAGAACTATGTTGGAGGATGGAGAGGAGTGCAAGAGTGAGATGTGGGTGTTGTACTTTGCGATTCTTCTGCATTGAGTCTCTGCATCGATTCTGCATTTCCTCATTTCACCCTCGCTCCTCAAACTAACCCACACCAAACCCCACTTGACTCTCCAAATCATACATGCCACCCCGGCAAGTGCATACATCATAAACACGACAAACACAGGTATTGAAGCAGTATCAATCCAGATGTAGATCGAAGTGAAACATTGGAGGATGGAGAGAATCAGGAGTGCGATACTGACACGCTTCCAACGATAGGAGAAGGGAGAGTAGGACCAACGAGTGTGTGAGAGGGATTGAGAGAAGGAGAGAGAACGCGACGCCTCATCTGGGTCGTGATCTGACATCTGGTTGAGGTTGAGAGGTGTAGCAAGGAACAGTGTCGGGGATTACTGAGTATGGTGGTGACTGAGAAAGGTGTGTCGCTCTGATGATGCTAGCAATGCTCTCGCTGTTCTGCTGTTTGTGCTGTTGTTCTTTGTGACATTCGACGCACAGCCAAATTTGCATGACTCAATATCTCCTCAACTATCAATCACTTCACTATTCCTCCTTTTTTTCTGCAACTAAACCTCAATTCATACTTACATGAATTTTTCCATGACTTCTACTCTTCTCATTCGAGTACAGCAACGGTCGAAAGTCAATTTGAGACGTGCGTCTTGTATTTTCTTTGCCTTTCACTTTGAGCTCGTCCTGCTGTGTTAGTTTGTGCATCACAAGTTTCATTGGGTAGTGTCCTTTAAAAGTCCACCACCAACTCACTCACCCACTCATTTCTTCGCACCCTCATTCTCTTTCTCCTCGTTCAGCTCGCGCTCCTTCATCCATCCCTTCGTCAATCATGTCGACCTCCAACCTATTCGAGTCCGCTGTGATCACACCACCAACCGCTAGCATTCTCTACCTTGCTACAGCTGCGAATGATGAAACTGCATTGAAGACTGCGTACCCTCAATCACAATTGACAATCCACTCTTCCTCCACCTCACTCTCTTCCTTCACACCTGCCTCATTCGATTATATTCTCGCTCGTCCATCAACACCACTCAGCGATGAGGCTGCACGTGATATTCTGAAACTACTTAAACTTGGAGGTACATTCATCCTTTCTCTCGATCCTACCGCAGCATCGAATGTGAACGTTCATCTGCTGAGTCTCGGATTTGTTGATACCACTGAGCATAAGGGTACATCGCGCATTGAAATTGCTGCCAAGAAACCAACTTGGGAGGCAGGCGCGAGTGCACCACTCAAACTTCTGTTGAAGAAGAAACCAGCTGCTACTTCGACTCCTGCTCCTGCTCCTGCTGCATCTTCTACTGTCGCTCCTGCCGCTGCCAAAGACGTATGGAATCTCGCATCCGATGATACAAATGACCTCGTTGACGAAGATGAGCTCCTCGCAAAAGACGTCGCCGTCTCGAAACCAATCGTCCTCTGTGCACCACTCAAGCAAGGTGAGCCATTACCACAGAAGAAGGCATGTAAGAATTGCTCATGTGGACTTGCGGAGATTCAGGCAGGTGGTGGTGATGAGAAGACAGCAACACCTGCGGCGACTTCGTCATCAGCAGTCACAATGCCGAAATCATCATGTGGCAGCTGTGGTCTCGGCGATGCTTTCCGATGCGCTGGATGTCCTTTCCTCGGCAAACCAGCATTCAGTACATCGAGCACAGGAGCAGTCAAACTCGCATTGTAAATCTATGACGAAGTTCTCCTTAGCAGATGAGGCACTTAATTTCTAATGAGCTATTGTGCAATTTCACCTTTCATTTCGCGCTCGCTAGTAGGAGAGGTGGTTTTGTCGCTCGAATCTTGTACATTTTGTATGATCCTGTCCAACAATTGATCAGCCAACATTTCTTGCGCATTCGCTTTCTAGTTCGCTGCATTTACTCATCATCCTCCTCCTTCGTCTTTCCTTGCTGTTGCTGTTCCTGTTCCCTCCTCATCGCATCTCTCATGAGTGTAAGTTGGTGGTGAATATCTGGTTGAATAGCATTGATCCTCTGTTGTACTAATGATGATGAATGCATCGCATCAAGTTCCTCACCTGTCATCTCATCGATTTCAGGTTGCTGCTGTTGATGTTGTGCGGGTTGGTGACGCTGCAGGAATTTGTCGAGCTTTTGTAAAGCTTTCTCAGGTGAGATCTCTTTCTCGCGGATGACGGTGCACTCCATTGTGTTGCTGTTGGAAAGTGGAGTGCGAGACGATACGATAATGCAATCTGGTGCGAAGATGCGCTGCTGATGTTGATGCAGTAGTGCGCTTGAGTGAGTCTATATTTGCTATCAGACTAATTGTTGAAGCGACTTGAGGTGATCTTCTGACTAGAATGAAGGAGCGGAGCAGGAAAGAAAGGATGCGCAGAGAAGGCAGTGAGAACTCGAACTCTGGAGCAGTGCGATCTACAAGTGCGTTGCAAGTAGAGAGGTCAACTCATTGCACCACTCGCGCACAGGTTACACTGACGAGAACGATGATTGCAGCAGAATTTCCAATGCCAACGCTGTTGAAAGTGCTGTCTCTGGTATTAGAGATAGTTTCAATTGCTTTCAATTGCAACGAATAATGAGTGCCTCTCCACCTGCAGCGAATGCGAGTGGCGCAATGGTGAGTAGTGTGCTTCTTGTGAAGTTGGAGTTGAGTTGCGATTCTTTCTGCCAGAGCGAATCAGAAACGCACACAACAGCTCTGTTTTCGTTGTGTTACCCACGCTCGCTCGCTCATCTAAATCCTCCTTCTCACAGTCACCTGCTAGTTCGAATATCGCAGCACTGATGTCACAATTTCAGACGGAGGTGAGTTGAGTGAGGAGTGAGAAAGAAGAAGTCGAACGGATATTCGAAAAGAAATCTTCTTGTTGTTGTTCGTCCTGTGCTCAAATTAAATTGCCTGATGTCCTCACAGCGCTCGCCTCCTCCTGCCGGTGGCGCACCACGTCGCATCGATACTGGTGCCGCGAGAACGACACCTCCCATCTCATCCGCTCCTTCGCCATCAAACGCCGCTTCGGCTGCTTCTGCTGCCGCCTCGGCCTCTCCTCCAAACGCCTCCTCATCATCTTCAAAATCAAAGGATGATGAGATCGCTGCTCTCAAAGCTCGTTCAAACGAGCTCGTCAACCGTCTCGAGAAAATCGAGGGTGAGAGTGTATTCCTTCGTAAAAAAGCCGAACAGGCTATTCAGAAAGTAACACAAGAGAAGGACAGTGAGATCAACTCACTGAAGGTGATGTTTACAGAGATTAGTGAGAAACGAAAGGAAGCGTTCTTACAATTGAAAGAGAAATTGAAAGCGGCGAGTGAGGTGATACAGAAAGCGAATGCACAACATCTCGCACAAGAGGCAATCATCAGCGAAATGAATACGAAATATGAACAATCGCAGCGATTGTTGAGAGATAAACAATCGGAGTTGACGGAATATCAGACACGAATTAAATCTCTCGAATCATCACAGTCGGATGTGTATAAGACAACAGCTGATGAATTACAAACCACAAAGAATGAATTACGTGAGAAACAGAATAAGATTGAGGAATTAGAACAGACGCTTGAGAATGAGAGAAGTAAGAATACGACAGAAGCATCACGAGAAGCAACAGCATCGAGTGCAGATGTACGTGTAGATGATGGTGGTGCTGCTGAGAATGGACGACCGATTAAACTCGTACATCGATATGATGCTGATACACCTGCACAATGGCATCGCAGCTTCTGTGGTACATCATGGACGCCGATTCCTGGCAAGCTCGCACAAACTGCTTCATACACACCGACGATCGATGATATTGGTGCGACACTCAAAGGTGAGCTACTTCTACCTGCACCTGGCGGTGACGATCCTATTCCTGTGGCGAGAGAATGTGGACCAGTCGGCAGCAAGCGTGCGATGGTGCTCAGTATCGCTGATGCATTGAAGAAATCCGAAGTTACCTTTGCAGTCGATTCAGCTTACGGCGAGAAGGTTGAGAAAGCGAGCATGAAGCCACAGATTGTGTTGCACAAGGAGAAGATCAAGCTACGAGCTGCAGGAAAGACTGTTGCGAAAGCAGAATGGTCTGATCAACTACGTATCGTCCTCGATCCTGAGAGTGTCACACGATTTACGATTCGTGTTGATGCGAGTTCGACACCGATGTCGTATCAAGTCGCAAACTCTGTCGATCGTGATCTCCTCGTCCAAACAATCCGTTCGTACAATACACACATGATCCAACTCGCACAACAGAAGAAGATTCCACTTGTTGCTGATCATGTACTTGCATTGGCGTATCTGATTCGAAGTGGAAATGAATCACGTGCGAAGGAGACGAGGAGGAGACAGAACAGTATATCTGTATCGACATCAGCGATGACGGCCGTGCCACAACATAATCGCAATACGAGTGTGAGCGTCGCTGGATCCGATGGCAGCATGTCCACACTCTCAGCCGGAGGACATGGAAGTTATGCGAGTGGCAGTGCGCAAGTCAGTCCAGCGCATCGATCACGCGCTGATTCACTCTCTGTATCAGAGACACCTGGACGAAAGAATACTGGCACCTTAAGCGAACCGACTGGTGGTGCAGCTGTTGGAAAAATTAAGGGATCGAATGGAGAGGAACTCGAGATTGACGCAGATGGATTCGTGATTCGTAAGGAGAGTGAACGTGGATGGGGCAGTGGATCGAGTGGAGGTGCATCATCTGGACCAGCCACACGTCCTTCGAAGATCAAGACTTCGCCAGCAGCAGGGGGCCTCTCAAATATTCCCGGCACACCGAATGGATCAGCATCGATACGTGAGGGTGATTCTGACTTCAGTGATACTGACGATGATGGTGGTGAAATGAAACCCGCTTTCAAACTCACAATCAACAACGAAGCACGTCCACGTGCAAGTGGTGCTGATCTCCGCAAGACAATGCTTGGTATCGGTGGTACAGGTATGGCTGCACTTGCGATTGATAAGTTGAAGAAAGGTGGAAAGAAGGAAAGGGAGAAGGAAGGGAAGGATGAGAAGAAACACAAGAAGCACAAGAAGAAAGTTGAGGAAGGCGAAGAGGAGCCATCACCTTCTGCAGGATCAGCACCGGCATCATCACAGACACCGCAACCCGACATCACACGCGCACTCTCCGAGGATGGTCTCATGGCAGCCGGCACTGCTTCATCACCAGCACAAGCATCACCAACGGCAGCATCAACAGCAGCTGCACTCGCATCTGCTTCATCCGCATCAGCACAACCAGCCGCGATACAACAAATGTCATCCGACGATCTCTTTGCGTTTCTTGACTCTGAATCAGCGAAGAAATCAGTACCGACACTTAGTAATAGCAGTGGAACAACCCCTTCATCTCCTGGAGGTGCTCCAGGCGGTGCTCCTGTCCTTCTCTCATCCAACTCCATCTCTCAATCCGCACAAGCCAGTCCCATCGCCACCGTTGCATCATCATCCTCCTCCTCCTCTTCCGCAATCCTCCCGTCAATGGGTTCTCCTGCTCTCCAACGTACACCATCAACTGAGGAGCAAGTCGACATTCTCGTGATGGAGACAATACATGCACGCGTACTCGAAGGACAAGTGATTGAATATGCTGTGTGGGGCGAATTACTACTCAATCCATCTGTACAGACGACACAACCGAAGGCATTCGACTTTCAGTTATACAATACTGACGGTATGTCGAAGCTCACACCGAACACTGCGATATTGAGTGGTGGTCAAGGTGGTGCATGGCGTGCTTCCATACCTGCCGGAACTGATCAGCCACTCTGCGTGTTGAAATACAAAGTGAATACTGATCTCGCGAAAGCGAAAGCACAGGTACCACTTACTCTCGGCATCAAATGGAGTTGTACGAAACAACAAACGACGATTGATGTCGATTATGCACTCAATCAGACGACAAATACGAAGTTGATCGACTTGAAGTTTCTGATTGGTCAGTAAACTGAGAGAAAAATGAGCCACTGTTCCTTTTGCGCTACATACTCAATCTCGTTTTCTTTCCCTTCTCCTCAGCTCTCCAACCTGACGGTTGTATCAGCGCGTGTTCTCAAGCCGTACCGAAATGTATGTGGAGTCCACAAACACAGAAGATGATGTGGAATCTTGCGAATCTACCTGCACTTGATGTCAGTTCGAGAATCGGAGTGATATTGCAGCTAGCTCTGTGCTGTGTTTTATGTGTTGATCGTGTTGCCCACTCTCCACTTTCTCTCCTCCTTCCCTCTTCCTTAGACACAATCCACATCAGGTCGTCTTCATGCCGAATTATTGAATGGTGCGATCGAGAGTCAGCCAGCACCACTCTCCGTCTCCTTCATGAGCGATGATCTCGAGAGTGTCATTAGTGGTGTGCTCGTCACTGAGGGTGAGAATAAGAAGGCGACACAACCAACACTACCACTCGGACGACTCATCTATCGCGTCAAGAGCGGGATATTCACTGTCCTATAGCCCAGCAGCAAGCAGCAACGGCAGCGTTGCCAATCGAAGCACAGCAACTCGAAGCAGCATCGCGTATTGGCCAGCTTGCACTCAGTACTCCGCAGCAGCATACACCTTAATATTGATTGAAACTCACTCATCGTAGATGTCGCAAGCAAAGATGCATTTTTATGCTCAGCTCTTGCAATTGATGCATAAATCGCTACTAGCACATGCAATCGTTACGCTGGGAATGAGGTAAGCCATGTATGAATACATAGAGAGAACGGGCAACGCACGAACTCGACACAATTCTAGACTAGAAAACTAAATTTTTTATTTTTTTTAAAAAAACTTAACTGAGTTGTAGGGTGGGATGGCGGTAAGAATATTTTGCACCTGAAGTGTACACTACTGCGATGTACACAGGTCGTGACGACAGGCGAAGGAATTGTGATTGTTCAGAGACCCGAATGACGCTTGACGCTCACCATTGAAAAACGATAGAGGAGATTGATGCGAGGTGAGTAGATGAAGCTGCTGCGATGCGAACACACTAATGCTATGATGCGAGTTGATGCGAAGTGGGTTGATGATATTCGAAGCTGCACGACGCTGTTTGGTATGATTTACCTTCATGTGGACGTGGGTACATCATTCTTCCTTACCGTCCAATGTACCATGACTTCGGATACACGGAGTGACAACTCACGTAAATGAACGCGGAGCAGTACCACGTGTTATGTCAATTTTAAGCACACTCAAGCGTATAAATTGTACGAGAGAAGGTGCGAGATCAGGTCGACCCACTGGCGTAAACAGCGACAGCGAGATAAGTGTCTCTGGCAAGACATTTCGTCTCTCTCTCGCATCAGATTCTTGATCAAAATAGTAACGAAATCCTTGGTGGTCGGATTCATCTGGTTGTATGTAATACAGTGTACAGTTGTTGTGCGAATGTGCAAAAAGTGAGATGAGGAAGTCAGGAGGAAGAATGAACAACAACTCTGTCAAATTCGCATCTCGACGCTGAATCATCGGACCATCGATCCGTTCCGATAAGCTACGATCAATTGTGACTTCTTGTTGCCTTGGTGCGTGATCGCTAACTTAAGAGGAAGCTTGCTCCGTGGGTGAACATGTAAGGTACAGAATACAATGCAAAGTGTCCATGTGAACTTATAATAATGCGATCAATCACAAAAGTGCAAAAAGTGCGAGGAAGTCGTGGCGGGTTGCTCGAGGCGTTGCTGTTCGTGTGTTGGTATGCGGAAACGGCATGTGACAGCACTGCTGTGACTTGAGAAGACTATCCATCACTATACTGATTGAATTACATCCAAGGTGGGTCGTGCACACAATACTCGAATGCCTTTCGTTCAAGTTGTTTTGATTCCCCATTTTTCGTGATGTCGTCCGGTTGTGCGTGTATCCATGCAGAATCACGATAAAGAGCGACCGCAGATGGAATGGTGACCGCGGTCGAAGGATTTGGTGCAATCCGTAACCAATTCCAACGTAATTCACGAATACGTGAGAATATCCAACCATGCGACTCATACTCACCGGAAGCAGCAGCTGCAGCAGGTAGAGTGAGTGAGGAAGGAGAGGAAGAGGAAGAAGTCACCAAGATGTCGTTGTCAGAGGCCAACTCACAGCCTCGATGATAATGCATATGCAGATTCTCCGGTAGAAATGATGGGGAGAGAATCAGCTGCTTCAGAATCGGAGTATTGATCTCATTCACTGCAGGATCGAGCCAACTCAACTGCGATTCATCAATCGTTTGAAGTCGCTGGATCGTAGATGGATGATCGTACTCTTCTAGTGTATGTGTTAAAATGAGAGGACGATATTGAGCGTACTCAAATAGTCGCCATGGTTTGAGGTCACCAGCTTGAAGTCGAAGTGTTCCGATACGAGGTAGGAGACGAAGAAGGGCCGGTAATTGTGTGTCCACATCGAAGCCTTGTAGCGACACGCTTTGAAGTGAGGGAAGTGAATCACGCACCCTGAGGAATGCAGGTGACGGCGGTGAGAGTATCATTGGTTGTGCAGACCATGAAGTGAGGTGGAGTGTCTCAAGATGAGGGAATGAGATCATCAACGACTCAATCATTGTCGATGAAGTTTCGACTGAATCCCCCAAGTTGATCCAGAGTGCCCTGATCCTCGGTGTAAATCGAGCTAATATCGCCACCTCCATTTCACTCAAGTATGCATGCCTATCCTGAAACCTGAGTGATTCTACCCCAGTACAATGAGTGAAGACTCGCTCGAACAGGGGTAAATCGAGCTTGAATTCGTGATCATTGAACTGACCTTGATCACTTTCTTGATAGCGAGGATACATCTGTAAGTGGATTGATTTCAAGTGAGGTCCAAATGAATCAACACACGCAATCACTGAATCGATTGATAGCTGTTTCTTCACTTGATTGATTGGATCGAAGAGAAGTGATTTTGCGAAGAGAGCAATGAAGGATAATGATGTCACAGATGGAAAGCATTGACTCACCTTTGCCAATGAAGAGATAGAATCGTCTGGTGTATCAACGCGAGTAATCTCCTCAAGTGCCAATTCCGTGACCTGAGGCAGCTGGTGAGTAGCAAATATCTGTGACAGGCCATGCTGATACGACGAGATCGTCAACTTGTTGAGGGCAGGTTGGTCGCGTGAGATTGTCTCCACCACATCTGTCAGGGCTTTGATGTCTTGCTTTTCCTCCTC
Source organism: Asterella californica (assembly GCA_036924285.1). Classification (NCBI taxonomy): domain Eukaryota; kingdom Viridiplantae; phylum Streptophyta; class Marchantiopsida; order Marchantiales; family Aytoniaceae; genus Asterella; species Asterella californica. Next base: position 586,535 of record JAYKYS010000026.1, on the reverse strand, counting down.
TAACCTCACCCTTTGTGCTTCTCGACTCTCTGCAAACAACTGATCTGCTTGCTCAGGTTCCCGTATGATCTCGGAAACTCGAAATGACAACTCACGTAGGTGAATCAATTGATGTAAGGCAGTCAGTGCGAAGCCATGTAAAAGCGCACTGCCACGTCTTAGGTCTATTGAGAGCACCTGTAAGCATGCGAATCGTATGATTGAGGAGGAGACTGACAGCGGACCTGATTGTGTCAGCAACGATAATGAGATGAGAGTGGGCGGCAATAGATCAAGTATTTCGAGAACATCATTGGGAGGATAGGAATAGTAACGAAAGGAACGAAGATGAGAATATTCACGAAGATGTGGGAGCCGAGGATCGTCTGACTTCTTTTGTTCATCCCATGATGACGAAGGATTCTCAATCTCAGAGGGGCGACCCGTCCATTCGTGTGAACGAAAGCATGCACGATGTAATGGACCTATGTTCGGTGCATCAAGTCGGGTAGATCGGATTTCGTGAGAGAATGCAGAGGGCAATAGAGTTGCATTCCTCCATGCATGATTTACTTGTCCTGCAAGACCCCATTGATAAAGTGAGAGGAACGAAATTGCATGTGCGAGTAGATCAGGTATCATAATTGAAGTACGCGTTGATTCTGCATCCAAATTTGGTGGCATTTGATCCTTCACACGCTTGATACATTCACCATCCGCTTCATGTCGCTCACGATCAACCACGAGACATTCTTGGGAGCAATAATATGCTTGACAGTGATCACAGACCGGACCGTCAGTATCATTCTCACATTTTGCGCAATTCCGACACGGTAGACCAGACTGCCATTGATACGCATCAGGTGTGATATTATAAATCTGTCCCAACCTCTGATGTGGTGTTACCGTCACTTCAGCACATTCACGATAATGTCTCGTGAGCTCTTTATGTACCTCCGGTGTCGCGTAACAATCGCCACAACACTTGAATATTGTTCGACATCTGGAACAGATCAAGTGCATATCCAAAGAGGCAGAACATGAGATACATGTACCGATTGATGCTGCAGCGATCGCCGCTGCAGATTCTGCTTCTGCCACAGAGATAGGAATTGGTTGTCCCTCATAATGTGAGAGACTTCCCCAATCGATCGAAACAGGGACATCACGGTAGAAATTGTCGCTGCCATCATAAGATTCATACTGTCGATGGAGTGATGCACCTAGTAGGAGTTGATCATCGTGTGCCTCTGAAGCAGCTGAAGCAGCATCTCTGAGTGCGTTTACATCTTGTTCCATCGTCATTATGAAGTCGAGAAGTGACCCATCAATCCCCTCACCCTCATCCTCTTTCACTTCTTGCTTCTTCTCTTCCTCGTCCTCATGTATTCCCTCGTTCTTCTCCTCATTGTCTTCGACTTTTCTCTCTTCCACTTTCTTATTGCGTGCGAAATTCATAGCAGTGCGACAGCTGTTCTGTTCGGTAGTGGTTTGGCTCTTTGAAGAGCGTCGAATTGTTGCACGGGTCGGCAAACCTTCGCCAAAATCCACAGCACCTGCAGCGGTGCAGGTTAGCATAACAGCGCATCACACCAAGGACTACAAAAGCTGCCATCTACGCGCTGCCGATATGAACGAACCAATTACTACGGAGGCGCAACAACTACAACAAGATGAGAAGCAAGTTGGCGAATGTCTAGTGTGCGCAAAGCCAATCTACCAGTTTATTCTCTGCATGGAGTGTCGATTCGTAACATCAGCTTGTGAGAATTGCTATTCACAACCAGCAACTCATCGTACGAGTGAACACTATCTCGCATGCCGTCACACGCCATTAACAGCACGACAGCATCAGCAACAGCCAGACTTCATACGACCTCACGAATATCAACAATGGCACAGTCAATGTTCATGTCGTAACTGTGGTGAACTGACCGAATCAGATCGGCGTGATGATAGTGCAATATTCTGTCGACATGGTGAGATTCCGTACTGTAAGAAGGAATGTCGTGATGCAGATCGTGAGAGACGAGAGAAGGAGGACGAATGTTGCTCTGACAAAGTGCATCTACCTCCTCAGGCAACAGCGCCATCCGTTCTCTCTTCACCTCTTATACCGGATCTACTCGCACACGCAATTTCATTCCTCTCACTCTTCCAATGGAGTCGCGCTGCACGAGTGAATCATGCATGGAGGAATGTGACATTGCTACCATCAGCATTCACACATGAAGCAGTCATACCGAAGTCACTCGATTTCGTACCAGCAGTGTATCGTGCATGCATTCGTCGTCTCCATCAATACGAAATTCGTGACGCAGATGATCCAAAGGAGCATCTATCAGAGTATACTCATCTCACTTCCTACACTACAAATGATCGTCAACTCGATCGCAATGATCGTCATCTGACACGAATCAATCTCGTGACCAACGCAGAGTTAACATTGCTCACAGAGTTCCCACACCTCAAATCAGTGTGGATCAATGTACTCTGCGGCTATGAACGCGCAGCACGAAGCTTAACTGTGCTGACACAATTGGCGAAACTTGAAGAACTCAATTTCAACCTTGTTTGGAGTCAGGATATTGATCCACAGCTGCTAGAGAGAGATCGTCAAGTTTACGCTGATGTCCTCTCATTCATTGCTCACGATGGTCTACCATTATTGCGAACATTAAAGCTATCTGACAACTCGGTCACTCTTCCGATATCAATGGGCTCAACAAGCGACCTTTCAATCTCATTTCCACGCATCACTGATCTGAATCTGGAGGAACATTTTACTGCTGATCTATCGCAGCATCGTCTATTCTTTCTCGAACATTTGGGTCAATATTTCCCTGCATTGAAATCGCTCAAGTTAGTTATTCGATTTCCGCATGCTGTGGTATTCGATCCAAAATATTTGTCTGTGCAGAAACAGTATCTTGACTTGGTCGCGACCTGCCTCGCATCAGTGAGTTCAACACTCGAATCGTTGTCACTTACGTTCGACAAGTATTATGAAGGTGATCAGGGGGTTGGTGAATGGCCTGCTGACTATCGTTTACTATTTGATCGAATCGACGACATACTCTCATCGTCATGCTTTCAGCTTCGTCACTTAGTTATCTGTAACTTCTCGAATATGGTACGACAGCGAATACCGAGGGAGGTAGAAATACTTGCGAGAAGGACACCGAAGATTGAGGAACTCGCAATACAACTTGAAGCGAAGGAAGATGAGGAAGAGGCGAGAACAATTGTGTCGTCTATGGTTGAAGGTATAACGCAGAGATTTCAGTCGCTGGTGTCTCTACGAATTGATGGTTGGAAGAAGATGAAGTCGATTGTACTAAGATCACCATCATCTGAATTCATTTCAGTGTGTGATTCATTGCCGCACCTCCGTCAGTTGACACTGTTCGAGATCGACATCGAGACACAGCTGCCGTCACTTCTTCGCTTGCTGCCTCGACTCGATGCGATTCATCTCGAAAAGGTCAAACTTGCAGCGCATCGATTCTTTGAGTACGCACAATATCGCCCACTGCTGTTGACATCACAACACGACCATTCTGATTACGACGATCAGATTGGTTCGATTCCAGCGATTCAAATGATTGAGGAGGACCAACTCGATTGGTTGCGAGTTGAATCATCGATTCATGAGGAGTCATTACCGGCTGTTTTACCAGGTTATCTTCATTCTGCATACGAGTGCGGTGTTGCACTGGCTGCGTTGCCTCCAATTGATGCGTCGAGTCATGGCTGGATGTTCTCTCGCGTGTCGAGATGGACTTGGGCTTACATCGACATCGTTGCCACCACTGTTGAAGTAGCAACTCCAAAGCTCGTCCAAACTTGCTTAACAGCAGAAGAAACAGCACTGTCAACAGAGAATGTCGCTCCTCCATCACATGCACAGGCTACACCAAGCGCGACGGTCGATCTTTCGGACACCTTCGCATTCTACCGTTCGTCTCAATGGAGCTTCCATGATGCTTCGTCATCCGTCAACTCCTCATCGTTGTCTTCCTCCTCTTCATCAGCCTGCGGTGTCGTGCCTCTCGTTTCCTTGCCTGCTATGATTTCTGTACGTTCTCGAATTCGTCAACTTGCAGCTGAGATGAATCCTGAACCAGCAGCTGTCTGGTGGTCTGTCTGGTGATCTTGAGACATGTCCATGTTATATTGGTACATTGAAGAATGATGTACCCACGTCCACATGAAGGTAAATCATACCGAACAGCGTCGTGCAGCTTCGAATATCATCAATCCACTTCGCTTCGACTCGCATCATAGCATTAGCGCGTTTGCATCGCAGCAGCTTCATCTCACCTCGCATCAATCTCCTCTATCGTTTTTGTCAAGCGTCATTCGGGTCTCTGAACAATCACAATTCCTTCGCTGTCGTCACGACTTGTGTACATCACAGTAGTGTACACTTCAGGTACAAAATATTCTTACCGCCATCCCACCCTACAACTCAGTTAAGTCTTTAAAAAATTTAGTTTTTTAGTCTAGAATCGTGTCGAGTTCGTGCATTGCCCTCTCTCTCTCTCTCTTATCTATTTGTACGCTTCGCATGCGCTCGCTTTGTACGTTTAGTTGGTCATGCAGCTCCCGCACAGGGATGCTATGTATTCATACATGGCTTACCTCATCATCAGCGTAACGATTGCATGTGCTAGCATAGCGATTTATTACCCTTTAACGACGGCCATAGAAAGTGCAATTTCTCTGCGGATGAATCGATGGCGAGGAACACCAAGAAGTGAATGCAGTGCATCCACCTTGTTGTAATATGATCTACACACATTTACTTTCACACTTTTAATGACATACTTATCCTACTATGTTGTCACTTTCACTATAGAGCACAACGTTTTGTTTTGGATCAGCCCGACCATCGATCAAACAGCTCTATCCACTGTTTCACCTTCATATCCTCATTCTGTCGTCGAAGTCTTCACATCACTGTATACCACAATGACACTCGACACTCTCCTCTCCTCACATCACACTTCTACTCACATGAGTCAACTAGCTCAAAGCCTATTTTGCAAGCGCTCACGGTCAGCTTGTGCTTTGTCTGCGTAGTCGTGTCAACTCTCTCTCTTGTTTATGATTGTAGCTTTGTTAGGATTCTCATGATTCTCAAACACTCTTCCAAACTACTTTCGATAGAATAAGTTTGACTCACTGCTTGAAGAGGGCATCACTCACACACACACACTCGCTGACACATAGTTAAGGCATTACAAGCTCCAGTGTATAGTTAGAAGGTTACTCTCTGACGTCTGGGTCAATTGGACTTGATCACTCCTCTTGACCTTCCCCATCCCTCAGACGCCACTCCAAGTCAACAAGGTTATGAGCCTCAACTTCTAACACATACACCAACCTTCATCCACCTCAGCTCTTCAGCACTCATCGCATCAAGCTATCCTTGTTAAACTTATGACTTGAGTCGATGCTAACTGCTAACTGCGGCACAAGCGAGGAGCAAGCAACAAGGGGGGAAGCAATCGAAGTGCGCGTCTAAGACGTCTGTCTGACTGTGAGATTGCCTAATCTCAACACCCTCCCTCAAGCTCACAGGCTGAGAGTCGATCTGGCATTGCTGCATGCTCGATCTGGGTAACTGTTGAATTCGATCTGGTGTTGTTGTTGTCGATCTGGAGATGTCGATCTGGGTTGCTGAGGTCGATCTGGGTTGTTGTCAATCTGGGTGAGGTCGATCTGGAATTGAGGTCAATCTGGTTTCAAGTGCTCTTGCATTGGTGTTGTGGATCTTGGTTGTCTGCATGTTCGCCATGGTGTGTGCTGATTGAAGCTTGTCACACTTTCAAAGTGAGTCGACATCGAGTTGACCTCACTTGAATGCTTCGATCCCGGCCCGATTCCAGCTCCACGATACACAACGCTCTAGTACCACCGTGCACAGCGGCGGGTAAATCCCACCGGGCTCGACTTCTAGTCAGTTCGACACTGCATGATCAGTCGAGTCAGTAGTGCACGGTACTCGACATCGTTGTTATCGCGACTGGCGGCTGTTGTAGCGAACATTCTCGTGTACGATACTCGGTGTACCTCCAACCTCATCCACTCCTCATTCCTCTCCTCAATCCTCTCCTCAATCCTCTCCTCAATCCTACTCCCCATCCAACTACTCATTCCTCTCCTCATTCCTCACCATCATTCCTCTCCTCATTAATTTCCTCTCCATTATTCCTTTCCATTCCTCAGAGTCTCCATCATTCCTCTCCATTCCTCCTCCTCCTCATTCTCAAGTCGGTCACACCGGTTCGTTGGCATTACTTGGAGGTTGTTGAACTTGGTAACTGGCCTGAACAGTCCACCGCTCGAGTAATTGAACGTAACTCTTTCGAGAGTAAAGCCTCTTCAACCCTACTTGAAAACTTGAAAAGTCCCTACTTGTGGTGCAAGCAAGTACACTTAGTAGGGGGCGCTGAATGTCTATCCGTACGGCTTCACCCTTAGTCGGGATAAAAGTTCAACAAGTAAGGAAGATTGGTCTATGGTAATGGTAATCGTGGTAATTTGTAAGGGTATTACTCAACTTTAAGTTATTGAATCATCAATCTATCAACAAGAGTACGGTGCTGTTGAACACCAAGAGCCTTAGTGAGCACATCTGCCACTTGCTTGGTGGTACTAATCCACTTCAACTGTACTCTACCATTCGTTATCTCATCTGTTACGAATCTATACTTGATATCAATATGTTTCGTACGTTCACTCTTGATGCCAGTCCGGCTCAATTCTTGCGTCGATTGATTATCACCGTATAATGTTGGTGGTGTCGAGGTAGTACAGATCATACCGATCTCACCAAGCAATCCACTCAACCACTTAATCTCGTTGATGGCAGCTGCTTCTGCATACAACTCAGCCTCACAAGTTGATTGTGAAACCACCTTCTGTTTCTTACAAGCCCAACTTACTGGATCACCATCTATCATTACAATCCATCCGGTAATCGACTTGCGATCTGTTCTATCACTACCCCAATCAGCATCGGCGTAAGCACTAATCGTTAAGTCTCGGTGACTTTTCGTCGACGTACTCTCACCACATCGTCTACCAAACAGCATACCTTTCAACTTGGTATCAGCGAGGTAACGAAATATTCGATCACATGCTTTAGCATGAACAATGGTTGGTGATTGCATATGTTGTGTTACCTTATTCACAGCAAACGCAATGTCTGGTCTCGTCGATATCGCTGCGTACAGCAGAGTACCAACTTTCTCTTGGTACAACTTGACATCAGTTAGTCGATCAGACTCTGATCCAGATTTCCTATCTGATTCTGGTGTGGTTGCAACCACAGTCGCTGGTGTCGGTGCGGACTTACATTCATGAAGTCCAAACTTCTCGAGTGCTTTGGTAATGTACAGTTCCTGATCAAGCTTGATCGTTCTCGCATCTCGATCACGCGTGATATGCATACCAAGCATGAACTTACTCGCACCAAGATCTGTAATGTTGAAACGCTTCTTCAACTTACGATGATCATCATTCCATTCTTCCTCGTCGATCTTCTCACATGCAACCTGCATATCATCTACGAAGAGGAAGAGTAATATCATCTGGCCTGATGCACGGCCTTTCTTCCAGAAGAGACAAGGATCACTAACTGTGGCTTGGAATCCCAGATTCTGGATCAAGAACTGTGAGATGAGAAGATACCAGTTACGTGGTGACTGCTTCAAGCCGTACAATGATTTCTTGAGATGGCATACCATGCCTTCAATCTCAAATCCTTCTGGCATTTCCATGAAGACATCTTCATCAAGTTCTGCTTGAGTGAATGCTTGTGGTACATCGTACTGATGAAGTTCCAGATTACGCCTGGCCACAATCGAGAGCAACACTCGTAAACATCAATCCACCAAGAGCTGGACTTTCCATCACGTTCTGGACTTATTTTGCTACATGCGTATATGCATAAATATGATTGATAGTAACCCCTTGCACCTGTCGCTACGTCTGTAACGATTTAATTCATGTAGTATGATCGATTTGAAAATGACTGTATTTTCGCACCGACCTTTGATGTCGCCTTTGTGTGCTTGTTTCGTCACTCCTCTCCTTCAGTGCTACTTGTGCTGTCGTACCAGTGAGTGTATTATGTGTGTCAAAGTGAGGTGAATCGAGTGATGCATATGATTCGAGTACTGCACTCGACACTGACACAACAGTAGGTGCGACTTTGCATTGATGTTTCTGAATCATCAGCCTCTGACATCCTCTCTGAGACTCCTCCTTCTCCTACATCCTCTTTGATAGACAAGCCATGGCTCGCCTGCAGAGTTTATCCCTGATCTTGTACTGCTAACAATTACCTCGAGGATAGAGAAGCGCGTGAATGGGCGTGTATGAGTCGAGGTTAACTGGAGGAGGAGAGAATGAGAGAGGGGATGACACTGTAACAAGAGGTGAGCTGCAGACGGCGGGTGCAGCAGTACATCACCTACTGCTGTGTCTGTGTCGAGTGCAGTACTCGAATCATATGCATCACTCGATTCACCTCACTCTGACACACATAATACACTCACTGGTATGACAGCACAAGTAGCACTGAAGGAGAGGAGTGACGAAACAAGCACACAAAGGCGACATCAAAGGTCGGTGCGAAAATACAGTCATTTTCAAATCGATCATACTACATGAATTAAATCGTTACAGGCATGGCGACAAGTACTCATGTGTTTATTTATGCTTGATAAATATCTATTGAGAAGAAAAATAGTTGGACTCTGGCGTGTCCAACTCTTGGTGGATTGATGTTCGTAAGGTTTTATACTTACCTGTATTGGCGAAGACTTCAAAGTAGTCGATGCCGTGTCTCTGCCGAAATCCTTTTGGTGTAATACGTGCCTTATACTTAGTCACGATACCATTCTCATCGGTCTTTATCTTGAATACCCATTTTACTGGTATCATGATATTCGTATTCACTGGTAGGTCTGATCGTTTAACCAGTACCCACGTCTTCTGTGCAACACAGCCATCAAACTCCAACTGAGCTGCTGTGCGCCACTTCTTACGATCATTACTCAACATGGCCTCAGAGTAAGATGATGGTGTCTCTTCTTCAAGTAGTGCAATACCACTTGTCACTGCAAACACCGAGTGTGCGCCCTTCATGCTGCGGTGCTTATGGCACGTCGATGCAGCGGCGGCACCTCGCTGCTGTGTCGATGATCTCGACACAGCTGCACTGTTAAAGGCACTTGGCAGCCACTCTTTGGACTGCCAGTGCAACAGAGGAGTCACTCTCCTCTTCATCATCATCATCGTGGTCTGACTCAGAAGCTTTTACTGAAGCTGCTGCAGGTATTGTACTAGTCGCCGGTGCGGAACAGTTACTCGATGATGCGGTACTCGATGGTGTGACAGTCGCGTTCTGATTCCGACTGCTGCGAGTCTGACGTAAGATAGACTCTTCATACTTACGCACAAGATCTGGTGCGTCATCATGGAGGGTAGCAGCTTTCTCCCAAGTTGGTTTGGCATGATCCACCCATTGAACACGGTACTCGTGTTTGGTTCCATGACCTCTATGACCAGTAATGGCTTCGACTTCCCATCTACTCTCTTCCATATCGGAATCTTCCGAGTCGGAGTCAGAATCGTCAATCTCATTTGGCTCCTGAGGTTCATCAATGATACTAACAAAGTCAAGCGATGGTACCTGACCCCACCGATTTGCAATATCAGCCTGAAGGTGCTTGAAGGATCCCTCCCTGAAGTGGACATCCTTCACGAATACCTTCTTACCTGTATCCAACATGAAGATAACAGGACAATTCTGTCTGGAGTCATGTCCAAGGTAGATACCTGGTTTCGCCTTCGGACTACATGTAGTATCACGCTGTGTGCGATCTTGATGAACAAAAGCATCACAACCAAATTCACCGACATTGATGATACTTGGTACACGCTTATTGATGGCTTCATAAGGTGTCACACCGGTGTTGCTGCCGATGTGTGTACGGTTCCACAAGAATACATGGTGAGCTACTGCTCTCCACCACGCACCTGGTCTGTGTTCTGGCATACCACACGCGAGTAACATTGCTCGCATGTGATTCTTCACTGTATCTACACTCTTCTCTGCCACACCATTCAGCTCCTTTGCACGAGCAGGTGTTGGTTGAAGGTGGATACCATTCTCTCGGCAGTACGTCGCTACCTTATCATTCTCAAACTCGGTTCCAAGATCACTTACAATGAGTCTTGGTTTACGTCCTGTTGCTGTTGTACTGTCACGAATCATCTGAATCACATGGGATTGTATATCACGAAGTGATTCCGCTTTCGATGCTCGTCGTGCATTACAGTACGGATCTGTTCCAAGGAGACAGTACTCACGATACTTCTTATTCGTTGTTGGATCACGCAACATCACATAGAATACATCCATGTGCAAGACTTCACCTACCTCGGTACCTTTGTCAAGACCTCGGTGACCTTGTACATTACGTGGCTGTTTACCACAGGTACAGGCATTGCACTGTGTAATCAGTTTCTCGGCCTTCTTTATTTCCTCGGCTGGCATTCCGCTGATGTCACCAACACCGTCGGTAGCACCTTTACGACACATCTTCAGGAGTCGACTCCAACTGGCATGACCAACTCTATTGTGTAAGGAGAGTAGCTCCTCTGCACTCACACACACAACACGACCCATCAGAGCTGCTAATGCACGCTCGGGTACAACTGGTATGTTATCAAGAATTGTAAGACCACCACGGTGACTCACTTTCACTTTCGCACCATTCGGTGTGGTGATACACGTACCCGGTTTCTTGCTGTCCATGGTCCATCCATCTAGTCGCAATCCGTTCCAACCAAGAAGATTCACTTCCATGTGATCATGAAAGTACACATTCTTCACCACGGCCTTCACTTTCTTGTGAGGATCATCAGCTGACTGAAGATGTAACGGCATGTCACCCATGTAAGAAGCACTCACGATCGTACCATTCGCCATCTTGATCGGTAATGGCTGACAACGACGCACATTTACCAAGGCATCCTTGTTTGGTGTAACACTGATTGTTGCACCAGTATCAATCGCATGAGCTGTCGTACGGAGCTGGTGATCCAACGACTTACGGAGAATCTGCTTCTTTACTGGTTGTGCAGAGTCTACAGCTGCTGCTACCTTCTTCTGAATCGAAACTGGTTTCGGTGATGACACAGCCAATGTACGTTGTACACCAGCCATCACTACTGCACTATACGATCTTGCAAGATGATGTACTGAATTCGCTGAATGTGTCGACATGACACTACGATCGTCTGAATCTGCTTCTTCACGATTACTAATCGGCTTACGGGAAGATACCATCTTCTGCTTTGATTGAGCTGCACCACTGTTCTTACGTTTATTCGGCTGGGGACATTTACTAGCATAGTGACCATACTTGTGACAATTGAAGCACTCTATATTGCTATAATGATCACCTTTCTTCGTCACTGTAGTACCATCATCATGGTGTGTTTTCTTCGACCAAGTACTACTCTGGCGTGCAATCATTGCACGTTCTGTTGTGTCGACACCGCCACCACCACCAAGGCTCTGCTGACTTCGTTCATACTGAGCCATGTACTCCATTATCTGCGACCATTCCGGATCCTTCAACTTCTCACTGGTCTTGAGTGTGAGGACTGCAAGGGAATATCGTGATTGCAGTTTCCACAGCAGAATTGTACCGTACAATCCTTTTGGGACTACCTGCTTTGCATTAACGAGTAGCTCCACGATGGAATCGACACGAGCCTTGTAAACATCAAAGGTCTCCTCCGGTTCCTGTGCAATCGTCGTGAACTTCTCCCACAACTCCATCACACTGTCTTCTTCGGTGTTACGATACTTCTTCTCCAAGAATGACCAGATACCGTAAGCATATCCTGGCGATACTTCGGCAATCAACTGTCGGTGATCAGTTGGTAAGGCTGCATACAGGTACGCGTATGCCTTCTTCGAACGACTAATCATATCAGCTACCTTCTTCTTGGCTTCGATCTGTTTCTCAGATAGTTGCTGTACTTCTGGCTTCACACTGTTTGTCAAGGACGATGACAATGATGCAGAAGAGGACTGACCAAGCAGGAGGGTAATCGCATCCTCATCTTCAGCTTCGGCAGTCGACTGTACAGCCGCTACGAGTTGCTTCCAAGCTGGTATCTCACGTGCGTAGTCCCTTTCTTCGATGCCACGACGCATGAGGAAGGTCTGCATGAGAGAACGCCACCCAGAGTGAGGTGTACCAGCACCTCCACTCGTTGCTGCGAGGAGAGGAACAGCGTCACGCGCATCTACAGATGCACTGCTGCTGCTGCTGTTGTTGTTGTTGCTGCTCATGTTGTCGTCGACTCAGTTGGTAGAGCAATTGTCTGATAAGCTGTTAAACTTATGACTTGAGTCGATGCTAACTGCTAACTGCGGCACAAGCGAGGAGCAAGCAACAAGGGGGGAAGCAATCGAAGTGCGCGTCTAAGACGTCTGTCTGACTGTGAGATTGCCTAATCTCAACAATCCTATAGCTTTCAAGTCAAGTCAACACGTCGTCTTGGTATCTTGGTAAGATCGTAGACTTCGAGTTCGACATCAAGGACTTATCAGGTACAGTCTCTGGCGACCAGAAGACTATGGAACACAATCCACCTCGTGTGTCAACACCACTGCAATCACCGCCACCGTTGTTCGGTGTGATTCCAGTAGCAATGTCAAACACATCATCATCGTCAAGTACAGTAGGTACTGTGACTTCAGGCACATCAGGTGCATCAGGGACTACAGTGTCAAGCACATCTAGTACATCGCATCCGTCAGGTACAGCAGCGGCCTCGGATACAACATCTTTCACAAGCACTTCTGGTACACCAGGTACAGAAGCATCAATTAGCTCAACAGTGACCACGTCGACTGGAGCAGAAGAAGAGAAGTCAGCTACTGATATTTCTCGTGTCACTCCTTCAGAGGAGCAAGCTACACATGGTAGTACGTCACCAAATGTTGAGGTCGCTCCTCCTTCTGGTAAGAGTATTACAACGGATCCAACTGTAATTGCATCATCTACAGTAAATCCATTTCGTATTCCCTCGGAATCAACAACATCCACTACACCAAAACTTAAGGTTGATACTACTTCTTCTGAAGAACAAGTCAAGTTTCTAAAGGAACGTGAAGTAGCAAATGCAATGTACATTGGTTTTCGTGAATTTCAGAGTGTTTTGTATCAACAAGCTGAAACACGTGGTAATCCATATCCACCAGTTGAATCAGTTCAGGAAGAATACTTTAGAGAAGTACAAATGTTTAGTGAATACATTGCGTCCCAGCAGAAACTCTCTCAAAAGGATTTAGATATGAACAAAGTACAATCACAATATCGTAAGATGATGAATCTTCAAGATGTAGAAGGAACAGGTGTAGGTCAAGACACCATGTCATCCTCAGGTCCACACGTCTCTCGTGTATCACCAATCACATCATCATCATCGTCATCATCACAACCTTCTGGTTCGAAAGAAGCTGTGATGACACCTGAACGTCAAGAACGTGCAAGATTAGAGTATCTTAAGGAAGAAGATAAGCGTAAGGCTAAGGAGAAAGAAGAACTACGTCGCATTCAAGAATTAAACCCTCCTACTCCATTTCCATCGAGAAGTTCTCGATACAGTATCTTACCATCAGCTGCCAGCACTAGAGCAGCACCACAAGTAACAACACCACTATCAACATCAAGTCGTGACACAACAGTATTCAATACACCTGCAAGCACTGTAAAGGGCAGTGCCAAGTCAATTCCAATTCCTCTTACAGCAATACAAGAAGAAGTGCCTCAAGCTTATGAACTAGAAGTCGATAAGGCAAAACAGATTTTGGAAATATTGGAATACGAAGTGGCGAACATCGATAAGTTACCACCGTCGAATGAGCAGAGAATTGCATATGAAGCACATGAACGTACAAGAAGACGATCTAGTATGAATATGTTGAAAAAGGCTATCAATGCAGCTGCCTCGAACGATGATTCTACTGCGAGAATCATCACGACACCATCGGACATCGTTACTTATTTGTATAATGAACCGGAACGTACATTCAGTCGTGCCTACGCTGAAGCACAGGGTGCTAAAGCAGCACAGCAACGTGCTACAACATCACAACCAACCTCTCCACAGCGACACACTTCTTCACCAATTCATCAACCTCATTTTCCTGTACAACAGCAAACTACATTCACATCTTCACCATCTCATCGTCCAGCTATACCTGATGATGAAATGGAACGTAAGTACGAACAGCAACGTCAATCACGTACGTCCTCACGACAGTCAACTCCTCACGAAGCTTCTGATATCTTCAAACCCGATAAACCTTTAACCTTCCCAAAAACACGAGGACATTCTATTGGTCGTCAATCTGAAGGTAATGGTTATTTCGCATCAGATCTTCATGACATGAGTAAAGCTGATGAAGAGTTCTTTGCAACACATGAAGATGATGGTAGTTCAGAACCTTCAGAATCTGATCACTCATCGCATGATGAAGATGACAGAAGATCTGAAGAGTCTGATCGTCGTAAGAAGAAGGGTAAGGCACATGTACCAAAGAAAGGTGAAAAACCAAAGCCTTCTCCGTACATTCAACAGAAGCCTGTCTCTATCTTTGCAAAGGATGGTCCTTTGCTTACAACATATGAAGTGGAGAAGAGTTCAGCTGCTGCATCACAGAATCTACTACTTTCATCTGGAGAGCGCAGTATGATGGAATATGTACCAAGTGCTGCACCATTCATTAAGATAGTGTCTCGAATCAAAATACCAGTGACTGAAGCACCTTCACATTATCTCGAAAGTACTCCTCCATCTATTCAACTCGCACTACTCAATCGAATTCCACCACTGAGGAATGAAAGTATTGAACGTTGGTTTCAAACATTTCATGCCATGCTGAGTAGTGTTGGTTTAGGATGGATACTTGAGAAATACTTCTTTCATAACTTACCTAACACACCATTGGAAGCGTGGCAGAGGAACAAATTGAGAGAAGAAGGTAAGACAGACATCAATGATGACATATTTTATGAGCAGACTGAGACTTATGAGTATCATCGTCTAGTAGTATTACGTGAGAAAGAATTACGTGCTATCTATCATGTATATGCAATCATTCGTGCAATGTTAGAGGGTACACGATATGAACGTTTCTTGAGAGAAGTACCAGCACCGAATGTATATGGTGTTGTTGTACTTATTCGTAAGCATGTACAACCAGCTGAGATCTTTCGTATGCGTGATGCTCAAGTTGATTACACGAATGTGAGACAGATGGATGGAGAACTCATTGGTGATTACTATTTACGTTTTCAATATCTGTACTCAAAGCTTGTGCAATACAATCTTCCTCGTGATATCGAAAGTCTGGCATGTATGAGATTTACTCAAGGACTTAATACTCGTGGTAAAGGTGCTGATGAAGTTGACATCAAGATGATGAGATCAATTGTAACTTTTGATGAACTTGAAAAGAAAGTTGCTGAGATCACAGGACGATACAAGTATGTACAACATAAAGCTGGAAAGCTATCATATGATGAGAATTATGTTGGTCCTTACAACAAACGTAGCTATGAAAAAGGACGTTCGTTTGGTCAATCGTTTAACTCTCAATCTTCCTCAAGTGATCAATCCTCTTCTTCAAACTTTAAGGAAGATACTCGTACTTGTCATTATTGTAAGATCAAAGGTCATCTTGCTAAGGATTGCAAAGGTCGTATTGCAGATGAAAGGTCTGGTAACACTGACAACAAGAATAAAGGTGACAAGGGTGATCAGAATAATAAGAGTGAACAATTCAGAAAGGATCGTGAAAGAAACAAACCACCTTTCAATCAGATGAAGAAGCAGAAGAAGTTCACCAACAAGAAGAAGAGTAAGAATGCAAGTAATGCCTCTACACATTCAGACAAACCAATTTGTACTTACTGTGGTAAGGATAATCATTCAGAAGATAAGTGTTTCAAGAAACAGAGAGAGCATGGTACTCGATCTGATTCAAGCAGCGCACGTCATCACTTAGGTAACTCGTTATTTTCTGGACCAGACTACCTTAGAAATAAACGTAGTGCAAACACTGTCTATCTTGATGAAGAAGATGAAATT
This sequence comes from Asterella californica, assembly GCA_036924285.1. NCBI lineage: Eukaryota > Viridiplantae > Streptophyta > Marchantiopsida > Marchantiales > Aytoniaceae > Asterella > Asterella californica. The sequence goes on along the minus strand of JAYKYS010000026.1, from coordinate 570,359 downwards.
GATACTCTCGGTGTAATAAATGCTTGTGTCGTACAGTCCACACTTGGTAAACAAGACGGTGAAGTAATACTCCCGTGGCACAGTGTTGAAAGCGATACCGATGACTCTGAATCAGAAGATGAAGTAGTATCAATTGCTGAAGATGATGATGAAATGGAAGAAGATGAAGAAGAAGATGAAGGAGTTCCACGTGGTTTTCCTTCTCCCCTTCCAAATGGAGTCACTGATGATATCTACAAAGCAGTAGGACTACCTTCACAACATGGACTGGATCATATCCTTCATATCTGCTATCGTGAGAATGAAGTACTACGTTACATGTACAAGAATCGTGCAATGGGTGCAAAGAATGATAAGTGGGTACGTCACATGGAAGTGTATGTAATTGATAAGACTGATGCAGAATTTTTGAAGATCATTAATCAACAAACAACATACTTGTGTTTAAATATCCAACTAGAAGCAGTCAAATGTAACTGTACGGTCGATTTTCTGTGGTCATGTCTTTACAAAGGTTTACCTATTCCACCAAAGTATGATTTACAAGCAAACATGGTTCAAGCATGTAGATATAAGAAGAAACATGGTAACGGTAACAAGGTCTCGTCTGTCAAGGGAACAGAAGAAACATCGTGGATTACAGTTACTACTGATTCTGGTGCAGATACTCACATGATGAAACCAAGTTCAGTTGTTCTACAGGATGCTGTACGAACGAATCTTTGCATCAAGACAGCAGGTACTCAAGTATTAAAGAATCCAATGATGGGATCTGCTATCTTTGAAACATCTACTGGTGAGAGATTCAAGCTTACCAACATTCTCACACATCCAGACTTGCGTCAGAATCTCATGAGCACAGATCGTATGACGAACAAGACTGGATTGTCATGGAAAGAGAAGAACGGTATTGGCACGTTGTTGGATGAAAATAATAAAGCTGTGTTGACTGCTACCAAACAACAAGGGTTGTTTCGTACGAGTTTACGTCAGATTCTTCCATCATCCTATAATGTCAATACAACTGTTGTTACTGATGGACCAGCAAGTGAAGATTACAAACAAGATAATGTTGGTGAACAGAAGGTCTCTGAAGAACAAGGTATGAAGTCGAAAGATGAAATGAAGCGCACTGTTAATCTCTGGCATCGTAGATTGGCACATCCGAATGCAGGTCTTCTTATTCATCTCAGTCATCGTCAAATTCTTCATGGTTTACCTACTGATCTTCGATATCATGTATCGAATTGTCTTGCATGTATTCGTGGTAAGAATACACTGAAGGGTTTTGCCTCATCGAGAGCTATCTATGATGAAGCAGTGTCACCACTTCATCGAGTATATGCAGATCTACGTGGTCCAATGAAAGAAACACTCAGTGGTAATAAGTATGTTCTTGTTATTCTTGATGAACATACTGGTTTCTTATGGGTTTACTTTCTCAAGAGTAAGGATGAAACAACGATTCATCTCTTGTCATGGATGAAACGCATCAACAATCAATTTGGAATTTTTCCATCTCATTTCGTAACAGATAAAGGTGGTGAGTTCTCATCTGGTGAGTTCGATAAGTTCTGTAAAGACAATGGTATCGAACAGAACTTCAATCTACCATACACTCCACAACACAACAAGGTAGAACGATCGAATCGTACACTTGCAGAAATTAGTCGTACATTAATGTTTCAAGCAGGTGCACCACCAGAACTGTGGGGAGAAGCAGAACGAACAGCTGCGGACATCTACAATCTTCGTACTGTCATTCGTGATGATAAAACTCCGTATCACTTGATGTATGGTAAGTCCAATGCTCCATCAGCATCGTATCTTAGAGTATGGGGATGTGATGTAGAGATGCATGTTCCACCTACTCTCAAGCTTGATAAACATTCATCACGTACCATTCCTGGTTTCCTTGTTGGATATATGACATTTACACAACAATCTATAGGTTATCGTATAATGATTATGGATGGAAAGGTGTGTGAGACTCGTCATGTAAAGTTTATGGAAGACTCGTTCAATAATATGAGAACATTTAGAGAAGAACGAGAAGATGGTGAAATCAACGATGAAGTTGAACCACAATACGATGAAGATGCTACTGTTGATGCTGAAAGATTTGCTGAACAAATCAAGAAGGCTACGAAGTTGAGTAAGCAACAGTTCAGAAAAGAGGAATTGCAGCGTGAATACATGGAACCTTCAGCTGTTCATCCTCGTGATCGTCGTTCTGAGAATGTTGAAAAGAAGGAACAAGCTGTATCGGCAGAAGATTATGATGGAGAAGAGGAACAACTTGATGATTATGTAAGAATATCTCCTACACCGCAAGCGTCTTCTCAATCTAAGTCAAAACCAAAACAGCAAGAAGTATCAGTAAAGTCGTGGACAAATCGTGTTGATCCTCGTAATATTATAGGATCTCAGGAGGCGCAAGGTCGTATTCGTCGCCCTGGTATGGGTGCTCCTGTACCTCGATTTACACCACCGATAACTTCAATTCCTCAATCAGCACACTCCAGAACAAGACGTGCTTATCTCTCGCAACCATTTCAAGTAATGAAAGCAACATCAACTCATTTATTACTGAGAGTACAGAATAAAGGCTCTGTACAATCACCAGGTCGACATGGTAATGTAAGAATACGTCAGCAGGTAATGAATGAGCTCATGGAGAAAGAAACTCCAATTGCACTCTCTGTTGAACAGAAGAAAGCACACTGGCAAGATCTGATTGATAAACAGTTGAAGTTGAGAAACCTGAAGCAGTTGAAAGTAGAACCGTCTGCAGAACGTATTAAAGCAATTGAAAAGGCTCATCTCAATGCAACTCAACAAGTGTCATATACAGAAGAAGAGATGAAGAAGCGTCCACCATGTAATAAGTATGGTGAGAGACCAACTGCCACTCAACTCTGTATTGGTATCACACGTGCTGGTAAGATGTGTCGTGCTCGTACTCGTGATGGTCAATTCTGTGCAAATCATCGCGCATCTATTGAAGGTACTCGTATACAACATCCTGAAGATCTACCAAAGTTTGCTCGAGGTTTATTCGCAGCTCGTGATTTCAAGACTGGTGAGAAAGTAACTTTGTACACAGGTGATGTCTTCACAGCAGAAGATCCAACAGATGCAGCTCAAGGAAGTAAATATCTCTTTACATTGTCTCAACATGATAACAAACACTTGGATGGTGCTCGTCGCAACACAGCAAGTGGTCGTCTTATCAATGATGCATATAAGAGATACACAAAATCTGAGCCACCTCGCAAGTTGAAGAATAACTGTCGTTTCGTAGTATCACCGAATCGTACTCGTGTAAGCATTGCAACTACTCGTAATGTTAAGAAGGGAGAAGAATTACTTCTTAATTATGATAGAGTATATTGGATTGAAGAAGGAAAGTCTGAACGTGAACTGACACAGAAGATGATTGACTTCTACAATACACCTACAGGTAAGAATGTCAAGAAGCAATTAGAACAACAAAAACGTTCTGTTGTCAAGGGATTGGCTCCTTCATCCTCTGGTCCGAAGAAGATTTCAACTCCAATCATCTCCAAGACAGTATCATCAAGTGTAAGACCGAAGATCATCTTCGAGAAGAATGTAGAAAAGCGTATCAAAGTTTCTACTTCTCCATCTCAGAACCAATATCGTATGCACTCACGACAAGATTCATCAGCAATAAGTAAGTCAGAAGAATCAAGTAACATATCGAAACAGCAGATGAGACAAGACCAAGCTTCCTATTTAGCAAACTCAGTCACACATTCGAATGAACAAGCACTTAAACTTCCTGTACAGAAGGACTCACCCACTGTTAAGGAGGCGCTTGCGTCATCGAATGCTGAAGATTGGAAGAAGGTAATCGCAGAAGAACAACAGAAGATGAGAGATCGTAATGTGTACACAATCATGGATCGTCTACCTCCAGGTAAGAAAATCACCACTTCAACAATGGTACTGAAGACCAAGTTTGATGAAAACGGAAAACCAATTCGCTTGAAAGCTCGTTGGTGTGCTCGTGGTTTCACTCAACGTGAAGGTATTGATTACTTCGAAGTGTTTGCACCAGTGATGGGTCACAAATCATTTCGTATCATGATTGCCATCATTGCACATTTGGATCTTGAGTTAGATTTAATTGACTTCACATCAGCATTTCTGAATGCACCATTACATGAAGAGATCTATGTTGTAGCATCAGAAGGTTTTGTTGGTCCAGAAGCTGGTAAAGTTCTCAAGCTCAACAAAGCTCTGTATGGTCTCAAACAATCACCTCGTGAATGGAATCATATGATTGTTGACACATTGATTTCACTTGGATTCACTTCATGCACTAACGGTGATCCATGCATATTCATCAAGTCATCACATACAGGTAAGCTTATCATACTTGGAGTATTTGTCGATGATATTCCTCATGGTTACTATCTTCAAGACAAGAAGGAAATGTCTGAAATCATCTCCAAACTTACTGAGAAGTTTGAAATCACGCACTTAGGTTCTGCAACTCAAATCTTAGGTATTAAAGTTGAGCGTGATCGTAAAGCCAAGACAATCAAGCTTAGTCAAACAAATTATATTAAGAATGTCTTGGATAAGTACAACATGATTGATTGTCGTCAAACACCTATTCCAATGCGTGTAGATGACACAAGACTCGATATTACCGAAGACGAAAAGATAGAGAAAGAGATTATGCTCTATCCGGCTGTCAACAAGTCTACATTTCGTAATGTAATCGGTGCTCTGTCGTACATTAGTAATGTTACACGACTAGAAATAGCATATGCAGTCAATCGTCTTGCACAATACAATAATGATCCAACCATTGGTGCCATTCGTGGAGTTCAAGATGTACTGAGATACCTCGCAGGTACTGTACAGGACGGTCTCACATATCACCAGTCACCAACCGGTATCACAATTGAGGCATATAGTGACTCAAATTGGGGTGATAGTCGTAATGGTAAATCAGTCTCAGGTATTGTAATCAAGTTGTGTGATGCAGCAGTAATGTGGAAATCACAGAAACAAGCAACAATCTCACTCAGTAGTGCTGAAGCAGAATATGTAGCAGCATGTGAAGCTACACGTGAAGTTAAATGGGCACGTACTATGTTGGAAGAAATGTCGTTTCCGCAAACTGAACCAACAACTCTCTATGTTGACAATCAGACAGCTATTCGTATGTCTGCTGATGAAGGCAACACAGATCGTCGTAAGCACATTAATGTTAAGTATCACTATGTTCGTGATGAACATAAGAGTGATAACATTCGTCTTACATGGATTCCTACTGAAGAACAACAAGCAGATATCCTTACCAAGCCATTGTCTCGTAATATCTTCAACGACTTAAAGGATCGTGTACTTGGTTCAACAGTCACTGAACACACTCAAGCAACTGTAGTGCAGCTCGATGGCGAGTAAGCCTGACTAATCGGCAATGTACTCTGTTACTTCAAGTTTCAACTTATTTCGTATTACTCTCTTGTTTACACTGGACATATTCCACTACCGAATCGTCAGACATTATTCGAGGAGGCGATGTTGTAATATGATCTACACACATTTACTTTCACACTTTTAATGACATACTTATCCTACTATGTTGTCACTTTCACTATAGAGCACAACGTTTTGTTTTGGATCAGCCCGACCATCGATCAAACAGCTCTATCCACTGTTTCACCTTCATATCCTCATTCTGTCGTCGAAGTCTTCACATCACTGTATACCACAATGACACTCGACACTCTCCTCTCCTCACATCACACTTCTACTCACATGAGTCAACTAGCTCAAAGCCTATTTTGCAAGCGCTCACGGTCAGCTTGTGCTTTGTCTGCGTAGTCGTGTCAACTCTCTCTCTTGTTTATGATTGTAGCTTTGTTAGGATTCTCATGATTCTCAAACACTCTTCCAAACTACTTTCGATAGAATAAGTTTGACTCACTGCTTGAAGAGGGCATCACTCACACACACACACTCGCTGACACATAGTTAAGGCATTACAAGCTCCAGTGTATAGTTAGAAGGTTACTCTCTGACGTCTGGGTCAATTGGACTTGATCACTCCTCTTGACCTTCCCCATCCCTCAGACGCCACTCCAAGTCAACACACCTTCACCTGTTCGTGATCACAGATGACCATCACACCTACTCCACACCAATATTCGGCTGTCTCGCATCTCTCCTACTCAGTTCCTGATTCATCACGGAAATCAGTATTTCTGTTCAAGCTCTCCATAGAAGAGCTCGCTGAGTATACCAATCATGCTGCACTACACGGATGGAGGTATACAATACGTTTCGAGTTGTATGTGTCCTTGGTGCGCACATCTACATGGTTTATGAGTGACTCGAAACAATTTGGTCGCAAGGTGAACGAGACTCAAGCGTACTCACACAGCGTGTAACACACATTTGTGGAATGCCAATTGCTTTGCACAATACCTTACATCTGACACAATAGCAGCAAACAAGTTGTGAACAAAAAGCTGCTCTTGCTGATCAAGGAGTAAGATTTGAACTGCCGCGGGCCACTAAAGTGGCCTTTCAGCCTTTAAAGGGTTAATTCAAACACGTGCGCGCCATTTGCGTTTTCAAGTTTGCCAAGCAAGCCGCAACTAGAATTGGGTGTCGTTGTGTCTTCAGTTCAAATTAAAACATCCAAATGCTCCAGATCTTGCGGAGCGTGGCTCATAGCAGCTTCTGAAACTCTGCGATATGGTGCAGATGTGGATTGATCTCATTGTAATGAGCTCTCATCTGTGTTCGCACCGCTCGCAGCTGACTTGAATTCGCGTGAGGTGGCATCGTCCAGACACGATCGCGTGAGTAGATGAGATGCTCGGATAGTAACAGCGTATCATCGACTCCAAACTCTCGTTCGCTGTACCCATGTACCCCACCCATAAGCGCGTGATGATTGTCAGCGTTAGTCGATCGTGCGAATTTCACATTATCCCATTGCCAATACTTCGCACGTGACATCAACCAGACAGAATCTTCATCATACGGTGGTGTTGTACTCTCAAGTGAGAGTTCATATTGAGGCCATTGTTTATCTGTGAGAATATCACTCAATGTATATTCTTCTACACCGACACCACACAACTTGGATGCTTCCTCTTTCGCAAATTTCTGCATCCATTCTGTTTCATCAACAGTGCATATCCTCTCAATCGGTGAAGAAAACTTCGGATGTGTCGTCTCACCAACGAAAGCAATATGACGATGTTGAATGTACTCAAAGAAACGTTGTAGTGGGAGGGTGATGTCTCTGAGTAGGAGACAGTCTGTTTTCGGTAAGAGTTTCAATAAAGATGGTAATGTCACATCCACATCAATTCCTTGTAACGCTACAACTTTCAACTTCATCTTCGATCCATCTCTCGCTTTCACGTGTGTCGAACTTGGTGGTGAGAATTGTCGACGCATGGCTTGTCGGGAATGTTCGGTTAAATTGGTTAAGGTGAGATATTGCAGGTTTTGGAGGAAGAGTAATGACTCGATTGTCCTGCTAGCTTCTGCACTTGTTTGCGCACCACGTAGAGATAAGGAGAATGTTGTTAGTTCGGGTAAGAGACGTGACAGTGCGAGGATGCGCTCACGTGTCGGAGGAGAGGATTGAGGAGGACGACAGGAGACGAGGAAGGAGGTGAGTGAACAAGAGGAGGTGGTGGAAGATGATGATAAGGAGGACGATGAAGACGAAGATGATGATGATGAAGATGATGCTGCAGAAATCAATCCCCTCGCGTTGTCCTTCTGCTCCTCTTCTCCATCCTTCCTCATTAATTCCTCTACAAAATCCTCCACCTCTTCTTTCCCACCATCCTCCGACCCGACCCCATACACCGACAACTCTGCTTGTACTCTCAGATGCTTCAACTTGCCTCCAGCGCATAAAGGGCGTAAACCCTCAGCTAGTTCATGCAAGAATTGAGAAGTACGATAGTTCAGATAGTGTGAGGAGGAATACGATGTTAACGAAGGAAAGTATTGGAAGATATGACGGTAGGCGGAGGGTGTACGACGCAGAGGGATACGAGGAGCTAGAGGGTGTGATGGACCGATCATCGGAGGGCTGGAGGAAGATGACATGAGCCAATCGATGCGAAGAGACTGAAGAGATGGTATTGTGTAGGATGGCTGATGTTCGGAAGGAAGAAGGGTAGTTGGAAGATCGCTTCTTTCACCCTCTTCTACTATTTCTGAAGAATCATATTCGTCCTTCGTCGCTGCTACCATCTCCTCATCTCCACACGGAATCAATGCACTGATCGGTAATGAATGTTCCTGAGTGGTCAGATGCAGCTTCTCCAACACTTTACATTTCTCACCCAACCCTCTCATCATCTCTCGCCACTTCTCCTTGATCTCTCCCATCGCTTCCATTTCGCGCAGACGAGGATCAGGATCATACATCTCATATGGTTGTTCTTCGAAATTTCCATACAGAAGTGCTTGAACATTCAAACCGAATGGAATTGTGAGTGAACGTAATGTCGGAATCTCTGGTAATACATTCACGATATGCAAAGGCATGCCGTATGCTGCTGCCAAAGTTAAGTGTTGTAAATTCGTCAGTTGTTTGAGTAAATCCAACTGTGAGTTCGTCTTCGGATGAAACAAGTCACATCCAACACTTAAGGAAGTTAATGTACGTGAATGGGAGACGATCCAAGCAGTTGTGAGGAATGTATTTGCAGGAGATACAGCTTGGTAGGATGTGAGTGATGGGAAGTGTGGCAGGTATTTGTCGAGGGAGGTGGTGGAAGGTGCAGAGGTGATGGATGATGGCGCGGCGTCGGGATTTGTCCATGTTCTTCTGTGTTCTCTCTCATCTCCAAACGAACAATCATACAACGATTTCAATCCATTCCTGGCGTATTCACCCAGTTTATATATCCCACTCCCTACACTAGCATCCAATACGTATTCTTGTGAAGAGAGGCTGCGTGGGACGAGTGAAGCATTACGCCATAAGTGATTCACTCTTGCAGCACAAGACCATGCGTGTAGGGAGAGGAGCGGGAGGATGTGGTAGGAGATGATATCAGGTAGGATCGAGGAGGAACGTGTCGATGCTGCTTGATGACTTGGTCGGAGTTGTTTGACTGCTTTATTGCAATCTCCCTCCACAGGATTTATATGTCTTGCTTGATCCTCATTCTCACACTGTGCATTACAATAATACACACCACATCTTTCCGCACACTGTCTCTTCGCACCAACACGTGCGCATAATCTGCATGGTCCGTTTACTGAGATCAAGTATTCTTGACCGACGAGTGAGATGCTGTCACGTAAGGGTGCGGTCAAGGAGCGAGATCCTGTACGTAGCTTTGCGAGTGCTGCAGCGGAGTGATATGTCTCTCGACACCTATCAGAATGTGATGGTAATGTGCCATCTTCACCAGCATCTTCGTTCTGATATCGTGTCGAAACGAAGTCAGGCCAACATTCCTCACAGCATTGTTCGGTCTGGAGGCAGGTGCTACAGAGGACGAGTGCATCGATTGGATGGGAACAATGACGACAGGGAAAGGTATCAGGTTGTTGATTGTTGTCATTCTCATCATCATGGTCACTTTCTTCTTCGTAATCTTCTGCGTCTGCATCTTCTTCTTGTTCCTGTCCGCTGCTGTTCTTGTTGTTGTTGTTGTGGTTGTTGTTCTCGTGCACCCATGATGAAGCCATTGCGTGGTTGAGGAGAAGGATCAGAGGAGTGGCAAGGTAATCAAATGTGACAGTTTACGTCGTAGAAATCTCATCTCGAAATCGTGGTGGAATCCAGGGTCCTGTTGATGCGATGTCAGCATTGATTCAGGCATTAAGAGTGCATTGTTTGATGGATGCACGGCGATGGCACGTGTTGTGACGACCACGCACAGTGCTTTCTCCTTCTCTTCCACCCTCTTCTCAGCAGCGCTGAGCGCAGGCTCGAGCTCGCTATTTGGCGAAAAGGAATCGACTATTTGGGTCCAAGAAAGATCTCATTGATCAGATCCACTACGGGATATTTAAATCTCTCTGCTAGTTCCTTCTCATCGCTCGATCGCATTTGCGCGTTGCTTGAGGTGTCCCTCGTCGTACAGACATCCAGTGATGTGAACGATAGAAGGCACGTGAATTGGAGAGTAGCATCGTACAGTTGCGAGTGGGTGAAGGAAGTGCATATTTAATATGCCTGTAGTTGCTGTAGTCACAGCTGATTGTCCTATTTCACCGATCTGTTCATTTGCTTTGACTTCGTCCTGAACCACATGTTGCCCATCGATATCCTTCTCTTCTCTTGTCGCATCACCATCAAAAGTACGATAAAAGTACACATCATGCCAGATCCACTGATGACCACGCGACAGCAACCAAGTAGAACTTGTGTCAATGTTGACGGACAGTTCAACACCATGACGATAGGATGCACAAATATCTGAGGGGAGTGGATGAGGATCCTCAGGAGTCAGCTCCTCCGATTTCAACTCGACTGCATTAATATCTTCCCTTGAATACTTCTCATCATCACTAAACGCATCATCAATCTGTTTCGCATCAATTGTTCTCATCTCACTAATCCCCGATTCGGAACTGTAAGTCGACTGTTGTGTTATTACAATCGGACGATGTTGAATGTACTCGAAGAAACGATGCAGAGGCATAAGGACATCATGGATGAGAATTGTATCGATAGGAGGAAGGAGACGAAGTAATGACGGTAATGTCACTTCGATATCAATGCTCTGTAATTGAAGTACACGAAGACGATGTGACATCGAAGCCAACTTCCTGACATGTTCATCCGATGTTCCTGCCAACTTCCATCCTCTCCCATGCATCCTCTCTTCGTTTATAAAACCATAGACACTACAATCCATAGCATCAATCGCTAGGTTTTGGAATTGTGTAAACTCAGATAGGGCACAAATGAGTGATGTTGCTTTCACACTCTTTTCATTGATTAACTCATTGCTATCACTGGTGAGTGGTGTCAATTGTGAGAGCGTCAGTTTGAGTGTTTGGAGGTGTTCATACTCCCTTTCGACATCTGTTGCAACATGTCTGTTGTAAACAAAAACGCTTTTGATTTACTATCCGCGATGTGGAGTGTTTCCAGCTGTGACAGGGAACTCAAAAGTTGCTGGGCCTCAGATAAGTCGAATCCGATACATTTTATGTTGAAATTGTTGAGTGATTTCAAGAAGATTCGAAGCGAACGCAGCGTTGAACTAACGGATGTTAATCCGCGTGATAATGAATGCACCAAGACGGATCGAATATCTTGATTCACCTTGGCAGTAATGAGCTGGATAAATCGATTTATCCATGGTGAGAACATCTAAGAGCTTCAATCGCTTCATGAAGGCAGTGATGACACATCGTCACTCATGAGGTCAGGCAAAGCGGCAATGAGGGAGAGGTTATTGAGTAGAGGGCAATGTCGTGCTAGAATGTTGACCAGTTGTGCTACATTCTTTCGTATCTGTTGTTTCTCTTCACTCGTGACATCAATTTGCGCCTCAGGTGCTCGATCAAGCAGAACTGATGCAACGCTTAGGTATCGCAACTCAGTCAACTGTGGAACAATCAGAAACATTGGTACGTACGATTTCGTACTACCGCTCAAATCGAGCTTGCGTGAGAGTGTACATTGAGCAACATTCTCTCACAACGTGCGAGTAATCAGATCGGTGATGACGAGATTGAAGTACAGAAGCGGCTGTTGTATTGTGCGTTGGTCGATCGTGAGCTTACACCCGTCCTCTGCCTGATGCCGATGTGGTGGACAGAGTGTTGCTGGTGTCCGACATGCACGACATGGACGATCGACCTGAACGTGCGTGGTTTCCTTGATTCGATCAAGTTGGAGTGGTGTGTAGTGTGGTGAATCAGAGCGTTGCGTGTGGCCTGTCAAACAATGTTTGAAGTCAATCATTCAATCGTTCATTCCACAGCACTAACACAATCAACGACATGAACGAAATTACCGCATCATCCTCCTCCGCCTCCACGATGTCCACCAGCTTGAATCCATGTATTGCATGTCATAAGATGTCTCGTCACTACTTCATCTGTACAACATGTAAACTGATCCTTCCATGCTGCACTCGTGAATGTTACATCCAACCTCGTGTACACACCGAACTGACAAAGCACGCACAACGATGTCAAGAACTTGCATTGACGCCGCATCAGCGAGAGACATACGATCAGTATTCGACAACAGCAAGACAAGCCGCTGTGATTAATGCAGGCAAGCCAGTTCCAACAACAGATTCGTACACATGGTACAGTATGCCACCGTGCAGAAGTTGTGGTGTGTGCGATGACGACGATGATCCTGATGAACCATCGCAGCGAGATGAATGTAAGCTGTGTCATGCAGCATATTGTACGAATAAATGTAAAGAGGAAGATAAGATACGACATCAGTCGAATGGAGAGGAATGTGTCAAGAGAATCGAAATGAATGCACCACCGAAAGCAGATACACCATCAGTGAAATCATCTTCTCTGATTCAAGATCTACTTGCACATGCGATCTCTTTCTTATCGCTGTATCAATGGAGTCAAGTTGCACTCGTGAATCACGCCTGGCGCAATGCGACACTACAGCCGTCAGCTTTTCCTAATGAGCAAGTCCAACTCGCCATCGATGCACCAAACATCGGTCTCGCGCATCGTGAATGTATTCGATGGACACGTGAGTGGTATCATGATCATATGCCTTGGTGGCCAAGTTTCGCCACAGATGATGCGCTTCGTGTACAACATCGTGCTTACCTTCGTCAATACATCCACTTGCGTCGCTTTTCATATGCCTCCTTCCAACCGATTGATATCGTTGAAACGCTCGCATGTTTACCTGCCAATACGCTGGAAGAGCTTCATATCTATGTGATGGTATATGATGAGCCAATAGAAGCATCCATCCTCCGATTCACACATCTCCGTTGTCTCACAATCGACTTCAAACGTGGTGGTTCGTTACTGCAACGTTTTTTATCCGTACTGAAAGAGATGACACATTTGAATCATCTGGAACTTGATCTGTACGAGAAGGATCCACAAGATAGGGATGCACAGTTCCCAAAATCGGAGGAGACGAAGGAAGAAGCAATGGAGATTGAACGAAAAGATTTGGTAGCACTCGCAGCGATAATGAAAACTATCTCAGGACATCTCGCTGCTTTGAAGATACTGCGTGTCTGTTCGTCGTACCCGCAAGGAATGAATCTTGTGATGACTCAGAATTTACTGACTCATACTGTAACTGATCTGTCTATCACACAACATTTTAGTATTCAAACAACTGATGCGGATCTTCAAGAGCTACAACAACTCTATCGATGCACACCATCTGTCACAGCACTTAAAATTCATGCAAGTGTCACAAAAGCACTCATCTTCGATCAAGGATTTCGCGAGAAGAGACAATTACTAGTTGAATCACTGATCTCGTGCGTGGATGCATTCGGCCCTCAACTCATCTCACTCGATTTTGCCATCTACATTCCGTACGATCCAAATGGAATCGAAGAGATTTTTGAGGAAATTGAAGTCTTTAGTTTGGATTCCAAGCATTTTGAGAGGATGTTGGCGCATTGTGCGAATCTCGAACGACTGAAGTTCTCGAATTTTGGTCCTGAACAACTCAATGAGGAGAAGGTGGCGATTATGGCAAAGTTGACACCGAGAATCAAGTCGCTCACTATTGAGCTTCGGGATTCATCTACTGGCTCAACGTTTATTGAATCGTTAAGTCAGAGCTTCATTCATCTCGAAACACTGGTACTGGAAGTCAATGCATCATCTCCTCTCCTCGCATCTTCGCTTGCGCCTCCCTCACCTGCATTTCTCACAGTACGTGATTCACTTCCTCCCATTCCCTTCATATTATTGCGTGGAATCGATCTTGAGACTCAGGTGCCATCAATCCTTCGTCTTCTACCACGAATCAACACCTTACGCATGGTACGAACTTCGATTCCACCATGGCGTCTCTTTGAATATGCACAGTATCGTCCTCTTATCTTTTCAGAGATTCCGAATGTGTATAGCGAGCCACCTGCGATTCCTTCATTTCAGACACTGAACGATGAATCACATTTAGAATGGTTCGTATCCAGTCCTGAACTCATAAAGGATGTTAATGTTGAATCGGCTCTATCGTTTCTACCAGAGCACATGCATGTGCACTATCGACGAGGCGTTGAATTGTCAACACAAGAAGACAGCGAGGATAAGGAGAGCAGCGCAGATGCATTCTCCAACTTCACCACCTCCACTTTAGCTTCACACCGATGGATGTTCTCTCGTGTTCGTTCCTGGCATTGGGCTTATGAAATCTCGTGTCCAATACCAGCAGTAGTAAAGTCTGCTTCAAGTGACACAGCAGCATCTTCTTCAAGCGATCCTTCTGAGTTCATGCCTCTACCTGCGGCTCTTGTATACCATCGTAGCTCATCGTGGACATTCGTCGATCGTGATCATCCCATGCGAAATAAAGCTCACGAAGCGATCTTTAAACAACTCAAGCGTTTTTTGAACGAAATTCAGCCGGCGCTGGAGGAACTTCTGCTCCTTTAGCCTCTCTTGAATCTCCAGCTCAGGATCTTTTTCTTCCTTCATCCTCATCTTCCGTTACTTTGCTCCATCCTCTTCATTGGTCATAAAATCTTAGCCTCTTCAAAGAAATCAACTTCCACTTCGAGCATCGCCATACCACCTGTTCTGTGTTCTCTTTGACAAGCGATGTTGATGCGGCGATATAGAAAAAGAGGGAGGGCATCCTCCGCTTGAGCGTCACGAAAGTTGCATCAGCACTTCGAATTGAGGAATCAATTGGGCCGAATCGAAACCCCAAGTGTCTTGGATAGCACTTGATGGATTCTGCATACTTCGGGATCTGGTGTAGCGATATTTTATTCATTGGGTCTCTCACAACTCACACCTCTGCTTTCACTCTCAATCTGATGTCGATGTAAAAACAACTCGAAGCGGTCAATTCGAGAGGGAGTGGTTGCTAAATTCAAATCTCGCTGATGCTACATGCAGATCCATCATCTCGAGTATATGTGTAATAAGTATCAGCTTGATTTGGGTGTGTGTGCAAGGATGTAGCCAAGATGCACTTTAAATGTCAAGGTGTGAATGCGAACAATAAAAAAAGTAAAGGTAAAGGTCATTTTATTGTATCGTTGACGAATCGCTTCAGCAACCAGTTGCCACCCCTCCGAACTTACAATTGCAAGCAGAATCCGTGGAAGAACGAAGGAAGATGAAAGCCAACTGATGAAGGATATGCAAGGACATCACAGTTCTTCCGAATTGTAATGTCCCCTCGACTTGCATGGTTACTCAGTGAATGAATCATTGCAATCTACTGCTGTCAATTCGAGATTCCAACCGATGAGTGTGTCTGTGCTTGCACTGTTGTGCTTCACTCTGCATGTTAGTGCGCGACTGCCGCGCTCGTGTGCATGTCCGACCGTCGCGTGACGGTCGACAATTAATCATGCGCCTTCTTCTCCATCGACTCACCTGCCGTCTCCACGCGACTCAGCGTACTGATATTAGGGGTTTCCCTAGCTACATAAAGTTTGTCCTCATTTTGTACCATTGACATTCCAGTCATCCTCGTCTGGGGCTTGTCCCAATCTCCTTGATTGATTTGAAGGATCAAGGGGAAGTCACCGATCGTGTGGATGCATCCTGACGGTCCTTTTCGCGCGAGTAATTCTTTTGTGAGATCTTTGTGTTTGTTGTGGCATGACAGCACGGCAAGCAAGGAGCGCCAATATGCTTGGTATACATTCTCTCCTTTCGGAATTTCCTCCCATCGAGCAGGCTGCAATGTGGATACCTTTATCAGAGGATTGAATGTGATTGCCGACATACAACGTGAAGTCTGGTTGAAGGAGAAAAGCGGACGAACCACGCTCGTTAACCTCACACCACAAGCCAACATACGGTTTGAGACGCTCAGGGAAATCATTGGGTATTGCTTCAAGTTTAGGTAAAGGGTGAATGATCGGCTCACGATCGACTTCCACAAAGCTTGGCAGGATCGTTGGACAGGACATGACGAACGCACCAACAGCACTCAACTATTCGTTGTGCAAAGGCGTCCCACACACAATGGATCACCTAATATTGTGTCAGCTCTTTAATTCAATGCGTGCTGGCTGCAGCTGCACAATTGAGCTGAAATGCATGAAAAGAGAAACCTCTTCGATTCGCCGACCAATGACTGCCGCGCTTCTGTCTCTTGAGGCTGTACCTGCGGAGAAGTAACCCCAATATACAGCCTTCGTCATGTCACATTCTCTATCCGCACCCTCCTCCGATCTTCTTTCTCTGACGTCACTGCCACCCAGCGTCCTCTCCTTGCATCTCACTTTCCCTACCTCCAATAATGCCACTGCTACACACATCACATACAAACAACTTGCCGAAGCATTTGTGTCAAATCATAGTGGGAGTAGTATGGTGTCACTCGTAGTACTACTTGTCAGTGTTGCATTGTGGTTCTGGATTTGGGTGTGCCTGATATTGATTAAGGAGGAATGGACGAGGAGAAAAAGGAGGAGAGAGGAGAAGAAGGATTCAGCGACAACAGCATCACCGACATCATCATCATTCGCATCCTCACCTTCCGCATCATCCTTCGCCTCCACCAACAACACAACCAATACCTCATTCTCCTCTCTTCTCCCATCTTTCCTATTCGATTATTTCCTCCTCATCTTCCCTGTCTTATGTACATTCACGATCTTCTCTCAGTGGACTGAAATTATTTTGATTCTACAAATTTTGGCTATTGGATTACTCGTCTGCATTTATCGTCTGCTGTTTAGTGTTTGGTGTGTCAGATGTCCGAGTTTACTATCCTCATCCTCCACCGCCGACGATCTCCATCTCCTCTCCCATCTCAACTCTCTGTCGAAATCCTTCCTGACTAACTACCGTGTCTCACTTCAGATCGGTACAGCAATCTCAATACTCGCTGTTGATTTCGTGATTTATCCGCGTGCGTATTGTAAGACGGAGAGTTTCGGAATTAGTCTCATGGATGCGGGTGTTGGATCGTTTATTATTTCTCATGCGTTGACGAGTCAGCAAGTGAGGAAGTTTGCGAAGATGCAGATGTTCCAGATGCAGGAGACTAACAATGAAAGCAAACTCCACGACACACCTCATCAACGAACAACACTCCTCCACGATCTTCTCCATATCCTTCGTTCCATGTTTCCTCTTCTCCTCCTCGGCATACTTCGTCTCTTCACTATTCGTAGTGTGGATTACCAAGTGCACTTAAGCGAATACGGTGTGCATTGGAATTTCTTCTTTACTCTCGCAATGATTGCATTGATTGGTGAAGTCACGAATCGTGCACTTGGAAAGAATGCAAATAAGTTGATAGGAGTACTTGGTGTATTACTTCTTCTCTCCTACGAACTCCTCCTCCACTCCGGTCTCAGCAATTACATCCTCCACTCGCCACGTACCACGAATTTTATCTCCGCTAATAAGGAAGGTATCTTTAGTTCCATTGGTTATGGTGCGATGTATATGATGAGTGTGAGATTGGGAATGGAAGTTATGAAAGGAGAGAGAAGTGTGAAGGAGTGGGAAAGGAAAGTGGTGAAACTGGGGGTGAGTAAGCAAAGAGAGTCGAGATTTGCGTGTCGATTCAGCTCGAGAACAATTTATCTCATATTCCCCCTTCCATCCCTTTCAACAGGCCCTGACCTCCTTCCTCTTCTTCCTGACCTACCTCTCTTCCACCTACATCTCCGCCTCCTCCCGAAGAATGGTCAACATGACCTATGTTCTCTGGATGTTAAGTATGAATCTTCTTTTAGTTCTCGTGTTTCTTGTGAGAGAGATGGTACTGGTGGTGGAACCGACGGAAGGAGAGAAGAAGAGAGGAACGGCAGGAGCAAGAAGAGGAGGAGAGAGTTGGAATGCGACAAGTGGAGAAGAAGAAGCACATATATTGATTGCGGGCAAGTCATTGAGAAACGTTGCATTCTCACCTTCCTCGTCACCGTCAGCTTCACCTCGATCATCCTCAGCCTCCACAGCATCAACCTCCTCTTCTTCCTCATTAATCGTATCTGCGATCAACAAGAATTCGTTAGCGTACTTTCTATTGGTACGTCAATCGGATGTGGTTTAAGGAAAGTGTTAGACGTGGTCGCTTCTCAACTTTCGTGTGTCCTTTGTTCTCTTCTCATTGTCCTCTTCGTCAGTGCAACATCTGTACCGGTGCTGTCAATCTATCGATGCATACCATACTCGCGTCAAATGTGACGGCGATGCTTGTGGTGAGTTGACTGATCCGAGTTGCTGAGCTGCCCGCTTTGCATTCCGTCACTTCCGTCTTCTCCCTTCCCTTCCTGCAGCTCTCCGTCTACTCCTTCGTAACATGCCTCGCGTTCGTGTACGTTGACTATCACGGATGGAGGATCAAACTTTAATTGTGCAGCGTATTGACATTCATACAGTTGGAACTTGACTCTTCGATCGGAGCTCGAGTGCAGGCACAGAGCCCGAAATGTTAGAAGAGAGAGCACGCCAGATGACTTCAAGCAACAAGGCGAATGAAAGTAAGAAAAACAAAACTGAGACAGGAGTGGAAACATTGCTAGCGCTTCGCGCTGATGAAATCTTGTAACCATAGTGGCTCGCATTCTTCAACCTGTCGCACAAGCCCCTTGTAAATTCGAGATGCATCGCAATTCTTCGAGATATCATCCGGATGTGTGCGTGTCCAAACACGATCACGATAGATTGCGAATGCAGGTGGTAGAAGAACTGGCTCAGCTCTCAATGATTCACGCGTCGATGAATCAATAGCCACCCATTGCCAATGCCATGTGCGAACACGTGAGAACATACAACGATGCGACTCCGAGTTAGCTGCATCAGTCGCTAGTGTGAGTGGTAATGGTGATAGTGATGAAGAAGCAGAAGTTGATGCATGGTTGCTCTGAGATGCCAACTCTCGACCTCGCTGATAGTGAAAGTGAAGATTCTCCGACAGGTATGTAAGAATTGGCTGAACCACAATCGACGAATTGTGCTCTTCTGTCGGATCAAGCCAATTCAGTTGCCCATCATCAATCGTCTGCAATCGAATGATGGTCGATGGTTGATGTGCAGCTTGTGGCTGTACGAATGCGAGTGGACGATATTGTGCATACTCGAACAGTCGCGAAGGAGTCATTTTAGCGCCAGCGCGAATTTGCAGCTTATCAATGCGAGGTAGAAGACGAAGAAGTGCTGGCAGCTGCGTCTCTGAGTCAAAACCAGTCAGGAACACACGTCGAATCGTCGGAAGCGAATCGCGCACTTCGAGAAATTGAGGTGAGGGTGGTAAAAGTACAAATGATTGTCCCAACCATTCAGGAAGACGAAGTACGAGGTTCTCCAAATCAGGAAATGAGACCATCAGCGACTCGATCATTGTTGAGACTGTCGCAGAATCGTCGATCATAATACCGAGCATCTTGATTCTTGGTGTTAGCCTTGCGAGTACCGCCACCTCCTCCTCACTACTCAGACGCGAGTCAACATACATAAACGTCAGTATTTCTAGTCCAGAGGAATGAGCGAGTAGTCGCTCCAGTTGGTGTACATTAAATTCGAGCCCCTGATCATTGTACTCAATGACATCTTCAAAGGCTTGATCGATCACCTGAGAATGAATGTCAAGGTGAAAGTTGAGTGATGTCAATCGAGGTCCGAATGAATTGACACACTCAATCAACGAATCCATCATCAGCTGTTTCTTCAATGAATGTGCATTATCGAAGAGGAGCGCCGTGATGAACTTTGCAGTGAATGAGAGTGATGTCAATGATGGAAAGGTGCCGCCTAACTGTGTGAATGCACTCAAATCTTCATCCGACGTATCAACACGAAATATTTCTTTTAGTACCAACTCCCTGATTTGAGGGAATTGATGAGAAACAAAGATTTGGGACAAACCGTGTTGATATGAACTCATCGATAGCCTTGTAAGCAACGATAGATGAAGTGATATCGTTTTCACGATCTGGGCCAGTGCATTCCGATCTTTGTTTTCCTCCTCCTCCTCCTCAAAACTTGTCTTATACTCTTCACTACTTTTTTCCACCGGAGATTTGGGTACCTCACATACCTCCAGTGTAAATTCGCGTAGGTGAGTCACTTGTTGCAGCACAGTGTGAGCGAAGTCGTGCAAAAGCGCACTACCTCGTATGAGATCAACGGATAACACCTCCAATCGTGTGAATCGCGCGATTGAAGGGGATACACTTGCTAGATCTAATTGTGTCGCGAGTATGAGCGATCTGAGTGTCGCGTGAGGTAAGAGATCAAGCACTTCGATGATATTATCTGGAGGTGAGGAATAGTGAGGATAGGAATAGTACTTATTATAGTAGTGAAATCGTTGAAGATGTGAATATTGACGAAGAAGCACAAGTTCTGGTTCGTTCTCAAATGGCTGACTCACCCAATCGTGTGAACGAAAACATGCACGATGGGCAGGACCAATATTCGGTGCAATATTCGGTGCTTCAAGTGATAAATAATCGACTTGGTGAGAGAACGCAGACGGAAGCAGTGTCGCATTACGCCATGCACGATTCACTCGAGCGGCTTGACTCCATTGAAAGACCGATAAGAACGAAATGGCATGTGCGAGGAGATCAGGTATTAGAATCGATGAGCCTGTTGATTCTGCAATGAAAAACGGCGGTAGTTGCTGCGTCACTCTCTTGATACATTCACCATCCGTTTCGTGTCTCTCACGATCTGCGTTGCGACATGTTGTTGAGCAATAGTGCTTTGCACAGTAAGGACAGTCATATCTGTCCTCATCCACACATATCGCACATTTACGACACGGTCGACGATACTGCTCTTGGTAGAGGTCAGGTGTGATAGCATAGACCTGAGCCATCTTCTGCTGGGGTGTCAGTGTGATCTGCTTACATTCACGATAATGGTTCGTCGCGTGACGATGTACCTCAGGCTTAGCGTAACAATCGTCACAGCATGTCATGATAACGTGACACAAGTAGCATAGGAGATGTCTGTGGACAGGAGTCGAGCACGATATGCATGTACCAATCGGATTTGTTTCTGTTTCTGGTTCTGGCTCTGCGTCTACAGCTACTCCCCATTCCCATGACATACTCGCAGGTGCGTCGATTGGTTGGACCAGGTCGATAGGATTTGCAGTGGTGTACCGTACCTTCTCTGCTTCCTCTTCCTCTTGAACTTCCTCTTCCTCTTCTCCCCATGCCTGGTTCTTCTCCTTCTCTTTATCCTTTTGTGTTTGCTTTTCCTCTTCTTTGTTTAATACATCTTCCTTTACTTCTTGTTGTGCTTTTGTATCGTCAGGCAGAGCATCGTGATTGGATTGTGCGACGATAGCTGTGGCTCGGAGTAGTACCCTAGGAGCAGCGTCAGGACTGTTATCGTGCATGTTGCCGCTGGTGGTGTCATCGCCGATTGCAGTATTGGCTGTATTGGTGGTGGACCCGGTGATGCCGATGCGAGAGAGCATCACGCAAATGAGTGATGCTGTGGTCTCTGTGGTGAAGTATCGCAAGGAGACTGTGAGGTGGAGGTACGTGAGTCGTGTTCTCTGATCAGCAGGCGTTGACTCAAGGTCGACACTCGTCGTTGTGGTTGTGTGGTGTCCATGCGTGGTGACCTCTTGCTCAATTGTTGTGCAAATAGCTATTTTGCCCTCAACAATTCGCGTTGCTTCATTGGTTGACTTCCACAGGGCGCTAAACTGCTACAATCTAGCAGTCGTCTACGGCCATATGCCTTCCACTTGATGACTGTGAAACGGTCTATGTAGCAGTCGCTAGATTTGTACCCTTTCCACACCACACGCAACTGTGCGTGCTTGACTGCGGGAACAAGTGTGTTTGAATGTCGGAGAGGTGTCGAGTTGACTGCTAGTGAAAGCAGCGCGTTTGGAGCAAGTCGGTTGTGCTCGTTTGTTAGGCGCTAGATGTGTGGCGGGTTTTGAACTTTTGGCCAAATCGAGCGACTAGCAGTCGTGCAACAGCTTCTACACCTCGATTTAGCGCCAAGTGGAAGTCAACCAATGATTCTCAGACATCATACCTATCTCCATGATGAGCGAGCGTAAGGAAGACAAAATGAAGAATTACGCTAAACAATGCCATGTCTAATGAAAATGCCAGAGATGCGATGAGAAGATAGAGAATCAAGTGGATGAATTTCTTTGCATTCACGTTTTACGCATCTGCTGCAAATTCGATGTTTCGACCAATATCAGCCGCATGCCGATATGCCAGACACGATCTTGACGATAAGCGAATGATTCAGCTATGGAGGCAGTGAGTGACTTCGACTCGAAGTCAGAGTCGGATTCGTCATCATCCTCATTATCAACTTCGCTGTCCCTGTGATCACCTTTAGGAGAAGGTAATGAACCGTCCACTCTGACTCTGACTGTGAGTGTCACATCATGAAAGACCCACTGACGTACACGCGAACAATCCACCCATGCGATACTTCTGGACCATCTCGACCAGTATCAACTGGAGGTGATGATGATGAGAGTGTAGTACGGTCTTCGCAGAAAGGATTGACTCGACCTGACAGTCACGTTCACTATCGAACCATGTGACATCAAAATTCTTCAATGCAACTAACGTTGCAATTTCTTCCTGATCTGATTCGGTCTGCTGTGTCAGTAGGAGTGTACGATATTGTGCATATTCAAAGAATCGTTCAGATGCAATCTCGACCTGACGAAGAATAATTGAACAATTGTAGGTAACAAGCGAATGAGTGATGGTTATTTTCTTCGAGATCGATCACATTGATTTCCAACTGCCGAATCATACGAAGTTGATCTCTCACTGCGAGAAATGTCGTACTCGGTGATGCAAATGATTTCGGTGCATCATAAATGAAGAGCTGAAGTGTTTCGAGTTGCTCAAAATTCTGACTGAATTGTTCAATGAATTGATTTGCCTTCTTCGAAGTGAGTCCCTTCAATTGCGTGCGAATTGATTTGAGTCGAGGAGTTCGCTGAGAGATCGATGCTCATATATGAGGTGCGTCAATTGCTGCTCCGTTGAGGTGCGACTTTTTGTTTATCGATACTAGAAGGAGTTGTTGTCGATACTCCACCAGCTGCATCCAATAGTTGTGTTAATTCTCTCCAAATTCGCAGCCTCTCACGTATCTTCCAATGCACTCTTCTCTTCATGACTTTCACCGACGAGTGTCGATTGTGGTTGGATTAGTTGTGTGAAGGATTGTTGAAGTGTCAGCTGTGGATGATCCATAGCAAGTGATTCCATCAAATCTGTTGCCTTGTATTAAGTTGTAATCAGAGATACGAAAGTATTGCATATAATTTCGGTATCGAATAACGACGACGAAATAAGAAATAATCCAATATGAATCACTTTTGCTAGTTTACGAATTCGTGATCGATGCAACCATGCCAATTGAAGGTTGGTCAAAATCGTTCACTTGCACCATCTCATTTGGAAATGCTGATGACTGAAGTGATGCATTTCCACATGCTAGAGAGAGACAAAAATGAGATTGTATATGCGAGGAGATCGACGACCAAGAGTGATGATCGTACTGAGAGTGCTTCTGTATTGATCGATAAGTGTAAATTTTGTGATACACTCACCTGTTTCCTTTCCTTTGTGCCTCTCACACGATCAGCTTCGACAAACATTCCTTCGTACAATAGTGGGCGCGACAATGTTGACAATCGTATTGCAACTCGCGCTTCGACTTTGAGTCGGAATCTGATTCAATGCGACCACAATACAAATGACGACATGTGGTGATCGATAGATAACTTTGTATCCAGAAGCAATCAAGCATTCACGCGTCGTTTTGGATAGATCATTTGACACTATAACTCACGATAGTAGTGTTGTGTCAACTCACGATGCAATTGCGTCTGACAATAACATTCCTCGCTACAACAATCCGAAGACGAAATCGACGTTGACATAAGAGACGATAACATCCATATTGATGCTTTGTCACAGCTGTTTGACACACACAGACACGACGATTTCTTCTTTGCTTCTTCGATATCTTTATGCATGCTCGATCCATACTTACTGTCCTGCTTCTTGCGCTTTGTTGAAGATTTCTTGCATCCTTGCGAAAATTTCCACTGCTCAATCCCATTGTGCTGGCTGAACATCATCCAGTTGCTTTCATTCACATTCAACAAGAGGCAATATCATCATCATCATCAATCATCAGCAGCAGGAGATGTTGCAACATATCAGTCGTGTCTATCGCATCCTTCACACTTTCCTCCACTGTCGTCGACAGAGTCAAATTATCGACGAAGAAGATGAGGAAGAAGAAGGTGTGGTGAAATCTGACACATACACATATTCGTTGACATTAGAGTTACAAAAGAAGAAGAAGACAAGAGTAGTACAACAACAGGATGAGGAGAGAAAGGAAGTGGAGGTGGATGAAGAGGAGGATGAGGAAGAGGAGGAGGTGGATGAGAAGGAGAAGAAGGAACAATTGACAGCCATATCAGCAGAAGTAGCAACAACAACAGCAACAGCAACAGCAACAGCAATAGTCGAAGATGATCTCGCTGATCTGTTTGGTCTGTTATCACGTATGGAAGACTCTGAGATCGAAGAAAAAGCAGCAGCATTAGAAGAATATTATGATGGACTCATGTTTGGTGCATCCTTACAGAAACAATTTCAATTTGACGGGAGTGAAAGTAAAAGTGAAAGTCACACTACTACTACTTCAAGTAACTATGTTAGTCCACATCATTCAGCAGCAGCAGCAGCAACAACAACATCATCATCATCATCATCATCATCATCATCATCATCATCATCATCACCACCATTAGCAGGTAGTTGGCATTCAAGTGTACCAACCTCCTCTGCTACATCACCAGTTGTTGTTGTTGTAAAGAAGCCAGTTGTACCTGCTGCTGGTGTAGGTGAATGTATCAGTTGTAAGAAAAACACACAGAAATATATGCTGTGTGGCATATGTCGTGTCACCATTCTCTGCTGTTATTCATGTTACTCCAAACCGGAAGTACATCGCGATCTAACGAAACACTACAGGGAATGTAAGCAGGTAGAATTGACAGCACAACAAACATCAAAACAGCCGTATACACTCAAGCCTGAACTATATCAATGGTACAATCTTGCACCATGTCGTAACTGTGCCAGCTGTGTATGGAATGCCAACGCACCAACTGATTTGTGTACACATTGTCGTGTGTTCTATTGTACTTCAGCATGTCGCAGAGCTGATCGTGAAAGACATGAAATGGAAGATGATTGTCTCAAGAGAATCGGTGAACAAGTTGCACCACAATATTTAGCTCCTTCTGTTCAGTCATCGGTTCTCTTACCTGATCTCATTGCACACACAATCTCCTACCTTCCCGTTCGTTCCTGGTCCATCGCTGGCTGTCTGAATCATGCTTGGCGTAATGCAACATTACGTCCCGACTGCTTTCCTATATCATTGGCTTCTTCATTTGAACTTGACACACCAAATATTGGTGCGAAACATCGTGCATGTTTCAGATCACAGAGTTATCATCAGTCATATCCATTTCGTATACCGTCCGCAGAGGTTGATGCCCAAGAAGTAGTTAAACGTAAGGAAGCATGTACCTCCCTCCAACAATACACACATTTGCGTAAATTCTCCTACTTCTCTCCTCGTATAGCACCTGATCTTGTCGAAGTATTGAAATGTGTGCCATCAACACTATTAGAGTTGAGTATTGGTACAATATTAAAAGAAGAGGTATTAGCTTCCTCGATCCTTCGTTTCACACGCCTACAACGACTGACAATCGAACTTATACGAAATAGTCCACTGCTACATAACTTCGCGAAGACTTTACAAACTTTTTCACATCTATATGATCTTAGCCTGACGATCAAGAATGACCAACAGCAACAACAACAACAACAAGAAGATCCTGAAGAAAGTAAGGAAGATCGTATGATTCGAATGGAGATTGAACAGAAGGATAGGAATGCATTATCAGAGATTATTCAAACTATCTCACTTCATCTATCATCAATCACGCATCTCAGCTTTACATCGTATACACACGGTATCAGTACTATCCTTTCCAAACATCCACTCCCACACATCACAAACCTGTTCATCTCCGATATCTTTCGTGAAGACACACCAGACGCTGATCTTCTTGCTTATACCAAGATACATCACTCCTTGCCTACGATGGAGAAACTCACGATTCAAGCCATGCCAGTGAAAGCACTATTATTTGATGCAGAATTTATTGTCAAGAGACACTTGGCATTTGATTCTCTCCTTGGATGTATCTCCTCCTTTGGTCCACAGTTGAAATCCCTCAACTTCCAATTACCGATTCATTATCAAAATGTTGATGCAGCGATGTGGAATGATGAGATATTCATGTTGAATCGATCACATGTCGAAGCAATGTTGAAGAATTGTACAGAGAAGTTGGAGACATTCGATTTTTTCAATTTTACTGAAGCATCTCGAAGTGTAGAACAAGTAGAGATTCTATCAAGACTTATTCCTGGAATTAAGAGACTTCATGTTACACTCAAAGAGACAGACACATTAATGAATATATCAACGATGTTTGAGAATATATTTCAGAAGTTTACACAACTTGAAACACTCGGAATTGTGATGGCAGGGAGTTCAACGTTCTTACCACCATCTGATGCATGGCTTGCTATACGTGATACACTACCTCGTTTGCAACAACTGACAGTGGCCATCAATGTGGAGACGCAACTACCATCCCTACTCCGTCTTCTCCCTCGTATTGATTCCATCCAAGTCGGCAATTCCTCTCTTCCACCATGGCGATTCTTCGAGTATGCACAGTATCGTCCACTTATGATTTCACCTAGCAAGTATCATGCTGCATGGATTCTGCCTGTGCTGCAGACAGTGGATGAATCATGCCTTACTTGGTTGAAAGGTGTAAAGGAGGAAGGTGTGAATGAAGTGAAGGTTTTGGAGAAGGATATGTTACCAGAACATTTGCATGTCCATTATCTCCGTGGTGTGGAATTGGCAGCGCAGTGCGACAAGTCTTGTTCTTCTTCCTCGTCTTCTTCTTCTTCATCTTCATCTACATCTTCTTTTTCGTGTGCATACTCGACACTTGATGCAACTACTGCTACGGCTCCATCCTTAACTCTGACTCCAATCTTTCCTTCTATTTCTACACCCGCACCATCCACATGCACATCTCATCGTTGGATGTTTGATCGTATTCCATCTTGGTCATGGTCATGGTTGAGTATTCAGATTCCGCCGCCTCTTCCTGAGGAAGAACAAGAAGCGCAAGCCAATCAAGTTGACGCTGCAGCAGCTGTTATACAACAACCACAACCAACATCAGTACCACTACCATCTGCATTCGCATACTATCGTGACTCCGCATGGACTTACGCACATGCGGATGATATCAAGAAGAATGCAGAGTGTGCCAAGATTTATGTGAGACTCAAGAGGTTTGTACAGGAAAATGAGTCCCAGAAGTGAGGACTCGCGCCTGTTGTTCATATATACGTATACATTGCATGGAAGGTTTTTCATTGCCAAACTGCCGTAATTGCAAGTTGCAAAATATTGTTGGCTTCTGGCAAGTTGGATGATTCTAAAGGATGAGAGTGAATGTGACCCTCCTCGCATCGACACGTTGCTGTGCACTGACGCCTGCTTCGTTCTCATTTCAAGGGATTCCTGACCCCCCACTACATGTATCATCATTATGTGCTGATGTCTAGATGCTACATGATGAACGAATACAACATGAGAGGTGCCGAATGCCGTAGGTTTCTGAGTCCAACCGAATTTAATTTCCCGTCGACATTGCGTTTCGACATGCCATTTTGTAATTATTATCTGTCCAAGGTAAGATAGTACTTTGGACCAAGTTTTGACGATAGAGCAACGCTTGTTTCAAGAAAGTATGTCTAAATTCATGTTAATTCACATTCTATCGCATATCATTGTGCTCATCCTGTCGTCTTGCCTAGAAATTGTACACAGCCATTTTGCGTCTAAGCAATAGTATTTCCGAGTTGTAGGCTCATCGCCACCGATCGCCCAAAGCTCACGTTGCTATATCGGTTGGTTATATTAAGATACATCATATGGCGATTTTTTTTGGTTGGGTAACGTTGAGTAACAGCATCAACCATGGAAATGTCGGCAAAGCAGTCAAGAACTTTCAAATTGGGACGGTTTTCCGTCTATTGAACAAAATTATGACCATCACATTACGATGACGGGTTGATTTATTCATCACAAAACAATATTGTTGGCTGAAAATGTCATCGACTCAACTCCAAAGTTCTATCTCGGGTTGGACGGATAATAATTTCCTGTCGACATAGGCATTTTTGACTGTAATTTCGGTTCTCTTCTCTTTCTTTTTCAGTATGAACAAGTCTGTTCAAACACATCTCTTCATCCAACGGCGAGAAGTGCAATTTGTATTTTTCGACACTTTCCAAACGCTGGTTTGACATCTTTACGACTCGAATACGACGAGCAAAGCCTCGCATTCGCTCTGCAGCAAGATAGTTTAGTTTGCAGAATGGCAACATTTTGTGGCCGGTAGCCTCTGAATCGATAATTAAATGCAATTAATTTAATGTCGATTATCACCCGCTCTCGCCTCCTCATTATGAGCTCGCTTTTTATCAACTTCCTAATGTACATCAATCTGATTGTAACATAGAAAGCTGAGTGTGAGTTTATAATGATAGTACTGAACGCCAGTAGGAAGATGAAATCGCTACTCGAAGGATAGACAACTGATGTCTATGCCAACCTTCACTTGTGATTCTGGCGAGGATGAGAACCGAGACGTAGGTAATTATAGATAGAGTAATAAGAAAAGGAATAGAAATAGGAATTGACCGAATGCTGATGATGGTTGATTGCTGAATTTGACTGTTGTGTGAACGACACTGCTGTTGTTGATCCACAACGGAGTAGGATAATATCGAAGATGATATATTGTCCAAAGGTGTCCTTCTCCTCATCGTCGCATGCTACATATTAAATGAGAGCGAACATCGTTGAGAAGGATTGCACTGATGATGATGATGAGAACAGGATTCTCGATACAAAGGTGCGAACGATGACTCATATTTGAGTTAATCATTGTGATTCCATGAACATCGATTGGCTAGTTCGATGAACACAAATGGAATCGGAGAAGCAGAAGAAGGGACGCTGCTGTAACAGTTGTGTGAGAGTGAAGAAGATGCACTCGCTTTCTAAATTGAGTTTGTTGGGCACCGAGTGAGGTAGTGCCGGTAAAGATAGCATGATGCAGCTGCGAGGATGACAGCGAGCGAAGAGGATGCATCAGCCGCGCTTGTTGGAATATGATGAGATGGACTCACGAGTGAGCGAGTGAGGGGTGATGCAACAAGCGGGTGTTTGTCTCCTTCAAGCGCAACAGCAACGCCAACGAAATCACCAGTCGAAGCGGACGATAGTAGAGGTCGACACGCAACGTTGAAAAGAAGTCGTAGGTTGCGTTGTTGCAGCTGGATCGTCGCAGTGGATGGTGCAGATGATGTATGTGATATATGCCGCGACGATTGTGTGATGATGTAATACTGCAACGCAGCTGTTGCTGTGATGTCGATGCTTGAAGGAGTGAGTTGTTGAGATTGCACTGTGGCAGCTGATGCTGCTGATGTCAGCACTATTCTTCTCTGATTGGTATCTCTTGAACTCATATTCGATCGCTTTGCTCTGATAAACACCGGACTGTACCAGTACTAACCATCAGACACGCCAAATAATTTGAGTCGATTGGATTCAGAACCTACGGTGTACACATACACAAACAGACAAAACGCGCTTACAATAGAAATAAGAGAGATAGAACATGATTTACGATAAGGTGGATGATGATAAATAAGAAAAAATGATGTGAAAGTATGTTGTTGCAAGAGGAAAATGGAATAGCTGGTGGGACTAGTACTCAGGGTGTAGTTCAAGGCAGTGTTGTCGCAATCGCGCCTCAAACTCCTCGACATGTGTGATATCGTGGGCGTGACGATCATAGGTCCACACGCGATCACGATAAAGAGGAATGACTCAGCGAGAGTGTGACAGTTTGTTATCTTTGGCGACTCAAATCGAGATTTTCATCGTATCACACACGATTGAATCGATCATTGGTAGGAGTTGGTGATGGCTGTGCAGCGTGCTTCCATATCGAACTTCAATCGACGAATCATACGAAGCTGATCTCTCGCTGCAAGAAACGATGGTGTGTCGGTGCAATGAAGCTGTTATTAGGAAAGTATGGAACCTCTGAACCATGCGATTCGAGATGATGAAAATTCTGTGATATCGATCAATCAATTCACTTGCCAGTATCGAATTGAGTCCATCAAGAAAGCGACAATCGATTTGAGTCGAGGAGTTTGTCTCAAATCAACACACCGACATAAGATGGCATCTTCCAAAAGTTACTGAGATACAACTTTTCAAGGTTTGGGCAATGAGTGAGTAGTTTCTCGATTTGCGCATCACTCAAATGAAACGGCATGTCTCGCCATTCAAATAAGTCACGACGTTCATATGATCCTGCTCGAGGTAAAGTCGTAGGAACAGCAATCGAGCACCAAATGCAGTGACACATGCAAAGATCGAATCGATGGTCAGCCTTTTCTTCTCTGCACTGTTGGCATCAAATAAAACAACAACATATCGATATGTCAAGTCTCAAATCGAGTGATGTCAGCACAGGAAAGAGTTGAGTCAACTCTACGAGTGAGTTTAAATCATCTTCAGTTGTGTCAGTTGAGAAGGACAGATGCAGTTCAATTGACTTGAGATGAGGTAGAGGTTTCGTGAACTGGTTGGTCCACTCGACACTTTCAATTGCGTCACTCGACGTTCGACCAACTGCAAGCGAGGTTTGGTAAGTGTCTACATATGTGGTTCAATTTGACACCACTGTCGTAGTGCATCACTTCTCTCTCGTACAGAGAGACAGATCTGCTTGAGTGCGGTCAACTTAGTCAGTGCGGCGATCGACCTTGCCGTATGTTCCTCAACACTTCGAATACACGTCAGCTGAGGATGATCACGTGTCAATGACTTCGAATGCACGCGGAAGAAGCAAATCCAATGTCGTAGTTGATCGTCACATAAATGCCTCAAGTTGAGAGTAATCATTGAATAGGTTTCACCTGTGATTTGACCATGACCCAAGGTCAATGAGCGAATCTGTGAGCGATGGAGTAGACCAATCGATGGTGGATTCAGTTCCGTTACTTTGGGCCAAGTTTGGCGCACATTTGGAAATGCTGGTAGCAGTAGCGTCGTTTTACGCCATGCATGATTCACTCTCGCTGCTTTGATTCCATTGATACAATGATAGGAATGATATTGCATGTCCAAGCAAATCCGTGATGACCCGGGATGTACGTATTGATTGTGCATCACCCTTGCTGATCTGTAGTTAGTTGTAATCGTCAGCGACGTCACCCATTCACCTGGTGTACTTTCATGTCGTGAGCGATCAGCTACTTGTGCAATGCACAGTGTCACCATCGACTGTCAATATTCTGTGCCATTGAAAATGAAATCCATTCAACATACATGGACGATGCAACTGAGGCCTTGTTGATTTCAGTCAAGTTGGAGTGGTGTGTAGTGTGGTGAATCAGTGCGTTGCGTGGCCTGTCAAACAATGTTGAAGTCAATCATTCAATCGTTCATTCCACAGCACTAACACACACACAATCAACGACATCGACAACATTGTTGTGTTAGTTCGAAATATTGATAGCGATAGCATTTCGTCACATGTGACGCACACAGAGTGAAGACGACGATTCGGGTGACGATTCGGACGAAGGTGACACAATTTGTGATAGAGTTGGAGGAGCGACTGCAAGGTTTGCCAGAGATGATGTGTGTCGGCAAGTGTAAGACGACACAACGAATCGATTTTGCGTTGCAGTACTTGTACAATACTTATTACTTGTTGGCTCTGCTCTTCATTATTCTGGTCTTACCTTTACAAGCAACAACAACAGTTGTGTCAACACACACTGTGCTGCGAAAGTGAGATGGCAGCAACAACAACATCAACAACAACAACAACAGGTGGCAAGATTGCAAGGCCGCGAGATGATGATGGTGGTGGTGATGATGTCGATGGTGAGGATGGACCTGCAAAGAAGCAACATACGAGTGGTAAACCAAAGTGTAAACATGGTGCACTATGGTTAGTATTGAGTTGAGAGAGAGAGAGGAGTATTGGGTACTGACTCGCGGCTGCTGCTGCTACTGCTACTGCTGCTGCTGCTGCAGCTGGTGAATCGTTGTTACTCATTCACTCCTCTCTGTCTTTCTTTTTGATATCCTTCCTATATCAGTTATCGTAAGAATCCAGATCATTTGAGAGATTATGATCATACAGATTCGAGTGCATCATCATCAGTAGCTGCAGCTGCAGCTGCAGCATCCTCATCCTCTGCTACTACTGCTACTACTGCTGCTACTGCTGCTACTGCTGCTACTGCTGCTGCTGCTGCTGCTGCTGCACCTGATACAATGAAAGAAGATGACAATCATGATGATGACGATAATGCGAAAGTACAATTACCACTAGTTGCAGCTGCAGCAGCAGCATCATCTTCAAGTTCGAGTTTGAAACGTGATCCTGTGGGAGGAGCAGCAGCTTCATCATCATCATCATCATCATCATCACCATTACCATCATCATCATCAAAACCGACAGAAGCACCAATAACAGCTGTGCATTGTCGTTATGGTGCAAAATGTTATCGTAAGAATCCTCAACATCGTTTAGATGAATATCATCCACCACCTATTGTACCATTTAATCCAATCACATTCTTTGCAACAGCATTTAATGAAGAACAGAAGTATGCATGGGAGAAAGTTGGTAAACCTGCACTTGCAAAAGCAATGAAAAATGCAATTGATTCAACACGTGCAGCTTCTGCATCAATGATACCCGATCTACAAAATATTGCATTAGATAATCTTGAACCAACATCATTTCGTAATACATATCAATGGATACTCAAAGATCGTGATATATGTTCACCTGATGATTGGACAAGAAATCCAGCACAACGAATTAAAGATAAAACAAATAATGAACCAACGAATCAAGGAGATGGTGCTGGTGGAGAAGGTGATGGTGATGGTGATGGTGATGAGGATGACGAACCGACACATGACGCAAGCAATGAGGATACGAAAGATGATCCTGATGATGAGGATTACGATGATGATGATGATGATGATGGTGGTGAAAAGAAGAAAAAGAAGGGTGGCAAGAAGAAGAAAGCACCTGCATCACCGAATAAAAAGGGTAAAGGCGCTGCTGCTTCATCATCATCCTCATCATCATCATCATCATCTTCCTCTTCATCCTCCAATCGTGCTGCTAACAAACTACCACCAGCATCATCCACAGGTAAACGTGGTGCACCACCAGCAGCACCACCACTCTACGTCTCGAAGATTGGCGGTCTGCCATTCTTGACACCAGATGAAGATTGGCCTGTATGTGGTGATTGTGAGAAGGGCATCATGTTTTGGTTTCAGTTGTTGCTGAGTGATATGCCAGATCATCTAGGTGCAGCGTATCGTGCTTATCCTGATATTCGGCTGGATCAGCAGCTATTACAATTTTTCCTGTGTCAAACTGACGGTGGTGAGTGCGAAACCTGGGCACCATTCTCACCTGGATGTTTTGTCAGAATATTAGATCTATCGAAATTGGACCTGGATGATGTGAAATCATCTACACTGAAGAAAGCAGCAAAGACAGCCCTCTTTCCTGAGAAGCTTATTCTCGGTTGGACGAAACTTACAGATTATCCACACAACGAAGATTGGGAGAAATTTGGAATCGATAATACTTGTGATGATGCAGATGAAGCGAGTGATTCATTTAGTGCAGTCGGTGGTGAAAAATTGAGTGGCTTCCCGTGTTTTGTTCAAGGAGCGGAGGTCAGGCGGTGGAGGGGAAGAAGAGGAAAGTGCAGATTCATTGGTTGATTTTATTGCTCATTTCTTCTTTTCCTCTTCCTCCTACTCCTCCTCCTCCTCCAGTATCCTGATTGTCCAACCTGTTCTTCGAAGATGCGATTTCTCTTCCAGGTGTCAGGTGGTTCATGGTCAACACCAGAAAATGAAGTGATGTTCGGTGATTGTGGAACTGGACATATCTATCAGTGTGCAACACATCCGACACAGCTCGCATTTGGATGGGCATGTGGATGAGTCATGGCGGAAGCACAAACACTTGAATTAGGCAGACCTCCTCAGAGATTACCCTTCATCACCTTGTGCACTTCCACAACAAAAGTACGAAGTTTCACTCCTTAACATTTCGACTTGATGGCTTGCTCGCACGAAGAATGATGGCGTCGAGAAAATTAATTTTAATGCAATGTCGTATTTCGGTGAGCATAACTATTTTATTGATGATGATCCGTGCGATTTTAGTCCCATTCAACCTTACTCGCCGTATCATGATTGTTATCCACGTGAGTCGATCGCTCTTTTGTTCAGTGAATATAACTTAGCGTATAGAGTTGTCTGCACAAGGTGGTTAGCATAGTACTGCTTTAATTCGGCCCAGAGACGCGTCCAAAATTTTCGCTTGTGCACAGTCATAATTTTTTTGCATTCTTCTCATCCACCATCACGACGAGTGTTGATTGACGCGTATTGGTGTGTACCAGTTGCCTTACGTATTACTATAGCTCCAACTTTACCCTCTTCGTCATCCTCCCTCACCAACATCAACCTCATCTCAAATTCAAATAATTTGAATCCAACAGAATGTCCCAGCACGGTCCTCATCATCCTCAAACACTCGAATTGGTGGCACAAATGCAGGCACAATTAGAACAACACAGACAAGATCATCAGGCACACCAAGCGAGACTCGCAGCACGACAGGCGAATGTTGCACCGCGAGACCCGCCACCACCACCACCAACAGCCGCATCCTCGTCGTCTGCGAGTAGTAGTAGCAATGGTGCTGCTGCTGCTGCCGGTACTTCATCAAGTAGTTCCTCTTCCACAGCACCAGCACGTCCAACTATTCGATTCTCGACACGTGTGAAGGGTGCACCATCAAAACTATTGGATGAGCTAATTGCAACACCTGCAATCAAGAAGCGACGAATGAGTTCACAATTTGGTATGAATAAGAAAGCGAAGAGTGATATTGAACGATTATATGCATATCAACAACAAGCGACGAAAGCAGGACTACTACCGATGCCGGGTATGCCACCACTACCGGGTATGATTCCAGGCATGCCACCAAGCGCAGCGGCGCTTGCGGTCAGTGCAGTACAGAAGGGAAAAGGAGATATGCAAGCGATGATCTATGCTTCCTCACTTCATCCAACTCACACTCTGCTTTTCTCCTGTCCTAGTTCTCTCGCATGATGATGGGTGGTGGGCCGAACGGGGGTCCACCTGGCGCAAATAATGCATTCGTGTTAGGAGGTTATCCACAAGCAGCAATGGCAGCTGCATTGACACCAGGCAGTGCTGCTACGAGTGCATTGCCAGCAACATTTCGTCCAGGTGCATCAGCAGCAAATGTACATCAGGCACACGCATTCCCAGCCGTACCAATTGCACCACACGCGATGGCACACGATCTCGATGCAGAGACAGCATGGATGGATCATGAGACAGCACATCCAGAGGATGCATCACGATGTCAGTGGTGGTATATGCAGAATGAATGAGTGTAACTGTGGGAGAATGAACCACTATGTCAACAATATCGCTCTCTGATCTTCGCACATTCCTGTTTCTTTTTCTCCATTTCCACACAGCGAGCGGTGAGATGGTGACCCTCCTCGCATCGACACGTTGCTGTGCACTGACGCCTGCTTCGTTCTTCGTCGCGTGGCATGGTGTACTGACACTGTCATTTCAAGGATTTCCGACCCCACTATCATCATTGAAGGCTGAACTTGCCCAACTCGAACAACCATGGGCATTACCGATCGAGCAGTCTGGCAGCAAATGGCCGAAGTTGACATTAGCGTGCCTGAAGGAGGACAAGAAGTTGACACTCGATCAATTACGCCAATTATATGAGTTGACAGCTCGTATGAGAGAGAAAGTTGCGAGTGATCCATGGCGTATGGCAGTACGTGAGTTGTCGTATGTCAAATTCGGCACACGATCACTCGAGCGATTACTGATTCGTACCGATGTACCACTGAAAGATTCACTTGCTGGTCGTGCAGCAGCAGCGGCAGCAGCAGCCGGTATGCCAGGATTGCACAGCAAGGGACTCGCTGTCGATGTTCCAGCTGATGAATCAGCGAAAGTCAACACAGTACTGAGCGAGCTGACAGCCGAGCCAGGTTCGATCGAGACATATCTGCCACACGTCAACAAGGCAGGTGGTCGTACCGTACACTATCAATCACCACACAGCGAGTCAAGTCTTGTCGTATTCGTATCGCCAGCTCGTCCTCCTGCATCAACCAACTCGCGTGCACCAGCATTCCTCGAGGAGTTTCGTGCACAAGTTGATCAACTTTTACCAGGCTATTATGAATGGTTTCCTTGGAATGCACTTCATGTCACTGTCAGAAGCATGGCGTAATTCCTCTTCTTCACAGCCTCCAAACGCGTCTCACACCAACATTTTGCATCGCGCGCAACAGCGATTCCTTTCTGCGATTGCTGTAACATTAGCACTATCATCTTAGTAAATCGATCTGGAGTAGCAACAGCACTCATCTCGCTTTCGCTTCTTGCGTCATTTGTGTTGTAAGGTTTTTATTTCAATGCATAAAATTGCTTGCAATTTGAGAATTCAAGGCATTGGTGCAGGTCGTGATCGATCGTGATGCATGGAATTAAATTGATGCAGATGCTTCATGTGTTGTATGATACTCGCAAGACTGCATATAAAATTACAGCTCCAATTTACATTCTTGCCTTGTTGCTTTCTGCTGCTAGACTCCTGATCCACTCCCACTCAGGATTGTCGTTGCTTAACGTCTAGCTGGTCCGCGGGATGCTGAAGTTGGAGGTCCACGAGGTGCAGCTGCTGGTCCGCGTGGTGGTGCAGTTGGTCCGCGTGGTGCTGGTGTTGGTGGTGCCTGGCGTGATGGTGGTGGCATTGGTGGTGCTGGTGCTGAGCGACGTGGTGGTGGTGCTGATGATGAACTCGATGCAACACGACGACGTGGTGCCTCTTCCTCCTCTTCTGGCTCCTCCTGATCATTCTCATCCTCATCCATCTCCTCATCCATCTCTTGGTTCATTCCCTCTTGTACATTCACGTCGAATCCATATGCATCCTCAAATGCGAGGAGTGACTTCTCGAATGCCTCAAAGTTAGTCTGAGTAGAGGGGGAGATAGAGAGAAAGAGGTGAGGTATCTGCATTGAAGGCAAGATCGTAAATCTCCTCCCAATCCTCACTGACATCGATTGGGAATGCGACGACACACTTAAGTTGAAAGATCTTGTAACCAGCGAATGGTGCATTGCTACAGTCAGTATCAAGATCACGTACTGAACCCTTGAGATCGTTGAAGATCTTGGTGAGTGATTGAACAACACCTGGTTGATCTGGTCCTTCAACCTGAATCTGAAGGATGCGCATTGGTCCGTCGAGTTGTGCGACACCAATATTCGAGCGTACACCGACAGCAAATTCAGTGAATGCACCCTGTACGAGTGTCTTCAGTTCCTTGACACCGAGTGACTCAGGTGCGGTAACACGAAGGAGGATCGCGAAATCTGACCCGAGAATGGACATACGTGATTCCTCAACATTTGCACCTGATGTAGCGAGGAGCTTAGTGAGGTCGTGTACAATACCTGGACGATCTGGACCAGCAGCAGTCAGGACGAGACTGTTGACACGAGGCGCGCTGACAGTTGATGTGGCGGCTGGTGAGGAGGTCTCAGCATCTGAAGCACGGATGATCGAGCCTGTACAAAGGAGGAAGCGATGGAAGGTGGAGTTGAGAATGAGAAATGTGCTCAATAATATTTCTTGCAGGACTTCCTCACCCTTGTCAAGATCGATCAGTACTGACTGGTAAAGTTGCGTGCGGCGGCAAAGAGGCAGAGTGGTGAGGTGCGTGATGCGACGACTGTGTTGCGCGCTACGAGTGGAGTGCGTGCGACAGCGATACTGCTGGCACAGACACGACTGCTGACACGAGCGAGTGGTGCGGAGGTGAGGGTGCGTGAGGCGATGCGAGAGAGCATGATTGGAATGGAGTTGAGAAGATTTTCTGCGAGTCAGATAGATTGAAGAGAGTGTAGACAGACAAGAATATGAGTACACCATTCAGGACTTGCAATGACTGACTCATGCTGAATGCCTAACTCCACATGCAAGACAAACAATCAATGAATGGCAAGGAAACGACAAAAGTCTCAGAAGTCGAATCTGCACCTGATCGTTTGCAGGATCCTGGCAGATTGTTGTACCCCACTTCTACTAACATCATCCATCTTGCCTTGGCTCACTTCCTCGTATCTCCACTCGAATCTTCAATCTCGCTCTGACCGCACAATGGAAGAAGCTTGGTCGCTCGATTGGAATAAGAAGGAGGTGAGCGAAGAGATAGATAGTTGATGAGAGAATCTCTGTCAGAATCTCATTCATCGAATCTTATTCCTCTCAGTTTACCTCTCTCGTTCGCTCCTCGTGCACCTCTCTCAGTGAATCTTCGCCGCATGTCACAATCGACTCAGATGCTCTGGCTGCATTCGCTGCATCGTTAACACCATCTTCATGGGTCGCACGTCCACAGCGTGCATTTCCACTCAACTTTCCAACACCACGCAGCGAGATCAACTTCTTAACGATTCTCGCACTTCTCAATATCGGCAGCGGCTGGCGTGATGCACTTCATGCACAGCGTGATGGACACGGTGCGAGTGAGACGATCACATTTGGTTGTATGGGTATGCATATTAGTGGAGAGATTACAGCGGATACGATGATCAATATTACACTGACGGAAGTTGCGCAGCTGTTTAGCATCAAGACTCATGAGGATTATGAGATCTCGAGAGGAGTCAGTTCGAGATAGGACGCAAAAAAAAGAGGTGGCATGCATGAGAGTAGAGTGCTTATCATTCTTCCATCTGTCCTCTCGCTGCACAGATTCACAGCGAGCGTCCAACACCACTCTACTCACTCGCTGAGACGATTCGTCGCATACTAAATGATTCCGGATCGATGTTGAAGAATGTGAGTGTAAAAGAAGCGAGAGTAAGCTGGACAGAGTTATGACACCGACGTTGACATTTCTTGCCTCTTACTTGTTCTCTTCTTAGCTCTCCTGCGCCGACTTTTCCGAATTCTTCACCAAGTTCACACCGAAGATCAGCGAGATTGATCCAGTCACAAATGAACCAATTGGACCTTCTGTCGATGTATTGATTGCACGATTAGTGAGACACTTCAAGTGGTTGCAGGATGCATATGTCTTGAAAGGTGCAGCTGCCGCTGCTGCTGCTAGTGAATCATCATCATCATCGTCTGCAGCAGCTGCTTCTTCTTCTTCCTCATCTTCCTCATCGTCCACCACCACTCAGTCTGGTTCCCCATCTCCTCGCGTCATCTACATCCTCAAGAAAGCTCAATTGATTTGTGCTTCTCTCTATGCTCGTTTTCACGATGATTCAAATCTGAGTTCAACTTTCGGATTCAGTGATATCTCATCACTCACTATCTGTGCCGACAATGTCATTCCTGCTGTATTGCGTGCAAAAGGTGTACTAAAGTATTCGAATCAACTTGCAGCAGCTGTGGATGCTGGAACAACAACTGCTGTTACAAGTACGACTACAGCGGTAGCAGCATCATCAGCAACTAGCTCAACTGCACCAGCTTCAACTCCACCAGCAGCATCATCATCATCATCAAATCAGCTCAAGAATCGTGAACAAGAGGCAGCGATCCGTGCAGTTGCAATCGTGGCGTGTGAGAGAATCGTTGCGCAGCTCAATTCAAAGACTGACTCAACTCCCTCGAAACCAGTCACTGCGATGCAGCTCGATTATTATCTATGGTCAATTGGTAAGGAACCAGACCTTCGTGTTGTCAAACGCCACGCTACGCAATCAGGATTCTACTGAGGCAGCCATTGTCAATGTTTTCTTATCACGCAAGTTCATGATCTAAATTTTTTTACATGTATTCCTTGATTAAATATTGCGCAATCTTTTTGGTTGTGTACAAAACATAAATGCGCCCCGCGAGTTTTTGCACGTCCTCAACACGCATATCCAAATGCGAGTTCGGTTGGGTGTTTCGCACATTGATAGATATGTCCTGTACCATCATCTGCTAACATACCACCACCACCTTCCACCCATGACTCACCGAAGATTTGAAAAAGGAAGCGCATCTTTGAAGAGCAAGTACGGCAATCGGGATGCTGGAGGGTGAGGATGAAGAGGATGAGGAGAAAGAAGAAATGAGCAACAACATTCTCCATTACATTAACATCCTCTCTTCCTCCACACTCCGCCACTTCCGCTCGACATACCTCTGGTGATTGAACAAATGCTGGAAATCCACTCAATTTATCAATGATGATAGGTCCATATTGATCAATTGCTTCATCTGCATCATCACAACCGTTATCAATACCAAATTTCTCCCAATCTTCGTTGTGTGGATAATCTGTATGTTTCGTCCAACCGAGAATAAGCTTCTCAGGAAAGAGGGCTGTCTTTGCTGCTTTCTTCAGTGTCGATGATTTCACTTCATCTAAATCCAATTTCGACAAATCCAATATTCTGACAAAACATCCTGGTGAGAATGGCTCGTAGGTTTCACAATTTCCATCATTGGGTGGACATAAGAAGAATTGTAAGAGCTGTTGATCCAGTCGAATATCAGGATAAGCACGATATGCTGCACCTAGATGGTCTGGCATATCACTCAACAGCAATTGAAACCAGAATGGTATACCAGTCTTACAATCACCGCATTGAGGCCAATCTTCATCTGGTGTCAAGAATGGCAGACCGCCAATCTTCGAGACGTAGAGTGGTGGTGCTGCTGGTGGTGCACCACGTTTACCTGTGGATGATGCTGGTGGTAGTTTGTTAGCAGCACGATTGGAGGATGAAGAGGAAGATGATGATGATGATGATGAGGATGAGGAAGATGAAGCAGCAGCAGCGCCTTTACCCTTTTTATTCGGTGATGCAGGTGCTTTCTTCTTCTTGCCACCCTTCTTTTTCTTCTTTTCACCATCATCATCATCATCATCGTAATCCTCATCATCAGGATCATCTTTCGTATCCTCATTGCTTGCGTCATGTGTCGGTTCGTCATCCTCATCACCATCACCATCAC
Source organism: Asterella californica (assembly GCA_036924285.1). Taxonomy (NCBI): domain Eukaryota; kingdom Viridiplantae; phylum Streptophyta; class Marchantiopsida; order Marchantiales; family Aytoniaceae; genus Asterella; species Asterella californica. Next base: position 528,875 of record JAYKYS010000026.1, on the reverse strand, counting down.
CATCACCTTCTCCACCAGCACCATCTCCTTGATTCGTTGGTTCATTATTTGTTTTATCTTTAATTCGTTGTGCTGGATTTCTTGTCCAATCATCAGGTGAACATATATCACGATCTTTGAGTATCCATTGATATGTATTACGAAATGATGTTGGTTCAAGATTATCTAATGCAATATTTTGTAGATCGGGTATCATTGATGCAGAAGCTGCACGTGTTGAATCAATTGCATTTTTCATTGCTTTTGCAAGTGCAGGTTTACCAACTTTCTCCCATGCATACTTCTGTTCTTCATTAAATGCTGTTGCAAAGAATGTGATTGGATTAAATGGTACAATAGGTGGTGGATGATATTCATCTAAACGATGTTGAGGATTCTTACGATAACATTTTGCACCATAACGACAATGCACAGCTGTTATTGGTGCTTCTGTCGGTTTTGATGATGATGATGGTAATGGTGATGATGATGATGATGATGATGATGATGATGATGATGATGAAGCTGCTGCTGCTCCTCCCACAGGATCACGTTTCAAACTCGAACTTGAAGATGATGCTGCTGCTGCAGCTGCAACTAGTGGTAATTGTACTTTCGCATTATCGTCATCATCATGATTGTCATCTTCTTCCATTGCATCAGGTACAGCAGCAACAGCAGCAGCAGTAGCAGCAGTAGTAGCAGTAGTAGCAGTAGTAGCAGAGGATGAGGATGCCGCAGCTGCAGCTGCAGCTACTGATGATGATGCACTCGAATCTGTATGATCATAATCTCTCAAATGATCTGGATTCTTACGATAACTGATATAGGAAGGATATCAAAAAGAAAGACAGAGAGGAGTGAATGAGTAACAACGATTCAGCAGCTGCAGCAGCAGCAGCAGTAGCAGCAGCAGCAGCAGCCGCGAGTCAGTACCCAATACTCCTCTCTCTCTCTCTCTCTCTCTCTCTCTCTCACAACTCAATACTAACCATAGTGCACCATGTTTACACTTTGGTTTACCACTCGTATGTTGCTTCTTTGCAGGTCCATCCTCATCGTCACCACCATTATCATCATCTCGCGGCCTTGCAATCTTGCCACCTGTTGTTGTTGTTGCCATCTCACTTTCGTAGCACAATGTGTTGACACAACTGTTGTTGTTGTTTGTAAAGGTAAGACCAGAATAATGAAAAGCAGAGCCAACAAGTACTAAGTATTGTATAAGTACTGTGAGTGGCTCTGCAACGCAAAATCGATTCGTTGTGTCGTCTCACACTTGCTAGACACACCTCACTTCCGTGCGATCGACTGTTCGCTGTAAGATATTTTTATCATCGTCTAATGCTGAGCGCGACCGTATGCTCAGCGCCACTTCATGACTTCAACACAATCCAAACAATCCTTCGCACAAATAGCGAGTATCATGCCGAGCGCCTCAACTCAACCTTCCACATCCCTATCTTCGGCTTGACAGATGCTAACAGTTCGTATGCTCACTCGCGCATTCAACTTCCTACTACAGTGTCGTTGCAGAAGCGCAAGAAAACAGGCCACCATAACCGGTGACAGGGAAGAGGAAGAAAAGAGTGAAAGTGCCACTGACAGTGACGGTGAAGAAGAAGAGGAGGAGACAAAAGAAGCAGATCAAGAATCCTCATCAACTGATGATGAGGAAGAAGAAGAGGAGAAGGATTCAATAGCACAGACAGATGATGCACCGCTTGGTCATTGCATGTCGTGCTCAACTCCGCTCCTTTCATATCTCATCTGTTACACATGCAAAAGACAATTTACATGTTGTAACAGTTGTTACTCGAAACCTTCGGTACATCGTCAACTGACGCAACATTATCGTGATTGTGTCAAACTTGAACTGACGCCACAGCAAAAGCAGAAGCAGAAATCAGAAATGGGTCAGGGAGACAAGTATTACAACGGACGTGATCGAGTACAGTACAATCAGCCGTGTCGATATTGTGCGAGATGTGAAACAAGTAAAGACGCCACAATATGTGCATGTAAAGTCGCATACTATTGCACGAGAGAATGTCGCACAGCGGATTGTGAGAGACACGAAGCAAATCGGGAATGCATCAAGAAGGTGACACAGCAGATGCCACCCAACTTTGATGCACCATCAATACGCCACTCAATTGTCATACCTGATCTACTGGCACATGTTATATCATTTCTATCGCTGTATCAATGGAATCAAGCAGCTCGTGTTAATCATGCATGGAGGAATGTCACACTACTACCATCAGCTTTTCCCAACGAACCGAAGTATGCACCGATTCAGGCACCCAATATTGGTCATACCCATCGTGCATGTTTTCGTTCACACAATTGGCATCAGCGTGAAAATGATGCTGCTGTCCTTGCTCATCTGCGTGATTATACTCATCTCCGTCGTTTTTCGTATTTCATTCCTTCGAGCAACATCGCCTCGGTCATTGATGTGTTACCTTCTTCGTTGACTTCACTGTCGATACTTCTACCGCTCATGCAACCAATTTCATCGTCTACCATCACGAGATTCACAAGATTGCATACACTCTCGATACAGTTCGAACAAGGCAGTACACTTCTAGACAACTTTGCAGTGACGCTGCAGCAACTCATGAGTCTGTGCGACCTCACACTTAGTGTACTTGAAATATCAGACCAAGATGAATTCAATGAGTTGACTGGTAAGGAGAAAGTGGAACACATGGAGCAAAGCGATCGTACAGCACTTGCAGACATCGTCTCGATGATTTCAATTCATCTCGTGTCACTCACGCGCTTGTCGATCAGTTCCTATCAGCACGGTTTGTCTCAAATGTTGACTTTACATCAATTCCCGTCCATCACCGATTTGTCTCTCAATGAGATCATTCGTGCATCGACACCGGATCGCGATATTTCTGCACTGGCGCATCTGAGTCCATCTTTTCCGTCAGTCACAAAATTGTCATTCACCGCGATTTTCTCACAATTTCTCCTATCTGATCCAATCAATCAGTTGAAGAAGCAATTGGCACTCGATTCAGTGATTACTTGTATCGCTTCGCTTGGATCACAATTGCAGTCACTGACCTTACGTTTGCACTCTCAACCAATCGAGGAAGATGACGACGAGGTCTGGGATGACCAATTCAAACTTGATCGAATACAGTTGGAGCGATTATATGCTCAATGTGAAGGACTCGAATCGCTTGTTTTCACCAATTTCATGGATCGCATGAGAAGTGAAGAAGATGTTGCGATTCTCGCACGACTCACACCGAATATCAAATCACTCGGCATTTGTTTCAAGGATTCAGTAAGTGTCACAGCACTATCGACAATCGAATTCGCGATGGTCTCGTTCATTCACTTAGAGACACTTCTTCTCGATGCGCCAATTACACGATCTCTAATCCTGTCGCCTTCCTCATCTGCATATCTTGAGGTCCGCGATTCTCGCCCGCCACTTCGTCATGTATCGCTGAGAGGATTTGACTTCGAGACACAACTACCTGCACTTCTTCGCCTGTTGCCTCGTATCGTGACATTGCAAATTCATAATGGTTCACTTTCACCATGTCGTCTATTTGAATATGCACAATATCGTCCACTGATATTGACAGAACAGTTGAGGGAAATGGATCACCCTCACAACATCAGGAGAATGCAGACGATTCAAGAATCACAGCTGACAAGTTGGCTCGATCAAGATGGTCCACTCAATTCTGCCTCGATTCGTCATCTCCAATCGATCTCATCATCACACTTCGCACTCAGTTATTACAACCGAGGTCGAGAATGTGCAGCTGCATCAGATTCTCTCCATTCGGATTCACATCGTTGGATGTTCGATCGTGTTCGTGAATGGCATTGGCATTACATCGAAATTAAGTTCGTCAATTCATCTTCTCGTTCGTCGAAACCAATTGCAATCGCCCTACCATCAGCATATGCATTCTATCGCGATGCAGCATGGTTATACTCACATCCTGATGATAGTTCGAAGAATGATGAGGCACGAGTAATACATACACAACTCGAAAGACTTGCGCAAGAGCACCATTCGTACAAGCCTCTGTGGATCTAACCACCCTCCTTTTCGATCTCTTCCTTGGCTGACGCCCTCATGTTTTTCGACCACAATCACTTGACAACTTTTCACCACATTCTTCTTTCCTGGCATTTGCCGCAATTGCTGCAGATTCAAGTGCTCAACATATAAACATTAAAATGGAATGAGCAGACTTTGGTTGCATGCGCGCATATGAACAACTGTCAGGGCTCGTACTCGTACTTCCTTTCGCGATTTAAATATGCTGGCTCATTCACTGCAGCGAGTGCGTAACGTCGACATCGACGACAGATTGTTGAACTGTCGAAGATGAGGATGAGGATGACGAGGAGGACGACTCTTCTGGTTCATCGCTATTGCTATTGCTATGATGCACTTTATTGATTCCATTTCCATTCTCTTTCTTCATACCTTCCACTTCCTCTCCCTCTTCTTCCATCTCTTTCAATCTCTTCTTCTCTCTCAAATATACTTTCAAACTTGGTAGCCTCAATGTTAACGTGAATGCAATTAGAATACATAAGGATGATAATAAGAATGGTGCTTGTGGTAAGAACACTGGTGCACGCGACCATGTAAAATATGAGAAGAGACCATTAAATAAAATCGGTGCTAGACCTTGTGTTATACTTCGAATACCTTGTGACATCGACATAATCTGACCTTGTTCTGCATCGGAGACATAACCTGATAGAATAGCATTCGATGCAGGATAAGCCATGAAACCGAAACCTTGACAGAAACAGATGAAATAGAAGTATTTCTTATCTGGTATTAACATATATAAGGTTTGATGGATGAAATCCATTAGGAGTGCAAAGAGAAGAATGTATTTCTCATCAATTCCACTTCTACCACGCTTTCCACGACGTAACATCAATGGCATAATCACAATATTCACCACCACAGCCCATATCCCCATCACCAACAACAAGATACTATTATCATGTCTCGTAAAATGTAGTTGTAGCTTGAGGTAAAGCATGGCACATTCCATGATACCATTTTGTGATAATTGTGAGAAGAGGAGAATGAGTCCGATCCTACGATGAAGAGGTGAGGAGAATGCGAGTGAGAGAGAAATGAAAGGATTGACAGAGGAAGTGGAGATGGAAGGAGTGGAAGAGGAGGGAAGTGCGAGGGCGGATGATGAAGAAGAGGATGACATACCGCCAGGATTCCTTGAATTTTCAATATCTTCTTTCTCAATCATGTCACCACCACCATTAATCGATCTATTCTGCGATGGTGGTTGTACAATCAATTGTGCTATCACACCAGGTGGACCATCACCTGCTGTTACTGTTGTGTAGGAGTATGATACAGGTAGTGAGGAAGATGCTGATTCATCATTGGAATCAGCTGCCGAGTCACTTGTTGCTGCAGAGTGGATCAGAAGTGATGCACGGAGATCATCAGACTCTTTCTTATTGGTTGTATCCATAGAATCAGCGAATTGATGTTGACGTTGATGTTGATCTGGTTTGAAGAATTCTCCACCTCCAATATTATTCAATTGCTCCTCCTTCCTCCTTCTCTCCATTTCCACTCTCTCCTTCTCTTCCTTCTCCATTCTTCGCAAACCAATCCATAGAGTCTCCGGATAGAATACTTGTACATAGATCAATACAGCAAGTGATAAGATTGCTGAGACACGAAATGACCAGACAGCATCGACAGTTAAGGAGATCACTGGTCCGATACATACAGCAGCCATTCCAAGACCACTTGTCTGTGCATAATATCTTGCTCTCTCTGTCGCCGGTGTAACATCACTCACCGCTGAAAACAATAATCCAAATGCACTCAATTTCGCGAAACCGCGTGTGGCAAGATAGGCCCAGAGTGATAATCCGGGATAGAATGCGAGACAGAGAATGGGTAAGAAACTGATGGCACTTAACCATAAGACGAGTGGTTTTCGACCATACTTATCTGCCCACACACCAAATAATGGTGACAACAGAAATGCGAGGATACCACCGAACGAGTCAGCAACACCTTTCGAGATTGCGGAGAGTGGATAACTGTGATTGAAGAAATCGAGAAAGATGTCGGGAAGAGAGGCGGATGGAACGACCATTACGAGGACTGAGATGAGAGGAGGAGGAGTGTTGAGTGAGTCTTATGACGAGTGACCCAATATTATGGTATTACGCAAATTCCGTTCCTCACTCCGCTCCTGACTCCTCCTCCTCATCTCAACCACTGACTCTCAATAAACAAGATCGGTACTGTCACCCATGGTGTAGCTGGTAAATTCCATCGTTGCCATACTGATTTCGGTGGCTCGGGTGGAAAGTTGGAGGAGATGAGGACAGGCACCGCGCCGCTGTGGTGGCCGTGTGACATGACTGTGAGGTGGGTGATACGATTCGTAGACTAAGAAATGAAATGCTAAATGTACTTTTAGTATTTACGCATCATCATCCTGATCTCACACAGCGTGAATGCCTCACTCGCGAGCTGTGTGACAACAGCGCTGACTGGTTGAGGTGAAAGTTCGACACCTTTGTCGAAGCTTGTCGTCATGTCTGCACCTTCTGCTAACGTCACTGCAGATCCATCTGCTACTCCTACATCATCCTCATTCACCTCTACTACCACCACCGATGCCACACACTCCCAGCACTTATTCTGGTCCAGCTCACTCTCTTCGCACACCACCTTACTCAAATGTATGCTTCTCCATGATGATGAATCGGAAGCTGAATCAATGAATAGAGGAGAGGTGGAGGAGATTTTGGAGATGTGTGATATTAAGAAGGAATGGAAAGTTTGTGGTTAGTTGGAGTGCAGGAGAGGAGGCTGTAGAGTGCGCAACCTTTCCTCTTTTCTCTCGTGCACTCAATGCTAATTATGTATTTGTTCTCTTCCTCCCGCCAACACAGAATGGGCCGCCGGTATGGGACGTTTGACTCCACTCCTCTCCTCTCTCTCCTCCTACGTCTACTCTTCCGATTTCATCTCCTCCTTCTGTGATACCAACCGACAACGTTGTCAAGATCTGCAACTTACAAATGTTCAGATTGATTGTATCGATGCTTCGAAATATCAACCGACGAGAGATGGGCAATCACCGTATGCGTATGATGATATTGACTTACACTTTGTAAATTGGTTATTACTCTATTTGGATGATTCCACAGCAGAGAAGTTTGTTCGTGCAATTATATTATCGTTGAGGAAGGAGATCAGAGGAGGAGGTGGTGATGGCGGCGGCAGTAGTGCAGACTGTGAGAACAAGAAGCAGCAAAGTGGTTGGATCTTCTTTCATGAATCATGTTGGGAGAGAGTAAATGAACTTGAACTCTTCCAATCCTTATCAAATGAGCAACAACAATCACTCCTATCGAAACCGAATGAGATCTATGCTGAATGTGCGACATATTATCGTACATCATATTGGTATAATCATTTATTTGAACGATGTGGATTGGAAGTAGTGAAGATGAAGGAACTGCAAGTGTACAAGGAGGCGACAGAGAAACAAAATGCAGCAAACGAAGAAGATGCAGATGTTCAGACAGCATCAACAACACAGGCAACAGAAGCAGATGTGAATCCGGCGTATAATCGACAGATGGTGTGGATGTTGCGATTGAAGCAAGCGAAAGATTAACCTTGTGTTGTTGTGTTCTGGATGCTTGTCTGATGGCTGTCTGCAGCAGAGATTGTTCACTCGTCAGAACTAGTTGCGCACACCAGAGCTGTGAATCCTTTGCGATCGCAATTAATTGTGCGGAATTGCCACCAAACAAGACTTAATTAAACACAAAGACCTGTTCGGAAACTCGAGCACAGGCGAAGATGAACACTGGTTGGCTTAAGTCCTCACATCGAGAGCTTTGTCGTTGCAACGGTGTTTAGTCAGAGACACTACTTCGCCTGTTCAAGTGTAAGGTGGCCGGACATGTTTATGTTTGATGTGTTGAAGTGTGAGGCAAGAGCGAGAACGCACCAGCGAAAGTGCTAATTTCGCGTTAGCGGAGGTTCTGACATCGATGTTACGATCAGAAGCAAGAGCAGGATTGAAGACCCTGGTTAGTATCAATACAGTTCGGTGCAGACACAGCCTTGCTTGCGAAGGAATCGATCTAGAAAACAACTATTCAATTAGGAGCTGTGGTTTCGATCACTTGTACAGGCACAACAATCTGTGATGGCACACATTTCATCGACGACTATTCGCTTGTTGTTTGGATAGAAGCGACAGCATTGTCAGCAATAACATATGTTCAAGTCATTCGCAAAGTTCCCTCAATCTCGTTCTTATCGCTCCAAATTCTTCCTTTCGTGTCGGATCGTCTGCATATCGATAGGTAAATTGATGGTCACGAGAGAAGACTAGAAATGGTGACAAGTCGAGATCACTTGTGTTGATTTTCTCTTTTGATAGTACAATCGATTTGTATTGCCATCTCCAATATTTCACACGTTCAAACATCCATCCATGTGAGGTTAATAGATCGTTGACACCACCAATATCAGTTGGTGGCTTTTGTGATAAGGAAGTACCAAGATGATAATACTCATGATATTGTTTTGGTAGTACATTAAGAATCGACTCAGACTTTATATCAGGTTCATTATCAAACCATGTCAAATCAAATTCTTTCATACCATAGAGTAAAGGATGACCTGAAAAATCGTCGCTTCCACTGTTTCGAAAAAGCAACCCGGGTCGCTTCAATTCTGCGAATGCAAGCACACGATATTGTGCGTATTCAAACAATCGATGCGCTGGTAATTGTGCAACATCAACGTGAAGTGTATCAATCAGAGGTAAAAGACGCAATAATCCAGGTAATTGCATTTCAATATCAATTACACCAACACTAACAATCATGCGTGATTTTGGATAAGAATCTCGTACTGCGAGAAAGGATGAACTACTCGGTGGTAAGAAGATGAGTGAGGGTGGTAGTTTGAAGATACCTAAGTATTCCAAATGAGTGTAATGTTGTGTGATCAATTCAACCATTGTACTCGCACTCAATGAATCTAATCCCTCAAATGATATTTGGAGGTTCTTCATCATCGGCAGAAAACGATTCAATACAATCTGTTGAGTGAAGACATAATCCTGCTCCCATGAAAAATTGTCGAAGTAGAATGATTCCAGACGATTACAATGTCTCAGAAGTAATAAGATATCGGCTGCAGGAATTTTATCTTTCTCAGCTACTACTCGGATATTATCACCACGTAAACTCACAAACAATGATATCAAATGAGGTATGACGTGAGTAATTGCAAGAAGAGAATCGATCAAGACGCGCCTAATAGGAGGCGCGAATGAAATTACTGTTACTCCCCGGAAACTGAGACTCAGATCAGTCAATGACGGTAGATGGTCAGTCAGTCGAGCAAGTTGACGTAATTCATTTTCAGTGACATCTTGGTGTATTCTTGGATGAAGAACAAGTTTTGTGAGATGAGGGAATGTTTGAGTGAACATCAGACCTAACATTGCACGTGTATCAAAATCGATTTTCAGATTACGCAAACTGGTGAGTGAAGGTGAGGAGAATATAGTTGAGATGATTGTTGTCAAATCCTGCGAAAGAACTGCAGATGATTTTGCACTGCCTGATTTCATCATGTCTTCCTGGTTTTCAATCGTTAATTCCAAGTGAGTCAGATCATGCAGTTGAGGTAAGATATAAGATGCTACTGTCAGTTCTTCACTTCCTTCTGTAACTTGCAATTCCAACTTTCTTAGTGATCTCACTCGCGTCAGTGATTCTATTGCAGGTGATGTCCAAGACATGATCCGAATCTCTGTAAGTTGAGGATGAATCCGAGTCAATGATTCGATCAACAATGTGATCTTTGGATCGAGTTTGCCAAAGGAGAAGCAATGAAAACTTTGCAAATGTGTCAACTGAGTCAGTTCAGCTAGGGTACAACTTTTTTGGCGAGAGATTGACAATGAGCGAATACATGCACGATGAAGTAGACCAACACGAGGAGATAAATCTGCAACATTGATGTTCGAGGTATGATCGTATGGAAATGCTGATGGGCGTAATGTCGCATTTCGCCATGCATGATTCACACGCGCAGATTGACACCATTCCTTTAGTCTCAAGGAGGATATTGTGTGTGCGAGTAGATCGACTATCAGAAGTGATGGGTGTATGGATGGTGCTGTTGTGTTGATTGGTAGCTGTTGTACGATCGGACTCGATGAAGGGTCAGTCTGCTGCAACTGCTGCTGCAGCAACTGCTGTTCAGCCTGTTGTGACATGTTGGTCTGACTCATTTTCGGCTGTGGTCGAGAGTGAGATGCAGACAGTGGAGGTGATGGTCGAATGAACAACTCAGTTCCTGTGTTCACCGCTGCATCCGCTTCCTTTGAAAATCGTTGTCCATCTTGCTGACCTGCTGCTGACTCGAAGTGTCACTCACTCACTCAACTTTGATCGAGTATGATTCGAATATGCAATTGACTCACCACCAACAACTCTCGGATGATGAGTTAGCGCGTCGATGGTCGGCTGCATCCATCTTTCGACTGTTGTGGATCCTGCTGCTGCATGTCGATTTGAGGCTGATGCCAATTGCCAATTTGTTTCCATTCGCCATCAAGCACTAGCATCACACTTGGCAGTTGGCAAGGATGATGTTATTGCGACATATCAATCGTGTCTATCGCATCCTTCACACTTTCCTCCACTGTCGTCGACAGAGTCAAATTATCGATGAAGATGAGGAAGAAGAAGAAGGTGTGAAATCTGACACATACACATATTCGTTGACATTAGAGTTACAAAAGAAGAAGAACAAGACAAGAGTAGTACAACAACAGGATGAGGAGAGAAAGGAAGTGGAGGTGGATGAAGAGGAGGAGGAGGAGAAAAAGAAGAAGAAGGAGAAGGAACAATTGACACTGGCAACTACATCAGCAGAAGTAGAAGATGATCTCGCTGGTCTGTTTGGTCTGTTATCACGTATGGAAGACTCTGAGATCGAAGAAAAAGCAGCAGCAGCATTAGAAGAATATTATGATGGACTCATGTTTGGTGAATCCTTACAGAAACAATTTCAATTTGACGGGAGTGAAAGTAAAAGTGAAAGTCACACTACTACTACTTCAAGTAACTATGTTAGTCCAACAACAACATCATCATCATCATCACCACCATTAGCACAATGGCATCATGGTAGTTGGCATTCAAGTGTACCAACCTCCTCTGTTACATCACCAGTTGTTGTTGTTGTAGAGAAGCCAGTTGTACCTGCTGCTGGTGTAGGTGAATGTATCAGTTGTAAGAAAAACACACAGAAATATATGCTGTGTCGCATATGTCGTGTCTCCATTCTCTGCTGTTATTCATGTTATTCCAAACCGGAGGTACATCGTGATCTGACGAAACACTACAGGGAATGTAAACAGGTAGAATTGACAGTACAACAAGCATCAAAACAGCCGTATACACTCAAGCCTGAACTATATCAATGGTACAATATTGCACCATGTCGTAACTGTGCCAGCTGTGGATATAATGCCAACGCACCAACTGATTTGTGTACACATTGTCGTGTGTTCTATTGTACTTCAGCATGTCGCAGAGCTGATCGTGATAGACATGAAATGGAAGATGATTGTCTCCAGAGAATCGGTGAACAGCTACCACTACAATATTTAGCTCCTTCTGTTCAGTCATCGGTTCTCTTACCTGATCTCATTGCACACACAATCTCCTACCTTCCTGCTCGTTCCTGGTCCATCGCTGGTTGTCTGAATCATGCTTGGCGTAATGCAACATTACGTCCCGACTGCTTTCCTACATCATTAGATTCTTCATTTGAACTTGACACACCAAATATCGGTGCGAAACATCGTGCATGTTTCAGATCACAGAGTTATCATCAGTCATATCCACATCATATACCGTCCGCAGAGGTTGATGCCCAAGAAGCAGTGAAACGTAAGGAAAGATGTACCTCCCTCCAACAATACACACGTTTGCGTAAATTCTCCTACTTCTCTCCTCGTATAGCACCTGATCTTGTCGAAGTATTGAAATGTGTGCCATCAACACTATTAGAGTTGAGTATTGGTACAATATTAAAAGAAGAGGTATTAGCTTCCTCAATCCTTCGTTTCACACGCCTACAACAACTGACAATCGAACTTACACGAAATAGTCTACTCTTACATCACTTCGCGAAGACTTTGCAAACTTTTTCACATCTAAATGATCTTAGCCTGACAATCAAGAATGACCAACAGCAACAACAACAACAACAACAACAACAACAACAAGAAGATCCTGGAGAAAGTAAGGAAGATCGTATGATTCGAATGGAGATTGAACAGAAGGATAGGAATGCATTAACAGAGATTATTCAAACTATCTCACTTCATCTATCATCAATCACGCAACTCAGCTTTACTTCTTACACACACGGTATCAGCACTATCCTTTCCAAACATCCACTCCCACACGTCACAAACCTGTACATTTCCGATATCTTTCGTGAAGACACACCAGACGCTGATCTTCTTGCTTATACCAAGATACATCACTCCTTGCCTGCGATGGAGAAACTCACGATTCAAGCCATATCAGTGAAAGCACTATTATTTGATGCAGAATTTATTGTCAAGAGACACTTGGCATTTGATTCTCTCCTTGGATGTATCTCCTCCTTTGGTCCACAGTTGAAATCCCTCAACTTCCAATTACCGATTCATTATCAAAATGTTGATGCAGCGATGTGGAATGATGAGATATTCATGTTGAATCGATCACATGTCGAAGCAATGTTAAAGAATTGTACAAAGAAGTTGGAAACATTCGATTTTTTCAATTTTATTGAAGCATCTCGAAGTGTAGAAGAAGTGGAGATTCTATCAAGACTTATTCCTGGAATTAAGAGACTTCATGTTACACTCAAAGAGACAGACACATTAATGAAGATATCAACGATGTTTGAGAATATATTTCAGAGGTTTACACAACTTGAAACACTCGGAATTGTGATGGATGGAATGAGTTCAGCATTCTTACCACCATCTGATGCATGGCTTGCTGTACGTGATACACTACCTCGTTTGAAACAACTGACAGTGGGTTCCATCAAGGGGGAGACGCAACTACCATCCCTACTCCATCTTCTCCCTCGTATTGATTCCATTCGAGTCAGCAGTTCCTTTCTTCCACCATGGCGATTCTTTGAGTATGCACAGTATCGTCCACTTGTGATTTTACAACAATCTCAGGAGTATTCAGCTCCATGTAATCTGCCTGTGCTGCAGATGGCGGATGAATCATGCCTTACTTGGTTGAAAGATGTAAAGGAGGAAGGTGTGAATGAAGTGAAGGTTTTGGAGAAGGATAATATTATGTTACCAGAACATTTGCATGTACATTATCAACGTGGTGTGGAATTGGCAGCACAGAGTGACAAGTCTTGTTCTTCTTCTTCATCCTCTTCATCTTCATCTTCATCTTCGTCTACTTCTTCTTCTTCGTATGCATCATCCACACTTGATGCAACTACTGCGACAGCTCCATCCTTATCTCTTACGCCAATTCCTGTCTTTCCTTCACCTTCCACACCCGCACCATCCACATGCACATCTCATCGTTGGATGTTTGATCGTATTCCATCTTGGTCATGGTCATGTTTGAGTATTCAAATTTTACCACCTGTACCTGAACCTGTACCTGTTGTAGAATCATGGTCAAATGAATTTGCATCGATTGCTGAAATTGCGGTTGGATGGGCACTTCCTGAGGAAGAAGAAGCGCATGCAAATCAAGCTGATGCTGCAGCAGCTGTTGTACAACCACTACAACCTACACCAGTACCACCTGCATTCGCATACTATCGTGAATCTGCTTGGACATACGCACATGCGGATGATATCAAGAAGAATGCAGAGTGTGCAAGGATTTATGAGAGACTCAAGAGATTTGTTCACAAAAGTGAGAAGTTCTTGTAAAATATTATAATATCTGTTGTTTCTTCCTTCATACAGGACATCGAAGACCTTTCATTCCCAAACTGTTGCCCTTGCCGATCCTTCCAAGAGGTTCTTCCGACTTGAAATTCAGCCTTGTCTGGGTTTAAACACTAAAACCACATGCGCAAATGTTCGCAAGGTGAGAGATGGAAATGATTCAGAATAACATTTACAGGAGCTTCTGTCTGAGGCAGACCAAAGCCAGTGGAAGATGGTCATGAATGAGACAAAGCAGTGAAAGCAGGACATTGAGCACTAGCCGCGGAGATGCGCATGTGTGAGAAGTCGAGGCAAAAGGAAGCAACGATGGAGACGTTGGAGTTGCAGCAAAGCAGAGGAGGCAGAAGGAGCGAGAATTCGTCACTTCCACTTTCGGCCCCCGCGCAGAAGGTACTACCGGAGTAACAGATGAAATCATCAAAGAAAGAGTAATATTGCTGCTGCAGTCTTTTTGCTGCCAAGGGGAAAAGATTGCAAATTGGAGAGTGAACTCGAGCCCGAGTGTGTGTGGGCATTAATATTCACGTTCTAGTCTAAAGTTTGTCTTTCGAATAGTGTTCATCGAATTGTCGTGCAAGTTGCTTGTAGATTGAAACTGATAAGTTGTTGGATTCTTCGAGCTATCGTCTTGAATGTGCTTATAACCATGTTGCTGACGAGTGATAGAATGTAAATGCAGTGCAGGTGGTAGGACAATTGGTTCATAACATAATAAAATACAAATTATATCGATGAGAATGAGATGCGGTTGGACCTGGACCAGGTCCAGCGGCATCTGGTAAAACTAACAATCGATACTATGCCAGTTCTAAGAGCAAACACGATCGAACTTCTAACTGCGTGAATATTAATAACTTGAGATACCAATTCTTGACATCGATCGTGTATAATGTACATGAAGGTTTGGCGACGATATGAATGTAACAGTTGGTGTGATGATAAGATTAATTGAACATGGAGGAATCCGATTGATAATGGATGAAGTTGATCAACAGTTACTTCATCGAGCCAACTCGTCAACAGTTACGGCGACTCATTCATGAGTTTGCATCTGTGTGATAGAAGAAGGAAGGTGAATTGTGCTCTTTTGGTTGTTTTGTCAATAAATAGTAGCGGACGATAATGTGCACGTATTCAAAGAATCGCCATCATGGCATGGTGAGAGTGAACCATGATAAATATGTGCAATATTGTGATACGAGAGGTAAGAGATGAAGAAGTGGAAGTGTAGGTAGCTGCGTCGTCTCGTTACCGAATCCTCTCAATGTCACGTTGAAGAGACTCAGTGGGTAACGAATCGCGTACCAACCACGTCCAGGTATGAAAATGAGGGTCCCGGAGACGGCGGAGTTGATAGTAATAAAATTGGTACTAATAATGAATTGAGGAAAAGTGTCTCAAGCTCATAAGCTGTGTAAATTTGGTTCATCACCAATTCGATTGTTGTTGATGAGACCGCCGCCGATCACTTGATGATGATGTATCCTTGAACACAATATCAATATCAAGTCATGACTTGATCATCGGTGTCACATTGTCAGTGTGTCAGTCTTACAAGAATCGGTATCTCCTCTTCACTTCTCATACTCATGATACTGTCATTAAAATTTGTGAATACAAATGTCTCAATGGCCTGGCCCGAGCAATGACAAGAAGTCGCTCCAACTCAGTCTGTGAGGCATCGACGAGTGTGAAATGGTCTATATCTCGATTTTGTTTGTCAGCCATGCAGGCCTAATCTGAGTGACTTCAACTGAGATCCAAATGAATCGATGCACACAATAATAAGTGAATCCATCGTGAGTCGTGAGTCGCCACTTTGTTCGAGATGAGTATCATCAAGCGGCTTCGTGAAAAATGCAATACATTCAAATTTTGTGATCGAGAGGAGGGAAAGCAATGATTCAGGTGTTGAAATGCATGATTCAGAAGAAGATCAGCATCGGGTGTGTCGACAAAATATCTGATCTAACTCGGGACCTACCTTCAAGTTGATGTGAGACAACTGATGGACGGCAAATATCTGTGATAGCAGACCATGCTGGCATGCAGCAGACCATGCAACTGATAGGAGTCAATCCTTAACCTGTCAAGCGATAAGAGATCAGATGCGATATTGTTTCAATGATGTCCGAGAGTGCAGTACTAGTCATATGATGGTCACTTTGCTCTTCCACTTCCACTTCTACTTCCACTTCCATCCTCATCTTGCTGCTGCCTTCCACTTCCACTTCAGTCTGAGACTCTTCTGTGTCTTCAAGTTCTTGTTGATATACATGTACATGTATGTCACAGTATGATCGAGGTCGTTCTAGATCTGATACTGTCACTTTAATCGAAAGATCGCATAGATTCATCAACTGTCGCGGCAAGGCAATATCATTGCGAAGTCACGTAAATTATACTACCTTCACCAAGCTGAATCGAGAGAGTGTCTGTGTGTAACAAAGTGAATCGTCTGCTGTCTGAGAGCAGGTAACACTCCTGATAGAGTGGTCGAATCAGATGTGAAGAATGAGAGTGAGGTAAGACATTAATTACTTCTTCCAATGAGTGTACATGTAGATAGGTGAGAGTATTCACGTAGATGCGCAAGAAATATTGGATCAATTTCATGTCGATGCCAGTCTTGTGAACGAAAACATGAACGATGTGTAGGACCAATAATCGGTGAGTCCAACCCTGAGTTCACCACATCGTGAGGAAAAGCTGATGGTTGAAGTGTCACATTCCTCATGCATGATTCACTCGCGATCTCATTCCTGTCACTGTATCAAGTCAATCTGCGCATGTGCGAGGAGATCAGGTATCGTAATTGCGGTGCGACTTGATTCAGTATCGAATTTCGGTGGTATCTGATGTATCAATTTCTTGATGCATTCTCCATTCGCTTCATGTCTCTCACGATCAGCCTCACGACATGATATCGAGCAATAATAAACTTGGCATGCTCATGTTGCACTTTCTGCATAGTCACATCGAGCACAGTAACGACACGGCGGATACCATTGTTTGAGGTAAAGTTCAGACTTAAGATCGTTTGCCCGAGTCACCTCTGGTGGCGTCAGTGTCACGCGCACACATTCACGATAATAAGTATTTGCATCTCATGCACGATTCCAATCCAGAAGTACCTCTGCTGCTCCTCATGTCGGACCACATTCACAAGCTGCGAAAAATGTTACCCGAAGAAGGTACATCGTGTTCGACTTCAACTGTTTCAACTTCAACTTCCGCCTCTTCCTCCTGCACATTATCGTCTTCTGCTTCTTCTTCCTCCTCCTCTGCTGACTCTTTCCCTCCTCTTTCTCTCCCCTCTCGTTCGCTGTCAGAATCAGTGTGACTCTTAGTACTTTTACCTTCTGCTTCTGCATCGGCATCGAATGGAGGAAGTGAGTGAACATATTTAAGAATTCTTTCGAGAAGAGTGCACTTAATTAAGTGAACAGATTCTGAAGGAGAGATTTGTGTGGTACCTCGACAAAATTCGAGCCGAGATTGCTACGACAATGACTGTGGATGAGACATCAAAG
Source organism: Asterella californica (assembly GCA_036924285.1). Lineage (NCBI taxonomy): Eukaryota > Viridiplantae > Streptophyta > Marchantiopsida > Marchantiales > Aytoniaceae > Asterella > Asterella californica. The sequence goes on along the minus strand of JAYKYS010000026.1, from coordinate 511,318 downwards.
ACATGTTTAGTGTGCAGCAACCGTCACGGCCCATCGATTGTGCGTCGATACCATCCTTCCTCCCTCATTTCCTCACTATTGCTCGCGATGCCATCGGTACAGAGTAAGGAAACCAACAACATTGGCAAGCCACTGTCCGCACTCGCATCCATCGGTCTCGTTCTTGGTGCTGTGACTTATGGTTTCCTCTGGTATGTAGGCAGTATTCAAATGATGCGAGAGTAAGTCGAAGAGAGAGGGAAAAGAGAAAGATGGAGAGGAGAAGGAAGGAACAACAGTTGCAACCATTCAAATTGTTCTCCTTCTCTTCTTCCATCCGCAGGCAGTGCGTCTCATGCGAGGATCCACTTATCTGGCAGACTCGTCTCTGTCGTGGGTGTCAGCGTAACATCAACTGTTGTGACTCATGTTGGCCACGCTATCTGCGCGAGGTACACGCACTCGTATGCGATTGTGGTGCAAAAGGCACAAACGTTGAAGAAAGACTAAGTATGAATACATCCTTTACAGCAAGTCCATGCCGTGTATGTGGTGGACCATCGGATGTCACATGTGGAACATGTAGTAAAGCATATTATTGCTACACAATGCGACGATGTGCTATGACAGATTGGGCTAGCCATCGTCACGAATGTCAACCTGAGATCGTACAGATGTTGCCCAATCATGGGACGAAGTCAACTATGGAATCACCACTACCAATTGATTTAATTGCACACATCGAATCGTACCTGTCACTGTTTCAATGGAGTCAATGTACGCGTGTGAATCATGCATGGCGGAATGCATCACTCTTGCCATCCTCAGCATCATACCAACTCAGATCTGCTCCGAGTGCGCAAGGTTATGGCAGTTCATATCTCGGTGTATATGCACGCCGTTCACTTCGTAGGGTAGAACATGTGAATGCAACAGAGATGGCAGCGAATGAATGGCTGACATCAGTTCAGACTGCGCCATTACCTCATCTGTCACATCTGCAGGAGTTCATCTTCTACGATCCCTCACATCCATATCATCGTGAGCAGCGCCTGGGTGAATATCTTGCTACAATGAGTTCAACACTTCAACGTGTTGAGATTGGTATTTCAGCGTTGGGTCCATTCTCTGCACTCGCTCGCTTGATTCATCTTCGTGAACTTTCACTTGGTGAAGTCGTGATCTCGACTGAATTTATTCATGCACTCAGCCAGTTAGTCGAACTCTGGTCTATTTCAATCGCATCAAAGACATCAGAAGCTTATATTCGTGTTCATGAAGATGATAAAGTGGTTGATAAGGAGGCGATCGAGGAGCGACGTCTTTTTTTGGATATGTTCGTTGCACTCTCGAAATTGCCACTTCTGACACACATGCGAATCAATCCGTATTCAGTGCAGTGTCATCTAAACGACGATCCTATTGCGCAATTGATGTCAACCGAGTCACCAGTCTTCCCACGAGTAACTCACCTCGGTTTTCAGTGTTGTTCAGCCAATCTTGAAGTGATCGCGAGCATTCGTCAACTAGGACAAAAGTTTCCAATACTTGCTGCATTCGATTTTGTACAGCTGTGCACAGAAGATGTCGTATCAGATGCACTGATGACTGCATGGTTAGAAGGATTTCAGACACATTTCAATGCAGCGATTGATAGTGTTCGGAAGACGCTGACTCAAGTTGCCCTTGCATGGCCTTTCAATGAGCCACTCAAGTTCTCCTTACCTGAGATGGAGATGGAGCCTCAAGCGAATGATGATGATGATGATGATGTTGATGATGCAGATAAATTTGAAATTAATGTTGAAGATGAAGTTAAAGATGAAGATGTCAAAACCACAGCATCCATGAACCTCTCCGAATGTGCCGACACTATCGACGATCTCGAAAAGCAAGAGACAAGCCGATTTTCGATGTCCACACCAAAGTCGAAACCAAAGAAAGCAAAACGACCGTCATTATTACTTCGTTCGATACAAAAGAAAGAGACACTACCGCCATCACCACTTCGTCTCAAACTCGTTCAAGTACGTGCTGGTGGCTTGCCGGTCTTTTATAATCAACCGGAACTATTCCAAACTACATTCGCCTCACGTTTAAGTCAACTGATTCGTCTCGAGTTGAACTTTAATACTGCACCATTACTGTCAGAATATGCACGATACTTATTGATTCCACTGTTCGATTTGGCACAACTTGAACATCTTACTATTATTAATATGGGTCTAATTAGTCCAAAAGAAACAATTCAACATGTCGTCAGTCCGAAGGATATGGATCCTGCATTCTTGAAGAAGAGAGATGCACATCGTCCATTGAAAACTGTACAGTTTACACCAACACCAATAAATCCACCAGAGGCGGAATTGTATTTGACTGGACAAGTGCTTCTTTCAATTCTACCGAAAGTTGAGGCCATGCATTATACCAATTGTCAAATCAGCATGGAATCACTATTTCGTATTGCGCAATATCGTTCGCTTGTATGGATGCCAACGAGTCAGCAAGATACTCCAAGTGCATCAGCTGACGGCTCAGCTCCACCCGAACCAGCTCAACGATTGAATAATCTACAGACCATGCCTGATGGTTGTGTCAACTATCTTCACACTTCAGATGAACTAACATCGTTTAAGTTAGGTGAGAAGGACCTGACACCTCAATGGTGGCATTTTCGTGGTGGTCCAACACATCCTGGTAGCAGTCGTCCACACGCAATCTCGACTGCAGGTGTGAACAATGCATTATCCCTCCTCGCTCAAGATTACAAGAAATCACGAGAAACGCGACATGAACGTCTGGAGGAGTTGGATCAACTAGCATGGGAGAGATGTACAGAACTTCAATTCACGTTCGTCTGTTTCTCTTCCACGGCACCCTATCTCCAGACACCAGCCGAACAGAATTCGATCATTCTACTTCTTGTTGAATTTGTTGGTATTGATAAGGATCAACTCTACGCCACACGCCATGCACGTCGTGAACATTCTGTCAAACGTACTACTGAACTTTATCGTCTAATGAGAGAGACTTGTAAACCACTATTCAAGGATGTTTTGGCTGGAATTGCTTGGACGCAGAATACGCAGTAACAGAACAGAATATTATCCCGATAGATAGTGTTTAGTGTACATACTCCCTATTTTAGTACACTATCTGACCTTGTACAGATAATTTAGCTCGCGTCAGGCCTTTCGCCGTATTCCAACTGCAGCTGGCTCGGGACCCCGTTTTTCTGCGATCGTTCGCTGCCATGTCGTGCTGGCACTCTCCACCTATTATCATCGTAAGTCCATGTTGAAACTTGATAGTAACAATGCAGAGGCCAGCTGCTTGATTTGCTTGCGCTTCTTGTTCTTCATTGAATACCATACCCTTGATATCGATTCAAAGTTCAGTAAGTGAGACTTCGAATCAGCAAGTCAGCAACAATCACATTTGCATGCCAGCGTCACTGTCGCATTCGTCATTTCATTCTCCGACTTGTCATCGTAATTGTCTCATATCTTCTATTACTACCGCTTAGTCATGTTGTTCTTCTTTTCTCCTCGTCCTGTCGGTACGAATATGCACACGATTCCGACAAGCAGATGCTACGCCAGGGCGATCCTCTTCTAAAAGTGCATCAATCTCATGCGACGCGTCTTTGTGCAGCTTGCGATACCTCATCGCATTTCTCTTGTTGCTTCAAATTAGTGTCTCGAGTCTGAAGTCACTTTCATTCTCAGATTTTCTCAATGACGTCTCTCCATTTTGTAAAAAAAAAAAAATTAGTGTCTCAAGAGAAATGTCGACCGAGAAGGAGAACAAGCAAGAAAGGATGCCATTGGTGGCCATGGTGTGCCTCGTATGTCGCGTGAGTACGACAAAACAATACGGATGCAAGGTCTGTAAACGTCGATTCTCGTGCTGCAGCGCAGAATGTTACGATCAGCCACGATTACATTCGGAGTTGACACAACATTATCGTGAATGTCGAAGTATCTTCCTGACAGCACAACAGGATTTGATCATGACAATGACACTGGCATCTGATGCAAGTGAGTACGTCTGGGCTGATACTTATCGTTCACCATGTCGTAGATGTGCACTCTTCCAATCAACCAACGTCGCAAATGAGTTTGGAGTACAGTGTCAACATTGTCTCGCACATTATTGTAGTCAGAAATGTCTGAATGATGATTGTGAGAGACACGAAGGGAAATGCAAGGACCTGGACGATAAAGGTGATTGTCTGACGAGAATTGTACAACTACCAATAATCAAGAGTGATGCAGCAACATCATCATCTGTACAATCATCATCACTGTCACTGATGATTGTCGATTTACTTGCACATGCAATCTCCTTTCTATCATTATATCAATGGAGTCAAGTAGCGCGTGTGAATCATGCATGGAGGAATGCATCACTTCAACTTTCAGCATTTCCGAATGAGATCGTACATGTTACAAGTCTGGATCAACCATCGATCGGATTGTTACACCGATCACAAATTCGTAAGCTGGCGAGAGACATTCGATTAATACGTGGTAGCTCTGCTCCAAAATCACTTCCATTCGATTATTCGCATTTACGATACTTTGAGGCTTTTCGTTGTGGTAATGAGTTGATAGAATCACTCGCACATCAGCATCCACAACTAACATCAATCAAGGGTGATCATACACCCGCCTCGATTGCATCACTCACTCACTTGAATTCACTCAAACAACTATCACTGTTCATTCCATGCGGTAGTGAACAGTTTCAGGTCTTCACTCAGATCGTATCACAATTAAATGATCTAACAAAGTTTCAGCTTGTCTTTGAGAGAAAAGGACATGTGCCAAGCGAGGAGATGATACAACGTGATTCGTGTGCAATCGGTGTCATACTCGCACAACTTGCTCGTACACATGTACCATTACATAAATTAGAGATCACATTTGAACTCGATGAAGAGAAACTGTTGACTCGATATTTCCTTTCACCGATGACACATCTTCGAGATCTGAAGCTGACTATGAGAATCACTCCAAGTACGAATGATGAAGATCTGAATGAATTCGCCACCTTTTCACGATTATTTCCTCAACTGACTCAACTTGAGTTAACTATGGTTTTCAGTCGATCGATCATCTATGATGTTCAATTCAATGAGAAGAAGAATCGGTCTATTCATGCACTTATCGCATGTATCGGTGGATTTGGTTCACAGCTTCTCTCATTGAAACTGAACATCTATTCACGCTACAGCAGGGATGATCTCAATGAGTGGGATGCTCTTCCTGCATTTTGTCTCCCGCCAGAACAGATCGAGCTACTTATTTCACCTTATAGCAAACTTGAATTATTGGAAATTGGCATTCGAGGTGCTACGTCTATCAGAACATTATCAGAGATCCAGATGCTCTCACAACGATCTCCTCTCCTCAAATCACTTTGTACAGAATTTATATCACTTCCTCCGAAAGACGCAGGTGAATTCATCGAAATCATTGTACAGAACTTCTGTCAACTGGAAGTGTTGAAAATGTTCGCACATGAAAGATCGATTTTTGCATCACCGACGTCATCGTATCTTGCAGTGAGAGATCAACAGTTACTTCGTATGATTCGTCAGTTGGAATTGACACAAATCGATGTCGAAGTTCAACTGCCATCGGTTATTCGATTACTACCCGTCATTGATACGATCGTACTCGAATCAACCTCGATTCGACCTGAACGATTCTTTGAGTATGCACAGTATCGTACACTTGTACTGCCACAACAGACCGAATCTGAGCAAGAGTCTATTACAACACTCGCCGCATTGAAAGATTTTGAATTGACATGGTTCGAGAGTGAGCCTGAATGTAAGATGGATATGATCTCGAGTGCGCCAAGCTCGCTAAAGTTAGCAGATAGTTCTCGTCTCGATTCATACTTCGCCGGCGGTATCGCATTAGCGCGGCAGCCTGCCGTTGACACGGGTGTTGATGGTCCGACAGTCTCACATGGATGGATGTTTGCTCGTCTACGCTCATGGATATTCACTCGACGTCTCTCATTCACTGAACTGATAGCAACTCCCACACAAACAACTTGCATTATTGATCCTGATTTTGAATTGCTGGGCATTCACGTGAAATCGTTCAATTTCACGTTCACTGCATTCATTGGTGAACAATTCGCCTTTCACAAGGATCGTGCATGGTCGTATCGACATGCTGACGATATTACTCGTAATCTAGAATTTGCTGCAATGCGAATGCGATGGAGTCGTCATTGCAAGGAAATTCATCCACTATCAGATCAGTAATTCAGCCCCTTGGTGCGTCAGAATATGAGTTCGAACATCACCCCGAGTCGGATACCCACCATCCATCCACTTCAGACCAACACCAGATAGGTAGACATTAGTCTTGATCCACAAGAGCTTCTGGTTACCGTCACCTCATCTCACAAAATTGACTCTGGAAGGCAATATTGACTGTGATCTCAGTGAAAGTGATGCGCGACAACTTGCGCGACTTACTCAAAATCTACCGACATTAACTGATCTCGATCTCCATTTACGTATATCTAAAGCGATTCTTTGCTCATCTCAATTACGAAAACTCAGGCGAATCATGATCGATTCTCTTCTTGCAGTTTGTCGACAAGCAATCACAGGTGATTTCGAAGAAGTCTGTATGACTTGGATGAGCAAGAGATCAAAAGTTTTCTGCTTCATCCGCCTCGCAAGCTTGCGAAATTCATTCCTTATCTCCCTTCTCCTACTCTCCTTCTTCGTTGTGAATTCTTCCTCTGTTGCCGCTTGTTGCTGCTGCCACATGTGGCCATTCATGGACTCAAATTTTCACGCTTGTGGATTCAAGTTCAAACAACAGCTGTCGCGCACGCAGCCATCTCCCTACCAAGCAGCATGGTCCTGTTCACCATGAGGTCCACGATTCCAGTACGACGAGGGAGGTGAAGGTTGAGATGGGAACGAGTAGGTATTCTTTTGGTCGGAATGTGACAACGGAGACGATATTGGTATGAATGTACCATGAGGCGATGAATTCGGTGCTTGCTGCGAATACGAGATGTAGATCGGTTGTGTCTGAGGAGATGGTGGTGAAGGTTGCGTGTAGTATCGTGGCGATGAATCAAGGTGAGAGGAACCACTGACACGATACAGCTGACCTGAGGAATAATACGGACGACGAGGAGAATGCATGCTGCTACCGTCGACACCATGACTTGAAGTGGAACGAGATTGTGGAAGTGGAGGTGGAGGCGGAGGGGGCGGTGGAGGTGGATGAGGTGAAAGAGGATGGCGTTGGTAAGGACGATATGGGAGAGGAGGAGGGGCATGATGAGGCGACATCGGAGGAGTGTGATTCACATGATTGTGCGAATGTGATTGTTGCATGGACGGTGCATTTTGATGCCACTCTGCTGAAAAATGCTTCTGCTGATGGTGGTGTTGGTGAAGCTGTTGGATGTACTGCGTCTGATACAAGTGCCTCTCCTGGCTCGGATACGTATTCGATTGTTCAGGTGTAGTATGTAATCGCATCAAACGACCATGTCGTTGTGCGGGAGGTGAGGAAGGAAAATATTCTGCTTCGTTGTGCAGATGGTTCTCAAACCCAACATCTTGTGGACCGTTCATCATCTCTTTCTCTTCCCTCCCTTGTTGTTCCATAGCTGCAGCTGTAGCTAGCTGTGCGATACGTAAGAGAGCTGTCGATGTTGATAAGGACGATGAGGAGTTTGAGGACTCACCAGATTGCTGCAATGCTGAGAACAGTTGTTGCATGATTGAGGAAGATGCTGAGGTAGCAGCTTCCTGAGGTGGAGACTTAAGTGTCTCTCGGTAGGCGACTTGATGCCGTTGGTTCTCTTGAAGATGTTTGGAAGAAGATCGATGCTTCGAGCTTCGATACGATTGAGGTCTTGATTTCGAGTACTGCTTCCTAGTCCTTCGATGCTCACGCTCTCGCTGTCGATCATTATGATGTGTGTTCTCCACGAAATATTGTTCCTCCTCACACCCTTTCTCATCATACTCACTTTCGTGTTCGTATCGTCGTTGTTGTGAAGAGGATTCTCTCCTTCCGTTGTCGTGATGTCTCAAATATTGTGCATCCTTTTCATTCCGATAGTAACTTGCTCGTCGTCGTGGTGCCGATGGAGAGCGATGTCGTGATGGAGGTGAGATGGAGGGCGTCCAAGAGCGGGAGCGATGGTATGTGCGTCGGTGGTGATGATGTCTCTGATACTTTTGATGTTGATGCTCATGTTCTTGATGTGAATGCTGCCGATGACGAGAATGGTGACGATAGGAGGAAGGTGGTGAAGGTGAGCGAGATCGACTACTGTACTCTCGTTTGTGTCTGTGATGTGATTGCTCCTCGTTGTCTTGTTCCCTCAACTTCGACTTGTTCTGTTCGATATTTCGTTGTATTGTTGGAGGTGAGATAATCGTTGAATCGGCCGCTGCGTTGCTGGAGAAAGAGGGTGTAGCCAGTGTTGTAGCTGTAGCTGCGGTGATAGCAGGGATGGTAGCGACAGAATCAACAGAAGAGACGGGAGTAGTAGCAGAAGGTGATGCAGCAAAGGAGATGGAAGCAGCGGTGACATCAGGCAGAGATGATTCCGTCACTCCCAATCCAACTTCCTCCACAGACGAGATCGAATTCGTTCTCGATCTCGACAACTTCGGTGTCCTCGACGAAGCAGAGATCGAAGGTCTTCTCGGTATCAAAGGCGATTGTTTCTGAGAAGGTAGCGTAGGAGTCGAGTTTCCACTTGATGGCGATTGATCGATCTCAGGGACGATCTCGAGTGTCGAGTGTGTACGACCGTGATGCTCTGGTGTGCGAGGAGGAAGGAGGGAGGAAGAGGGATGTGGTGATAAGGAAGAAGAGAGTGGTGAGAAAGGAGTGGTAGGTGAGGGAGATGTAGGCAACTGTAAAGAGGCAGGTGAAATCGCTAAAGTTATCGCAGATGGCTCATTTTCACGTGCGGTTGAGATTGCATCAGGTCGTTTCAGCTCACGGTGTGTTGTTGAAGAGGCTGAAGAAGGTGTAGATCTAGCAGTATTCTCTTCCTCCTTTTTCTTCTCCTTCTCTTTCTCCAACATCTCTCCTTCCTCCACTCTCCTCCTCCTATGTGATTGCTTCGCCATCGTCTGATGTACTTCCGCATCACACTCTTGACAGAATCCTTCACGACATTCCTCACAATAGTAAAACGAGGCATCGATCTCACAGATGTTGCACAGATTCATGGCGTGCACATCAGGAAGGAGACGTACTGTCGGCGGAACGATTGGCTGGGATGCGGGAGGAACAGGAACAGGCAGGGTTGCGATTGTAGTAACTGAAGAAGTGAGAGGTGAAGGAGCAGTCATCGGCCTTGGAATTGTCGGAGGTGCTGGTTGCTGCAACAAAGAAGTCGGAGATACGCCACCAGCAGTATTGCCTTTCAACAACGCCAGCGCGCTCGTTGTCGTACGCGAAAACATACTGAGACTCACACGAGGTGAGATAGGAGCTGCAGCTGTGGATGTCGGGGAGGGAGATAATATCGTAGCTAGTGCGTTCCTCGGAGAAGATGGTGCAGTCAGTACGCCACTCGGAGATGTTATCGATGACAGCGGGATGTGAGATGTGAGCGGAAGTGTCAACGAGTTCCGCAGCAGACTAGAGGAGAGAGAACCGAGACCGAGGATGGAGTGACTGCGAGGGTGATGTGTTGTAGAGGTTAGTGGTGTACTCGCTGGGATGTTGACACTGCTCATTGCACGAGCGTGGCTGAAGATTGCAGCGGGTGATGCGGCAACAGCAGGAGAAGAGGTGAGCTTGGTTGTGGTTGATGAAGGTGATGGTGCTGCCACTATCTCATCAGCACTCGCTGTGAATGTATTCATGAGTGAATCCCTCTCACTTCCTCCGCCGTTCGTTGCCGACGTTGTAATTGCGGTCCCATCGAGTTTTGTAAGTGTGTGCAACTTGCCTTTCGCTGAGTGAGGATGATGATTGAGAGTATGAGTGCGAGTAGTGTAATCAGCTTCCTCCTCTCTCGTCTTCATTCACTCTCAGCTCTCATTGCTCGACTAACCGGTTGCATGCAGCTGTGTTGTACACCCGCGACAGAACGCAGCACCAACACCGCTCGATTCACATGCCTGACATCGAATCGTCGCAGGTGCACTCTCACACAACTCACACTGCGTCATCCGGTGAGTGACCAGCGATCACCTGCTGTATTGGATGCGTATTTGAATGTCACGTGATATGTCGGTTTTTGACTGTGCATCCCACGGTCTTGCATCGCCGACAATTGCCAATTGTGAACTGCTGCAGCGATGCGTGCTACTCACAATCACACAAAAGGAATGCATGATGGCTGATCGTGAGCATGAGGGAAGGATGGTGACTGCATACCAAAAGTAATACAACTACCGATCAACAATACAGCACTCGCCACAACTTATTATTGATCTGCTTGCACATGCACTACCATTCTTATCACTGTATCAATGTAGTCGAGCTGCACGTATGAATCATGCATGGCGAAATGTGACACTACAGACATCTCATGCTGTTCTATGAGCAGGTTCACCTAAAAATCGGTGCCCTTCATCGATCGTGTGCAAACTGCACGTTATTTCATGCACGGTGCGTGAGTTCAGTCATTCTTCATATCTACGTGAGTTGGAGAATAAGTCTGAGAACGCTTGCATCGAATCTTCTGGTGTCAACCAGGTCAGAGCTTCTGAATCAAGTAAAAGTCGGATCTGATAGCACCGATCAGCAACTCACTCTCGTCTCTCAAGTCGCTCATTTCTTACCGTCGCTCACTCGAGTTCGATTCCGTTTCGACATTGGAATTCGAATTCGATCGCGAAGGCGAGTAGTGGTAGATTCGATTCTCAAAGGATTGACTCACGATGCCCACAATTACGAGGACTTCAAGTCGTACTATTTGAATTAAACCAAGATGGGGAATTCGAATGGGATGAAGACGATTACCCTCTCTTCACCAAAGATGAATACACTTTTCACAATGTCGTGTGCTGGAGTCATTCGATTTCACGGATCATTTCACGAGAATGAATTCACGCAACAACTGATTCAGAGACAAATGATGATGACGACATTGAAAACCCTTGATGGACGCCACCACAGCAAGCGAACAGATTCGATCGATCGCATTGAATTACCGTCAACTTGAATCATTTGAATGAGTGCCTATCTCTCCTCGTGCATCGATCCGCCGAATTCTTGTTATCTCACAATCAGAGACTCACTCTTGCCAAATTTACGTCAACTTGTCTGACCGGTTTTGTTGATATCGAAATTCATCTGCCTGGCAGATGTTTCAATCTGATTGACAATATTAATCTCACTCACTGATGCTCTCATCTTTTCTGGTGCAGAAGTGTCCTTATGAGTTGGAATTCACGGACTGACAAACGAAAACGCATGCAAGCGAGACACCAGCCTAAAATGCCAGATTGTATGAATTGTTTGTGCATGCAGTTTAAGAAAAGTTGCTGTAACGGGTGCATGCTTGCTCGTCCGTCTCTTGTTGTTCAATTGTCTGCGTGTCAGATTCGACATTGGTAGGCCCACACTTGCGAAGCATCGCAAGCGTGCAGCACAGCCAATGCCATTGGGATGTCCACACATGCAGCTTCACTAGCACAACCGACAGCAGCACTCTGATACGAATATTCATACGATCACTGTATTCACCTCACCTACGCAGCAACGTTGTTGTGCTTCATCGCTCACCCGCAACGACAAACAGCAACACACAACCAACAGCGTTCTTCTTCTCACCCTCTCCATCTCATTCTTATACCCACACATCGGCATTTGTGATATTGTTATCCATGGCATATATTTTATCTCATAACTTCACAACCTCTGTTTCACTTTCTCAATATTGGTGACTGAATGAAATCCAAGCAGCGAATTCAATTTTCTCTTGTCCATGTCAAATAGATACCGACGTTCACACCAAATATCAATCAATAGCCAGACATGTGGAATATGGATCTCCAATCTCTCCAACGTGTAGAAATGAGTTGAGAAGGAAGTTGGAGATATAAATCGTAATATGGATTACGCGAAGTATGACCAGTAGAATCGGAGGCCAAGTGACGATGATGATCCCAACGACCAGGTGTGGGTGTAGGTGGAGAAGAGGAAGAGGAAGATGAAGAGGAGAGAGGAAGTCGGGAGGATGAGAAGCAGCGATGAGAATGATGAGCAGCAGAAGAAGCAGAGGCAGCAGCAGAGGCAGTAGAGGCAGCAGAGAAGATTTGAGGTTGCAGCAACGGAGTGGATCGTGAGTACGACAACAGAAGATGAAGATGAGAGTAACTGAAGTTGTAGCACTATTGGTGATGAACAACGAGTGAAGGATGTTACACCAGCATCAGCATGACAGAGGCGAACGGAACCGGCTGTCCTCAACAAGGACAAGGACACGGAACCGACACCCGAGCCGACATCCTTGTTGTGGAGAGTGCTGCCACAACTTGGATCAATGATCATCAAAAGTGGAAACTCTGCTACCATTCTCTGAAGTTGCGCACAGTTGGTAAGCAGAACCAAAGCTCTACAATGCAGCACCTCCGTCTGGCCTCCCTCCCCAATGACATCCTCCTCCACACCATCTCTGCACAATTCCTGACTGATCGTAATATCGCATGTGCACTCGCATTAACATCACACGAGATGATGCAGAGATTACGTGATGGATATGGTATTAAAACGTGTCTTCCTGTATGTGTGCTGAATAGGAGGATTGGAAAGGGCAAGGGAGAAAGAAAAGGAGAGAAGGAGATGGCAGACGAAAAGGGGGAGGTGGAAGAAAAAGTCAATACAGAAGAATCTGAGGAAGAAGGAAAGCCGCATCAACAGCAGGCGGAGAATTCATCTTTCACATCTTCCATCCCATCCTCTCCTTTCATCGGTCGCGTCGCCTCCATCTATCTGACACGGAGCAACACCCTCGCAATCAACAACTTCTCCCTGCTTCATTCCACAATCACAACAATCGATTTTCGCTTAGGATTGGATGAGAGTGATGAGAATGAAGACGATCCTGATGCAGGTGTAGTGAATTTACCGAATGATATTCAATGGCCTCAAGGAATCACAGAACTACGCGGTATTCACTTTTCGAACGATAAACCATTACGTGATATGAGCTGGCCTTCGAAACTTCGAGTTCTTTCATTCATACCAGACAATTCAGAATTGAAATCACCACCACCACATACATCACTCATCGGTTGTTCCTTTCCAGATACATTGAGAGAGATACATGACGTGTATGTAAGTGAAGATGAGAAACTGAACGAATGGACACTACCAGAGACATTAGAGAAGCTATCATTTCATCCAAGTTATAATCATTCGATCGTCGACTTACATTTACCATCCTCTTTAACCACCTTACAATTTGGTCGTTCATATCAGCAAAGTTTTGTTGGTGTTCACCTCCCTCCTCGGTTAAAAGAGTTGAAATTTAGTCCAACAGAAATTGGAGGAGAATCTGCTTATCAACAATCCTTCTGTGATGTGATCTTCCCTGAGACACTTGAATTGCTTGATTTATCGATGGAATATAATGAACCCTTCGATGATGTCAAGTTACCAGATGCGTTGAAAGCAATGCGTATCAATACCATCACTTATTCCAAACCTTTCTCTGAAGTCAAATTACCAAAAGGACTTCTAACTTTACAATTCTCTCATGAATTTAGTACTGCATTGGATGGACTTGTATTCCCACCTGACTTGACCAAGTTGAAGTTTGGTGATTATACATCGAAATGGAATCATCCACTTGATAACTTAGTATTTCCTGATTCATTAACATCCATCTATTTAGATGATACATTTAATCAGCCAATTGATTGTGTGAAATGGCCACCGAAACTGAAAGATTTGATGCTCATCGGTGGTCAATTCTCACAATCATTACGTGATGTTATCTTACCTGATACAATCGAAAGATTTTCACCTGGTATATCTTCGATACACGATATGACAAAATTACCAGCCTCACTTCAACTTTTATTAAGAAGTACTGGTGTTGGTCGTGATGGGTGTCCCCCACTACCTGATTCTCTCACATCACTTCAACTCTTCTATGATTTCGATGAGCCTCTTTCCAACATCACATTCCCTCCCTATCTACAAACATTTTCTTGTCTATCAAGAAAACGTGCAATGGTGTTGAAGCAGGGTATGTTACCGAAAAGTTGTACAACGGTCACCTTGCAAGTCAGCTCACAACTACTGGAAGAGAAGGTGGAGAAGGAAGGAGAGGAGGGTGGGAAGGCGGGAGAAAAGAACAGACACGACAAGGAGAAGGAGGAGGGTACGACGGTGGGAGAAATGCACGACGAGGGGCAAGACGAAGAGAAGGAGGTCAGCACGACTAGCATTTTGCAAGATGACAAAACACGGAAGGATGAAGAAGAGGGGAAGGCAGAAGCAAAGAAAGAAGATGACATGGAAGCAAAGGAGGAGGCAGAAGAGCAGGAGGAAGAAAAAGAGGAGGAGGCAGGCGAAACAAAAGAGCCAGAAAGACCCAGTTGGATTCTTCCCTTCTCTGAACTCTACCTCTCTGACTACATTCAAGAACTGTTCCTCGACTTTGAGCATCCTAAATCGGTGAAATTATCTTTTAAAGACTTGAAAATGCCACGTGATTTACGTCAGCTAACAATAAGTGGATTAAATGAATCGATCGAAGGAATACAATGGTCAACAGAATCACCACAACCAACGGAGATTACACTCTGGTGGCCATTTAATCAGCCACTATTGAAAGGACATTTACCAGAGAATTGTACATCCCTTCAACTTCCTGGATGGGACCTTGAACCTACGGAACTTGTGCTGCCAGACAAATTACAACGACTTGGGTTTAGATATTTCGAGCCAGAAGATATTTCGACCTTACAATTACCAAACACGCTTACCTCACTCACACTTGGATCACGTGTGAACCTGGATGATCTTAAACTACCTGATTCATTAATTGTTCTCAATCTAAACACGAATGAATATGATTTGCCATCTGACTTGCCTTCCACTCTACCGACATCACTTCACACATTCACATCTGGTCCATGGAACAATAAGAAGTATCTATCAGGATCTGAAATAAGGAAGAAGAAAGTAGATCTGGGGGTGTGTATGGTATGTGTCGAGAGAATACGAAGGATTAGGATATGTCGTGTATGTAAACAGACATTTGTGTGCTGCAGTGAGAAGTGTCTAAATGATCATCTCATAAAGACCAAACATTCTCGTACATGCCGTCCACTAGTCTTAACCGCACAACAACAGAGTCAACAGCCTTATATACTCGAGCCGAAACTGTATGAATGGCTACATGTTCCACCATGCCCTCTTTGTGGTGATTCGACTGACTCGTCGTCGATGTCGGATCATCCTCCACGAGAAGAGTGCACACAATGTCAGATCAGATATTGTAGTAACAAATGTCGTGAAGCAGATCGCGATCACAGATCTACTTGCGCATGTTATCTCGTTCCTCTCGCTGTATCAATGGAGCCGTGCAGCGTGTGTCAATCATGCATGGCGTAATGCAACACTTCAGCCATCAGCATTTCCGAATCGACTCGTTCAGTACAGCGACATCAATCCTCATCAAGTCGGCACGTTGCATCGCGCGTGTATACGTTCATTTGAATGGAAACGCAAGTCCACACTCACTCCTCTCTATCTCAACGATTATTCACATCTTCGTGATTTCCGTTATCCTGACCCGTCTCCTCCTATAATTGCCTCCACTGATCTCATTCAGCAGTTCAATGCAAGTCTCCCTCTCACACTGACCTCACTCACTCTGCGTGGCGATCTATTCTCGGTCGGTTCACTCTCGCGATTGACACAGTTACAGAAGCTGACCTTTAATATCTTGACTCATGCCGTGTTGCGTACCTGTGCTGATGGACTTGCAGAGCTGACTCAGTTACGTCATCTTGCTATTTGCGTGTTCGAGGCGTCAGATTCGAGTCGATCAGAAGAAGAGGAACAAGCGGAGTTACGCATGAATCAGGAGCTTCTGCGTCAGATCATCAACACAATCACAACTCGACTTCTTTCACTTCGTATTCTTGACCTTTCTTGCGAACCGCACAATTTACATCAATACTTCACTCATTTGATGCCTCAACTTGAGAGATTAGAAATGGAATATTCGATTTCTGTTTCCACAGAATATGACGAGATTACTGCTCTCACACAATTAGGTCAACTCTTTCCTTCTCTCACCGAGCTGGCATTGCAAGGATTCATTGAACGACCGATTCTACACGATTCATCTCTCAGTGAGAAGCGTCAATTCACATTCGATTCACTCATCTCATGTGTCAACTCATTTGGATCACAGTTGAAATCACTTAGTTTTAAGTTGATCGACTATAATCATCAATCAAGCGAACCGCCAGAGTGGTATCATCTCAAAACCCGTTTGTCTTCTTCTGAGATCGATCGACTCCTCAGACATTGTAATCTCATCGAATCATTGTATCTCACGAGTACGCTTGTAAGGTTACACTATCTTCATGTGATTGAACAACTTGCTCACTTGACTCCTCGATTGCGATTCTTTCGTGTCAACCTCTCAATGGATGAAGGTGTTGTATGTGACACAGAGACATCAATGCGCGCCTCCTCCTTACTTGAGTCAGTAACAACAAAATTTCCTCAACTTCGTTCCTTCTCCATTCACCAAGCTAAGAATTTCATCTTTGCACCACCAACACCGACATTTCTGACAATGCGTGATACGATCATCCCATTACACCTACGTCAACTCTATTTGTATTCGATCAATACTGAAGTGCAACTACCTGCAATATTACGACTGCTGCCAAGACTTGAAGAGTTGGATATTGAGAGTTCAACCATGACACTGGCACGGTTCTTTGAGTACGCACAATATCATCCACTCGTACTCACAAAACAGATGTGCGCGTATGACTTCGAAAAATCGTCGATAACATATGTCAGGACGATGAGTGAATCACATCTCACTGAGTGGATGGAGGATGGAAAGGAGTATGCATCACTGATTGTGAAAGAGTCAATTCTCTCATCTGATGCACTCTCTGTCGATCATCATTCGCATTATCATCATGGTGTTGCATTATCGCAACAACCAGCAGTTGATACCGGATTGGATGAACCTGACATATCACACCGATGGATGTTTGATCGTGTTCGTTTGTGGGGTTGGAGTGGAGTCACAGTGAAGATCGATCTAACTCATCCTGAATCTAGCGTATCAGTACCTCTCGCTGAGTCGTTCGCTTACTATCGAGATCAACTATGGACGTATCGACACACAACTTCGACATTGATCGCGCACAATGACGAATTCGCTGCAACTCGTCTTCGTCTCTCTCGTTATACTCAGGAGTTGTATTCGGGTCTACCGTGTCTCTTCATGTAGCGAGTTAAATTATCTCCAAAGTGAGAAACATCAGTAGAAGAGTATACACTCACCTGTTTCCTTTCCTTTGTGCCTCTCACACGATCAGCTTCGACAAACATTCCTTCGTACAATAGTGGGCGCGACAATGTTGACAATCGTATTGCAACTCGCGCTTCGACTTTGAGTCGGAATCTGATTCAATGCGACCACAATACAAATGACGACATGTGGTGATCGATAACTTTGTATCCAGAAGCATTCACGCGTCGTTTTGGAGAGATCATTTGACACTATAACTCACGATAGTGTTGTGTCAACTCACGATGCAATTGCGTCTGACAACATTCCTCGCTACAACAATCAAATCGACGTTGACATAAGAGACGATAACATCCATATTGATGCTTTGTCACAGTTGTTTGACACACACAGACACGACGATTTCTTCTTTGCTTCTTCGATATCTTTATGCATGCTCGATCCATACTTACTGTCCTTGTTTCGTCTGGTTGCCTTCTCGTGCGACCGCTTCTTTCGAATGAGCAGGGAGGATTGTCGCAAAAGGATCAAAGCTGGAAGCTGATGGAAGAGAGAAAAGGATCAAGGCTGGAAGCTGAGTGGGAAGAGTTCGGTTCGATGGTCGGCTGCATTCGATCCATCTTGCGAAATCCTTGTTGTGGATTTCCACTGCTCAATCCCATTGTGCTGGCGTGTCAACTTGAACATCATCCAGTTGCTTTCACTCGCATTCAACAAGAGGCAATAGCATCATCATCATCAGCAGCAGCAGGAGATGCTGCAACATATCAATCGTGTCTATCGCATCCTTCACACTTTCCTCCATTGTCGTCGACAGAGTCAAATTATCGATGAACATGAGGAAGAAGAAGGTGTGGTGAAATCTGACACATACACATATTCGTTGACATTAGAGTTACAAAAGAAGAAGAACAAGACAAGAGTAGTACAACAACAGGATGAGGAGAGAAAGGAAGTGGAGGTGGATGAAGAGGAGGAGGAAGAGGAGGAGGTGGATGAGAAGGAGAAGGAGAAGAAGGAACAATTGACAGCCATATCAGCAGAAGTAGCAACAACAACAACAACAACAACAACAACAACAACAACAACAGCAACAGCAATAGTCGAAGATGATATCGCTGATTTGTTTGGTCTGTTATCACGTATGGAAGACTCTGAGATCGAAGAAAAAGCAGCAGCAGCATTAGAAGAATATTATGATGGACTCATGTTTGGTGAATCCTTACAGAAACAATTTCAATTTGATGGGAGTGAAAGTGAAAGTGAAAGTGAAAGTCACACTACTACTACTTCAAGTAACTATGTTAGTCCAACAACAACATCATCATCATCACCACCATTAGCAGGTAGTTGGCATTCAAATCTACCAACCTCTGCTACATCACCAGTTGTTGTTGTTGTAAAGAAGCCAGTTGTACCTGCTGGTGTAGGTGAATGTATCAGTTGTAAGAAAAACACACACACATACATGCTGTGTCACGCGTGTCGTGTCTCCTTTCTCTGCTGCCATTCATGTTACTCCAAACCGGAAGTACATCGCGATCTAACGAAACACTACAGGGAATGTAAGCAGGTAGAATTGACAGTACAACAAACATCAAAACAGCCGTATACACTCAAGCCTGAACTATATCAATGGTACTATCGTGCACCATGTCGTAACTGTGCCAGTTGTGTATATACCAACGCACCAACTGATTTGTGTACACATTGTAATGCGTTCTATTGTACTTCAGCATGTCGTCAAGCTGATCGTGAAAGACATGAAATGGAAGATGATTGTCTCAAGAGAATCGATGAACAGTTACCACCACAATATTTAGCTCCTTCTGTTCAGTCATCGGTTCTCTTACCTGATCTCATTGCACACACAATCTCCTACCTTCCTGCTCGTTCCTGGTCCATCGCTGGTTGTCTGAATCATGCTTGGCGTAATGCAACATTACGTCCCGACTGCTTTCCTACATCATTAGATTCTTCATTTGAACTTGATACACCAAATATTGGTGCAAAACATCGTGCATGTTTCAGATCACAGAGTTATAATCAGTCATATCCATTTCGTATACCGTCCGCAGAGGTTGATGCCCAAGAAGCAGTTAAACGTAAGGAAGCATGTACCTCACTCCAACAATACACACATTTGCGTAAATTCTCCTACTTCTCTCCTCGTACAGCACCTGATCTTGTCGAAGTATTGAAATGTGTGCCATCAACACTATTAGAGTTGAGTATTGGTACAATATTAAAAGAAGAGGTATTAGCTTCCTCGATCCTTCGTTTCACACGCCTACAACAACTGACAATCGAACTTATACGAAATAGTCCACTGCTGCATAACTTCGCGAAGACTTTGCAAACTTTTTCACATCTAAATGATCTTAGCCTGACAATCAAGAATGACCAACAGCAACAACAACAACAAGAAGATCCTGAAGAGAGTAAGGAAGCTCGTATGATTCGAATGGAGATTGAACAGAAGGATAGGAATGCATTATCAGAGATTATTCAAACTATCTCACTCCATCTATCATCAATCACGCATCTCAGCTTTACATCGTATACACACGGTATCAGCACTATCCTTTCCAAACATCCACTCCCACACGTCACAAACCTGTACATCTCCGATATCTTTCGTGAAGACACACCAGATGCTGATCTTCTTGCTTATACCAAGATACATCACTCCTTGCCTGCGATGGAGAAACTCACGATTCAAGCCATGCCAGTGAAAGCACTATTATTTGATGCAGAATTTATTGTCAAGAGACACTTGGCATTTGATTCTCTCCTTGGATGTATCTCCTCCTTTGGTCCACAGTTGAAATCCCTCGACTTCCAATTACAGTTCCTTTATCAAGATGTTGATGCAGAAATGTGGAATGATGAGATATTCATGTTGAATCCACCACATGTCGAAGCGATGTTAAAGAATTGTACAGAAAAGTTGGAAACATTCGATTTTTCCAATTTTCATGAAGCATCTCGAAGTGTAGAAGAAGTGGAGATTCTATCAAGACTTACTCCTGGAATTAAGAGACTTCATGTTACACTCAAAGAGACAGACACATTAATGAAGATATCAACGATGTTTGAGAATATATTTCAGAGGTTTACACAACTTGAAACACTCGGAATTGTGATGGATGGAATGAGTTCAGCATTCTTACCACCATCTGATGCATGGCTTGCTGTACGTGATACACTACCTCGTTTGAAACAACTGACAGTGAGTTCCATCAAGGGGGAGACGCAACTACCATCCCTACTCCGTCTACTTCCTCGTATTGATTCCATTCGAGTCGGCAGTTCCTCTCTTCCACCATGGCGATTCTTTGAGTATGCACAGTATCGTCCACTTGTGATTTTACAACAATCTCAGGAGTATTCAGCTCCATGTAATCTGCCTGTGCTGCAGATGGCGGATGAATCATGTCTTACTTGGTTGAAAGATGTAAAGGAGGAAGGTGTGAATGAAGTGAAGGTGTTGGAGAAGGATATGTTACCAGAACATTTGCATGTACATTATCAACGTGGTGTGGAATTGGCAGCACAGAGTGACAAGTCTTGTTCTTCTTCTTCATCCTCTTCATCTTCGTCTACTTCTTCTTCTTCGTATGCATCATCCACACTTGATGCAACTACTGCGACAGCTCCATCCTTATCTCTCACACCAATTCCCGTCTTTCCTTCACCTTCCACACCCGCACCATCCACATGCACATCTCATCGTTGGATGTTTGATCGTATTCCATCTTGGTCATGGTCATGTTTGAGTATTCAAATTTTACCACCTGTACCTGAACCTGTACCTGTTGTAGAATCATGGTCAAATGAATTTGCATCGATTGCTGAAATTGCAGTTGGATGGGCACTTCCTGAGGAAGAAGAAGCGCAAGCGAATCAAGTTGATGCTGCAGCAGCTGTTGTACATCAACCACAACCCACATCAGTACCACTACCACCTGCATTCGCATACTATCGTGAATCTGCTTGGACATACGCACATGCGGATGATATCAGGAAGAATGCAGAGTGTGCAAAGATTTATGTGAGATTTCAGAGATTTGTACACGAGTGAGAAGTTCTTGTAACACTTGTTGTTTCTTCCTTCATACATTACATCGAAGATTTTGATTTCCCCAAATGAGTTTAAACATTGAAAAGCACAACTGCCTCAGGCCACCAGCCAGGGCCCATCAGTCTACAGAAGCTCTTTGATGCGCTGTCCAACTCTGAAGCTCTGCCTGGCTCAGCCTAATGGCCATTAAAGTTGCTAAATGTTATTCTGCATCATTTTGACAATTTAATTCTAAGCGCTTCCATCTCAACACGAAAGAGACAAAGGCAAGACAACTAAAAAGCAGTGAAGGCAGGACACTGAACACTAACCACGGAAGATGTGCAGGCAAAGCAGAGGAGGCAAAAGGAGGAGGAGCGGATTAACTGTCGCAATGTCCTTGCAACTCAAGTAAAAGTTGGCCACCTTGACCGAGCTCGGTGAGAGTGTCTGTAGAAGTGAAACGCAGGAGAGCAACTCTGTTCCTCCAGAGAAACAACGGGAATGCGCAAGAATTATTTCATGTCGTGCCAGCCGTGCGAACGAAACATGATGACCAATAATCGGTGCACCAATGGGAGGAAAAGCAATGAAATGTGAATTGTATGATTTTCGAATATGTTGCGACTTAACCCTTTGTTGCCCACAAGCCTCGCCCCGAGGCTTTTTCCTTTGCTGGCTCTAGTCTCAACAGCGCAGAGCATTGAAGAGCAGTTCAGCTATGTTTTAAATGCTACTCATTCGGGACATGCGTGATAGCGTGCAATGCATGTGCCGATGCATATGTGAACGTGGCACTTCGCGGATGTAGTGAGTTTGGGACATGGCTACGCTTCTCTTGTTTCTCGTATTGTTCCTCATTCCTTCGTTCAATTTTAATTCTCACACATCACAATTGATTACCAGTGAGATAACATGCGCGACGATACAAGAGAGGGCACTCAGATGTGTCATGTCACTGAAGGAAAAAGGGAAAGATGAGGTGGGAGAAGAAAAGTCAGTAATTGGTATCTCACTATGGCAGGACATCACTGCAGTCACTGATTGTATCCTCTCTGTGAAGTACGCACCCTAATATACCCATCTATGAATGTGAGAGTAATTGTCGCTCCCTCACCAGCGAATGACACCACTTCCAAGACCAAAATTTGATCTTTTTCTCCATCTCCATTGAAATTGTCGATAGTGAGTATGCACTCAATCGCACCGAACGCTGCATGTACATGGCATCATTCAACTATGACTGAAGCGCTGTTCATGAGGTAGTGTCGTTTGTTGAGTGCGCAACAGCCAGTATGTGCTCTTGAGGATAGGACAGAAATGGTGATGTCAGAGAATGAGGTGAGAAATCGATGATGATGCAATGCAGTGAACACAACGCGAATCCTCACAAGTGCCACACATACGGTAATGTACCTTAACATTCAACCCATCTGTGTACAACTCACTTGATTGCGTTACGTGTTGATGGTGCAAGAGTGCGAGGAGCAGGATTTCGGTGCAGACAGATTCGGACTGTTGTCTCACTCGAGAGTGTATGATTTTATTTCATTCTTGCAGCAGGCAGTGTGTGGCAGGTATGTTAACCAGATGAGTATGTGGGGAGAGCGCGAGGCAAGGTGTGTGTGGGCTGTGGTGAGCGAAAGCAAAATTTGAAACTTTAGAAAACTCTGTCGGGCAACAAAGGGTTAAAGATGTGTGAGGAATGCGCTTGCGAGCGAGCTCGAGATCGAGATTGTCTTGCTACTAGCAGCAGCGCTAGACAATTCCTTCAGACGAACGAGTGCACGTTGTAGAAGCGGATGAAGTGACGAGGAGTTGTGCATGAGGACGAAAGAGTCGATGAGGCAGGTCAGACGGAGGAAGTCAAGGTCAGTAAGTGTGTGCTTTATAAAGATCGGCTGTAGTGTTGATGACAGTCGTGCAAGTTGTGCGTAGACACGAAGGAAGGTATCCGAATCGTACGTCACACCACCAAGACTCTGTAGCCACACAGAAGAAGAGAAGGAGGAAGAAGTTGAAGCGCCAAGGATGGATGCAAGGTTTAGTATCGATGTTTGCACGCAGTCAGACAGCCGATCAACCTTTGAATTTGCAGCAGTTACAGTATTGAAACGAATAGCAGCAAGGAAGTGTGCTGCAAGTTCGATACATAGTATCTCCTCGATACATGTGTTTGCCTTCTCGTGCTCGAATAACTTGAACGGAACTGATGAGGTGGTGATGGTGGTGGCGGCAGAAGTTGGTGAAGGTGAGAGTGAGGTTGTTGCTGCAGTTGTTGTAGTCGATTGATTCTCATCAACCACCACTGCTGCAGTAGAATAGAATCGAATCATCTGTTCCAAATACTGTTCAAGTGCCAGTTCATCTGCATAACATGAAAAGATGTACTTGAAGGTAGATTCAAACACACGAGAGACGATTGTAACACCAGCGCCGATGTGAGGATGTGATGGCGACGATGAGGTGGCGGAGGATGAGGAGGATGATTGCATCTGCCCCTTCTCCTCTTCCTCGTCACCTCCTTCCACAATCTCTCCCACCATCTCTGCACAATCTGTTCTCACCACATCATTCTCATCTTGCAGAAGTGTGAGGATAATTGAACACCAGAGTGTTAAGCAGATTGAACAGAGTGAGGTGTGAATAATGGGCAGATGAGCGAGTGGGAGTGTGGATGGTGTGGATGATGGTGGTAGAACAGAAGGGACAGCATCAAACTTTTCCTTCAACTCCATTTCCTTCTTCTCTCTCATTTCTTCCCTCAATAACCCTGAAGCAGCAATAGCTTTCACACAAGCGTATCTCATAATCACAGGCTGTTCATCATCTGCGAAAGAGTGGAGCAGCTCGAGCCATATTGTGGAGTGGTGGAGGTAGGTACGTAATTGCCCTTGAGACGAATCGCCAGCTGCAGCAAGAAGATCATTCAACTCACCAGCTAAACACACACTCAGACATACAAATGCAGATGACTTCACGCTCGAATCAACAGAATTGACAACGAATTTGAGGAGTGAAGACCAATGTGTTGAGAGATTGAGATCGTATTGTTTGTTTTCTTGACCAGTGAGCTTCTTATTCTCCTCTCTACTCCTCCATTCATCATACGCACATACAAACTGAAATGCATATTGCTGAATCATATAATTCGACTTATTTGTTCCTATTCCCATACCACCAGCACTAGAACCACCACCACCTCCTGCTGCATGATCAACATGCACAAGTAACTTCTCGTGTAAGATATGATACATCAAACGTGGGAGATTGATGTATTGTAGTAACTTCTCGGGAGACAGTGTGAATGCTTGTTTTAGAATCCAGAGTAGTTTCTCTTCCATACTTAGACTATTACAGGTTGAGGAGATTGATAATATCATTCGTGTCAGGTCAACACCTTGGAATTCGTTCGGATCAATACATAACATACATCTCACCACCATCTCCACAGCATTTGTACGCAAGATGTTGTTTGCGATACCACAGAATGAGTTGTTCGGTGTGAAGGAAGAGGATGAGGAAGAAGAATCACATGCGGAGACGGAGAGGGAGAGGAGATGCTTACGATAGGATGATGAAGGTGAGGAGGAGTAAGAACTTGAACTTGTCGATTCTACACATTCAATACACAGTTCAACAATCTGTAGATACAATAATCTCACAACATCACACTTCATTTCATTTGTACCGAGCCAGAGATATTGTTGTGGAGAGAGAAGCTGCGAGAGTAAATCAGTACAAAGTGATCTCTTCTCTTGTTGTGATAGGAGTGAAGATTCCGTATGATAGAATGAGAGGAGTGAATGGAATTGAAGGAGTAAACCATGAATATGATTATGATTCACTTTCTTCTCCTCATCATCACTTCCTCCTCTTACAGGTAGCTCCTCAACCAATTTCTCCAAGAATCCTCTCAACTTCTTTCCACCACCTACCAATGAGACAACAGCTTTCGATGCCATCCATCGAGCCATGAAGTAGGGATGAGAAGAACAACGATGAATGAAGGGAAGGAAGGAATGGATATCGAGTCGTGTTGTGGTGGTGGTGGTGGTGTTGTCTTCTGCTTGGCTGGATGGAATCAGACGTGATAGCAAGAGGAGAATAGGATATAATGATGGATGCATATCACTACTCCAATCTGCAGGATTGGCTGGTGATTCTTCTTTAATCGATGCTCTCTCATTGGCAGTGGATAAATGTTGATCCACACGAATACTCTCAGTCGCAACTTTCAACTGCTGTAACAAGAAGCCATGTAACTGAGGGAATTGTGTGAAGAAATCTGTCGCTGTCATACCTGATTTAGCAGAGACCATGGTGTTGCTGTTGGTAGTTTCGTCTTCGTTGTTGTTGGAATTTGATGTCGACGCACTTTCACCACCGGCACTCGTCCTAATCTGCGTTCTCACCGCTTTGCTCAAAATCGCACCAAACGTAATAAGACTTGAATTCCTCACATTCCAATTCTGATGTGCGAAACCTGATATACTGATCATCAGGCCTGTACTAATGTATGGTAAAGCATCAAGTGCTAGGAGTGAGTCACGAAAGATTGCACGAAGGATATTCAAGCCGTGAACTTTCAACTTCCACATATCTGCACGAGGTGGAGTGATGATGGTGGATTCAGTATCAATACGTGCCATCGAGAGAAGCTCGGACATGACACGTGAGAGGAGGGTGGTACTATTGGATGAGTTGGAGGTTGCAACAACTGTAGTAGTCGTCTCCTTCTCTTCTTTCTCCTCACCACCTCCATCATTAACTTCCTCGTTCGAATTATTCACTGCCTGTTTACTTCCCATCGGTTCTGCTTGTAAGATCGCAAGTAAACAATACGCAATTCCTCTACTTCTTCTAATCCACGTCTCACCTGTCCATGGATTTCTAATCAATTCCATCAGTGAATCTAACCACGAATCCACCAACTTCACTTGGAACGTATTTCCGTTCGCCAATAAAGTCGAACATACGGCTAAGAAACCTTGATGTGCGTTCTCGAGTACACCGTTATGTTTGGAACAGGAGAGGATACTGAAGAAGAGGAGAGAGATTGAACGGAGATGGTGGGAGGTGAAGGGAGAGGTGTAGATAACGGTTGTGGTAGTGGAAGTACTGTTGTTGCTTGCTGTCGATTCCTCAACATCCTCTTCAGTCGGTAAAGGTGCAGAACTAATCCATGCACCAATACTCAATGCAACTTCTTTCACAGCTAACCAGGATGAGACAACGAGAATTTGTTCACCACTTGAATCAGCGAACTCATCACCGCCAGCCAGACTTGTGTCTGAGGCGGAGAGATTTGATGCTGTTGCATTCGATCCATCCTCCACAGAAGCATTACTAGTCGACGCAAGAATTGGATGTCCTCTACAATCCATCTGTTGTTGATTCACTGCTTGTGCCATGACTTGTGAATGAAACTCATTCTTCAATGCATTCGATGCATTAATCGGAATGTGAAGTGATAACGAGATCTCAACGACTTCTCGTAAACTCGAGAGCATATCATTCGTAAATCGTCTCCACTGTTGTGTTATCTCTTGAGAATGTGTATTCCATCCATTCCATTCCACTTCCGCTAGTACACTTCTCAATACTAAGAGAGTACCGTGTACACGAGAATGTTCCGAGGAGGAGGAATAACGTGTGAGAAGTGGTGTCGTGTGTAAGATGTGAAGCTGATAGCGGAGGTAGGCGTGAAGGGAAGTGAGGAAGTAGAGGAGTGCAGCATGGGAGGAAGTGGCGATAGGATAGTTGTCATCGGTACTTGCTTGTTGTTTCTTCTCCTGTCCATCCACTACAACACCATCCTCCTTCCATTCATACTTCACCATCCATTTCATTTCAATCACATACTTCCTTACCAATAATCTCACACCAAGTGCACCACCTTCTGCATCTTTCATACGTGCAGATCTACACAGCGCAAGAAGGAAGTTCATGACTGGCTTCACGTCTGCACTGGTGATAAGACCAGGTAACGGTGTCGGAAACGATCGCAAGAGATCATACGCTACGAGACGAACGCGTTCGAATGGAGATTTGGAGAGGAAGTTGAGCAGGATTAAGCAGTATGAGGGTGTGTAGATATGATCTCGTGTGTGGAGATGTGCGAGCTCTGATGTGGTTATGGAGGATGATTCCTTCTTCACACTTTCCTCCACAACCAATACTTCCTTCACACCTTTAATTAATTCCAATGCCATAATAATTCTATCACCTGATGAACCAGATGGATACAATTGATTCCAGAGGAATGTTAAGTACCAAGAGTGGAAGTTGAGTGTTGGGAGAAGGAGAGCGTAGGAACGAGAGGAGAGTAGAGTGTGGAGGTGTGGGTATGCGATGGATGTATCATCTGATGATGATAATGATGTTGTTGTAGCTGTGATTCCTCCATCTTTCCCTGCCGCAGCAGCTTCCTTCCCTCTCACAATTCCATCTTCTCTCACTTCTCTCACAAATGAATCTCTCACTCTCACACATAATCGCATCATGACATGAATAAATTTCGAGCGGGTTGTTAGGGAATTCCATTTGATTACATATGGAAGTGAAGTACGAAAGAGAGAATATTCCAGTTCTGATATAATCTCAGTCGATTGTAAATTCGAAGACAGAAATTCTAATGCCTCTAAACGAAGATCAGTATTCGTGTGTAGAAGAGCAGATAAGAGTTGCTGTTTGGAGACAGGAAGTTGATTTTGTGTATGAGTGACACCATTCGAACCACGTAATCTCGTATCTAAATCTTTACTTGTAATCAAACCGAGTCGTCGTGCTACACGTAAGACGGTGATGATTGCACGGATACGACGAAGAGAGATATCAGATTCTTGATCGACTGAGCTACCAGTAACATCCTCGCTGACGATTTTATACGTCTCAATCTCTTTTAACAAATACTTGAGTAAATGATCCTTCTCCGCTTTCTCACTGACACCAGCAGGAGTCATACTATTCGCACCAAATGCTGCACTTCCACTCGTAGAAGTTCTGAATAACCACGACAAGGTACCACTAGCTACATCACTTCGCCACATGATATGTGAACTACAAAGTGCTTCGAGAAGGGAAGGAGTGAAGATGGAAGACCAGGAGGTGAATGCGGTTTGATATGCGATGGAAGGACCTGTTTGAGTATTGTCATCTTTCTTCGTGTCTGCATCGTCATCCTTTGCGCCAACATTCATCTTCGCTTTGAGACGTTGTTTTACTTGTTCTTTCTTACGCTTCTGCTTTGAGAGCAGGACTGCTGGCTCATCAGCATTTGTCGCTGCCGTCGCATCACCATCACTCTCCTTCTCTTTCTCCTCCCAAAACCTCACACCACCCACCATCTCCTCCTTCGTTCTCATCAACACACCTTCCACCAACGCATTCGCCACACCGAACAACGGGCGTACTTTCGTATAAGCAAAGAGTTGCTTGAAGAAGAGAGGATTGGTTTGGAGGAAAGAGGATACGTTGATGTGGGGAAGGAGGAGAAGGAGCATGATGAAGAGACCACGGTTGGAGGTGGTAGGGGAAGAGAGTGTGGCGGTGGAGGTGGAGGAGGATGTTGCAATCGCATTATCACCACTCTTCTTCTCCTGTTCCCTATTCATCATCATCGCAATAAATTGATTCCAATATGCTTGTTTCTTCTGTTTCACCACCTCATCTGTTTTTTCTTTTCCATCCGCATTCATATTCACAGCCTGCATCTGCAGCACCAAATTCCTATATTCCACATACGCAATAAACAGACTTCGTACAATATTCGGTATAGATTTGAAAGGATGCTCCCAGTTGGAATAGAGGAGATCGAGGATTTGAAGGACGTGAGTATCCATTTGTGTGAGTGTAGCAGACGAGTCGAGGGATTTCGTTTTCATCATCTCCTTCACAATTTCCTTACATCTCTCCAGTAAGACTTCACAACATTGTAGACAATAGGCACGTAAGTGTGGATTCAGTAATGCTTGACTTGAAGTGAGGAAATATGGAAAGATGCAGGTGAAGAGAAGTGTTGTTGATCCAACTGCTTTCTTATCCTCTTCTTCCAAGCCACTTTTCATCAGCACACCAACACTCGAATGAGTCGTGATAGATCGCAAGAAAGCGAGTCTTGCTAAGATAGGAATATTTGCATCAACAAAAGAGGTGGTGGAGAAGTATGTGAGCACAGGAATGCGTTGGAGGAGGTCTGAAGATGCTGGTGCTGGTGTTGATGTTGATGATGATGATGCTGCTGCATCATCATTCGAAGTGAAGAACATCTTCCGAATCACTTTCGCTGTCAACTCTTCTTTCTTCTCCTGTGTAAGATCTTCATTTACCTTCCCACTCACACAAGCTTGTATACTCGTATTCAAGATCAATCCACACTGTGTTCGGACATCACGATGTACTGAGTTGGAGCAGAGGATACGACTGATCGCGTGAAGGAAAGGTTTCACGGCTTGTGTTGAGGAAGAAGGAGAGTTGAGCAGCCCAACTAAGCAGGAACGATAGCGTAGGATGAAACAGACAAGTGTACGTAAGAGGAAACGTGCTTGATCGGAAGGTGAGAGGTACATTGATGAAGAGGATGAAGCAGAGGAGGAGGAAGCGGAATTGTCTGAATCATCGTCATCTTCACCTTCAGTGTCATCTTGCTGATTGGCAGTCACAGCTGAGCTGGTGGTTGAACTCGTAGTCTCACTCTTCATCCTCGCAATCACTAATTCCTCCACACATTTCGTTGCGCCAACCATCACCGCTTCAGCATGTTGAGTAATCCACTCAGTACAGATTTTCCATGTCAGAAGCTGCTCGAGTTGAATGACGCTGGAGATGGATGCTGCTTGTGATGATACTGCTGATGATGGCGCAAAACGTACTAGCCAACTATTCAGAGTCGTTGTAAGAATATTTGCATCTCCACCTTGCGCTCCTGCCGCTGAGGTTGTTGCCAGATCACTCTTATGAATCGCTTCCAATGCATGGATAATTTGTTGTCTCACAGAATGTTGTAGTTTTAATGAGAGTAATTCGAAGAGACCAATGAAGAGTGCAGAGCGAAGTGAAGAGGAGATTGTTGATGATGCGCTTGGTGTGGTAGATGCGACAGAGGCTGATGCGGTTGGGGCAACTGGTGTCGCCTCGGGTGTCGTTTCTACTTTCGTTCCTTTCGTGGGCTTCGACTTCTTCTTCTCGTCTCCACCACCACTACCAAGTGTCTCCTCAATCAACATCAATGCCTGATGTAAACTCGTGTATTGTACACCGATATTCGTTGCGTGAAGGAATGTTGAGAGGGTTGCGAGGAGTGTGGCGTCTGCGGATGAGGAGGATGACGATCCAGACGTAGATGAAGCAGACGTCTGGTTCTTTTGTAAAATCTCCATCCAAACTCTTCTCGTCTCCTGTGGTACATCAAATGGTGGTGTATGTACTGCCGCAGCTGCAGCTTGTGCCATCATCGTACGATTGCCTTCACTCACTGCTAGAATCGCTTGTTTACTCACGACACCCACAGCACGACGCTTGGCATCACTGCTGTGAGAGGCCATCGAACGACGTGCGGAGGACATTGCGATGGGGTAGAGGAGGCGAAGAAATGAGGGTCGATGCGAATGGAGGAGAAGTGGCTGAGTATGATCAGATCTATTTGCCTATCTTCTTCTTTTCTTGTGCTATGTGCCTGCAGTTGTTGCGTCGTCTGCGTTGGGAGCGACAACTGTGCGCAACTTGACTTGACTCACGCGGTACAATTTTAACTTTTCTCATTTTCTCTGCCACCAGCTCCTGCACGATGAGTGCCTCTGCTGCTGCTGCGCTGCCACCGCCTCCACCACCTTCTGCCGATATGATCCTACAATCACAATTCCTGGCCTCACTCGATGCACTCTGCCTCGCAGCCGGACCTCCATCACCTTCATTCACACTCACTGATATCGATCGTTGTATCTCACCTTTACTCGATCACGTACAACTCTATGCTGCAATGTTACATGCAATTGATACGAGATTGGCAATTCAACCAATTGGCGTTAGAGCTATGTTGTGGACGATGATCACACGAATTATTGATCGACTCTCTGGATCCACATCCGCACCCTCATCATCATCATCTGCCTCCTCCGTTCGTCGTGATGCATGGCTAAATCTCCTCTCACCACAGCTCTATCGCTTAATCATGCTCATCCTACCGAAATTCGAGGACGCTACGGTCAATGTCGCGATGGTGCGTTCTGCACTCAATAAATGGAATACTGCTGCAGAAGTGACACCAGCTACAGCACCTTTCAAGCGCGGTCTGCTACTGAACGTCATCAAGTATGTCGATGGATACACATACGAACCACCACAGCAGACTGAAGAAGAGCGTGCAGCACGTCATGCAGCAAAGAAGGAGCGAAAGAAGCGTGCACGAGAATTCGAGATCAAGAAACGTGATGCGAAGAGACGTGCAAAAGAGCAACAACTACAAAACAACATTAAAGAGCGTGAAGATGTGCCCGACTCACCGAACTCAGCAATGGATCTCGATAACGACTCAGATGATTCCTCTGAAGGCGGTTCATCCGCTTCACCTTCCTCCTCACAAAATCTTCGCTATGCGAATCGCACCTCTCCTCTCCAAACTGCGAGTGAAGAGGCATACGCAACACGTTTCCTCGAGAACTTACGCGCAAGTCAGAAGCGTGAAGCGATGGAATCACGACTTAGACCGATTGCTGAATCGTGGCAGCGATGGGAGGAGATGGAGGAGGTGCGACAGCATGTTAGGGAGCAGAGGAGGGAAAGGTACGAAAAGCTGAAATCTCAAGCAGCGCAGCATTCCATAGAGTCTGCAGCACACGCAGCTTCTGATGCAGCCTCATCCGAATCCTCCATTGCAACAGCTTCCGCTTCTTCTCAACCATTATCAGCAGCCGTCTCATCCTCACCCAGTTCTATTCCTCATCTTCCACTCACCACCTTCCTCTCCGCATGGCTCTCCTCACGCAATCACTGGAAGCCTTGTCACGATTCGCTCGGTCAAGAACCAGACGAGGATGCAATACCAGCACAACATGAAGTCGATCAATGGATGGAATATTACAAGAAGAATAATATTCCTCTCCCTTCGAGTACGATTCCGAATGGAGCAGTGAGAGTGTGGACGAAGTTGAATGAGGTGCAGCAGACGGCGGTGATTGAAGGTAAACTCTTGCCGAGACCACCTCCATTGAGGTTGTACAATCAGCAGCACCTGAACGGCAACAGTCTCTTCTCCTCCGACGCATCGAATTCCTTCTCCACTGACGCACCGTCGCACAACACAGATCCACAAACTCAGCCGCAACTTGTTGCTTAAGCGTACGTTGAGCGTGGGATGAACGCAGGAATTCAAATATTTGACTTCTCCAACAGATTTGATCACCTCTCTGCTATCGGTTGACTGTGCAAGCTGTGTCAACGTATAGCTATGTTGTTGAACTATCGATCCTATCAATCAATTCCACATGTCTGAGCGACTAAGTCGCTGTCTCATCTTTGAACCTAACGCGCTCAATCGCTGTGTTCGTCGTTGGCTGTCGCTCGTGTCGTCAGCAGCACCTTCTCATTTACTTTGCTTGATATTCGATCGCGAAGTTAACAGTGGTGTACATCCTTCCGACAGTCATCCTCGCGTTGACTCGAGTGAAGTCCAAGCAGACGTCGCTCTGACAACAGCATCCTGCGTTCACGCCTTCACGCCGGGTACATAACACGGCATTCTTCAATCATGCAACAACCGTCGCCGTCACAATCCACACAACCAGTACCAGCATCACCTGTCATGACACGACCACGTGCAACCTTCCTATTCTCCCAGTCAGAACGGCAGCAACAGATGGTACAACAACCACAGTTGCAACTACCCTCGTCGGCAGTGAGTCAACAACATCCGACGACACCACCTTTCACATCCACAACCAACATGACATCATCGATCACACCTATGCTCATAGCGCCGCTTCCTGATCGTCCTGTACCGATGAGACAGAAATCAGCACACTCGACAATTACACCACCTTCGCAGCAACAGGTGAAAGAGAAGGAGAAGGAGCAGAAGGAACAACAGCAGAAGGAGGAGGTATCAATTCTAAGGAAACTCGAATTATTGAATTCAGCTGCGAGTGAGAAGGAACAACAAGTACCATCTACAGTCACTTCACCACCGTCATCGATAATGCTATCACCATCTCCCATCGCACCATCACCGTCACCTTCACTTCTATCACCATCACCGACTTCACCTTCCTCTACCTCTACTACCACGATCTCACCACCCACTGCTGCCACTCCTTCTGGTCCAATCGACTACTCCCTCTACTCTTCCTCCACACCTTTACCCAAGCGTCGTTGGAATGATAGTATCTCGCCACGCGATACCGATTTCCTCTCCCTTTCCACATGGTTAGATCGTTGCTTCGTACCATCGAGTACACAGACTTATGCATCCTATCTATCTGGTGGTTCTTCCTATCCGTCGTTGAGTGAACTGGAGAGAAGTCATCTGAGAGATGTATTTCTCTTAACACTCATCTATCATTCTACACCTTATTCTGTACTGAAAATGATTCTTGATGAATTACTGACACCTCCACCACCAACCTCAGCTGCACAACATGCACAATTTCCGAAGTTGTTTCAGACCGAATCGGATGATGAGAGTGAGGAGATGACAACTGGTGGATCAGCTGGTGCTAATTCTGGTGGTGTCCAGAGGAAGAAGCACAGGATCCTCTCAAAACAACAACAAGATGAACAATCGAATCCTCTTCGTTCAACACGTAGTGCCGATGTTGTGATTGCGAAAGGTGGTGGGAAATCATCAGCTGGTGTTACTACAAACAATAACAACAAACAAACTGATGTCCTCAATAACAACAACAATAAAGAAGTTCCACCTGCAACAAATAGCAAACGTTCCTCCTTACAACCTACGAATGATGATCCTTTACTCTTCTCGATGACACATCATGATTTATCAACCCCGCTAGATTCATTATCACCACGTATGAATCCTTCTTCTATCTTCACTTCACATACCGTAGTAGGAACACCTGCATTAGGTAGTGGATTAGAGAAAGATCAGACCGTACTATTTCAACTCTCCCCCGCACTTGCTGGAATTAAACCAGTTCATATTAGTGGTGGTGGAAATGGGAGTGGAAACAATAGTGGTGCTAGTAGTGCACGAGGAAGTGGTATCTCTGTTGTTGGGTCAAGTGTGAGTACTGTAAGTCTACCACATTCCACCCGAGTGAGTATCTCATCCTCGAATCTCTCCGGTACATCATCTGGCATGAATAGTATTCAATCGAGTGGTATCTCACCAGCGATTGGTGTCACACCGAATACAGCACGTCCGACACGCTCAGTACCATCACCAAGTAATAAACAGATGATGATGAATATGAATAGTGTAAGTAGTACTGGTGTCGGGAGTACAGGAAGTGCACATTCGAATTCTTCGACACCAAGTTCACATAGTGGCACACCTAAAATCGGATCACACTCGAATCAGCATCATCAGAATCATCATGCAGCAGCACACTTGAACAAGCCAACCCCTTACTCGACATGGTTTCATCGGAAAATGAATGTCTTCCTCTTATTACATCATTGGTTGTTATCTTATCCACAAGACTTCTGTTTGGTGGCGAATGCAATCACTGCTTCTGACACAAAACAATCACAACAACAACCACAACAACAATATCGTCCACTCGAAGAACTTCTCTACGCAATACTCTCACCTGGTGTCTATCCACCGGAAGCATGGAAATCAAGTGGAAAGGATGCCAAGACTGAATCGTCCACCGCTGCAACTACAACACAACAAGCATCAAAATCACATGGAAATACACCGACTTCTGCTACTCCTATCATTTCTACAAATACAACTACTACAGTCACAGCCGCCTCATCTGCACCTTTCAGATTAGACTCACCTGGATTTGATTCGACTTCATCATCTACAGGTGGCGGTGATGAGACTTCACAACCTGTTACGACTTCAACTTCTCATCCCACCACATCCACCACAGCATCAAAACATCATCTTCCACACATTCCAATCTTTCAACATCTCCTCCTATCACTCTTTAATTCGTACGAATCATCACGTGCGAGATATCTTGGATATATTAGAGAGATTGTACCTGGGACACTGATAGCCAGTGGTGCTGAAGGAGGTGACTTATCAATACCAGGTATGATGATGCGAGCAACGAGTGATCCACTCTCTGGTGGTCTCAATGGTCCACTCTCTCCTTACGCACTCGCACAACATCGTGCAATCTCTTCACCAACCAACAGTGGTAATATCATCATCCTTCCAACGAATTCGAATACTTCGTCAACACCATGGACACGATCGTGGGGTGCGATTGCTGAGAAGAATTTGGAGAATGAGAAAGTGAGAAGAATGTTGATGGATTCGATTCCGACAACTTCCTCTTCCAACTATACCAATCTCAATACACCACAACGTCCATTCAGTCCACCACCCTTACTAAAGAGTGGTGCTACTGCACGTATGTCCGTCGCTTCTCCACAATTCGGTTCACCAGGTGCACCATCCTCGGGTGCATCTCCTTCCCAAACCACTGCTGCATTAGCAGCAATCGCACAAGCACATGCTCGGTTCACGACTGAGTTCTTATCGATCACACCTCGAGCGTATGCACATGCATTTACGTGGCTCGCGATTCAGAGAATGGAAGAGATTGGTGCACCGATGAGTGAGATTGAAGGTGGGAGTGGGAATGCTGCAGCGTCAGCGATGAACTCAACACATACACCACTTCATAGTGATGCCTACCTCCGTCTGTTCCTCTCAATGTCTCCCGTGATCTCACGTCGTCAGATGAAGATCTCTAACACATGTTCATGTTTCGTCGCTACTACCATCCTTAACTCACCAGCAGAGAAGAGGAAACAGGTAGTTCAAATGTGGCTTGATATTGCAGAAGCATGTATGGATGTTGGTGCAGGTACACAACAGACTCCACAAAACAAACCTCAAGGGAATGTTCCACCGACACCAAAATCTTCCGCCAATACATCATCATCGAAATACACACCCTCGATCAACTTCATGCATGTATTTGAAATCATCTATGGTATCAATCACCAATCTGTATATCGTCTACCAGCACCACAGAATCCACGTGCTTCGTTCTTAGGAGGAAGTGGCAAGTCACCGTTGAGTAGTAGTAGTGGCTCTAGCAATGCTGCAACGAATGCTTTGCCACTCTTACATCAGAAATCATTCTTGAATCATTCGACATGGGAACTGTATACCAAACTGACGAAACTTACCTCCCCAACCATGAATTATAAAGATTATCGCTCAGCATTGAGTGAGGCTCAAATGAAATGTGAAGAAGGGAAGGAGAGGGAGAGAGAATGGATGGAGAGTATGATGAATACCAGTAATAATACGAATTCAACATCACCTTCTGCATCACCACCACCACATCTCTCTCCTCCTACCACCATCACACCATTCTACATTCCTTATCTCGGAATCCTCTTGAAAGATCTCGTCGGGTTAGAAGAAGCCGGGAAACCCCTTGCTGGTGTGATCGGAACAGATAATCAACGTGATATTATTGTTGTGAATGAAGAAGATGAAGCAGCAGAGATTGAAGCAGCGGAGGAGGAGACGAGATTATCACATTCACGTTCGATTCGTAATAGTGCAGCTGCTGCCTTGAGTGCAAGTAGTGGAGGAGGAATTGGAAGTATGATTGCTGAAGAAGAGGATGATGGTGAAGATATGTTATCCTTACATAACTCCTCACCTGATACACCAGAAGATAGTGTTGTTCCTACTGGTTCGTTGCCATGGGATGATTCGTTCTTAGTAAGACCTCGAAGAAATGCCACACTCGGTGCAGCATTCTTACAACCACCAAATAATTCAGTCGGAATGATACAATCAGCAGCAGCGAAGGATATGTTACAACCTGTCACCTCGTTTGCACCGATTGAGAAACCTCCTGCGAATACTTCGACGATGCAGACACAAGTCAGTATTGCTGGAAGAGGTGTCCCGATCTCATCAGGGCCATCATCACACTATCAACCAGCCATGTCATTCTCTCCACCACGAGGCGGCTATGGTATGCTATCACACTCACCAACTGTTGTGATGCATAATACAGGACGATCAGTATCGACACGTACTGTACTGCAGTTCGTGAGATCACCAAGTACGAATACGATGGATATTGAAGTGGAAGAAGGTGGTGAAGGTGAGGAACGTGAAGGGTCAGATGAAGGTGAGAGTGATGATTCACAATTACAACCACAACAAGATACTGATGCTATCGAAGCAGCAATCGTCGGTGATAACGATAATAGTAGTGATGATGATACTATGTTACGTACAGTCTCAAATAAACCTGTCTCACCTGTACAACCTATTATGTCGTCGGGTGGATCTGCTCGAACATCTATCGCATCCAGACAACAGCAACAACAACAAGAAAAACAGCAACAAGCTGCTGCTGCCTCCACTGCTGCGGCTGCTGTTGCGTCAGCTAATGCTGCAGTTGCGGAACAGAATAATGCAGAAGCAGCTGGTGAGAAACGAAGAAGTTTGATGCTTATGCTTACAGAAGGTGAAAGTGAGACAACAGTTACAGATACTTCAACAACTACGCCACTTTCTACCAACAACCCTGCTGCTGCTACTGGAGGACAAGCAACAACATCACCATCACTCACACTTGATACTTCGACTCCTGTCGCAGCAAATGAACCATTTGAATTGTTACCGGTTGCAGTAGTACCGACATCACCTACTTCTGCTGCAGCTGCTCCATCATCCTCTGCAACACCATCCTCCACAGCCATCGTTGCAGCACCACCCAAACGTGTGGTCTCACTCCTGACTGCTGCCTTACCTCAACGCAGCGGCGGT
Organism: Asterella californica; assembly: GCA_036924285.1. Taxonomy (NCBI): domain Eukaryota; kingdom Viridiplantae; phylum Streptophyta; class Marchantiopsida; order Marchantiales; family Aytoniaceae; genus Asterella; species Asterella californica. The sequence continues at coordinate 472,838 of JAYKYS010000026.1, read as the reverse complement.
GGTGGTGCTCTGACCTCTCCCACAAATGCCTCACGACAACGTCCTGGTGTCACTCCACCTTCGATCTCAGATCATTTCCTTCTCAACTACGTGAAACTATCGAAGATCTATCTCATAGTTGAATCCACATTAAGATGTCGCTTATCATTCCCAAGTGTTCCGATTGAAGAGGAGGAGGAAGAGAGAATTGCGGAAATGAATCAGAAGAACGCGAGGTTGATTAATAGTGGTCAGAATAATGCAGCTGGTGGTGGAGGAAAGATTGTGATCTTAACGCAAGCACAACGTTATGCTCGTCCTTCAGCAACGGGTGCTGCATTTACACAAGCAGTAGCACAAGCGATGATGAGTTCACAAAACCAAAATCGTAACAGCCAGAGTCAATCATCTGCATTCACTACCTTCCCACACAAATCCAACAGTAATACGAATCTTGCTGCCTTCGCTACCCCATCACATTCACTCAATTCGACACCGAGTCTCTCCTCACCAAATTCACCAGTCGCATCATCCTCACAGTCGAATTCACGTACGGCATCATCGAATAATGGTATTGTCTCAGCATCATTGCAGAGTAACTCATTCGGATCGAGTACGAATACACAAATGACGATGTCGAACTCGAATGTATCGACTGCAGCAATATCCTCTTCCTCAGCAACAACTCCTTCCTCCTCTACTCCTTCACCACTTCCATTCGATCGTCGTCTTCAGCATTGGCTTCTGTCATCGATGTTGACATTGACACTGAAAGAGGAGTCACAATTGATGGAGAGAAGTTATGCCATTCATCCGAGAAAGGTCAGACTTGGTTGAGATCACTCACTGTGACCCTCACGACAATGCATCTAGGCAAAATTGATCCATCACCTTCTATTCCTTATTACACAAAACACGCGCGTGCCACACTCTATTCCGTCCCAGAAAGTCAACTCTTTGTGCTTGTCCTTTCTGTTCTACTTAGCCGCATCTATTTCACCTACGAAATTTAATCTGTGATTTGCAATACACTTGCCTGCGAATTCGGGGCAGTTCATTTGATTGATTTTCGTTCTTGATCAACTCGCTCTCATAATCGAATTCTCTCATGGGAATCAAGTTCCTTCAGGTAATCATGAGCACTGCACTGCTACCTTGTATATGAGATAAAATTTCTGTCAATGATTAACAATATCTCGCTACTCGTAAGCAGAGACAACAAATGTCAATGCGAACTTACCATGCGTGTGATGCGCAGTGACAAACTGTAGAATCAGGGATGTGTGAGAATGAGATGGAGGAGATGAGGTGGTGAGAAGATCGCTGTTGGTTGTTGCTGCTGTTGGATTGTTGGCATGTCGCAATTGTCGTGATGAAAACACAACCACGTTGCTGCGACATCACTCATCGAAGTATGGATCCTAAGTAAATGAGCCCAGCTGCTTGTTGTGGAGGAACTAATCTATCTCTTGTTCGAGTCATTCACTCGTTCAATGTGTCTACATCGGTGAATAAATAATAGGAAGTAAGAGAGAGGGGTCGGACACCCATTCATCCACTTCTCCCCATTTCACTATCCCTCCTCTTATATTTATCCACATTTACCTCCATCTTGCTCCTCGGGGTGATGGTGCGTCAGAATATGAGTTCGAACAAGGGGCTGAATTACTGATCTGATAGTGGATGAATTTCCTTGCAATGACGACTCCATCGCATTCGCATTGCATCAAATTCTAGATTACGAGTAATATCGTCAGCATGTCGATATGACCATGCACGATCCTTATGAAGGCGAATTGTTCACCTATGAGTGCGGTGAACGATTTCACGTGGATGCGCAGCAATTCATCAGGATCGATGTCGGCACTCGCATTGTTGCTAGTGTCATCCACACCTTTGTTTGTGACAGTGGTCGTCTGTGTGGGAGTTGCTACGAGTTCAGTGAATGAGAGAAGCCTAGTGAATATCCATGAGCGTACACGAGCAAACATCCATCCATGTGAGACTGTCGGACCATCAACACCCGTGTCAACGGCAGGCTGCCGCGCTAATGCGATACCGCCGGCGAAGTATGAATCGAGACGAGAACTATCTGCTAACTTTAGCGAGCTTGGCGCACTCGAGATCATCTCCATCTTACATTCAGGCTCACTCTCGAACCATGTCCAATCAAAATCTTTCAATGCGGCGAGTGTTGTAATAGACTCTTGCTCAGATTCGGTCTGTTGTGGCAGTACAAGTGTACGGTACTGTGCATACTCAAAGAATCGCTCAGGTCGCATCATGGCTGACTCGAGTACGATCGTATCAATGACTGGAAGTAATCGAATAATCGCTGGTAATTGAACTTCGACATCGATTCGTGTCAATTCCAACTGACGAATCATACGAAGTTGATCTCTCACTGCAAGATATGATGATGTTGGTGGTTGAAATGTCGCACTTTCTTGCGCGTACATCTTCAACACTTCCAGTCGACGAAAATTTTGTGCAATGATTTCAATAAATTCACTTGCCTCCGTCGAGGAAAGTGACATGAATTCTGTACGAAGCGATTTCAGGAGAGGAGATCGCTGTGAGAGCATCCGAATCTCTGACAATGTTCTGACACGAGTGTCAATTTCCAATAATTCAAGTTTGCTACAAGGTGTAATGAGCAATTCGATTTGTTCATGCGAAAGACGAAATTCAGGAAGTTGATTCCAGAATTCATCCCTACCGTAGCGTGAATAGATGTTCAGTTTCAATGAGCGCAGCTGTGAACCAAATCCACCGATACATGCGATAAGTGCATGAATAGACCGATTCTTTTTCTCAGTGAATGGAACATCATAGATGATCGATCGACTGAAAGCCATAGTTAACTCAAGTTGAGTCATTTGAGGAAATAATCGTGAAAAGGTGGCGAATTCATTCAGATCTTCATCATTCGTACTTGGAGTGATTCTCATAGTCAGCTTCAGATCTCGAAGATGTGTCATCGGTGAAAGGAAATATCGAGTCAACAGTTTCTCTTCATCGAGTTCAAATGTGATCTCTAATTTATGTAATGGTACATGTGTACGAGCAAGTTGTGCGAGTATGACACCGATTGCACACGAATCACGTTGTATCATCTCCTCGCTTGGCACATGTCCTTTTCTCTCAAAGACAAGCTGAAACTTTGTTAGATCATTTAATTGTGATACGATCTGAGTGAAGACCTGCAACTGTTCACTACCGCATGGAATGAACAGTGACAGTTGTTTGAGTGAATTCAAGTGAGTGAGTGATACAATCGAGGCGGGTGTATGATCACCCTTGATTGATGTTAGTTGTGGATGCTGATGTGCGAGTGATTCTATCAACTCATTACCACAACGAAAAGCCTCAAAGTATCGTAAATGCGAATAATCGAATGGAAGTGATTTTGGAGCAGAGCTACCACGTATTAATCGAATGTCTCTCGCCAGCTTACGAATTTGTGATCGGTGTAACAATCCGATCGATGGTTGATCCAGATTTGTAACATGTACGATCTCATTCGGAAATGCTGAAAGTTGAAGTGATGCATTCCTCCATGCATGATTCACACGCGCTACTTGACTCCATTGATATAATGATAGAAAGGAGATTGCATGTGCAAGTAAATCGACAATCATCAGTGACAGTGATGATGATTGTACAGATGATGATGTTGCTGCATCACTCTTGATTATTGGTAGTTGTACAATTCTCGTCAGACAATCACCTTTATCGTCCAGGTCCTTGCATTTCCCTTCGTGTCTCTCACAATCATCATTCAGACATTTCTGACTACAATAATGTGCGAGACAATGTTGACACTGTACTCCAAACTCATTTGCGACGTTGGTTGATTGGAAGAGTGCACATCTACGACATGGTGAACGATAAGTATCAGCCCAGACGTACTCACTTGCATCAGATGCCAGTGTCATTGTCATGATCAAATCCTGTTGTGCTGTCAGGAAGATACTTCGACATTCACGATAATGTTGTGTCAACTCCGAATGTAATCGTGGCTGATCGTAACATTCTGCGCTGCAGCACGAGAATCGACGGGAACAGACCTTGCATCCGTATTGTTTTGTTGTACTCGCGAGACATACGAGACATACACTCACCACCTTGGTTGTTGACATCATTCTGTTACGAACTTCAGTTGTTCAGAGAATGCAGACGCCGACAGAGTTTTCTAAATGTTTCAAAATCGCAAGCACTGCACCTTTCGCCTCACGCGTGTGCGCATTCTGTCAAATCCCCCACACTCTGCCTGATGTGAGAATGAAACGAAATCATGCACTATTGAGTGACACAGCAGTCCAAATCTGTCAACACCGAAATCCTGCTCCTCGCACTCGTGCACAACACGCAACACAATCAGGTGAATTATACGCACATGAGGTGAGTATCGAATGGCACTACTTGTGTGTGTGTGTGTGTGTTTCATGTGATCTTTCATGGTGTCCGCTGGTGCATCGCCGTCGATTTCCCACATTATTCTCTCACATCACCATTTCTGTCCCTCCTCAATGCACACACTCACTGTCGCACACTGAACAAACGACACCACCTCATGATCCTCACCTCAGGCATAGTTGAATCATGCCATGGACATGCTTCATTCGGTGCGCATGAGTGCATACTCACCATCGACAATTTCAATGGAGAACGAGAAAAGGTCAAATTTTGGTCTTGGAGGTGGTGTCATTCGATGGTAAGGTAGCATCAATTGCTTTCACATTCATAGATGTGCATGCTAGGGTCAGTACTTCACGAAGAGAGTGCAAGCTGAGAAAACAATGGTGTTGTCACAGTCGTGCTGTGTTGGGATGCGAATGACTAACTTTTGTTCTCTTTGCTCCTATTAAAGGCTATTTGCCTTCTTCCTGCAGTGACATCACGCATCTGATTGTTCTCTCTTCTATCACCATGAATGTTATCTCACTAGTAATCGTTTATGCTACACGAGAAGGAAAGAGAACGACATCATGTAGAATAATACAAGGAAGGAGGGAAGTGCACCATTCTTGCAGTTCTCTGCGCTTCCCGCATGATGCAGAGGTGAATGCACGTGACATGGAATGAATGCATCGTGTGATAGAACAGACTCAGGAGTATACAATCACATGCAAAGATGGGCGATTTTGAAACAATGCTAGTTGCTCACCGGACAATGCTGCGGAGCGCAGCATTCGGCGTCTAAGGGATATGGCCAAGTCATACAGGACTTCTTCGAAACCACGCGATTGCTTGCTGACGAACTGTGAGGAAGAAAGAGGAAAGCGGCATGTCTCCTCTCGATATTCATTCACATCCTCTTGCATGTCCACTTGTCTTGAACCTCACCAGAGTCTCCATTTTTTCTCACCGGGTCCTTCTCTAATACCTCCAATCACTTGTGTTGCTTCTCTCGCTAACTATCTTTCGGATAGGCTTCTGTTTTGCACCTCTTTTCTCGAGCTTTCTTACAGCCCCAATTCGTAGATTCGATGATACAGTCTGTCCCTTATTGCTGCAAATTGTCGCCTTCGTGCCGGATCATTTTCATATCGATAGGAATACGCTCGAGAACGAGAGATAAGGAGAAATGGAGGAAAATCGAGAGTAGGCAATTTGACGAAGGAATTTGATGGAACGAGATCCTTGCTCGGCAATACGATCGTCTTGTATCGCCATTGCCAAAATTTGACCCGCTCAAACATCCATCTATGGGAGACTCCTGGACCATCCACGCCGGTATCAACATTTGCACCTTGTGATAGTGCAACACCACGATGATAGTGTTCATGTAAATCAGATGGGAGTATACTAAGAATCGATTTCGACTTGACATCAGGTTCATTATCAAACCATGCAAGATCGAATTCCTTCGGACCCATCAGTAAAGGTTGACCACAGAAATTGTCTTCTATGGCATCAGGTAGCTTCAAGAATGTTAGTGCAATCGTACGATGCTGTGCATACTCAAAGAATCGATGTGCTGGTAGTTGTGCAACCTGGATTACAATTGAATGGATCAGAGGTAGTAGACGCAATAATCCTGGGAGTTGAATTTCGATATCAATCACACCGTCAAGGTCCAGCGTGCGTAACAGTGGAAATGAATCTCGTGTCGAGAGAAAGGATGTACTACTCGGTGGTAAGAAGATAAGCAACGACTGCGGCAAGTCGATAAAAAGTCTATTCGAATGAGTGTACACGTAATGACTCGTTATCAACTCCATCAACGTACTCGCACTCGATGAGTCTAGTCCATTCAATGATACAGAGAGTGTCGTCAACATAGGAAGGACACGGTTCAATATGATTTGCTGAGTAAGGACAGGATCTTGCTCGATTGCACAATTGAAGAAATACAATGATTCGAGACGATGACAATGACTTAGGAGCAACAGGATATCGGGTGTAGGGATTTTATATTCCTCCTCCTCCACCTCCCAATTCGCATCGACACTGGCACTGTCATCACAAGCCGAAAAATAGTGAGATCAATTGAGGTGCAACCTGAGTAATTCCTGCAAGAAGAGAATCGATCATGATTCGCCTGAGTTTTCGTAATTGAGATGAGCAAAGAATCGCTTTAGATATACGTAAATGGAGATCGAGATCAGTTAATGTCGGTAGATTTTGAGTAAGTCGCGCAAGTTGTCGCGCATCACTTTCACTGAGATCACAGTCAATATTGCCTTCCAGAGTCAATTTTGTGAGATGAGGTGACGGTTGAGGGAACAGAAGCCCTTGTGGATCAAGTCTAATGTCCAACTCGCAAGCTGGTGAGTGAGGGTGAGGAGAATATAGTTGAGATGATTGATCTTGAATCTTGTGATACTTCTGCAGACGATTTTGGATGGGCTGATATCTGTTTCTGAATCTTTAACTTCAAATGAGTCAAGTCATTTGAAGTTGAGGTAGTATCTGACTTGCCACTGTCAGTTCTTCACTTCCTTCTGATACTCGCAATTCCAACTTTCTTAGTGATCTCACTCGCGTCAGTGATCCTATTGCAGGTGATGTCCAATGATAGATCCGAATATCTGTGAGTTGAGGATGAATCCGAGTCAATGATTCGATCAACAATGTGATCTTTGAATCGAGTTTGGAGAAGCAAAAAATCTTTGCAAATGTGTAAATTGAGCGAGTGAAGCAAGAGTGCAGTCGGATTCGTCGACGCACAATGAGCGAATACATGCACGATGAAGTAGACCAACACCAGATAACCCCTCATACTTCCAATAATCATCCTCCATTGAGAATGACTGTAGTGTTGCATTCCTCCATGCATGATTTGCTCGCGCTGCGACAGCCAGGTATGATATTGCGTGTGATAGTAGATCTGTGACGAACGTATGGATGGTGCTGTCGTGTTTATTGGCAGTTGTGCCATCATCACTGCTGGAGTTTTCAGAGGGTTTCAATTAGGTGGAAGTGACAGTAGCGAAGTGTGAACAGCGGAATGGATGTCTCAACGACGCAGTCACGTTTCGGATCGTCGTCGCACCTATCTCCTCCTGCATTGTACGCAGTCCTTCACTCACTCTCATATAGTTCATAAAAAATGTCATCACCTGCACCAACATCTGCATCCTCTGCATCTGCACCAGCCTCCGCATCGCAGCAACTGATTCCTCATGCGACCGCTGCAGCTGCGTCTGCTGGTACCAATAAGACACGTGTTGAGGAGCACAAGTTTGGATCACAAGTGCCACTATCAGAACCATATTGGTGAGTGAAAGCGAGGAGAGTGTGGTACAGAGAATGAAACAATTGCCAGCAGAGTTTCTCCGACACCCACCCTGATCCTCCGCAGGTACAACACCTTCGCCTCACCATACTACAATGATTCACACAAAGATTTTCGTGCAAAAGTTCGTGCATTCGTAGATAAGGAAGTATTACCATTCGTACATGATTGGGATGAGGCGGGTACATATCCACCGGAGTTGCATCAAAAGGCATACGAAGCTGGCATCTACGCGGCTATGTGGCCAGAGGCGTACGGCGGCACACCACCAAAGAATGTGGATGCATTTCATGATCTTATTCTGATTGATGAGTTATCACGTGCTGCAAGTGGTGGTATTGCATGGGTAAGTTCAATGAAAAGAACGGAATGCAGCACTAAGTTCCAAGACCTTGCAATCGCTCATTTTCTCGCTTCTTTCTCCACTCTTATCCAGGCATGTTTCTTCACTTTCGGAATCGCATTACCGCCAATCCTCGCACACGGCAGCACGCATGTGAAAGATATGTGTGCACGTGATGTGATTACAGGAAAGAAAATTATGGCTCTCGCTGTGACGGAACCACAGGCTGGTAGTGATGTCGCGAATCTTGTCACAACTGCAACGAAGGATGGAGAGTTTTATGTTATTAATGGAATTAAGAAGGTGAGTGATGTGATGAGACACTCATCCTGCAAGGTTTATTCGTGTGCTCCCATTCTCACCACTTTCCTCTTCTCTATCCTCCAGTTCATCTCCGGTGGTATGAAAGCCTCCTGGTTCGTTGTTGCAGCACGTACTGGTGGCAATGGTATGAATGGTGTCTCACTCATTCTTGTTGATGCAAATTCTGAGGGTATCAGAAGGACAAGAATGAAGACACAGGGATGGAATATCTCAACGACGACTGTGAGTGAGCAGAGACTGAAGCGAGATGAGTGATCCAACAAGTTGTGATTCTCACACATCCTATTTTCTCCTTTTCAGCTGATCGCATTCGATAATGTGCGTGTCCCAGTAAACCAACTTATCGGCAAGGAGAATCAAGGTCAGTATCGGATCTTTGTTGAGGAATTTGAAGCAGCCAAGATTGCTCACTCTCTCTTTCTTTCCTCCCTCACAGGCTTCAAATACGTGATGTCGAACTTCAATCACGAGCGTTTCGTATTCGCAGCACAATCCAATCGTTATGCACGCGTCTGCCTGGAGGAGGCAGTGAAGTATGCACGCAATCGTAAGACATTCGGTAAGAGATTGATCGAGCATCAAGTGATTCGTCATAAGATTGCAGAGATGTCACGTCATATCGAGACAACACATGCACTCCTCGAACAAGTCGCCTATCAGATGTCTGTCGGTGTCGATGATAAAGTTATGAGTGGTATGATTGCATTAGCGAAGGTTGCATCCACAAAGACAATGGATCTGTGTGCGAGAGAAGCGACACAAGTGATTGGAGGTGCAGCTTGTATTAGAGGAGGACCGGGTGAGAAGGTTGAGAGACTTTACAGAGAAGGTTAGTGGATCTGAGGAGTAGCAGAGGAGATTGTCTGTGCATCCCGGCATCCCTCCTCACGACTTCTTCTTTTTCCTCCCTCTACAACAGTTCGTCAACAGGCAATCGCAGGTGGTTCCGAAGAAGTCCTCTACGATTTGGCCATGCGTCAAGCGAAGCTATAAGAGTGAGAGATCAAGGAATGAAGTGTTGCAAGCTGACAAAGAGAGACAGTCATTCGTTTTCACCTCAACCTACTCGTCTGCCTTGTATTCTTGCCTCGCGATGCCTCCATTAGTAGTGAATTAACTAGTTGAGCATAGTGAAATGGTCAGAACTCACTTCACTCGCGAAGGAGACGAGCTGAATGACGTCGCTCTGACCACGACTCACGTTCACAGTTTCAACGCTCACAGTTGCCTTGGCATTGCTTCATCGGAATCAAAGTAAGGTGAGTCCCTAAATAGTATTCTTCGGTCTGCATCTTCCTCTCCTGTCTCCTTCCTCCTTCTTCCTCCTCATTCAACAATTGCAACAGTTGTAATTCTTCCTCTCTTGTTGCTCACTGTGCTGTGCTGCTGTGCTCGCTTGGACTGATATTGCAATGTGTAGCTATCGTTACTATTGTCTGTGCATTCTGACACATTTTTTTCTTCTGCATCCTCCTCTTCTGCAGAGCAAATATCCAACTTCAGACAGCTCAATCTCCTACAAATTCCCCCTACTCAAATCTCCTCTTCCACAATGTCCAAGACCTACTCACTCGCTGAAGTAGCAAAGCATAATACAGAGACTGATTGTTGGATTGTGATTCAGGGAAAGGTGAGTGAGCGAAAGATGAGCCAAGCAGCAGAGAATTCAAACAACGGATAAATGAATCACACACAACTCACACTCATTACTCCTACACCCTCCCTCGTTCCACAGGTCTTCGATGTCACCAAATTCCTGAAGCTTCATCCAGGTGGCAAGAAAGTCTTGCTCGGTGTCGGTGGACAAGAATGTACCGAACAATTCAATCAATTTCATAATGCTGCAGCTGTCTTAGCAAAGTATGGACCGAAATTGATTATTGGTGAAGTTGAGGGAGGTGCTGCTGGTGGTGCGAAGAAGGAGAAGTCAGCAGCAGCTGCATCATCATCATCCACAGCACTTGTTCCAGCCACCGCCGCAACCGCGAAGAAGAATCTTATTGTTCCAGTTGGACGTGAGCATGAACTCTTCGGTGATCAGATTCCATATGGTGATCCAGCTTGGTATCAGGGATCGAATTCTCCTTACTATAGCGAGTCACACAAGAAGCTTCGTGCCGAATTACGTGAATTTGTTGATAAGGAGATTTCAGGCAATTGTTATGAGTGGGATGAAGCAAAACAACTACCAAAAGAATTATTTAAGAAGTGTGCCGATATTGGTTGGCTTGGTGGATGTGTCGGTGCACCATGGCCTACAGAATACGCTGGCAGTAAGATTATTAGTGGAATTGATCCAAAGAAGTTCGATTACTTCCACGAGATGATTGGTACGGAAGAATTCTGTCGTCCAGGTTCTGGTGGTCTCGTTTGGGGCTTATTTGGTGGCTTATCGATCGGTTTACCACCAGTCCTACACTTTGGCTCGAAAGCAATCAAAGATCGTGTTGCTGGTCCATGTTTACAAGGAAATAAATTCATCTGTTTAGCTATTACTGAACCATCAGCTGGTAGTGATGTCGCGAACATTCGTACCACAGCAAAGTTGAGTGAATGTGGTAAATTCTATATCGTGAATGGTGAGAAGAAATGGATCACCAACGGTGTCTTCTGTGATTATTTCACAACAGCTGTACGTACTGGTGGTGAGGGAATGGGTGGTGTTTCACTCTTACTTATTGAACGTAGTGAGGGTGTCAAGACGACACAAATGAAATGTCAAGGTGTGTGGGCAAGTGGTACCACATACATCACATTCGAAGATGTCAAGGTTCCAGTTGAGAATCTGATCGGAAAAGAGAATCAAGGCTTCAAATATATCATGATGAATTTCAATCATGAACGTTGGAGTTCTGCTACTGGTGCAATTCGTTTTGCTCGTGTATGTCTGGAGGAGAGTATGAAACATGCAATGAAGCGTAAGACATTCGGAAAGAGATTGATTGAACATCCTGTCATTCGTATGAAGTTGGCAAATATGGCACGTCAAGTTGAATCAGCACACGCATGGTTAGAGTCACTCACATATCAGATGTGTACACTCCCATACACCGAGCAGAATCAAATCTTAGGTGGTCCAATTGCATTGATCAAAGCACACGGTTCACAAGTCTTCGAATATTGTGCGCGCGAAGCAGCACAAATCTTTGGTGGTCTATCGTATACACGTGGTGGACAGGGTGAGAAGGTCGAGAGATTGTATCGTGAAGTCAGAGCTTATGCTATTCCGGCCGGATCAGAAGAAATTATGGTTCGTTTTGCTTGCTGGTGTTGCTGCTGAGAGATCGTGTTCGTGTATGCGTGTCCTCCCTTACTCTGTCATCTGCTCATCCTCTCAATTCTTTCATCTTCTTCTTTTCTTTCAGCTCGACTTGGGTATCCGACAAGCAATTAAGGAGGGTGCAAAGCAAAAGCCAAAACCAAAGATGTAAATGAGAGCAAGAGACAAGAGAAAGATAACGGCGACGAACGAGACGACGACCATTCCGCACGACGATTTCGCGCGACGCGCAGGATGCAGCGACAACCTCGCCTTCCTCACATCGCGTACAGCAGCTTGTTCAATCTTATGTTTGCAAGTTCAGTTCACACGAGGCGTTCGTTCAATCCAGAAACGTTACGATGCAAGCAACGGCGCACGCCGACAATATTGTAGAGTCAAATTTTCAGGACCTTTTATCTTTGGTGTTGAATGTTGCATTCATTTACTACCGCTTGTTCGCTGGCGCAACGAGAGTCGAGTATTGTCGAGGTGGTGTCCTCGTAATCTTCGTATTTCGTGGCATCCGTTTGTTGGTCGAGGATGGTGGTGCTGGAGAGGAGGATGGCTGCGTTGGCGGCGTTCTTCCTTCACTTCCACCTCTCTCCCTCTGTATCATCGCTTGAATACCGCTCAATTCATCCTGTGCTTGTTTCTCTCTCATGAGTGCGAGTTGATGATGATATCGATAGTATTGCGCCGAGGAAGGTGCCGGATGTGTGAAGGAAGCGGGTACACGACGATTGCGCAAGAAGAGGAGATAGTACACAACACCGAGAAGACCACCCTGGGTTGAAGAGGAAGAGGAAGAGAGTGAAGAGGTAGATTATGAGCATTGCGGACAAGAATCAAATGACAAGATGTAGATAGCACATCCCATTCTTGACTCACTCCAACGTGTCCCCAATGTGAGATAACGCCTTGTGTTGGACTAAAGATTGTCCATGCAATACTTGCACCCATTGTCAGTGGAAAGAGACGACGCAATTCGGCCTGGAGAAGAAGAAAAGAGGATGAAAGAGCGAGAACGAGAATGCAGAGTGAGCAACCAAGCAAAATTCGGCGCTTCACTTCCTCTCCTCCTCCTCATCATCTCAACTGACCGGTGGTAAAAAGAATATCGAGAACTTAGTTCTCGGATACATGAAACTCGAAACAGCGAACATCGAGAAGAGTGCACCACTCGCACCAACCGCACCTAAATCATAACTCAATTGTGTCTGTCCCATTGATTCACGTGCGAAACTCACACGCTCACGTGGCTTCCCACCCAAACGTGGCGCGAGAAAGTTATAAAATGATATACTCGCAACAGAGCATGAAATAGCGCCGAGTGTGTACAGTGCAACGAAATGAAGAGGTCCCATGTGAAGTAGAATAGCAGGTGCGATCTGATACATTGCTGCCATATTAAATGCGAGATGAATGAAAGATTGATGTGAGAATCCACTTGTCAGAAGTGTCCACCAACGTCCTTCACGTAGATTCGTGAGTGACGAGGAGAAATTTTGTTGCATCCAGATCAACTCAGAGGAGAGTGCACGAGGACCATGCTTTTTCTCAGCTGCTTCTTGATCTTGATATGCTTTTGTCCATGTCAAATAGATACCGACATTTACACCAATAATACCAATCAATAGCCAGACATGCGGAATGGATCTCCAATCTCTCCAACGTGTAGAAATGAGTTGAGAAGGAAGTTGGAGATATAAATCGTAATATGGATTACGCGAAGTATGACCAATGGAATCGGAGGCCAAGTGACGATGATGATCCCAACGACCAGGTGTGGGTGTAGGTGTGGGTGACGAAGAGGAAGATGAGGAGGAGAGAGGAAGTCGAGAGGATGAGAAGCAGCGATGAGAATGATGAGCAGAAGAAGAGGCAGCAGAGATTTGAGGTTGCAGAAGAGTGGATCGTGAGAGTGACTGAAGCTGTTGCACTGTTGATGATGATGAACAACAACGAGTGAAGAAGGATGTTACACCAGCATGATAGTGGTGAGTCAGAGGCGAAAGAAGGAGACGTCGGCAGAGCATCGATGGAGATTAACTGTGCAGCACTTTCCATAATAAGGACTGTCTCTTGATCTGACCAGTTTTCCACGATAGGACACGACTTTAGGAAATTATTTGCAGAACTGATCAATTGTCACCAAAGTGGAGATATATATATATACTGTGCACTCAACATATTTGAGGACTTCGCAACACTTACCATCATCGTTCTCTCTCTGACCACTTTCATTTCAGTCATCAGATCAGAACAGTAGTGGAGGTTCAAGCAGTGCTTGAAATGCAACACCTTCTTCTCGCAACCCTGCCTAGCCAAATCCTCCTCCACACCATCTCTATACAATTCCTGACTGATCGTGATGTTGCATGCGCACTCGGAATTACCTCACACGCGATGATGCGCGTATTACAATCAGGATATTGTGTGAAAGAGTGCATTCCTGTATGGTGTCTGCTGAAAGGAATTGAAGAGGGAACGAAAGAGAAGGAGGAGGAGGAGGAGGAAGTAAAGGAGAAAGAAAAAGTCGATGCAGCAAAGAGAGAAGAAGAAGAAGAAAAGCAACAGCAGCCGCAGCAGGTGGAGAACCCAACAACAACAACAACAACAACAACAACAACATCCTCCGCATCTTCTGCCTGCTCCTCCTCTTCCTTCAACTCATTCAACTCATTCATCGGTCGTGTTGCATCCATCTACCTCACACGCAGCGACACGTTCATAATCAACAACTTCTCCTTCTCCCTTCCTTCCTCAATTACAACAATCGATTTTCGCTTAGGATTGGATGAGAGTGATGAGAATGACGACGATCCTGATGCAGGTGTGGTGAATTTACCGAATGATATTCAATGGCCTCAAGGAATCACAGAACTACGCGGTATCTACTTTTCGAACGATAAACCATTACGTGATATCAGCTGGCCTTCGAAACTTCGAGTTCTTTCATTCATACCAGACAATTCAGAATTGAAATCACCACCACCACATACATCACTCATCGGTTGTTCCTTTCCGAATACATTGAGAGAGATACATGACGTATATGTAAGTGAAGATGAGAAACTGAACGAATGGACACTACCAGAGACATTAGAGAAGTTATCATTTCATCCAAGTTATAATCATTCGATCGTCGACTTACATTTACCATCTTCTTTAACCACCTTACAATTTGGTCGTTCATACCAGCAAAGTTTCGTTGGTGTTCACCTACCTCCTCGGTTAAAAGAGTTGAAATTTAGTCCAACAGAAAGTGAAGAAGGAGAATCTGCTTATCAACAATCCTTCTCTGGTGTCATATTTCCTGAGACACTTGAACTGCTGGATTTATCAATGGAATATAATGAATCCTTCGATGATGTCAAGTTACCAGATGCGTTGAAAGCAATGCGTATCAATACCAACACTTACTCCAAACCTTTTTCTGAAGTCAAATTACCAAAAGGACTTCTAACTTTACAATTCTCGAATGATTTTAGTATTGCATTGGATGGACTTGTATTTCCGCCAGGCTTGACCAAGTTGGAGTTCGGTGATTACACATCGAAATGGAATCATCCACTTGATAACTTAGTATTTCCTGATTCATTAACATCTATCTATTTAGATGATACATTTAATCAACCAATTGATCGTGTGAAATGGCCACCGAAACTGAAAGAGTTGATGCTCATCGGTGATCAATTCTCACAATCATTACGTGATGTTATCTTACCTGATACAATCGAAAGATTTTCACCTGGTATATCTTCGATACACGATATGGCAAAATTACCAGCATCACTTCAACTTTTATTAAGAAGTACTGGTGTTGGACGTGAAGGATGTCCTCCATTACCTGATTCTCTCACATCCCTTCAACTCTTCTATGATTTCGATGAGCCTCTTTCCAACATCATATTCCCTCCCTACCTACAAACATTTGATTGTCTATCAAGTAAACGTGCGATGGTGTTGAAGCAGGGTATGTTACCGAAAAGTTGTACGACGGTCATCTTGCAAGGCAGCTCACAACTACCGGAAGAGAAGGTAGACTCCGAGAAGGAAGTAGAGGACAAGAAGGATGAACATCAAGAAGAGGAAAAGGAGGAGGCCACCATTGCTGAACTTCCGCAGCAAGAAGAAGAGAAACCACAACAGAATGAGGAGGAGGAGAAGGAGGAGGAAGAAGAAAAGAAAGGAGTTGATACGGAAGCAAAGAAGGAGGATGATGATGAAGAAGAAGAAGCAGAAGAAAAGGCGGATCAAGAAGAAGTAGAAGAAGTGCCAGAAAGACCAAGTTGGATTCTTCCCTTCTCTCAACTTTACCTCTCTGACTACATTCAAGAACTGACACTCCAATTTCAACATCCAAAATCAATGAAATTACCTTTCAAAGACTTGAAAATGCCACGTGATTTACGACAGCTAACAATAAGAGGATTAAATGAATCGATCGAAGGAATACAATGGTCAACAGAATCACCACAACCAATGAAGATTCGCTTCTGTTGGTTATTTAATCAACCACTTTTGAAAGGACATTTACCAGAGAATTGTACATCCCTTCAACTTTCTTCCTGGAGTGTTGAACTGACAGAGTTGGTACTCCCAGAGAAACTTGAAAGATTAGAATTCGGATCTTTTCTCGAAGTAGAAGATATTTCGACCTTACACTTGCCAAACACGCTTACCTCACTCACATTCAACTCACGTGTCGAACTTGATGACCTGAAGCTACCTGATTCACTGACTGTATTAAATCTTGATACAAGCGAGTTCGATATGCCATCGGACTTACCTACCTCCTTACCGACATCACTACATACCTTAACATGTGGCTTGGGAAAGGATATGAGGTATCTATCAGGATCTGAATTCAGGAAACAGAGATTAGGACTTGGACCATGTGTTGTATGTGATGAGAAGGTAAGGAAGTGGATGATATGTCGTGTATGTAAACAGACTTTTCTGTGTTGTAGTAAGGAATGTCAGAACGTTCATTCAATCAAGATTCGCCACTTTCGTACATGTCGTCCACTGGTCTTGACTGCACAACAACAGAGTGTACAACCTTATACACTCAAGCCGAAGTTGTATGATTGGTTAGCTTATCCACCATGTCCTGTCTGTGGTGTTTCAGTCTACTCACCGACGGAGCACAGAAGGGAGAACTGTACACAATGTCGCATGGAATATTGTAGTTATAAATGTCTCGAAGCAGATCGAGAGAGACATGAAGGAGTGGAGGGAGAGTGTGTGCCACAGATAGTACAACTACCAATTCACACAGAAGCGTCATCAATACATATGTCACCGTTAATCATGGATCTACTCGCACACACATTTTCCTTCCTCTCCCGTTATCAATGGAGTCGTGTAGCGTGTGTCAATCATGCATGGCGTAATGCAACACTTCAGCCATCAGCATTTCCAAATCAATGCGTTCGTCGTCAATTCGATATGAATCAACATGAAATCGGAAAATTTCATCGTGCATGTATTCGTTCGTTTGAATGGCAACGTATGTGTATACTTAAGCCTCATTATCTCAATGATTATTCACATCTTCGTTCTTTGGAGTATCGTAAACCTTCACAACCAATTGCGACGAATGAGGTACTACAACAGTTTGCTGAATGCTTTCCTCTGTCGTTGACATCACTCACTTTATATGAAGGTGACTTAATCTCGGTTGGTTCACTCACACGACTGATCCATCTACAGAAGTTGACATTCGAAATCTGTAACTATCGTAAGAATCATGAGTTGTTGCGTACATGTTCAGTTGGACTTGCACAGTTGACTCAGTTACTTGAGTTAGATATTAGAATGAATTCAGGCAGGGATGATAGAGAGGAGCAAGACTCAGCACCAGAGGAAAAGGAGCTGAAAGAATTCGAAATGTATGAACGAAATATCGTTCATACGATTACTACAAGACTTCACCGACTTCGTGAACTCGCAATTTCTTCTGATTCACACAGCGTATGTCATCTCTTTCTTCCTTACTCCTCTCATTCGATGCCTCACGTCACGAAGTTGTCTATGTCAGCTCACATTCCAACTTCGACTTCAAATCAGGACATTACTGCACTCACACGATTAGGTCAGATATTCCCAGCTGTGACCGATCTTTCCTTGTCTCTGTTGATTTCGAAATCGATTCTTTTTGATAGTGTCTCATTGAGTGAAAAACGTCAACTCGTCTTCGATTCACTCATCTCTTCGGTCAACTCATTTGGATCACAGCTGAAATCACTCGACCTTTATGTTCAACGGGATTATTATAGTTCAAATGGTGAACAGGAATTGCCTGAATGGGAAGACCAACGTCCTCGTCTGTCGCCAGCAGAGATTGATCGACTCCTCAGTCAATGTCCTCAACTCGAATCACAGAGTTTCACGAGTTCATTCTCCAGGGAACACGATCTCGAGGTCATTGAACAACTTGCTGTATTGGTTCCTCAAATCAAATTCTTTCGGGTTGACCTCTCGAGCAACGAAAGTTCACAGTATGAATCTGCTCGTGTCTCTGCCTTACTCGAATCAATCACAACAAGATTCCCTCAACTTACATCATTCGAAATCTGCAATGCTGAGAACACAATCTTTGCACCACCGACATCGACATTCCTCATGAGACGTGATTCGATCATCGGATCAAAACTGCGTCAACTTTGTCTGTCCGATATCGACATTGAGACGCAACTACCTGCGATCTTACGACTCCTACCACGACTTGAAGAGTTGGATATTGAGAATTCGACCATGACACTGGCACGGTTCTTTGAGTATGCACAATATCATCCGCTTGTACTGACACAACAGACACATGATCGATTTGATACTTCTTACATACCGTATGTCATGACGATGAGTGAATCACATCTTGGTTGTTGGATGGAGGATAAGAATGAGTACGCATCTCGGATTGTGAAGGGATCGATTCTCTCGTCATCTGATACACTCAATACTGATCATCATTCGCATTATCATCGCGGTGTCGAATTATCGCAACAACCAACAGTTGATATCGGATTGGATGGACCTGACATATCACACCGATGGATGTTCGATCGAGTACGCTTGTGGAGTTGGGGTAATCTGACGGTAGAGGTCGATCTGGAGGATGAATCTATTGTATCAGTTCCACTCGCCGAGTCGTTCGCTTACTATCGAGATCAAGTATGGACATATCGACACGCAACTTCGATTGCGCATAGTGATGAATTCGTTGCGACTCGGTGTCGGCTCGCTCGTTATGCACGAGAGTTGTATCCGAGTACACCAAACATGTTCGAATTCCCCCGATGGTGAATCCCTTCGTAGTGTTCATCAAGCATACAACCAGACTTCGATCTTGAACGTCACATACCAACAGCTTTAATTTCGAGTGTCGGGCAGCAATTCCATAAAATCGTGAGGTTGAAGTTGTGAGCCTTGATGTATGAAGGGCATTTATTCCTGCGTGCTCGCTTGCGCGTTTTCGTGTTTGCTTTCGACCCCCGATCCATTCCTCCTCTGATGGTCGCTCAGCATGGTCGACTTGATGCCAATCTTGACATCAAACTGACGAATCTCCTGGCGGATGTTGATCAACGCTTGTCGCATCTTCCTCAATCCCGTATCATCGCTGTGAGCATCACGATGATGTGCGAGTGAGGATTGTACAAAAGCAAGAGATTGCGTCACTGATTCAAGTTCTCTCTCACCTTCCCTATTCTCATTCATCATCATCTGATATTCCGTCTGTACACCCTCCTGCTTCTCTCTCGCATGTACGAATTCATGTATGACTGGAGTGAGGAGTGGATCACGTTGTAGTGCAAATTCGTATTTTGTGATGCGAGAAAGTTGGCGATGAAGCTCAGTGGAACGATTGGTGAGAGAGGAGGATGTGAGGTGGGAGGAGGAGGAGGAGGAGGAAGAAGATGGACCATTGCGTGCCACACCCAGCGGTGAAAGAAGTGATGCTGCAGTAGTCGTGTTCAACAGCGGTGATTCTCTCACCTCCTTCGTAAGTTTCCTCGCTGTTTCCAGATGTGTTCTCCACTCACTCGTTTCCACACTCGTGCCTCCATTCACACGCGATTTTTTCCATTCACTACCAAGAAGCTGTGATTCTACACGCTCACATTCAGCGCGCCAGGCGAGGGCAGATTCAGCACGTTGCTTGGCGAGAGCGGTCTCGGAGAGCTTTGGGTGAGGAGGTGAGGATGCAGAGGAGGAGTAGGGATCAGGATCGTTATCATCATCGAGTGAAGGATCTATGTCAGGTACTTCCTCCTCAATCTCTTCATCTTGATCACTCTGCTGTTCCTCTTCCTCCACTCCATCTTTCCCATTCTCCCCTTCTTGTCCATCCTGCTGCCCCTGTTGATAATACCTCCTCCTCGCAATACCTTCAATCACCACACTTCCATGTAATTTCTGTCTGTAAACTGCTTGTGAGATCGCGTGGAGATAAGATAGAATTACAGGACCGGAAGGTTGTTTTGCAAGATGTGTAGGCGCGAGTGAAGGGAGAGATAATCCACGAAGATATGATGCAGGAAAGGAGTGTGAAAGTGCATGTACACATAGTGTCGCTAACGACAAACGATGTTCCTCACTCTCTTCTTCATCCTCATCAGCATATTCCTCATACGCTTTCCACATCGCGAGTTCATCTCGAATGTCTTTCGCTGAATTCCCAGCAGAAATAGCTGTTGCTGAAGAAGAAGCTCCTGCTGCGAGAGTGAGGAACCAAGATAAGATCGCGGAGAAATAGTACAGCTGTTGCGTGCGTGTTGGCGTGGAGAAGGATGGGAGTGTAGAGGAAGTGATGCTAATTAGATAATCGTGGTGATATGTTGGTGATGTGACATTCTCTGTTGTATTCTTTCCTACGCCTCTCTTCCTCATCTCCTCTCTCATCTCTCCTCTCCTTCCCTGAAAATCATAACAGAAATAATCTCTCGTTAACCACGGCATCTTCTTAGTAGAATTGTGAGCGAGAAGTTCGGCGGACTGGAGTAATCGTGTCTCGTAATGAAGAAGTTGAAGTGTATCGACGAGAGTCGACATTAATGCATCGACGGGTAGATCGTTCCCAGTGGCGGAGGAGGAAGAAGGAGACGAAGGGAATGTGTCATCCACTCGCGCTGCAGTCGGTGATCCTGACATCGACATGGCTGAGGAAGGTGAAGTGGACGAGTTCGGTCGTATACGTTGGGATGGATGATCAGATGATGCATTGGTAGCGACAGGCGAAACCGCAGAAGAAACGGACGAGCTCGAGAGAGGACGTGGATGATTCGGTGAGAGATGATGCTGAACTTGATGTTGCTGTTGTGATTGCAGAGATTTTGTCGGTGATGTTGAATTCACTGCTGACGGTACGGCAGATCCAACCGACGAAAGTGGACGAGGAAGCACAAGACCGTTGATGTGAGTCGGAATATCTGAGGCTGAAGTTGGTGAAGAAGAAGCAAGGGCAACTGCGCGAGAACCGGATGAACTTCCTGTACGACTGACAGGTCTCTGCTGTTGCTGTGGCTGCTGCTTTTGTGGTGATAATTGCTGTAGTTGTTGTTGCTGTTTCATCATCAACTGCTTCGCAAACTTCGGACTTGAGCTCGGACTCTCAATTCGTGTTGCGTCGTACAGAAACGATGCGCCTGCTGCTGTTGCAGATGTGCCACGACTACCTCCACTCCCTCCCCTCTTCACAGGTGATCTCGTCTTCTCTGGTGTCATAAACGCATCAGCAGAGTCACTACTTCCACCATCCGCACCTTGTAAACCAGGTGTCAGATCATCGTCACAGAACATGGGTGAACGTGTCGGAGAAAGACTGAGCGGACGCTTTAGGGTGGAGGATTTGGACTTTGGAGCAGATCCATTTCTCACTTTCATCTGCATCGGTGATCTCTCCTGCTGCTGCTGCTGCTGATCCACTGGGCTCTCACCCTCATCTCCACCCGATCCCGAACCTGGAAAATGATCAAGCGGACTTGGATTCGGTGAAGGGAATTGCTCGGAGGTGATGTTGATCACAGTACGCTCGGGAATGGTGATGCCACGTGATAGTGGACGATCACGCGAGAGGGAACGACGACGATGAGGTGAAGTAGTAGAGGAGGAGGATGGTGATGCTACTGTCGTTCCTGCTGGTGGAAGCGTATTCAAATCTATCGTTGCCATCGCAGCATGAGTCGCAGATCCAGGTCGTAACGTCGGCGGAGTCACAAGAGCTGAGGCCATCATATTCGATTTCTCGCGTGATACTGGTCGGTATGGTGGTGAGGATGAAGTAAATGGAGGAGAGGAGGAAATGCCATTCTGCTGTGCTAATTGTTGTTTGGCAGAAGTTGGTCTCGGATGCAGGGGTGGAGTCGAATGCTGTTGAGCAGCAGAATCTGGTCGGGATGGAGAAGAGGTAGCAGCTGTGTTATTAGTAGCAGCAGAAGGAGGACGCGTTGCCTTGGACGAAGCAGAAGGAGGTCGAGTTGCGGATGCAGGGCGTGTGGAAGAAGATGGAGGAGGAGCTGTGGATGAGGAAGGAGTGGTATGTGCAGGATCTATCGTTGTATGTCCAGCCCCTCCATTCGTCGCACTCGTCGGTCTACTAATAATTTTCCTTCCACCCGAATTCGGTCGACTACTTCCTGAAGAAGGTGGACGTGCTGTGATATGTGGCTGTGATGGTGAAGGAGAGAGTGTATCACTGTGTGGAGGAAGACGAGGATGTGGCGGTGAAGAGGATGTCGCGGAGGAAGAAGATGATGTAGGACGTCCATTCGTTGGTGGACTACCACGCTGCTGTTGATGATGTTGCTGCTTCTGATACTGGGTATGATGTCCGTTCATCTCCTCAGCTTCTGCACGATGTTCTTCCTCCTGTCTCCTCCTCCGCCTCCCTGATGCAGATGTCACTCTCGATCCTGCAGATGGTATCGGCTCAATCGGACTCACACTTCTCTCCTCGGTAGCCATAATCTGCTGTGCTGAGGCAATTGCTGCCACACTTTCACCCACCGGTCCAGTCGGACTCGCATTCAATGGTACAACAGCTTCCATTCTCTCGAGCTCATGTTTCTGTGGTGTCAGAGGAAGTGGTGCTTCGTTCGGAAATTGGACGGTCAAATGATGCTGCTGCTGTTGTGGTGCAGCAGGTGAAAGATTTGTTGTTAAAGAAGAAGAGCGACGAGTCTCACGTGATCCAGGTCGTGAAGGTGCGTTTTGCGATGTAATGACAGGAGTCGAATTCGGGTTCGAGTTCATATTTGAAGAAGGGGCAGCTGTATTTGTAGCAGGATTGATTGTCGCGGAGGAGGCGGAAGGTGGGCGTGCGGATGAGGAGGAGGATGGAGGACGAGGTTGAGATGAAGCTGTAGTCGTTGGAGCAACAGCTGAAGGTGTCGATGATTGTGCAGCGGTTCCATCTGGTTCAATCGGTTTCGGTTGCAACTGTTTCCCAACTCTCATCTCCACCATCCTCTTCGTCACCTGCTCCACCTGTCTCATCGTCGGTCTCTGTTTCGGATCCACTCGAATCATTGCGGTAATCAAAGTCCTCAGATTCTCACTATACTTCCCATCTTCAGCAGGAATAGGTTCATATTTCCCTTCTTTGATATTCGCGAATAGTGCGTAGAGATTCACACCTTCGGTCTGTGGTTTGAATGGTGAGATTAACATGCACAGTTCATATAAGATACATCCAAGTGACCATGTATCCGCCGAGAAAGTATAACCTTCTCCTATCAAGACTTCGGGAGAGATATATAACGGTGTACCAACTTTCGAGAATGCTTCCATAGTCATTGGATTGAAATAACGACTCAAGCCGAGATCACCAAGTAAGATATGATTATCGTGTGTCAACATGATATTCGCTGGTTTCATATCTCTATGCATGACACGTAGATCATGCATATACGCTAAGCCACTCGATAGTTCGTATGCATACTTCCAAATCATACCTTCAGAGAAGGATGTAATCTTTGCCTGACCGGATTTCACTTTCTTGATCAGTTTCTTCAGATCACCTCCTCTCGCCCACTGTAGTACAATCACTAACTCCTGCGTTTGAAGATCGAGATACGAGTCACAATATCGTATGATGTTTGGATGTTGGAGCGATTGTAAGAGTTGAATTTCTTTCAAACATTTGTCGCGTGAGGATTGAGACATCATATCGAAGATCTGTTCGAAGAGAGAGAAAGAAAGTGAGTGAGCATTCGTTCTTTCCTTTAATCTTCCTCCATTCTTTCTCATTCCATCTCCTTCTCCAATGCACTTACCGCGACTTTCTTCAACGCATACAATTCCTCACCCAATCTCGCTTTATAAACCATTGCGAATTTGCCCTTACCTAATGGACCGAGTATCTCGTATGGCTTGGCATGCTCACCGGCGATTCGCAGAGCGGAGAGGAAATCGGACTGTGAGAGAGGAAGCAGGTAAAAGTAGTGAGCAACGGATGCTAAATTCAACTCAACTTCTAATACCCAACTTACCACCGGCGTCAAGTTCATTCCGACATCGCTTGGTGATGCTGCAGCTGACGGTGGACGAGCTGCTGCGACTGGTGATGCAGCGATTGATGCGACTGTGGTGGCAGCTGCAGCAGAGGAGGCAGCAACCGTTGCTGCAGATGTGGGACGACTGCTACCACCGCCACCGCTGCCATTGCGATGTTGTTGTGGTGGCTGTGACATCTATGTAAGTTAATTTCTCTCGTACTCGCTATTGTTGCTGCATTGTTGCTCTAATTCGATGAAGTTTCAACGAACAATCGTCTCACACTGAATCGACTGTGAATTGCGGTGTTGAGATGGTCACAGTTGTTAACTTCACGATGTCGTCCTCTGCTGCAAGCTTACCTGCCTCACTCGATATTATCGAGCCTACTATTGCACTGTCGACTAAGACTGCAGATGCACCAGCGCAATGGATTGTCATGGAGGTTGAGGTCAGTGCGGCAGAGTGTCATGGATGCGCAAACTTGCGCAGTGCGCCCGGTGTGGTGATACGATACAGACGATGATGCGTATGCGTTGAGAATTTGCTCATGTCAAGAACATGCGTATTCGATGAGCATCACACTTGACTTCATTACGAACTGCGTTGCTGATGATTCTCTTTCTCCTCAGGGCCGCGGTCGCGGTGTCGTCTCAACCTCTCTAATCCCGGGCGGTAGTGTCGTTCTCTACGAAGCACGTCCACTTGTCTTCGCCGTACACGCTGATCGTGCATCACAAGTGTGTTACAACTGCAGTTCTCTCCGCTACGGTGAGACGAGTACGAAGTTCTTACCACATCCTGTGAAATGTGATGTCGGAGGAAGTGGTATTGTCTGGTGTTCCGAGGAATGTAAGAGGTGTACGGATGTGTTAGGGACATTACCGACTGAGTTATGTCATGCTTATGCACACCTGACAACAATGGCATCCAAGCGCAAGAATGATCCACTTTTCGACTCCGAGCTGCAATCAGATGCACGTTTACTGTTCCACGCATATTATTTCCGACGACATGAACAAGAGAAATGGACAGCATGGAATCAGTTATGTCATACCGAGACGAAATATGTGCCATCACAGATTGTTGTACCTGTACCAGCCGCAGCGGCTGATGCAAGTAGCAGCAGCAGTTCGATGGTTAGTGCGAGTACCATCCCTGCTGCGGCACTATCTCGTAGCACAAGTGCACCATCAGCAGAGGAGGCAGCTGAGGAACAACGTATTGAGTTACTACATGAGACGATTGTGGAATGTATGGAGTATGCAGCGAAGTGTATGTCTGAAGCGGAAGCAACAGGAGCAGCGTCGTCCTCATCAGCAGCATCGTCAGCGGCAGATTCAATCTTGAGTGCAAGTCTCGATAGTCTGGCAATTCCTTCTGTCTCTTCCTCCGCCAACGGTCTCGCACCTCCTTCTCTGTCCAAACAATTCACTGATTTACATCTTCTCTCTCAAACTTCCTCAACCTCAACATCCACTTCCCGTGAACCTCTCGCACAAGAAGCTGATCTCAGTGTGACACGTACACTCTATCTGAAAGTTCAATCGAACGGTTTCTCCATGGTTTCACCGAATGATAAACTCGGTAATCGTCAGACACCGCGAGGATACGCTTTATATACGACAGCAGCAATGGTAAATTCATCATGTATGCCGAATATGACGAGATTTGATAAGTTGGAAGAGAGAGATGTGAAGTTTGTGAAGGAAGTGAAAGCGATGGGGAAGAGTGTGGGACTGAAAGGAAAGAAAGTAGGTACGGCTGCTTCGTCTTCTTCGTCATCTTCTTCGTCATCTTCTTCATCGTCATCCGCAGCACCAGCAGATTCGTCCTCCTCCTCCTCCTCATCATCATCATCATCAACACTTTCCACCACCACAACCACTCTCAATCCTTCCACTTTCACACCACTCTCCCTCGAGCTTCGTGCTCTCAACACAATACCTCCGTACACTGAATTAACCATCTCTTACGTGCCTCTCCGTTGGACACGCAAACAACGTCAAGAGTATTTGCGAGACGAGTATGGATTTATGTGTCGATGTCTGAGATGTTGGTGTGAGAAGAAGGAAGAGTTGAAAGATAGAGCGAACGGAGTGGTGGAGAGTGATCATGATGATGATGATGATGAGACGGATGATGAGGAGGAGAATCAGGATGGTGATGGTGAAGAGAATGAGGAAGATGAAAATGAAGATGGTGAAGATGATGATGAGATTGAAGATCAACCACCATCTGGTGATGGTGCAGAGGATGAATCTCTCACCTCTGATGAAGAAGGATACATCCAAGCAGCAATTGCGAGTGATGCACATGCAGCACCGGTTCCACCAGTAACGAGTGGTGAATTAAATATCTACTGTTTTAAATATGTATGTCCGAGCAAGATATGTGGTGGCACAATGGCACCTCTCAAACCAGATGTGAAGAAAAGTGTGGAAGAAGTTGTAGCAGAGGAGAAGAAAGGTGTGACAATGGAATGTAATATTTGTGCAAAAACAAGAACGAATGCACAGTTTCATAAGCAGCTCCAGAAGGAATTTGGAATGAGATGAAGAAAGCTGCTCAAGAGCCAGCTCTTGTTTCAGTTATTTTTGTTGCGCACACGATTCTCCATCACACTTTCAACGTTAACATGCCTTGCGATTTGCCACATTGCAAATTTGCCACGAAATTCACAGAGTGGATTTCTCGAAATTTGACTTTCTCTGCATTTGAACAAAGTTTCAGGGTTGTTTGTTCCTAATAATATTCCATTTTCAACTCCTTGATCTGTTTTGCCAATCGGGTGCGTACGCTTGTTGTTCTGAACTGCTGCTGATCAGTCGTGTTGCTGTGAGTACATGTACACACGAACGAACGAGTAAATGCGAGTGCATCAACGACAGCCGATCCAAGCAACTTCGAATCAGAGGACAACTGTTTCTCCTCTCCTTCCTCATTCGATACGACCACCCAAGAGTATTGCCAACACCACCGACGAACACGTGCAAACATCCATCCATGCGATATGTTTGGTCCATCTTGACCAATATCAACTGCAGGCTGACGTGATAATTCCAAACCGTGATGATAGTGTGAATGAAGATGAGATGGTAGTATTGATTCCGGTGATAGGATTGAATTGAATCTACAACACGGATCTGAATCAAACCACGTGAGATCAAAGTTGCTCATACCATATAACTTCTTTCGAGAACTTCGATCTCGACTGGATATGATCGTACGATATTGTGCATACTCAAACAATCGATCAGCTGGCATTCGCCTCACTGAGAGTTTGATCGAATCGATCTTTGGTAGTAATCGCAATAATTCAGGTAGTTGAGTCTCAATATCAATATCACAAGTTAGTTGTTGCAAATTCGCCATTTTATCTCTGAGTGATAAAAATGTACTGGTAGGTGGTCCAAAGCGGACTGAGGAGTCGAAACTAGAATTCATCCCAAGTACGAGATGTTTGAGATGAGTGAACTTCAAGACAATTGACTGAATCAATTCACTCACTTCAAGTGGTGTCAGCCAATTTATATACGGTTCAACATGTGTTAATGTCGGTGTCACATGCATCAATTTTGGAATGAGATGCGTCACTGGATAATTATCCTCTCCAAAGTTAATGAATGTGAATCGTTCGAGTACACGACATGATGTGACGAGTGAAAGAATCTGAGAATGAGATATTTCATACGATTCATCATTACTGTCCCAATCCATAATCTCATCAGGATCATAACTCGTAATAAATTGCATGAAGATGTACTTCAAATGAGGTGAGGCAGGAGTTACTCCTGCAAGAATCGAATCGATGACGAGTTGTCTCTTTGATCGGAATCGAGGACTATAAAGAATCGATGGCGATACTGAGAGCATGAGTTCAAGTCTATGAAGTGTAGGTAGTCCACAAGTAAATCTAGCAATTTGAGTGTACTGTTCGTCAGTGATATCACGACCGATTTCTGCCCCACAAAGGGAAAGAGTAGTAAGTTGAGGTAGTGTAAGTGTCGAAAGGTGGCTCATCACTGAAGCTAAGTGAACGACGCCCGATGTGAGAGACAGAACACGGAGATTATTCGTAAATGATGGAGAAGAGATTATGGTTGTGAGGACGAGCAGTGAGGCCGACGAAGACAATGTCGCTGCGGCTGCCGCACCTGCTGCAGCATGTCGTTCTTCGGAATCCAACGGCATCGCACGAATTCTGAGGCCGAAATGAGTCAAATCACATTGAAGTTGAGGAATGATACGAGATGCAACTTCTAGTTCTTGACTTCCATAGATGAAACATAATTTTAACTCTTTCAGTAAACGTAATTCAGTCAGTGATTCGATTGACGCGATTGGGGTGGAATTGGCATAATCATCGAAATTCAGTGCAGTCAGTTGTGGATGTATGCGAGACAATGATTCAATCAACTTCGATTGCGATGGTGATGAGGAGTGGGTGCCTTCAAATTCTTGCAGATGAGTAAATTCACTCAGAGTGGCAAGAGTGCAGCTTGATTTGTTGCCAATGCACAAATAGCGAATGCATGCACGATGAAGTAGACCAACATGTAATAAATCATAACTCTTGTGTGAATCGAGCGGAAATGCTGATGGACGCAGTGTTGCATTTCGCCATGCATGATTCACTTGACCGACTTGACTCCATTGAAATAGTGATAAGAATGATATTGCATGTACAAGTAGATCAACGATGATGCGTGATGAGTGTACGGATGGTGCTGTTGTGCTGGGTGGTAGTTGTGTTACAGTCACTCTTGCTGTCTGATGTTCCATGTGTTGCAACAAGGGAATGAGGAGCTGATGAATGAGGGAGTGAGGACTGTGACTCTACTACTACACTACTACGATCGTAAATTCTGCCAACACTTCGAATCGAAGGGGCCAACAAGCAAAAGGGAAGTTCTGAATAAATGACTCTCGGCTTACCTTTCCCTTCTCCCTCACACGCGCAACTGCTGATCCAGATGCGCCATCGCATTCTCTTCATTCTAATCGACGGACTCGGTGATTGTAGTACGACGCCGCCGCCGCCAATCGACACCAATGATTCCGCACAACATAAAAATGAAAAAGAGCAACCACCCGCATCTTCTGCTGCTGCTGCTGCTGCATCCCTTCTTCTTCTTCATCATCCCCATCGCCGCCTCACACTGATGCAGCAAGCAAAAATACCGCGTATGGATGAATTAGCGAGTCAGCAAATAAGGGGAGATGAAGAGAGAGAAGAGAAAAGAGAGAGAGAGAAGCCAACACGAAAGGGAAATCTCATTCTTGTCGCCTCTCTCATCACCACCGTGATCACGACATCCTGCTCCCGTTCTTTCTTTCCATCTCTCTATCCCCCCTCCCCCTCCTTCTTTATTCTTTAGAGTACGGTCTGACTGGTTTATTAGATAGTGTCGAATCTGGTCTCGCGTGTGGTAGTGATGCAGCACATTTATCGTTGTTATCATATGATCCACTCATACATTATCGTGGTCGTGGTGCATTTGAATCACTTGGTACACGAGGTGTCACATTAGATTCATCACATGATATTGCATTCAAATGTGTTTTTGCAACATTAGATGAAGACACAAATATCGTTGTAAGAAGAAGGAGTGATCGTACATTCACTGATTGGGGCAAACCTCTTGTCGATGCATTGAATCGACTGACATTACCTTCACATCCACATATTCGTGTTGATGTCACATATGCAAATGAACATCGATGTGTCGTGATATTGAGAGATCGAAGAATGATGGAGGAGGAGGAGAAGAAGAAGAGGCAGAAGGAAAAAGAGAGCAATGATGATGATGACAAGAAGAAGTCGGCTGGTGCCACAGCGTCAACAACAACAACAACAACAACAACAACAACAACAACAACTGCAGACATGATGATGATGATGATCCCGCCGTCGTCATCATCTTCGACTGTCGCCTCTCCAATACCTTGCTTGAGTGACTGTGTAAGTGGTACAGATCCTCTTATCGATGATCGTCTCTTACGTATATGTGAGCCAACAGATTCACCTCCTTCATCTGATGCAATCTACACATGTTCAGTGGTCGAGGAGGTATCACGTATATTTCGTGAAATACTTCGTAAACATCCACTCAATATTGCACGTGTAGAACAAGGTCTATCACCTGCAAATATTGTATTGATGAGAGGTGCTGGTGTACGATTAGATGTACCTCGATTTGAGGATCAATGCCTTGGACTTGGTCGTGGTGTCATCTGTGCACCAACACCACTGATTGGTGGTTTAGGTCTGAATATTGGTCTCGATCGACTTGAACCTCATGGTGCAACAGGTGCATACGATTCTGATCTCCGTGTTAAAGCTCGTACTATACTTACTGCTATGCGACCGCACGAATCGAAGTATGAATTTGGTTTCCTCCATGTGAAGCAAGTCGATGATGCGAGTCATGATCGTGATCCGCAGAGAAAGCGTGAATGGATCGAAAGAGTTGATGGTATGATTGAATTTATTCGAGATGAATTAATAGCGCCAACAACATCATCATCCACAACATCAGCGTCAGAGACAACATCAAACGAAGGTGGTCTTCGCGATACACTTTGGTCTTTGTGTGTTACAGGTGATCATTCGAGTCCATTCGCATTTGGTGATCATTCATGTGAACCTGTACCGTTTGTTTTAACGACACTGCAGCTACTACCAGAATTTCACCCTGACAAGTTTGCAGGTTATTCAACGGAGATGAGTCAGCTCCTCTCATCATTACAAGTACAATCATTGCGTGATGTCACAACAATTGATGATCGTGTCGAAACATTCGATGAGATCGCGTGTGCTGAAGGATCACTCGGTCGTTTTGCTGGAAGAGAAGTGATTCCACTACTCCAACGATACAAGCAGATGATGTTGGATGCTTCGTCAAGTTCTGTCGCATCTGTTTGTCCACCGTCTGAGCCACTTGTTGGTATCGAACTCAATCCTGGACCGACTTCATCAGCATCATTCATCAATGTATCACTGCCACAAGATGTCATTCGTCACACGGCTGAGCTATTTCTAACGGATTCAGAAGCGGTCGCATTTGCTTCTTCTGGGCGTGATATTCATGTTGCACTCAAGCAGTATTGTATCAAGAATCTAGTTCCTATCTGGCGTGTTATTCCACCTTTATCTTCAGACTTAGATTCAACCTTACGCTCACACTCAATGCAAATCGGTCGTCCTATTCATATCATCTCAACGCGACTTGAGAGTGATACTGAACGACTTTCACAACTACCATTGACTGTCCGTACAATCGAGTTTGTTGAGTCACTGCTCGAATCACCAAATTCTCCCTATCATACTCTCGCACCATCAACCGTGTTTCCATCGTCAGTCACTGAATTACAGAATGTACTCTTTCCTGATCCACCAAGTTCGCTTGTACTACCTCCAGGTTTAACATGTCTCTCCTTGCATGAAGAAGGTGCACCGTTTCACACCTTCCTTGATGTTATATGGCCTGAATCATTGACAGAACTTATTGGTGTTAATGGCAGTACAAATGATGAAGGGTTTGGAAATGATGGAAATGAGGAGGAGCAAGGAGAGGATGACGAAGAATTGCAAGAGAAGAGGAAAGAAATCTCCAGCTGGAAGCTGCCCTCGACACTCCTCTCGCTCACCTTTCACTACATGTTCAATACCTCGCTTGTCGGTCTTCGTCTACCTCCGTCTCTCACCTCTATCAAGTTTGAGTCTCACTTTAATAAGTCACTTGTTGGTGTGATCTTACCTCCTCATCTACGTCGACTCGAATTTGGTACTTGGTTTCGGCATTCACTCGAAGGTGTTGATCTACCAGCAACACTTGAGTTCTGTGACTTTGATCATGACATACATTGTGAAGAGCGACTACCATCAGCACTACGGTATTTGAGAATCGGTCAGGAGACATTCACACTGCATCGTCCATTGGCACACATTCAGCTGCCATCACAGCTAACGATATTACAGCTGCAAGATGATGTGGATTTGGCATTGGATCAACTTCGTTTGCCTGAGTCAATCACGCAACTTGATATCGGTCTCGGTGTCTCGGCCAAATTCAATCACTCACTTGTAGGAGTCGCATTTCCTGCATCACTCACTTCGATCACGATCACAGGTGAATTTAATCAACCTATTGCTGGTATGAGATTTCCTCCTCAGTTACGTCGGCTTCACATTAAGAGCGATATCTACTCACAATTTGATCAATCACTCTTCGGTGTTGAATTGCCTGATACAATTCAAGAATTATCACTCGGTCATTCATCATTACACAAATTGCATCACGTACCTGTATCGTTGACCAAACTTCATATTGGTGTTTTGCGTCACTCATTGAGTGAGATCACATTTCCATCAACTCTTACTGAGATGCAATTTGATTGTGCACTCACTGAACACTTGACATCGATTCGATTTCCGCCCAATCTACGTCAATTCACACAATCGTATGGTAATCACGGTTCATGTCTCTTTCTTCCTGGTCAGCTACCATCGACATGTACGGATGTTACTCTCTGTGTTGCAGGTGAAGGTTCTGCGTTCAAGTCATCGTGGTTCATTCCACTCGATCGTCTGCCTGAATTGATGCCACATGTTGAGAAGTTGCAATTCAATGTATTGTCAATGAAGCATCCACATCTCTCTGCACTCCAACTCCCACCTGCACTGACACATCTGACAATTATTGGCGCAACTTTCAATCAATCATTTGCCGAAATCAAGTGGACTCAGACACCGCCTCTTACTCTTTCTATCCTTAGTCCATTCAATCGACCATTACTTGAAGGTCACCTGCCGCCACAATTAACATCACTCCATCTAAATGATTGGAATATGTCACTCACTCAACTCCATCTACCTCCTCTTCTTACTCACCTGCGCTTTGGATGGAGGCAGTCTGAGCCGTTGTGTCACCTTTCTCTTCCTTCTTCGATTCGTTCACTTCAATTTCAATCGGACTCAACGATTGATGGTCTTGTACTACCGCCTTCGATTACGAACTTACAATGGGACGGACCAGTGGACTCTCTCCTCGCTGCATTTCCTCAATTTCCTCCATCATTGCAGACAATCCGTCGGAGCAGATATCCGAGGTATATATCAGACGCAAGAACTCTTCATGCTGATCATGCTCACATGTTACAACTGAAAGCATCTATCACACCTCCAGATGAACCTCTCGTTGGCATCGAACTAAATCCAGGACCAGATAATCAACCCTCCACCCCAACAGAGGCAAAGATGACAGTGAAGATTGTACAACTACCAATCAGCACAACACCACCTTCCATACGTTCGTCACCATGTATTACTGATCTACTCGCACACTCAATTTCGTTCTTGACACTAATCAATGGAGTCAGTCTGCGTGAGTGAATCATGCATGGAGGAATGCAGCATTACAGCCATCAGCATTCCCAACCGAGCGCCGGTATCTGGATTATACTCTGTTGTCAAAGGTTGGTCTCCTTCAATGGCTTCATCGTGCATTCGCAAATTATCAGTTAACAAATCGGGTTGCACTCTTGCAGATCTGAATTTACTCATTTGCAAGAAGTTTATTGTTGTTACTCGTTATTCGATTCGAAAGTTGAGTTGATCGAATCGGTGCCTCAACTGACTGGCATTGTAGTTGATCATACTCCAGCCTACCTCAACTTCATGATTTGACGAAACTCACATTGATGATTGAAGAGAGGCGGCAAGACGCGAAATCACTCTCTTCCTTATGTCAGGCCAATTCAACAATGAGTGCTGTCTTGACAATGCTCTCCTCACTGTCACTCACGAGTTTGCGTCATCTTCGTGTCGAATTTGAACAGGTCGATGTTGGGTCGTCTTTACTTCACCCCTTCCTCATCTAACTCAACTTGATATCGCAATGCGAATCGATGTCAACTTGAGTCAAGATAGTGCACATCAGATGTTTGGATTCACACGTTACCTGCCAGCATTGATTCGACTGCATCTCCTTCTTTTCATCTCTCACTCCATTCTCCTCACACCTCGATTCAGACCAATGAGACGAATTTTATTTGATTGCTGGTATTGTATCTGTCGCACCTCAATTGACGGGACTTCGATTGTCGCTACAGAAGGACAAGAACAGAGAGTATCACGACGAGCACGAATGGGTTGTCGATAAGTAACAACTCAACGTGGCTGATATGACAACAATACACTCATTGTCACCGATTCAAATCTTTGCACGTCACGAATTTCTCCAAGAAGAATGACATGGCAGAATTCAAGCAAGAAATTGTAACACCGGGAGTGGAACCAACTGTCGAAGGCTCAAGCTCTGTTGCAACGAAAGAATCTATTTTCGATGGTTAGTCTGGTACAGCAAAGCCTCTCAACAACAACGCAACCAACCACCACCCCATCCCATCCGTCTCCTCCACACATATCCTGATTCTGCGGTTTGGCAACCTTCACACACAACAACACAACGCATGCGCAAACACGCTTGGCACTTGTTATCCATCAATTGCAAACCAATTCAACGATCAACTTGGACTTGGACCCATGTTTCATTGCTTTACTGAGTGAAACCTCGCTGCAATGTATGGTGACAACACGAACGTTTGCTGCGTCGGGTAAGCGACAGCAATAGCATTGCTGCAATGTTCCAGTCATTGGCGATCTCTTAATCTCTTTCTTATCGCTTCAAATTCTTCCTTTCGTGTCGGATCGTCTGCATATCGATAGGTGAATTGAAGATCACCAGAAAAGATAAGAAATGGCGACAAGTCGAGATTACTCGTGTTGACTTTCTCTTTCGATAGTACAATCGATTTGTATCGCCATCTCCAATATTTGACACGTTCAAACATCCATCCATGTGAGGTTAATAGATCGTTGACACCACCAATATCAGTTGGTGACTTTTGTGATAAGGAAGTGCCAAGATGATAATACTCATGATATTGTTTTGGTAGTACATTAAGAATCGACTCAGACTTTATATCAGGTTCATTATCAAACCATGTCAAATCAAATTCTTTCATACCACAGAGTAAAGGTTGAGAATAGAAATTGTCATCTTGATTCAATTGAGGTCGCTTCAATTCTGCTAATGCAAGCACACGATATTGTGCGTATTCAAACAATCGATGTGCCGGTAATTGTGCAACATCAACGTGAATTGTATCAATCAGAGGTAAAAGACGCAATAATCCAGGTAATTGCATTTCAATATCAATTGCACCAACACTAACAATCATGCGTGATTTTGGATAAGAATCTCGTATTGAGAGAAAGGATGAACTACTCGGTGGTAAGAAAATGAGTGAGCGTGGTAGTTGGCGGATACCTAAGTATTCCAAATGAGTGTAATGTTGTGTGATCAATTCAACCATTTTGCTCGCACTCGATGAATCTAATCCCTCAAATGATATTTGGAGATTCTTTATCATCGGCAGAAACCGATTCAATACAATCTGTTGAGTGAAGACATAATCCTGCTCCCATGAAAAATTGTCGAAGTAGAATGATTCCAGACGATTACAATGTCTCAGAAGCAATAAGATATCGGCTGCAGGAATTTTATCTTTCTCAGCTACTACTCGGATATTAGCACCACGTAAACTCACAAACAATGATATCAAATGAGGTATGACGTGAGTAATTGCAAGAAGAGAATCGATCAAGACGCGCCTAATAGGAGGCGTGAATGAAATTGCTGTTGCTCCCCAGAAACTGAGACTCAGATCAGTTAATGATGGTAGATGATCAGTCAGTCGAGCAAGTTGACGTAATTCATCTTCAGTAACATACTCAGGCCGGAGTATTGTTAGATTAAGAGAAAGTTTTGTGAGATGAGGTAAGCATTGAGTGAACAGAAGTCCTTGTGACTTCGCATCCACAATAATGTCGAACTCACACAAGCTGGTGAGTGAGGGTGAGGAGAATATAGTTGAGATGATTGATCTTGAATCTTGTGATACTTCTGCAGACGATTTTGGATGGGTTGATATCTGTTTCTGAATCTTTAACTTCAAATGAGTCAAGTCATGAAGTTGAGGTAGTACCTGACTTGCCACTGTCAGTTCTTCACTTCCTTCTGATACTCGCAATTCCAACTTTCTTAGTGATCTCACTCGCGTCAGTGATTCTATTGCAGGTGATGTCCAATGATGGATCCGAATATCTGTGAGTTGAGGATGGATTCGAGTCAATGATTCGATCAACAATGTGATCTTTGAATCGAGTTTGGAGAAGCAACGAAATCTTTGCAAATGTGCAAGTTGCGTCAGTTCAACTAAAGTACAACCTTGGCTAAGAATTGCCAATGAGCGAATACATGCACGATGAAGCAGACCAACATGCAATAAAGTATTCGAATTCATGCCTGCAGATGAAAGTGATGACGGACGTAAAGTCGCATTTCGCCATGCATGATTCACACGCGCAGATTGACACCATTCATTTCGTCTCAAGTATGAGATTGTGTGTGCGAGTAGATCGACTATCAGAAGTGATGAATGTATGGATGGTGCTGTTGTGTTGATTGGTAGCTGTTGTACGATCGGACTCGATGAAGGGTCAGTCTGCAACCGCTGTTCGGCCTGTTGTGACATGTTGGTCTGACTCATTTTCGGCTGCGGTTGTCGAGAGTTTCTGGTAGTGTCGAGAGTGAGGTGCTGGTATGTGACTCCGCAGGCGTTGACTTGAGTTTCCGGAAACAACAACTAAGGTCCTGTGTTCACCGATTCCTTGGGCTTCCGTTGTGGGATGAGCGAAAGTGCTAATTTCGCGTTGGTTCGATGATCACTTGGCCACAGTCCTCCTCGTTCCTAGTTGACAACTCCTTCTCCCAAGAAATGAAGAGATCTATCTTGCACACTTCCTCTCTACTCATCCTCGTCATCATCATCGCCGCACTCACCTCTGTCGCCGCATCCTCCTCTCGTCATGGTCCTTCGCACTCTCGTATCAGCAATCAAGTCTCCGTCAAATCCTACGGTGCAGTCGGTGATGGTGTGACAGATGATACCGCAGCTATTCTTCTTGCAACAGAAGCACTGATCAGTGGTGCAATAGCTGATGCAGAAAATGTGTTAGTTTTCCCCATCGGATCTTACCTGTTCGCTTCTGCCCCAACGACACCAAATGCGACAGCATACATCTCCATCCCACCACTCCCACACACTACCTTCACCATCTCCGGTGTAGCAATCGGTGAAGCCTCTCTCCTCTGGAACGTCAGCTACGGTTATTCTCTCTTCAATTTCGCACAACCTGGTGCGAAACAGGATAATAATCTTCTGATCGAAGGCTCGCAGTTAGTGTTTCAAGATATGGAGATCATCTCACTCGTACCACAAGCACAGTATCCCGAGCCCGATGCAGTGATGATGAATATTATAGGATTACAGAATATCACTATGTCGGATTGTATCTACATCGGAAAAGAATCATTGGATGCTGTTGTAGTGTACCAGATCTCTGGTACAAATGAGACAACATTCCAAGCAGTAAATATGATCACATCGAACTGCGATACAGCATTTCAATTCAACAGCGTCGGTTCATCTGTCATCAAAACAAGTCAATGGAACAATGTCAGTTGCTCCATCAACTTACAAAGTATCTGGCAAGATTCTGTGACTATGAATGGATCTTATACAGGTATGCAAATGTATAATATTCAAACTGGTGTCTCTCTAAGTGGTGATCCGACTGAATTAAATCCAACTATGAATGTATTTATTAAAGATTCCGTATTCCTGACAAATCTCAACTTAGATCCTCGGTCAAATGCATCGATGATGATGGAAACAATAGCACAAGGATCTCCTGGTGTACTTGTGATTGAGAATTCTGTTTTTCAGGACTTAACGCATAATCGTATTCACATCTTTACCCAATCATACGACGCGAACTACTTATCAATTACCAATTCAACTATCTCAGGTGGATCACTTGCATTTCTTAGTTTATGTTGTCAGAAGGCTACGATCTTACTTCAAGGTAATACTTTCATTGGACCTTGGTTTATGCCGAATCCGATTTCATTGTTTGCAGAGACATTGACATTTCAAGAGAATACTTGTCAAAATGCAAATGGTGGTGGAGAGCAACCCATCATGGAATTATGCTCTGGCACAGGAGAGATGTGTGTGATTGAACAGAATCAAGGATGTAATACAACACAGGCTTAAATTGTGAGGTCTTCGTTCTTCATCTCTTTTCTTCTCCTTCCGACTCCATCGTTTTTGTGTTTCTCGCTTCCTCTTTTTTACAGAGTCCGCGAATTCACCTCCTTTATTTATTCTCCTTCGATCCTTTCCATCGGTTTGTCTTCAATTAGTTGAATCATCAAATGCTAAGATCAAGATTCCAATTTTCTCTTGTCGACTTTTCACTCGTGCATCATTGAAATCGCTCTTCTTTCGCAACATGGGGCCACCCGGCAGAATGCAATGCAAATCTTGCAAGCCTGACACCAGGTCTCAACTTTGGATCGAGGCAAGAGGGTAGGCTGGAAGCCCACACGCTGTTAATGCG
The DNA here is from genome assembly GCA_036924285.1 of Asterella californica. Taxonomy (NCBI): domain Eukaryota; kingdom Viridiplantae; phylum Streptophyta; class Marchantiopsida; order Marchantiales; family Aytoniaceae; genus Asterella; species Asterella californica. The sequence continues at coordinate 434,152 of JAYKYS010000026.1, read as the reverse complement.
TGTTGGAATTACAAACGAAGAGTGCTTGTATGGGCTAGTGAAAGACATGCTCAAAGACGGTTAGCTTGCTTTCTCAACAATGCGGCTCAAAAGCAAGCACCGAATTTAAAATTCAAAGTCATGTGTCTGGTTGCGGCATTGAACTGAACTTGCAACCTAACATAATCGGAAGGCGAAAACTACAGTGCGAGGGAGACGAGCAGATGCAGATGATGCGAAGAGGCGGATGGAGCTCGAAGAGGGAGGGCAAGCTAGAGAGTGCGAGTTGCATTCGTCGGTGACATGGCGAGTGCTTCGGAGAGGGAGAGAAGTCGATCAGATACGCCAGTTGAGGAGGAAGGTGCGATCGAGGACGAGGAGGAGGCGGAGGATGAAGATGAGGAAGATGCGGGTGTAGAATTGAGTAGTAGTTGTGCTTGTTGTGAGTGCATCATCTGTGTCAAATCTGTCGATTCTTTCGTACCTCTTCTACTATCCTGTACTGCTGTGCTCATCGATTTCGCACCAATCTTCGCCAAGTTATACATTGAATATTCCTTATCCTCCGTCACATCTCTTTCATACTCAAGAAAACTTGGTAACTTCGTTTGATCCACTTCCTTACCAGCTTCGGCATAAAATTCAAGAAGGTACAATCCACGATGAGGTGTCACAAATTGATCTAATTCATAATATTGATTCTGATACAGGAAAGAATAACGTTTCTTACTTACTGTCTGTGTTTCAGGATCTTTCTGTAAGATCAAATCAGCATATTCTCTTCTATTCACCAAACGTTTGAGCTCAACTCTTTGTCCATGTAAATCCGGATATCTCAAAGTATAAGAGTATGTATAAACACCATTCAATCCTCTTCTTCTCAATCTCAGTTGATGATTACTATCTTGGTCCGGTCGTGTAATATAGTTATGATCAACTTCGAACTTCTGATATCTGATCGAATCAGGAAAGATGATTCTATCACCTTTCTGTGTATCTTCATCACCCATCTTCTTAATACATGATGGTTTGATCAAAAATTTCCTCTTTGACATTCCAATCTCACCTGACATTCCAACGAAAGTACATATCGTTGACATGACTCTCCTAATCTTTCCACTGAAATCTGTCGAGTTATCAATCACATGGTAGTGTGGATGTCCAACCCAGTTATGCTTGATTCGTTCATCGAGTTCACGTGCAAACTCTGGTGGTTCGCTACGTGCAGCATGTCCTTCCGTTGTATAAAATCCATCCGCTCCATTCGCAGCTGTTACTAAATGTACAACACAATCATATCTCTCATCTCTGAGTTCCATTGTCGTCTTGCCAACTTCAGCTGCGAGTTGAATCCATTCCTCCTCGGGCATATAAGAACGACAATCCATTGTACCACGATCACACAACACAATACATCTCTCATGTGTTGATCTCGCTAACGTAATAAATGCTTCTTCTAAACTCAACATCAACTTCAAAAGTGCAGCTTGAAATTGATACTGTTGTAACTTGTTTAAGTTGGCAAATGTGTGACCACCGGATAAAAGCATGGTAGCAGCTTCGGGAACACGGAAAACTCGCCAACCGAGTGATTGAAAACGCTCAGTGAGTGTACCCATAGCGGTGGTTTTACCTTGATGGAGGAGAGTGTGGAAGCGAGGAGACCGTGAGCATTCAATTGATTCAGATTCTGCGCGCGCATATTTAAAACCACCACTTTCTCCTCCTGATTCACTCACCACCACACGGTCCTCCCGTCAATACAATCCTAAACACCACCGCTGATTCACCATTCTTTTTCAAAGATAGATCCTCTAACAGCTGAGTAATCGGTGGTGATGCCATACGATCAATATGCGGCTGTGCAGGTGATCCGTCGAGATCGTTGTTGTGTGGATGACTGACGGAACGTTTGAGTGGTGTTACGAGGAGTGGTGTGTCAGATGCGGTTGTTGGTTCAGACATGATAGAGTGAATTCAAAGGGCCGCAGAGAAAGAATTGCGAAATAACCGTGAATCAGATAATCACTGGAGGTTGCTGTACTGTGAGTGACAGATGTGTCGTACTCGTGTATGTGGTAGATTAAGATACAACCACACAACCGCACGTGCTGCAGTATCGTGTTGGGAACTAGGCAACAGCGAGCTGCACTAAGCTTTTTCAACCTGGCCGGTTGCACTAACTAAAAGAGTGTTTGTTCTATTATTTAGCTGGCTCATAGATTATCATCCTGATACTGCATACCGTAAATGAAAAAATTTACTGATGCATACTTCGTGAGTTATTCAAAGGGCAAACGTGTAACACAGTTGTAATTTCTCGGCTTGGGCTGGCATCGTGTTGCGCAACACACCAGTTCTGCAACTCGAGTTCTTCTGCTGCTTTTGTGTGGGCATCAATATTGTCTTCATCGTCCTCTACTGAAATGACTGACGCAACTGCAACAATTGCATCCTCCTCCTCATCCAGCAGTGAGCTCATCCATCGCAACTTCTTCGATCAGTATGCTGATGAGTTGCCCCCAACACATGTTGCAACTTCGTCTGCCCCATCATATTCATCTCCCTCATCTTCTTCCACCTCCAACACCGCCCTCCTCTCCTACATCCACCGTAGCGTACTCGGTCGCCTGCGTTGTATCGATACGCCGTGCGGTTGGCGTCGTTCTATCTATTGTGATTATACAGCATCAGGTAAACCACTTTCCTTCCTCGAATCATACATGCGTGATGCAATACTCCCGACATATGCGAACACGCATACACTCACTTCTTACACAGGATTACAAACTACTTTGTACAGAAAGGAAGCACGTGATATCTTACTCAGAAATATGCGAGGATCGAAAGATGATGTTGTGCTGTTTACTGGCAGTGGTACGACGGCAGCGTTGAAGATGTTGTTACATATTCTGAATGTCTCCTCACGTGCACAAGCCTTCCAGAAAGCTGGCCACGCAGGTTCACACACAATCGTTGTGCTCGGACCATACGAACATCATTCGAATATTCTGCCGTGGAGAGAAGCTGGTGCTGAGTGTGTAGTGTTGAAGGAAGGTGAAGGAGGGAGTGTGAATTTAGAGGAGTTGGAGAAAGTCACGAAAGAGATGGCAGAGAAACATCCACATGCACTCAAGATTGGGTCTTTCTCAGCTGCATCGAATGTGAGTGGTATTCTTACAGATACAATTGCTGTCTCACGCATCCTTCACGCATCATCATTCCTCTCCGTCTGGGACTACGCATCTGCTGCACCATATGTCGAGATTGATGCAAACCCATCGAACGATCCTGCCTTAGCGAAAGATGCAATCATGCTATCGACACACAAATTCGTCGGCGGACCTGGCGCGAGTGGTGCGCTGCTGGTGAAGAAGAAGCATTGTTTGAATCGTACACCGAATACACCAGGTGGAGGAACAGTATTCTATGTGACCAAAGAAACACAGCGTTATCTCGAGAACATCGAAGAGCGTGAGGAAGGAGGTACACCAGATATTCTCGCATCGATTCGTGCAGGAGTAGTCTGGCACTTGAAGGAACAAGTTGGTATCCGAACTATCGCAGAGTATGAAGGGAAATATGCGAAACTTGGTGTGGAGAGAATGTTGAAAAATGAGAATATTGTATTGATTGGACATCCTTCTGCACCGAGATTACCAATTTTCAGCTTCCTTGTCAGATGTCCGAAAGAATGGAATAGCAGCAACCCAACTACCAACAGCAACTCGATGTTCCTCCATTCCTCCTTCATCAGTGCTCTCCTGAACGATTTCTTCGGAATCCAATCCCGCTCTGGTTGCTTGTGTGCTGGACCGTACGCACAAGATATGCTTGGTATGAGTGATCAAGTGACGAAACAGTTTGAGTTAGCACTGATTGAGAAGCTGGAGCTACTGAGACCAGGATTTGTGAGAATTAATCTACCATATTTTGCACCCCAATGCGAGGTAGAATATATTCTCGATGCGATCGATTTCGTTGCGCAGCACGGCTGGAGATTTCTACCACATTATGCTTTTACAGTGGATTCTGGCGAATGGAAGCATCGCTCACGTTCTCGTAAGAACTTGGTAGGAAGGAAATGGATCAGTGCGATTGACTACACGAGTGGTGAGATTCAATGGCAAGGGCAGGGTGTTGCGAAAGTGGAAGAGAAGGAGGATTCTCGTCCAGATGAAGTTGTTTATGCTGAGTATCTTAACTCGGCACGTGAACAACTATCAAAGCTTCTTACAAGCGGTTATGTCGGTGTACCAGATGTAGAAAGTGATTTCGCCTTGCCTCCTTCCTTCGCAGGATTACGTTGGTTCGTCTTGCCGAGCGAAGCGATGAAATGGAGCAAAGGCGCAGGAAAGAAAATGGAATGTCTGACGATTAGACCGAAGGAGTATGGAAGGAATGGACAGCAAGTGATACAAGAAGAGAGTAAGATGGATACCAGCGATAGCGCAACCACAACCGTCGCATCAACTTCATCCACTTTCTCGTTAATCGCACCGACCACATCCTCACAGCCTCTCCTCACCACAACTCCTTTCGTACAAAAGCCATCTACACGCCCTTCTGTCACACCACCTACAATTGAATCATCCACCAACTCGAACGGCAAGCGTCCTGCACCTGGTCCTTCGAAAAATCAGTTGAAGAGAGAGGCAAAGAAAGCGAAGAAGCAAGGAGCTGCTGCTGCGGCTGCTTCTGGTACAGAGGGAGATGAGACGAAAGAAGAGTCGAAGGACGAAGAGATGACACCAGTCGACGGTGCATCCAACAACAACAAGCGTCGTGCTGCCACAACAGATGATATGAAAGAGGATGTATGTAAGAATTGTTGGCATGTCCATTGGAATGCTGCTGAATCGAAGTCAAGTGCCGCTGCTGCTGCTTCTTCATCATCATCTTCTGCTGCACCCACTTCTGCGCCAACCACCGGGCATCGCTCCTCCAAAGAATGTACACACTGTCCTTGTATCAACTACGTTCCCTCGCGTCAGAGAAGCGCGAAGGAGATCAATGCTGTAGGAATGAAAATTCAACGTACAGTAGGACAAGCAATTAAAGATTATTCAATGATTCGTGACGGTGATCGTGTACTGATCGGAATATCAGGTGGAAAAGATTCGCTGACACTCTTTCATATCCTTCGAAATCTCCAAAAGAAAGCACCAATCAAATTCACACTCGGTTGTGTCACAGTTGATCCACAAACACCCGAGTATGATCCTTCACCATTGAAAGCATACTTCGCATCACTCAACATCCCTTACTTCTACGAATCACAACCAATCCTCGCAATGGCAAAAGAAAAGATGGATCCAAAGAAACAATCGATCTGTTCATTTTGCTCCAGGATGAAGAGAGGTATTCTTTATACATGTTTGAGAAGGGAGGGGTACAATGTCCTCGCTCTCGGTCAACATCTCGATGATCTCGCTGAATCTCTTCTAATGAGTGTCTTCCACAACGGAATGCTCCGAACAATGAAAGCGAATTATCATGCAGAAGCTGGGGATATTAGGATTATTAGACCGTTGATTTATGTAAGGGAGAGATTGACGAGAGAGTATAGTAATCTGGCTGATCTACCTGTGATAAACGAGACGTGTCCGGCATGTTTTGAAGCACCGAAAGAGCGTCAGCGTGTAAAACTCCTGCTCGCAAGCCAAGAACATGTTCATACGAATCTCTATTCCAATATGCTACAAGCGATGAGACCGTTATTGGGAATGGAGAATTATAAGTATGCGGGAAAAATGACAGCTGGGAGTGCTACTGCTGGTGCGTCGTCGTCATCGAGTGCAGTAGGTGCAGGTGTTGATGCAGATGACGATGAAGGAATGACGACTTCCGTTGGTGCATCTTCCGCAGCACAACTCGATCTCTTACGCGCACTGAACGGTATCGGTGGTCGTACAGAGGAGGATGAGGAAGATGCAGCGATGGATGCACTATGTAGAGCACCGGGAGGTGCTTGTGCGATTCCACCAAAGAAAAGCAATCAAAACAAAAGGAATGGGAAAGAGATGACCACTCCCGCTCCCGCTGCTGCACCATCTGTGACAACTCCCTCAACCACGCTCGATACATCCAAATGAAGCTCGCATTGCAATCGATTTGTTGCAAGTTTAATATAAACATGAACTTGATTAAACTCTATGTTGTAAGCAAGCAAGCAGCAAGACAATGTTGCGATCGCAAGATTTCTCCCAATATTAACCCTTTAACGACGGCCATAGAAAGTGCAATTTCTCTGAATTTTTTGTTTTGTTGCTGTCCGTCACACAATCGCTTTCAACAAGCGCAATTAAGGTGCGCAGAGATGCATCTGTGAATGAGTAAGTATGTTGTGCTCACGCGACTTGCTCACTCATCACTCTCATACCACAGTACCTCATTACTTGCTGAACAGACAGCATGAACACCTCAACTTTGCCGGCCTCGCAGGAGCACACGATCACTCCTCCAACCCTTCTCACACTCAATTCAACAATTCGATACCACACCGTATGAGATAGTGCATAGGAGAACTTACACCGTGCATGCGACGATCACGAACTGATAGCTGACAGAATGACGAAAAAATTGATGCATCCGAGGATGAATCGATGGCGAGGAACACCAAGAAGTGAATGCAGTGCATCCACCTTCACCTGTTCGTGATCACAGATGACCATCACACCTACTCCACACCAATATTCTGCTATCTCGCATCTCTCCTACTCAGTTCCTGATTGATCACAGAAATCAGTATTTCTGTTCATGCGTTCCCATGGAAGAGCTCGCTGAGTATACCAATCATGCTGCACCACACGAATGGAGGTATACAATATGTTTCGAGTTGTATGTGTCCTTGGTGCGCACATCTACATGGTTTATGAGTGACTCGAAACAATTTGGTCGCAAGGTGAACGAGACTCAAGCGTACTCACACAGCGTGTAACACACATTTGTGGAATGCCAATTGCTTTGCACAATACCTTACATCTGACACAATAGCAGCAAACAAGTTGTGAACAAAAAGCTGCTCTTGCTGATCAAGGAGGAAGATTTGAACTGCCGCGGGCCACTAAAGTGGCCTTTCAGCCTTTAAAGGGTTAACATAACGTGCATGTGCATATGATAGAGGTGTTGATTTCCCGAATTCGACAGCATTACAAGTTATTCGAATGACCATCAAAATCACTGAAGAGCCGGATAAGTAATTTCTGTTGCCGTTTTTCCCTTTGTGCACCTGTCGGTAAATTCTTGTGTTCCTCGATATTTCTGAAGGGTCAGCTTGTAGCCATGCACATGCACGATCACGATCGAACGCAAATGCAGGTGGAAGAGAGATCATTTCTCGGCTTGGTGATGATGGTGGCAATGCATCAACGGTGATCCACTTCCAGTGCCATGTACGAACACGTGAGAACATCTATCTGTGCGATTCAAGTACATCAGATTCACTATCAACAGCTGATGTGAAGGAGGAAGAAAATGAAGAAGATGATGATAAAGAAGAAGAAGGCGCAAGGAGGTCGAGGGAACAAAACTGCTGCTGTTGCTGCTGCTATTGTTGCTGTTGCTTTTGGTGCTGGAATCCTGAGATGCCAACTCACGACCTCGATGATAGTAGGGATGCATATTCGATGACACGAATGATGACACGATTGGCTCAACTGAGATCAGTTCATCGAGTTCATCTTCTTGATCGAGCCAAGCCAGTTGTTCGTCTGTGATTGTTTGCATTTTTAATATCGCATGGGTATCATATTTCCCGCGTGCTTGTGTGAGTATGAGTGGACGATACTGTGCATATTCAAAGAATCGCCAAGGCGTGACCCGAGCATTGAAAATTCGAAGTGTGTCGATGCTAGGTAGCAAACGAAGAAGAGCAGGCACCTGTGTGGCGTGATCAAATCCCTTCAATTATCAATACGACATCTCGCAGCGTGGGAAGAGAGTCACGAATTGAGAGAAGTACCGCTGACGGAGGAAACGGGATGATACTTAATCCACCAAAGAGAACAAGTGTCTCTAACTGTGTGAATCTGATCGACAGTGTTCCAACATCGTTGAAGTGGTGACAGAATCTTTCAAATCGATGTGAAGTTCCTTGATTCTCGGTGTCAATCTCGCAAGAATCGCAACTTCTTCCTCACTTCTGCGCGGGCTGTTCATATTATAAAACGCAAATGATTCCAATTGTGAGCAATGAGCCAAGAGTCGCTCGATCTGTTTGAGATCAAACTTGTACAGGGATTGCCAGTAGTGAACTTCTGGATAGGGATACACTCCATCTTTCGTCACTAACACGCTTATCATTCACTTCGTATCGGTACAGTCTCTCTCAGATCCTTGCATCACATCATTTACCTCACATCACACATTTAATACTAAATGAGACACTTCGTGAGGACACACCCGATGCTGATCTGATTGCATTCACGCAACTGAATCGCACTTTTCCATCAGTGATATCGCTCTCCATGAGTCCATCCCCGCATCGTTCACTAAGTCCTTGCTGTTTGGTGATGTTAATCTTGATAAGAAACAATTGATTATCGATTCGTTAATTGCGTGCATCGATTCGTTCGGTCCTCAGTTAAAGTTATTGTCAGTGACTCTGTGAGATTGTACTAACAATGGCAAACAGGGCTACACGATCTTTCTCTTCCTCCATCATCCTGATCCTGTATTCCGCTTCGACGCCTTCGTTCTCACCAATCGATGAATTTCTGTCCAGTGGATGCTCCACCGCGAAGGAGAGATAACGCAAATTCACCAATTGTTGTAGTACACTATGGGCGAAATGATGTAGAAGTGAACTGCCTTGCGTGAGGGAGATCAAAAGCTCTCGTAAATGTGTAAATTGTGTCATTGATAGAGACACGGCCAAGAGATCAATCGGTTCAGTCAAAGTCAAATACAACGAAGTGAGTGTTGAAGGTAAGAAAGGAAGGACATCGATGACTGAGGGTGAAGATGGATAATACCAGAAGCTAGTGATATGAGAATATTCTTTCAGATGTGTATACAAAGAGTGAGAGATCACTGATTGTACTGCTGACGAAGCAGCCTGAAATGCATCGTCAGACTGCTTCCATTCGATTGATCGAAAACATGCACGATGTGCAGGACCAATATTCGGTGCATCAATTCGATGATCAAAACTAGTAGACAACTTCTCATGAGGAAATGTTGATGGGTGTAATGTCACATTCCTCCATGCATGATTTACTCTCGCTGTCAAACTCCATTGATACAGTGATAAGAATGATATGACATGTGCAAGAAGATCAGTATCGAAGCACGTGTTGCGACTACCGATACATAATACATCTGGCGGCATCTCATGTTCCACAATTTTGTCACATTCACCTTCAGCTTCATGTCCGATCGCTGCAAGTTCTGATGCACTCTTCTCTTCTTGTGTTGGTGTGCTGGTTGGGACATTCCGTTTGTTTTAAATTAGCTTTTCTCAGTGGTGAATTGGAAGAGCTTTTGGTCGTTGTTCACTTTGGTGCGGAGAAGAGGGGGAATCACTCGACGACCTCAATTATGTGATGGAGCAAAGCGTCCCTCAAGATTTGGCTCATTCGTACCGTTACCCTTGCTAGCATAATCATTCTTGCAATATCCCTTAGACGCCGAACGGATCAGGGTGATCCGCGCTCAACTATGCAAGCCAGGCACAATGTGAATGATGTTGAAAATGCTCAACTTTGTATGTGTTAAGTTGTTCTGAGTCTGTTCTTTCGCACAATGATGCATTCAGTCCATGTCACACCCATTCACCTCTGCATCATGCAATAGGCAGAGAGCGACATTCCCGCTGCATTTCCTTCATTTCTTGTTGTATTCCACGGGCTGTCGTTCTCCCTTTCACGGAGCATAATCAATTACCAGTGAGGTAACATGCTCAATGATGCAACTTGAAGAGAGGAAACTCAGATGTGTCATGTCACTGCAGGAAGAAGGGAAATAGGAGGAGAGTGAAGATTGTCAATGATTCACATCTCAACACAGCAGGACGCCGTTGAATTCGCTGATTGTACCCTCTCCGTAAAATACTCACCTCAGCGTATTCATCCATGGATGTGAGAGTAATTGATGCTATCTCACCATCGAATGACACCACCTCAAATGCAAAAATTTGACCTGTTTCTCAATCTCCATTGAAATTGTCGATGGTGAGTGTGCGCTCATGCGCACCGAATGCAACACGCAGATGGCATGATTGAATCATACCTGAGACGAGGATTAACAAGTGATGTCGTTGGTTCAGTGCGACCGTGAGTGTGCTGCTGAGGAGGACAGAAATAGTGATGTCAGAGAATGAGGTGGGAAATCGGTTGATGCACCACAGCGGACACAACATGAATCCTCACAAGTGACACACACACAGTTGTGCCACTCGACACTCACCTCACATGCGTGCAACTCACCTGATTGTGTTGCGTGTTGGTGGTGCACGGGTGCGAGGAGCAGGATTTCGGTGTTGACAGATTCGGACTGCTGTCTCACTCGAGAGTGCATGATTTCATTTCATTTCCACACCACGCAGTGTGTGAAAGACGTGTCGACAGCATGAGTGCCTGCGGACAGCAGCGAGGTGCCTGCGATGTTGTGTGAGCGAAAGCAAATTTTGAAAAATTTATTAACAAGGCAAACGTCTAAGTTTTATTCGAATATCGACCGACCAGATCTGTTTGACTAGTAGTAAAACGGTTAGCAAGGATAGACGTAAACTGTAGATTCAACGAAAGACGAGAAGGATGTTTCGCGGGAAAAGGTGTAACGGTTTTCTTCGAGTCGCCGCGTTGAGATCATACAGAGAAGTTCAGGAAAGAAAAACAATATAAAAAGAGAGAAAAGGAGAGAAGGCGGATGAATGGGGAGGAGGAGGGTGAATTGAAATTGGTAGTGATGTAGTCGATTAGTATGCAGATGTAGATGTTGATGCGTTAGATGTGCGCTTGTTCGAAGTGTAGGATGGAAAGTGAGAAAGCTGTTCGAGGGAGTTGGTGTTGCTGATGGAGTAGATGGAGTGTTCCTGATGTTCTAGAATGTCAGGTGCATCGCATTGTGTAAGTTGATGTCACATTGACCGGTCTGACTGTCTCTTCGCGAACAATCGCGAACACGTTTCACTCCGAGACATTGAAGTGTGACTCACTCGGATCTCGGAATTAGCATTCCGAAGATCCGAAGACGTTCTTCCGCGGTGACACGATCTCTCCTTGTCACGTCTCCACTCCAGTAGCTTCCGACTCCGTCGAGCCGTTCACCATCTCACCTGCCAATATCCTCCTCTCTCTCGTCCAGTACTCCTATCCCTCATCACCGTCGACTACCTGTTAAATCCCGTACTCCTGTACTGATCATTAACAAGGCAAACGTCTAAGTTTTATTCGAATATCGACCGACCAGATCTGTTTGACTAGTAGTAAAACGGTTAGCAAGGATAGACGTAAACTGTAGATTCAACGAAAGACGAGAAGGATGTTTCGCGGGAAAAGGTGTAACGGTTTTCTTCGAGTCGCCGCGTTGAGATCATACCACCCCACACGTAGTGACACTGCATCGAAGATGCGAAAAGGAATTCTAGTTCAGACCGACTTCACCGCTATTCTTGTTTAGTGAACTTGATTCCTTGGAATCCTTAAAACGAACACGATGTCGACTCGGGAATCGGACTGAGCTAGGCACATGTGACAAGAGATATGTTGTCACTTCATAGAGGTGTTCACTGATCTCCCTGCCAGTAAGATGAAGTTGCTCAGGAACCTCTTGTTGTGCAAGTAACGCTCGCGACATTTGTATGTACCTGCTCGTCGACTCTTGAGACTTCCATCTTCCTCGATATCGTACATCCTCAATCGAAGAATGATTGTGTTGAAAGTCGTGAGTTGCTCCACCATGACGGAGGGAGTGTGGTACATAGGATGTCTTCAAACCAAATAGTTGTGATGCATTGCGCATCAATCGGCGGAGTGTATCTGGTGTGAAAAAGAAGATTCTCTCCGTACTGTTTGGTTTCAGGTTCAAATGTTTAATCCAGTAACAAAGAAGATCTGCAACAACAGGATTCTTCACTGATACAGACTGATTTCTGCCTGTTTTTGTCTTTGGTAAACAGATAGCCATGGTACGATGTGCGTGTCCCATTCGCGGATCATTAGGCATGACGATATCACATCGTCTGAGTGATGTTAATTCACTCACACGTAAGTAGGCATCGAATGCTAGTAATAACCCAATCGCTGGTGCATGATATCCTGCACGTGCGAATGAACATGAGAAGATGACCGTGAGTTCCCATGTTATTGGCGGATGAGATACTGATATCTTCACACGCTCCCATCCCTTCAAGCATTGTCGTGAAATGAAGAGTTTGTGTTTGATATCTGGACGATGATACGAGATCGCATGAAGTGCATGCGAGGCGTATGTGAAAGGCAAATCATGATCGTAGCTGTTTTGAATGTATGCAGCCAGAATACGATCAAGTTGATGAGATTTTATGGTTAGAAAGTCGAGGTAAGTCAGTTGCGTTTGTCGTAGGAAGTTGTTGAGTTGTCGTCGGTATGCTCTGAGAGTGGCTGAGGTGAGTGCGAGATCTTGAAGCGGTAAACGCTTCATCAGGATAAAATCACTAGGTGAGTCTGTGCTCATCATGATGTGTGTGTCTAATAAGCGCTCGACTGGGTGCATCTGCTGGATTCACTGCAGACGGTATCCAGCCTGGCAGGAGCGACAACCCACCAGCCAGTAGCAGAGCACTAATCTTACGCATGATCAACAACAACTTCGGACTACTAGTCCTTCCTTTCCATAAAGTAAAGTATGATACAGTTGAATCAAGTAATAACAGAATCCGAGATGACGGTGCGGATGTGTACGACAAGATCCAGTGTATAGCGAGGAGCACTGCACGAAGTTCTAGTGCATTAATGTGCTCTTCAGCACGCCATGGTTTCGATACAATTGTGCGCCACGGTGCGCTGACGATGTTCGAGTAGACAGGTTCAAGCATTGAGTCCATTTTGGAATTGGAAGGATGACCATCCTGATCCCTGATACTTTGAGCTAGTACTTGTTGGATCGCCATTCGTCGACTTGAGCATAGTGGCCAGAGGTCTCGCTCAAGTTCTGGTGTAAGACGAAGTGACATCACACCTGCAGCCTGCATTGATGCATCTGTTGCAGCTACGTGCTTGAAGTATGGTGCATCAAGACTGACGTGGAGTAGAGGTAATAGCCGAAGCATTGTCGCTAACTCACACTTGACACTTTTCCAGGGTGTGAAATTTCGCCCACGAGCAACTTCACAATATCGGTAGACATGTTGACATATCGAGAGAGCGGGTCTGCGTAACAACATGATCCATGTCCATTTCCCCATGATATGTGACAAGGTTGTACCTGAGAGATGATTTGCGTGTAGGGCAGAAAGAGTGACGTTGGCTAAGGATCGTTGTGATTCAAGTGGTAGGGATATGGTACGAGTAACCCCATCAATCTCCAGACCGACAACTTTTACTTTCTCACTTGTTGGCATCACCACCTTCGACTGTTTGACAACAAATCCTGCTTGCTTGTATGCGTTAAGCACCTTCGTCATGGTTGATTCAGCAAGAGACTTATTAAGTGTATGAAGAAAGAAATCATCAATGACGATACTATGAAGTACTCGATCATTGGTGACATGAGGTGATGTGAGTGAGAGGATATGATCTTCAGGACGTAGTGCATTTGACCTATAAAGAATGTTTTGGTGTACGTGTTGCGCTATCAGCACACTGTGTGACCATCCCATTGCTAATGTCAAGCAGCATGGATAGAATGCATGAGAAGAGGGATCAAGACCACATTGTTGAAGTTCTTGAGGATTGAGCGGTGGAAGAGCGAAGAATTCGCACAGCCACTTTGGGAGGCCAAGATGGTGATAATAGTTTGATAAATCCGACTTTGCTGTGTACATGACTTGATTCGGTGGTACCATCAACTGTACGAGATGCGAAGGATTTGGAATCTCAACGTGAGGGGGATCGACAAAGAGACGATTCATTGGTCGTGCATCAATAATAAGTCGATCCGTCTCCGCATCTTTTGCTACAGCAAATACTCCATTGATTGCTTTTGGTGTCGATGTGAACCCAACCATACCTTGTTCTAGTAGTCGTTTGATGAGTTTGACATATTCACTTCGAGTACCGGCAACACGTGGACGAGGTAAAGGTTTTGTTTGATGCAAAGCTAAAACTTCTGCGGGAGGACGAAGAAGTTGATGAGATGAAGCCTGTGAATAGGTTTGCGCCATGGAGTGTGGTAATACATCTAACATGGGAACAATATTAAGATGATCGGGAAGGGAGACTCGATCCGCGATCAGAGGTACGACTGTTGCATCCGCCGATGAATGCGAGGGAAGAAGAGAAGAGAGGGCAGGAGTTTCTGAAAGATATCCTGATTGACATTCCATCGTTGATACAGACCGATCTTGATTCTGTGTTGTTTTTGAGTCAGCCGTATTCTTACATGATGGCCTTCTGTCAATAAATAAGTTGGCGATAACGGGATCTGCCAACACATCTGTTATCATGTCGCTGACAGGCCTATGATAATGTTTAAACCTATCGCGTGTGTTGAGAACAGAATATGAACAGCATCGGCTGTAAAGGAACTGAACAATGCGGTGTTGAGAAAAAGAAAATGAAGAAGAAGTGGGAAGAGAATGTTTGTCTGGTCGTGATATCGAATAACTGTCATTATAATACAAGGGAGATGAAGTGGGAAGGGAAGGGAATGATTTGGAGATAGAATACAGGCGATTGAGAGCAAGAATACAATCGTTCGTCAATAATGTTCTCAGACGACGACGACGATGTCGCCCACGGATTCGTGCTGAGAGAAGACTGGATGGACGCGCGACTGGTGGTAAGAATGGTAATGGGAATAGCCGAGCACAATGGTGACGATTGGTAACAGCGTCATCCAGTTCGAGTAAATTCACGAGCGCGCTGGACCACGCCCTGACGATGAGCGTGATCCTGACGCAGAAGGAGTGCGTTGAGCACTTGTACCACGAGAATTATTCCTATTATATTCCGAACCTTGATTTCTTTGAGAGGAATAGGGTTCATCTCGATAGCGACGACCACCGCGACTTGAAGAATATCCAGAACCCGATTCCGAATACTGACCACTTGAAGATGATGATGATGAAGCTGACTTCTTAATTGCCTGCTCACGATGTACTGCTTTCAATGCAGAAGCCAAGAAGAATTTCGGTACGAAATTATTCATCTCATACGACGTTGTCAGCTTGCTACACACCTCAAAATTCCCTGTCAGTATTGCTGTCTCAAGTCCACCAAGCCGACGAGTGGCATGCTCTAATGCCTCGTTGATATCACGACGTACGAGTGCATCTATGATGCGAGTGAGTGCCAACATTTCCTCTTTCGTGTGCATATTCATGTAACGTAATTTTCGTTGCTGATAGTCGGGAATCTTTTGGAGACGATAAAGATCATTGATTGGTGTTGGTCCATGATTTCCTGACACCTTGTGTGCATTTTCGATCCATTCTGTTGCGAAGTCTAGTCCAACTCCCGATCTCATCAATTCCCTTTTCAGTTCTCTTGAATTCATGCGACCATCCCGATAAGCTGGACCAGGCGAATCTTCTTCCAACTCATCTTCTTCACTCTCATCACTCGGATAAAGTTCGGCATGATGATAAAGTGAAGGTCTGGACGATGATGATATTGGAGGATTGAGTGTGACGGTCATTGGTGGTACTGTAGTTTGTTGCACTGGAAATGTTGTGTACGTCACACTTCTGGTTGGTGGTCTCGAAGATGTTGTTCGAATCGGTGCAGCCGCGATTTCAGTGGTTGCCGTTACTGATGGCAAATGATCACTCACTGGTGGAATTTGAAAAGCAAGATTGATTGCATTCTTTGCGTGATTGACACTTGAACTGGACGCGACATATGTTTCGGTTTCGGTCTCAGTCGGCGCAGTCGTTGGTGAAGGTGGTCCTTTCTCTGGTGGTGTCGTTCTCAATTCCTGCATTCGATCGCCAATCTCATCTACTCCTGATACATTTGGATGTTCCTGTGCCTCCTTTGCGATACGATCGACGATTGCTAGACGAAGTGAGTTCAGATTCTTCGACGACAACTTCTTCGCATTCGATGGTAATGGAATCCTGAGTGTGTATGCCATCAGGCGAAGATCATCTTCGGTTTGTTGCGATATGATGTTCGTGAGTCCAGTGCCATCACCGTGATGCCAACTGTAAGCCATTGTTGCCACGACATTCCTATCCGCTGATATCAATGATGCAATCTGTTCTGATACCGTCATATCCTTCCATGCCACACCTCGTATCTTCGTCCCTAATGACATCAGTCGAAACACTATTGCCTCAGTCGCAGCAAGGTCACCACCATTCTCATCCACATAATCAGTTGCCACACTCGATGGTAATTGAGGAGCCGTCTGGCTTGGACTTGTACTTCTGGTTCGACCGTGACGTGCGTGCATGACCTGAGAAGATGCGTATTGATACTAATGAAGTGAAGTGATGTCAAACTCGAGAGTGATAGGTTGACCAGGTTGAGATGCTGAGAATGAATTGTACCTGATACTAATCGCGATGTGATGCACTGAGATGCGTAGTTCACTCAACCCAAGTAGGAGAGGGTAGTGCGTGAGTGTAGCAACTCAGATGCTAGTAATTGAATTGAAATTGGTAGTGATGTAGTCGATTAGTATGCAGATGTAGATGTTGATGCGTTAGATGTGCGCTTGTTCGAAGTGTAGGATGGAAAGTGAGAAAGCTGTTCGAGGGAGTTGGTGTTGCTGATGGAGTAGATGGAGTGTTCCTGATGTTCTAGAATGTCAGGTGCATCGCATTGTGTAAGTTGATGTCACATTGACCGGTCTGACTGTCTCTTCGCGAACAATCGCGAACACGTTTCACTCCGAGACATTGAAGTGTGACTCACTCGGATCTCGGAATTAGCATTCCGAAGATCCGAAGACGTTCTTCCGCGGTGACACGATCTCTCCTTGTCACGTCTCCACTCCAGTAGCTTCCGACTCCGTCGAGCCGTTCACCATCTCACCTGCCAATATCCTCCTCTCTCTCGTCCAGTACTCCTATCCCTCATCACCGTCGACTACCTGTTAAATCCCGTACTCCTGTACTGATCAGAAAACTCTGTGGGCGCTTCATCATTGTATGCTCGTGCACCACCCACAGTGCCTCTCTACCCTCCAAACCACGCTGGTGCACACTTCTAGGTCAGTTACTAAGTGACTAGCGAAAGAAGTGAGCGTCAACATCACTCCATCATAGTGCACCAGCGTTGGACAGACGAACACATTAATTTTCTCCTCCTTATCCTCCCTTAAAGGTTTACTCTCTCTTACGTTCAAGAGCCAAACCAATTCACTCATTCGAATGAGTGTTCTTGGCACGTGAGACAAACAGTACTTTTCGACCGCAACGGCGCTAATTGACCAACCCTGCTCTCACAGCCGCTCCCAAGTGCGAAATGAGCGAGGTTGAAGGTATTCAGGCATCGCCGCCACAGCAAGCTGGGCTGCATCACCCTCTGATCGTACAGCTACCAATCAACACGACAGCAGCGTCCGTACACTCGTCTCTGATAGTCGATCTACTCGCACACACGATATCATACTTGATACTAAATGAATGGTGTCAATCTGCGCGTGTGAATCATGCATGGCGAAATGCGACATTACGCCCATCAGCATTTCCATACGGTCATACCTCGAACATCAATGTTGCAGATTTATCTCCTCGTGTTGGTCTACTTCATCGTGCATGTATTCGCTCATTAATCTTTAGCCCAAAAAGTTGTACTCTAGCAGCTGAATTGACTCAGTTGACACATTTGCAAAGTTTTCATTGCTTCTCCTTTGGCAAACTCGATCCAAAGATCGCATTGTTGATCGAATCATTGACTCAGATTCATCCTCAACTTACAGAGATTCGGATCATGTCTTGGACATCACCTGCAATAGAATCACTGACGCGAGTGAGATCACTGAGAATATTGGAATTGCGAGTTACAGAAGGAAGTGAAGAACTGACAGTAGCATCTTATATCTTACCTCAACTGCATGATCTGACTCACTTGGAATTAACGATTGAAAAACCGAAAGACATGATGAAATCAGGCAGTGCAAAATCATCTGCAGTTCTTTCGCAGGATTTGACAACAATCATCTCAACTATATTCTCCTCACCTTCACTCACCAGTTTGCGTAACCTGAAAATCTATTTAAATACACATGTAATGTTAGGTCTGATGTTCACTCAAACGCTCCCTCATCTCACAAAACTTGTTCTTCATCCAAGAATACACCAAGATGTCACTGAAAATGAATTACGTCAACTTGCTCGACTGACTGATCATCTACCATCATTAACTGATCTGAGTCTCAGTTTCTGGGGAGCAACAGCAATTTCATTCACGCCTCCTATTAGGCGCGTCTTGATCGATTCTCTTCTTGCAATTACTCACGTCATACCTCATTTGATATCATTGTTTGTGAGTTTACGTGGTGCTAATATCCGAGTAGTAGCTGAGAAAGATAAAATTCCTGCAGCCGATATCTTATTGCTTCTGAGACATTGTAATCGTCTGGAATCATTCTACTTCGACAATTTTTCATGGGAGCAGGATTATGTCTTCACTCAACAGATTGTATTGAATCGGTTTCTGCCGATGATAAAGAATCTCCAAATATCATTTGAGGGATTAGATTCATCGAGTGCGAGCAAAATGGTTGAATTGATCACACAACATTACACTCATTTGGAATACTTAGGTATCCGCCAACTACCACGCTCACTCATTTTCTTACCACCGAGTAGTTCATCCTTTCTCTCAATACGAGATTCTTATCCAAAATCACGCATGATTGTTAGTGTTGGTGCAATTGATATTGAAATGCAATTACCTGGATTATTGCGTCTTTTACCTCTGATTGATACAATTCACGTTGATGTTGCACAATTACCGGCACATCGATTGTTTGAATACGCACAATATCGTGTGCTTGCATTAGCAGAATTGAAGCGACCTCAATTGAATCAAGATGACAATTTCTATTCTCAACCTTTACTCTGTGGTATGAAAGAATTTGATTTGACATGGTTTGATAATGAACCTGATATAAAGTCTGAGTCGATTCTTAATGTACTACCAAAACAATATCATGAGTATTATCATCTTGGCACTTCCTTATCACAAAAGTCACCAACTGATATTGGTGGTGTCAACGATCTATTAACCTCACATGGATGGATGTTTGAACGTGTCAAATATTGGAGATGGCGATACAAATCGATTGTACTATCGAAAGAGAAAGTCAACACGAGTAATCTCGACTTATCGCCATTTTTAGTCTTCTCTCGTGACCATCAATTTACCTATCGATATGCAGACGATCCGACACGAAAGCAAGAATTTGAAGCGATGAGAAAGAGATTGAGAGATCGAATCCATGAATTGAAACAGTAGCAGACGTTGGAGTCACACAGAGTAGCAAGGAACAGCCGCACGCAGCACCTGACGGAATAGCAATAACCAGCAGCAGAAACAATCAAAATCGATCAAGGAAATATTTTTTGCAATCGTCACAAATTAGGCACCACCCTGATCTGAAAAATGTTGCAAAATGTGTGAATTGCAATGGACTGTGTGCTCATCTGACACATGACAATGAACATCTATTCCGACATGCTCACAGGATGACCAATCTCGCTCAGGTGGGTCGTCGATCACATGGATGATGGTGGAAATGCTGCAAGTATCGATACGAGAGGATTGAGTGCACCAACAGCGAGTAGAAGTTTGTGTGGGTGAAAGTGCAACGCTGTGACAGGACCAATACGATGTCCCATAAATCCTTTGTGATATTTCAATTTCGTCACAGTATTACCTGATTGTGCACCACGATCCGATTTAAAATCACCAATTCGTACAACCTGCTTTCTTGATCCAGCTGCAAATAGTGGTGCATGATCATGTACAGCTAATGCATCTAATGGAACCTGTTTCTCAAATCCATGCATTGTTTGAATATTTGTTGTTGATGTTGTAGATGAATAATTATAATCCTCTGAAGAATGGGATAACATACGTGTATCACAGGTATGAATCTCACCATTCACACTTGCTGAGATCAACTCCCCATCCAATGTATGATCATTTCCACCTCCATACTTCTGTGATCGTACACTAACAATACTTGTCTGATGACGAGACACAGTATGAATCTGATGATTATCAACTCGCAAATCAAATAATCGTACGACACCATCACCACATCCTGTAAAGACGATACTACCATCTGAGACAGAACAGATCGAGGAGACATATGATTCACTATCAACTGGTAAATCCAGGACACATATCTCACGTTCAACATCCCATACGCGTATGGAATCAACAGGACCAGCTGCAAGTAAATGTCCCGTCTCTTGTTGCCAATCGAGAACTAATCCTACACCTGACGAACGTGGCATCGATCTCACCGCTAACCATGCTGAAACAATCTCAGGTTGTTGTGGTAGATGAACATTTCGCCATAAACGTACGACACCATCATCACTTCCTGCGAGGAGTAAACTTTGATGTTGTTCATTGATCCAATTCACACTGGAGATCTTGGTTCCACGTGCATTCTCGTTACTGAATTGTGTAATACGCTCGAATTCCTTACAATCCCATAATGCAATCTGACGTTTCTCTGCGACGACGAGCATGTTCTCGAATGGATGAAATAGTAATGCGGAGACTTGCTCAAATCCTGTATTCAACGCAGAGATTTGATCGAATGTACCACGATCATTCGTATCGTAGAAATCATTACGAATCTGACATGCAGAATGAATGAGATCGGAGTTACGTTTCGCTCGCCAAGATGTGATGAGGAGATGTTCGAGGATCGAATCAGCGTTACCGACTTCGGATGGGAGACTGCTGCCACCATTTGCTGCTCCATTCGCACCACTAGCGCCACCTCCTGCGCCACTTGATCCTCCCACCGCTCCGAGCGGTGCAATAAAGTATTCACACGCTCTCGCATAGATACTCGTACTTGGTATGACAGGTTGAAAGAATGACGGTGTAGAATCGGAAGCGGAATCGAACGTGAGTCGGGTTCCCATGATACGCTTCTTTGTGGCGGTGGTCTGAGGTTCGGTTGGTACGACAGCGGAAGATGACGGTGTCGGTGCAGGAGTAGCATGATGTCGAGGACTTTGTGCTGGTGAAGTTGAAGCAGATGTTTTCGGTTGTACAGGAGAAGCAGCACGTGTGGATGATCCACTACCACTACCGCTTTGTGTACCACCAGCGGAAGGTGCGGTGAGTGTGTTGGAAGATGATGTGGTTGATGTGTTGGAAGTAGTGTTGTTCGCATTCGCGTTCGACTGCATCTGTGCCAACACACCTCCTGGAGGTCCTTGTGTCGGTGTCGGATGTGGCGGTGGAGGTTGTGAGTCAATCTCACTCGCTGGACGCGATCTCGGTCTCGTGACAATCGTATCAAATCCTGGCTGTTGTGTCATTGTCGATAACGAGCCATCACTTCTTCCACGTAAATGAGGAGGCATGCCACTTGCTCCATTCGCATCAACAGAAGGACGTGCAGAACTGACATTCGATCCTGTACCACCACCTGTTGTCTGCATATAAGAGGCTTCACCATCAAGTGTTGCTTCAGGAACAGCATGTAACAAGCCGATATTTGAGGAGATGAGAGGTGAAGATTGGAGTGTCGAGAGAGATTGTTGATATTGTTGTTGTTGCTGTTGTTGCTGTGAATGTGCTTGTTGACTCAACAGTAATAATCCACTCGTACCAACAGATCTCGCAATCATTTTCCTCAACTGTAGCGCAACCGCTGCAACACTCGGATAAGGATCGTGTGATAGTGTTCGGATGACACGCCAGAGAAGGAGGCGCTGATTGTAGAGGATAGTATCTTGTGTAGAGAGACCACTTGGACCTGCATTGCTGGAGTTCAGGGAAGAAGAGGAAGGTGTATTCACGGCAGAGTTACCTGCCGACCCGACAAGATTTCCTGCACTCTGTATCCTTGATATTCCTCTCGCGGATGTGTACGGTGATGCCGCGGGTGTTGTAGCAGATGATGCGGATGCAGAGTTGTTACCAGAGTTAGTTGCAGCAGAAGCAGAGGATGGTGCAATACTCGCATGTCGTGTGGAGATACTCATGTGTGTCTGATGCTGTTGCTGTTGTTGCATCTGCGCATTCGATGGTGAGATCAACCCAGCTCCCGAGCCAGGTGCATTCCATCCTGTGACATGAAGTGGACTCATTGGTGTCATGCCTGGTATATGATGTCTCGGTGCTTGTGTCGACATCATTGTTGGTGAGAGCGAGATCGCTAAGCCACCAGCAACGGAAGTACCGACTGGACCGGCTGGCGAGCCGGATGGGAGAACGGATGTACCGGAGGTTGGTGGGAGAGAGAAAACAGAAAGTGATGTACGGAGTGAGGGTGATGCAGCAACACTATTCGCACCAGTACCACCGCCAGCACCCGCTGATGACATCGATGCTGCAGGAAGTGCAAACACACCTGCACCTGGACCATTCGGATACATCATCAGTGGAACAGGTGGCGATGCTAAAGGACTAGCTAATGCATGTTGAATAGGTGATGGTGGAACTGTACCGGTTGCTTGTGACGAAGAGGAAGCATCTTCACCTAACATACGATCATGTGCAAGACATACAAATTCATCCTTTTGACTTTCTACTAATTGTGCTAGTGCGAGGACGAGTTCTTCTCTCACCAAGGTACTCGCATCAACAACGAGTTGTGAGAAATTCTTCGCAAGAAGTAACTCAGTTGAATCACGATCCACACCGGATGATCCAGAATGTTGTGGTGTCGTCGGATCATCTTCTCTTCCATCTTCATGTAATGTACCTAAAGTACTTCTTGATACAGATGATTCACGCTCTGTACGTGAAGTAGAATATTCATCTGCACCATTCCGCGAGTTCGAGTTTGGTGCTGACATGAATGTTCCAAGTGCAAATAACGCAGCAGCACGTACTTCCGGTACAGGATCAGCTATGATTGTACATAGTTTCTCTGGAATTCCTCTCTGTGTCGCTTCACTACGTGCATCCGAGTAATCTTGCCAGAGTTTTCCGAGGAGGAGACAGGACCATTTACGGAGGGAAGGTGATTCGGAATCGAGTAAGCCTGCTGCGATGACGAGGCCGTTTGCACGAAGCACGGAGCGCTGTCCAAGGGGATAAGTATCGCATATCGCACTCAGAATAAAACAAGACATGATCTTCGATCGTTCTGGTACGAGGGGAACAGGTTTGGCTGGTGCTGCGGATCGCTGTCCACCAGAAGGTACAGGTGCAACAGGTTGTACACTCGGTGCTGCGAGATGTGCGAGGAAGTATGCTTGATGTCCTTCTTTCACGAGATCAACTTGTACACTTTTATCTAATGCTATAATCCTGGACCAGATGAATACTAACACCTCTCTCAAAGGTAAATCAGGTGATTGAAGGAGTTTAAGTAAATAATTAAACATACCGACAGAGAGGACATAATTCACTGCTTGTTGTCCTCTTCCTAAGTATCGCGCGAGGAGAATAAGTGTACGACGACGATGCACTTGTGAGAGGAGTGATTGCAGCAGAATAGGCAATTGTATAGGTGGATTCAACTGTGCTTCCACTTCCTTCGTATACTGTTGAATACCTCCACCAACATCAAGCCATACTTCGAATGCTGTGAGGTGTTCAGTGAAGAAATTGATATGCTCACGAGGGAATTTCGCGAGGGATGCAGCGGAAGGATCGGAGGAAGAGGAGGAGGAAGGTGCGGGTGTGGATGATGGTGATGGTGCAGACGATGCTGCAACACTGACAGATCCGCTTCCACTACCATTCGAAGGCACGCCACCAGGTTGAACAAAGTTTAAATATTTATCCAGACTCAGTAGATATTGTTCCAATACTAAATCCCAACTTGCCCACAGTGGATGTGATGCAATCAGAGCTTGATTCGGTAATGCAGGTGCACAAAAAGTTGTACAATTATAATGTGATAGAATTCTCGTCGCGAGGAGAAAGTTTCGCAATAAACTCGGTAACATAACATCGACACGAAATAACTTCTGAAATAGTTCACGTGGAAACAGATTCCATGCAATCGTATCTGTGATAGCAGTATAAATCCAATTCAACTCTCCCAATGGTGTTTTCTTATCTGTCAATTTCCCTGGAATTTTCTCTAATAACTCTTCATAAGCACCTGGTTTCGATATGTGTGAATCGAAAGTCGTCTGTGAGAGGAATGAGGTGGTTGCAAAGAATTTCAATGCGATTTTGAGAGGAGTTGTGAGACAGGAGGTGAACAGATCCATTGGGAGATGTGGATGGAGTGGAAGGGATTGATGCAAGGAACATGCACCGAGGAGAATGGAATCGGAGTAATCGGGTGTGATGGTTGGGGGGATCGAGGATGAGGAGGAAGAAGAAGCAGCATTCGTTGATCCAGCAGCTCCAGAATAATCAAATGCATGTGATGAAGTGGAAGAAGAATTCGAACTCGTACTAGTACTATTCCTCAGATTCTCTTTACTCGCATTCTTCATCTCTTCCTGTTTCCCTTTCATGAAACTCTGATAACATTCCAACAGGGCACCTGCACTCGAACAATCTAAAATAATAATACTCGGTCCACCTAACCATGTCAACAGATCTTCAATATTCAACGGAACATACAATGTATAAGTCTTATCAAAACACCAGAGTTCACCGTTGACTGTCGGTTTTGGCACACCATGTCCGTTGTAGTGGAAGAGGATACGCTCATGCCTAGCGTGTCGTCGTAATGAAATACACATCCTTCGTATCGCACTATCAGTCGGATCTAAAAGAAACTCATATTTCGCTTTCGGTTGTAATCTCGCGTATTGTTGTTGTAATGTATTTCCGATTAGCTCGAGTGATTTGTGTGGTGGTTGAACGACATTAGGATCATGCCAACATTCTAATGTAGCGTATGATTGATATAAGTTGTTTGTACGATCAATTCCAGGCGGATCAGTGCCGATATTCAAACACATACATAATGCAGCAGCGACTATACGCATTTTCGAACCGCTTTCGACTAAGCGCCAGTCAGGGGTGGATGATGAGGAGGAGGAGAAGGAGGAATGTGGTGTTCGGTAACGACTCACCCAGTGACCGGACGGATCTCGTGTACTGTTTTGAATGGGAATGGGAAAGGAAAAAATATATTCGCGAGAGTGAGCATCGATGATCCGACTTCTCGACTCTCTCTCAGCCGCAATCTTTCTGCTTCTCCTTTTCCTTCTCTCTGCTCGACTGACTTCTGAAATCTCTCCCCACTAAAATATTCCTTGCCGATCATATCGAGTTCACTCACATGCTGCTGTTGTTGCTGCTGATTCGCAGGTCCTGCTTGTGATCCTCTCCCGTTCGTCGCTCCTGTCCCATTCCCACCTCCACGTCCGCTATCACCTCGTGCACGATCGTATGCACTGAGACGACGTAATTTCGCTGCAGCTTTCTGACGCTGACTACCGATCATGAGTGGAAGATTTTGGTAGGAACAGCGGGATGGATGAATGATGAATATCAGAGCAGTTCACACAGTCGTCAGTGCTGTCAATGTGGATTTCGTTTTTGGTCGATGATGTTACAATCGCTGTGGTGTGGAAGATTGCTCGAAGAAAGAGACTAACTAAGAGAGGGATCCTGGCACAGTGCTGCCGTGTTCAGAGATTTGCTGTTGTTGTTGTGTTGTGGATCACTTTTTCCTGGATACACGAGACAGTTCGGTTGAACTCACTTGAGCAAATACTCTGGACCTCAGGGTCGGGCGTTGGTTGTGCTGATCACGCTGGTCGTCTCATTTGACGTCTCTCATTCTCACTTTCTTTACGACTGGCATTCGATCTTCGAATGCCAGACTCTTGTTATCGTTACACTGAACGCCTACACATCCGCTCCACCCACTTCACACATTCGTACTACTCTGAAATTTTTAAATTTTAAATGTCAAAAGAGAAGGATGCTAGAATCATTACGATCGGTCGATGCATTTCATGCTCAAGCCAATTATACAGGTATACCATCTGTACTGTATGTCGAACCACATTCATCTGCTGTGAATCATGTTACTCGAAGCGTGAGGTACATCGTGATTTGACACGACATTATCGTGAATGTCATGAAGTGAGACTGACGCCACAACAGAGGGTGATACAGGAATATTTGATGAACCCAGATTTGTATCTTGACCAATATAATCCACCGTGTCGTCGATGTGGTGAATGTCAGCAAGATGCGGTAAATGATCCTTGTCAACACTGCCAAGCATTTTATTGTTCGACAGTATGCCGCATCGAAGATCGTGAGAGACATGAAGAAGCTGATGGCGAATGTGTCAGGTGCATCAAACATCAGCTGGCACCAAATGTATCGGCAGTATCAATTCGTACTTCGATACTGATACCTGATCTTCTTGCACATGTCATATCATTCTTATCACTGTATCAATGGAGTTTGACAGCGAGAGTAAATCATGCATGGAGGAATGTGACATTACACCCATCAACATTTCCTCATGAGAAGTTGTCTACTAGTTTTGATCATCGAATTGATGCACCGAATATTGGTCCTGCACATCGTGCATGTTTTCGATCAATCGAATGGAAGCAGTCTGACGATGCATTTCAGGCTGCTTCGTCAGCAGTACAATCAGTGATCTCTCACTCTTTGTATACACATCTGAAAGAATATTCTCATATCACTAGCTTCTGGTATTATCCATCTTCACCCTCAGTCATCGATGTCCTTCCTTTCTTACCTTCAACACTCACTTCGTTGTATTTGACTTTGACTGAACCGATTGATCTCTTGGCCGTGTCTCTATCAATGACACAATTTACACATTTACGAGAGCTTTTGATCTCCCTCACGCAAGGCAGTTCACTTCTACATCATTTCGCCCATAGTGTACTACAACAATTGGTGAATTTGCGTTATCTCTCCTTCGCGGTGGAGCATCCACTGGACAGAAATTCATCGATTGGTGAGAACGAAGGCGTCGAAGCGGAATACAGGATCAGGATGATGGAGGAAGAGAAAGATCGTGTAGCCCTGTTTGCCATTGTTAGTACAATCTCACTCCATCTTTCGTCACTAACACGCTTATCATTCACTTCGTATCGGTACAGTCTCTCTCAGATCCTTGCATCACATCATTTACCTCACATCACACATTTAATACTAAATGAGACACTTCGTGAGGACACACCCGATGCTGATCTGATTGCATTCACGCAACTGAATCAATGCTTTACATCAGTGGCGTCATTTGCCATCACTGTATCGTTCACCGAGTCCTTGCTGTTTGGTGATGCCCATCGCAAAAAGAAACAGTTGACGATTGATTCATTCATTGCGTGTATCGATTCATTCGGTCCTCAGCTGACGTCACTGTCAATGATCTTGCTTCGTCATCAACAACCAAGTGATCAGGATGATTTCTTTGAAAACGACTTTGAACTTGATCTCAAACAGATCGAGCGACTTTTCACTCGTTGTGCATCATTGAAATCACTCCTCTTTCATAATATGGGTTCACCTTTCATAATTGAGGAAGAAGTTGCAATCCTTGCAAGATTGACACCAAGAATCAAGAAACTTCGAATCATGCTGAACGATGTATCTACAACAATTTCAGCGATGTTGGAATCACTGATGATCAATTTTCCTGGGTTGGATACGCTCATTCTCCATTCGAACCTCAATGAATCCTTGTTGCTCTCACCTCCCTCACATGAATTTCTCTTATTGCGTGATTCCAATTCATTACCCACTCTTCGAAATGTGACGCTCAAGGGAATTGATCTCGAGACACAAGTACCTGCACTTCTTCGCTTATTGCCACGTATTGATACATTGCAAATACTGAATGGCTCAATCTCACCATGCCGATTATTTGAGTACGCACAATATCGTCCACTTCTCATCACAGAACAATTGAATGAATATGAATCACCAGCTGATATCAACCATCTCATTACGGTCACAGACGAACAGCTGACAGACTGGCTCGATCAAGGTGACGATCTCAATGAGCTGATCTCAGTTGTGTCGATCGTGGCTGCATCACCAATATTCACATCATCGAATTTAGACGAGTACTATCTGCAAGGTCGTAAGTTGGCATCACAGTCTAACAATACCAGCAACACCATCTCAGCTTCTTCGCCCTCCTCTTCACTCTCTTCTCCACCGTCATCATCATCTACACTAGACTCTCACTTTGTTGCTGATTCCGCTGCTGGTGGTCCTACTGCGGTTCTCAGTACTGAGATTAGATTTGAATCACACGGATGGATGTTTTCACGTGTTCGTACATGGCACTGGCAGGGGATCAAGCTTGATGCATCTGCACGGGAAGCACCAATAGCCATACCCATCGCCCTTCCACCTGCGTTTGCATTCTATCGTGATCGTGCATGGCTACAAGTTGATCCGTCGGACATATCAAAGAATAAGGATGTAGCACGAATATACGCGCGACTTGATCGACGTGCTCGTGAGTGCTATCCAGTTGATTCTTTCTGGGACTAAGTAAGGCAAAAAAGCTCAACAAAGGGAAGAATGTCACAGCGGCAGGAAGTGGTAGTGGATGTCCACACATGTAGCTTCACTAGCACAACCGACAGCAGCACTCTGATACGAATATTCATACGATCACTGTATTAACCTCACCTACGCAGCAACGTTGTTGTGCTTCATCGCTCACCCGCAACGACAAACAGCAACACACAACCAACAGCGTTCTTCTTCTCATCCTCTCCATCCTTCTTATACCCACACATCGACATTTGTGATATTGTTATCCATAGCATATATTTTATCTCATAACTTCACAACCTCTGTTTCACTTTCTCAATATTGGTGACTGAATGAAATCCAAGCAGCGGATTCAATTTTCTCTTGTCCATGTCAAATAGATACCGACATTCACACCAATAATACCAATCAATAGCCAGACATGCGGAATGGATCTCCAATCTCTCCAACGTGTAGAAATGAGTTGAGAAGGAAGTTGGAGATATAAATCGTAATATGGATTACGCGAAGTATGACCAGTAAATCGAAGATGAGAAGTAGCGATGAGAATGATGAGCAGAAGCAGCAGCAGCAGAGGCAGAAGAGGCAGCAGAGAAGATTTGAGGTTGAAAGAGTGGATCGTGAGACTCACTGAGAGTAACGACAGCAGAAGATGAAGATGAGAGTGACTGAAGTTTTGCACTTTGATGATGATGAACAACAACGAGTGAAGGATGTTACACCAGTCAGAGGCGAAAGGAGGAGACGTCGGCAGAGCATCGATAAATTGATTGACTGTGCAGCACTTTCCATACCTCTCGAATAATTTGCAGAACCAGGATCAATTGTCACCAAAGTGGAGGAGATATACTGTGCACTCAACATATTTTGAGGACTTCGCAACACTTACCATCATCGTTCTCTCTCTGACCACTTTTCATTTCAATCATCAGACAACAGTAGTGGAGGTTCAAGCAGTGCTGGACCTACTATCCAACACAATGCAACACCTCCTTTTTCTCGCAGACCTGCCTGGTCAAATCCTCCTCCACTCTATCTCTATACAATTCCTGACTGATCGTGATGTTGCATGCGCACTCGGAATTACCTCACACGCGATGATGCGCGTATTACAATCAGGATATTGTGTGAAAGAGTGCATTCCTGTATGGTGTCTGCTGAAAGGAATTGGAGAGGGAACGAAAGAGAAGGAGGAGGAGGAGGAGGAGGAAGTAAAAGAGAAAGAAAAAGTTGATGCAGCAGAAGAGAAATCGAAGAGAGAAGAAGAAGAAGAAGAAGAAAAGCAACAGCCGCAGCAGGTGGAGAACCCAACAACAACAACAACAACAACAACAACAACAACAACGTCCTCCGCATCTTCTGCCTCCTCCTCCTCCTCCTCCTCTTCCTTCAACTCATTCATCGGTCGTGTTGCATCCATCTACCTCACACGCAGCGACACGTTCATAATCAATAACTTCTCCTTCTTCCTTCCTTCCTCAATTACAACAATCGATTTTCGCTTAGGATTGGATGAGAGTGATGAGGATGACGACGATCCTGATGCAGGTGTGGTGAATTTACCGAATGATATTCAATGGCCTCAAGGAATCACAGAACTACGTGGTATCCACTTTTCGAACGATAAACCATTGCGTGATATGAGCTGGCCTTCGAAACTTCAAATTCTTTCATTCATACCAGACAATTCAGAATTGAAATCACCACCACCACATACATCACTCATCGGTTGTTCCTTTCCAGATACATTGAGAGAGATACATGACGTGTATGTAAGTGAAGATGAGAAACTGAACGAATGGACACTACCAGATACATTAGAGAAATTATCATTTCATCCAAGTTATAATCATTCGATCGTCGACTTACATTTACCATCTTCTTTAACCACCTTACAATTTGGTCGTTCATATCAGCAAAGTTTTGTTGGTGTTCACCTCCCTCCTCGGTTAAAAGAGTTGAAATTTAGTCCAACAGAAAGTGAAGAAGGGGAATCTGTCTATAAACAATCCTTCTCTGGTGTCGTATTTCCTGAGACACTTGAACTACTGGATTTATCGATTGAATATAATGAATCCTTCGATGATGTCAAGTTACCAGATGCGTTGAAAGCAATGCGTATCAATACCAACACTTATTCCAAACCTTTTTCTGAAGTCAAATTACCAAAAGGACTTCTAACTTTACAATTCTCGAATGAATTTAGTACTGCGTTGGATGGACTTGTATTTCCGCCAAGCTTGATCAAGTTGGAGTTCGGTGATTATACATCGAAATGGAATCATCCACTTGATAACTTAGTATTTCCTGATTCATTAACATCCATCTATTTAGATGATGCATTTAATCAACCAATTGATCGTGTGAAATGGCCACCGAAACTGAAAGATTTGATGCTCATCGGTGGTCAATTCTCACAATCATTACGTGATGTTATCTTACCTGATACAATCGAAAGATTTTCACCTGGTATATCTTCGATACACGATATGGCAAAATTACCAGCCTCACTTCAACTTTTATTAAGAAGTACTGGTGTTGGTCGGGATGGGTGTCTTCCATTACCTGATTCTCTCACATCCCTTCAACTCTTCTATGATTTCGATGAGCCTCTTTCCAACATCACATTCCCTCCCTACCTACAAACATTTGATTGTCTATCAAGAAAACGTGCGATGGTGTTGAAGCAGGGTATGTTACCGAAAAGTTGTACAACGGTCACCTTGCAAGTCAGCTCACAACTACCGGAAGAGAAGGTGAACTCCGAGAAGGAAGTAGAGGACAAGAAGGGTGAACATCAAGAAGAGGAAAAGGAGGAGGCCACCATTGCTGAACTTCTGCAGCAAGAAGAAGAGAAACCACAACAGAATGAGGAGGAGGAGGAGGAGGAAGAAGAAAAGAAAGGAGTTGATACGGAAGCAAAGAAGGAGGATGATGAAGAAGAAGAAGAAGAAGAAAAGGAGGATCAAGAAGAAGTAGAAGAAGAGCCAGAAAGACCAAGTTGGATTCTTCCCTTCTCTCAACTCTACCTCTCTGACTACATTCAAGAACTGACACTCCAATTTCAACATCCAAAATCAGTGAAATTACCTTTCAAAGACTTGAAGATGCCACGTGATTTACGACAGCTAACAATAAGAGGATTAAATGAATCGATCGAAGGAATACAATGGTCAACAGAATCACCACAACCAATGAAGATTCGCTTCTGTTGGTCATTTAATCAACCACTTTTGAAAGGACATTTACCAGAGAATTGTACATCCCTTCAACTTTCTTCATGGAGTGTTGAACTGACAGAGTTGGTACTCCCAGAGAAACTTGAAAGATTAGAATTCGGATCTTTTCTTGAAGTCGAAGATATTTCGACCTTACACTTGCCAAACACGCTTACCTCACTCACATTCAACTCACGTGTCGAACTTGATGACCTGAAGCTACCTGATTCACTGACTGTATTGAATCTTAATACAAGCGAGTTCGATATGCCATCGGACTTACCTACCTCCTTACCGACATCACTACATACCTTCACATGTGGCTTGGGAAAGGATATGAGGTATCTATCAGGATCTGAATTCAGGAAGCAGAGATTAGGACTTGGACCATGTGTTGTATGTGGTGAGAAGGTAAGGAAGTGGATGATATGTCGTGTATGTAAACAGACTTTTCTGTGTTGTAGTAAGGAATGTCAGAACGTTCATTCAATCAAGATTCGTCACTCTCGTACATGTCGTCCACTGGTCTTGACTGCACAACAACAGAGTGTACAACCATATACACTCAAGCCGAAGTTGTATGATTGGTTAGTTTATCCACCATGTCCTGTCTGTGGTGTTTCAACCTCACCGACGGAGCACAGAAGGGAGAATTGTACACAATGTCGCATGGAATATTGTAGTTATAAATGTCTCGAAGCAGATCGAGAGAGACATGAAGGAGTGGAGGGAGAGTGTGTGCCACAGATGGTACAACTACCAATTCACACAGAAGCGTCATCAATACATATGTCACCGTTAATCATGGATCTACTCGCACACACATTTTCCTTCCTCTCCCGCTATCAATGGAGTCGTGCAGCGTGTGTCAATCATGCATGGCGTAATGCAACACTTCAGCCATCAGCATTTCCAAATCAATGCGTTCGTCGTCAATTCGATATGAATCAACATCAAATCGGAAAATTTCATCGTGCATGTATTCGTTCTTTTGAATGGCAACGTATGTGTATACTTAAGCCTCATTATCTCAATGATTATTCACATCTTCGTTCTTTGGAGTATCGTAAACCTTCACAACCAATTGCGACGAATGAGGTACTACAACAGTTTGCTGAATGCTTTCCTCTGTCGTTGACATCACTCACTTTATATGAAGGTGACTTAATCTCGGTTGGTTCACTCACACGACTGATCCATCTACAGAAGTTGACATTCGAAATCTGTAACTATCGTAAGAATCATGAGTTGTTGCGTACATGTTCAGTTGGACTTGCACAGTTGACTCAATTACATGAGTTAGATATTAGGATGAATCAGAAACCCAGCTGGAATGATGAAGAGGACTCAGTACCAGAGGAAGAGGAATTGAAAGAATTCGAAATGTATGAACGAAATATCGTTCATACGATTACTACAAGACTTCACCTACTTCGTGAACTCGCAATTTCTTCTGATTCACACTGCGTGTGCCATCTCTTTCTTCCCTCCTCTCATTTGATGCCTCACGTCACGAAGTTGTCTATGACATCTCATATTCTAACTTCGACTTCAAATCAGGATATTACTGCGTTCACACGATTAGGTCAGATATTTCCAGCTGTGACTAATTTTTTCGTATATCTGTCGATTTCGAAATCAATTCTATATGATACTGTCCCATTCCGTGAGAAGCGTCAACTCGTCTTCGATTCACTTATCTCTTCGGTCAACTCATTTGGACCAAAGCTGAAATCACTCGACCTTTATGTTCACCAGGATTATAATTCAAATGGTGAACAGGAACTGCCTGAATGGGAAGACCAACGTCCTCGTCTGTCGTCTGCAGAGATTACTCGACTCCTCAGTCAATGTCCTCAACTCGAATCACAGAGTTTCACGAGTTCATTCTCCAGGGAACACAATCTCGAGGTCATTGAACAACTTGCTGTATTGGTTCCTCAAATCAAATTCTTCCGGGTTGACCTTTCGAGCAACGAAAGTTCACAGTATGAATCTGTTCGTGTCTCTGCCTTACTCGAATCAATCACAACAAGATTCCCTCAACTTACATCATTCGAAATCTGCCATGCTGAGAATACAATCTTCGCACCACCGACATCGACATTCCTCATGAGACGTGATTCGATCATCGGATCAAAACTGCGTCAACTTTGTCTGTCCAATATCGACATTGAGACGCAACTACCTGCGATCTTACGACTCCTACCACGACTTGAAGAGTTGGATATTGAGAATTCGACCATGACACTGGCACGGTTCTTTGAGTACGCACAATATCATCCGCTTGTACTGACACAACAGACACATGATCGATATGATACTTCTTACATACCGTATGTCATGACGATGAGTGAATCACATCTCACTGAGTGGATGGAGGATAAGAATGAGTACGCATCTCGGATTGTGAAGGAATCAATTCTCTCGTCATCTGATACGCTCAATACTGATCATCATTCGCATTATCATCGCGGTGTCAAATTATCGCAGCAACCAGCAGTTGATACCGGATTGAATGGACCTGACATATCACACCGATGGATGTTCGATCGAGTACGCTTGTGGAGTTGGGGTGGTCTGACGGTAGAGGTCGATCTGGAGGATGAATCTGTTGTCTCAGTTCCACTCGCCGAGTCGTTCGCTTACTATCGAGAACAAGTATGGACGTATCGACATGCAACTTCGATTTCGCATAGTGATGAATTCGTTGCGACTCGGTGTCGGCTCGCTCGTTATGCACGAGAGTTGTATCCGAGTACACCATACATGTTCGAATCCCCTCGATTATGACGATCTGCCTAGCTTGTTTGTGTTCTCAATCATAGAAAAATGCAGTTTGAACGTCCTTCGGTTGCTCGTTCATTGTGTTGAATGCACTCTACATGTATTTGTCAGATGACAGTGAAAATTCCAGTGTTCCGCTTCACGCTGGTCACACACGACACTCACACATCAAGATTTCCGCTCGATGCTCATTTCACAAAGGAAGAAGATGATTGCAGTTCGAGCGATGAGTGAAACTTGTGTGCAGTGAGCACGCTACTTACATCCAACTCAACGAACGAGCGACGAACTCGATGAAGATAAGAACAGGCAACAGAAAGCAGCTGATTTGTTGGCACTCGATTAACCCTTTGTTGCCCACAGCTTTTTGAGCTTGAAAAAAATTTCTCCATTTCGATTCTCCGATCACAACAGCAGCTCTCACTGCTCCGCAATGCTCTCCCTCACCCCACACACTCGACATGGTCTGTGCTGCATGTTGTTGAGAGAGATAGTTGTGAGATTGCAGTGCGCATCACCAAACAATCTCATTCATTGCTGACATCTGTGCATCCTCTCCTCCTCCTACAGTCGCGTCGGAGCAGCACACGATCGAGACAAGACCCGGTGTATTTTGCAGATGAGCAAGCTGCAATGCAGCTGGAAGCACAAGAGCTCTTGGATGTGAGCCGTGCAATCGAAGCATCACAAGCGAGTGACGAAGAACCCGAGTCACCTGATGAACCTGCACCGCCCGATCTCGATTGCAACAGCGAAGAGGAAGAAGAGGAGAAGCGACCACTACCAGCATGGGTAGAGGAGGTTCATGATGTACGGACACCACCTTTTGACGCTCCAACTGGCAAGCAACACGGAGCACGTCACGCCGATTCACCACTTTCCTTCCTGCAACTATTCCTTACTCCCGGTTTGGTGCAGCAGTGGGTAGACTACACCAACGATTACGCTGAGCATCACGGTGCAGAGGAGGACTGGCATACCACACCTTCAGAGCTATATGCCTTTGTGGGAGTTCACATCTATATGGGTATCTGCACTCTGCCGGAGTGGCACATGTATTGGAGCCGTGATTATCAACAACCTTTCGTTGCTTCTACCTTCCCACGATGGCGCTTTGAACAACTCCTCCGATACTTTCATGTGGCACCATCACCAGCTGCTGCTGCAGCAGCGGACCCCTTATCCCGTGTGCGCCCTCTCATTCAATCACTGCAGCACTCCTTCAAGCGGAATTATCTTCCCGGTCGTGATTTTGCTTTGGACGAAGCGATTGCTGCCTACAAGGGCCGTTCATCAATTAAGCAATACATCCCTTCGAAGCCACACAAGTGGGGATATAAAATATACTGCCTTGCAAGCAACAACTATGTATTGCATTTCGAGGTGTATGAGGGTAAAGCGGAACATCCATCCGCACACGGCGCTACATATGACACAGTTATGCGGATGGTTGCAGGGTACGAAAATCAACAACATGTTCTCTACATTGACAGCTATTTCACATCTACCACTGTCCTTGATGCACTGAAGCAGAAAGGGATTCTTTGCTGTGGATCTGTCAATCGCTATCGTCGAGGATTACCACCAATCAGCAAAGAACAAGTACGTCGACTGGGGAAGGGTGAGTGGATCAAGAGACAACAAGGTGACATGAGCTTAGCTGTGTGGAAGGATCAGAAGGACATCTGGCTACTGTACAACCACACGTCTCCTCTCAACACTGCTACTCTGGACCGTTGGGATGAAACAGGACACAAGGTTGCGATTGGTTGCCCACAGGCGGTGCATGACTATTTCTTCAATGCTCGCTCCGTCGATGTGAGCAACCAGTTGCACTACTCCTACCCTACAGGGAGAAAGGCAATGCGTGCCTGGCCTCGCCTAGCATGGTGGCTCATCGACATGAGCATCGTAAATGCCTTCCAGCTGTGGTCGATTGGGAAGGAAGCTCCGAAGCAGCTCAAATTTCGTGAACAGCTCATGCGTGACCTGGTGAAGTTGTTCGGATCCGATCGGCGTGCGGTGCAGGCAAGCAGAGGAGTCAACTCATCTGTTGCTTTGGCCAAGGAGCACTACACTACTCGCGTCGAAGAGGAGAGAGACTGCGCTGTCTGCAGCCATCAACCACAGCACCGCAAGCGAACGCACTACTTCTGCGCGAAGTGCCACGTTCACATGTGCATCGGCGCATGCTTTGCACGCTATCACGCATGTCCCAGATGAGTAGCATTTAAAACATAGACTGAACTCCTCTTCAATACTCTGCGCTGTTGGGACTCAGAGCCAGCAAATGAAAAAGCCTCGGGGCGAGGCTTGTGGGCAACAAAGGGTTAAAGGTCGGATGGCGTGATAGACGCTTTCAGATGAGTACAAGCTGCATGATGAGCAACATACACCACGTGCGTGCGGCATCAACAGCATTGGGGTACACATCTCGAATCAAGGAGAGTGATCGCGATCCCCGCGATTGCGAAGAGACTTTTGTCGATGCTGTAAATGTTTGCTGTTGCGGTCTCCTCATTAGCTTGTTTGCATCGCGACGTCTGCATCACGACTGCTCCACGCTCGCCTTGTACCTGTCTGCGATTCGTTTGTCAGGAAGTTCTTCACCTCGCCATGCTACCGTGCCACTCTTCCAACTGTTCGCGTGTAATGCCAGCTTCCTCCAACAGTGAATCATCAGGAACTTGAATGAGTGGTGTTGGTGAAGCAGGGAGCATGATAGGATCGAATATACCACGAGTAAGATAATCGCGAATCTGTCGTGCTACAATCAATGCTGCACGTGTACATCGAGGCATACCGTGACCTGAGAAACCAGCGGACACAAACTGACCACGGAGCAACAGTCTTTGAGGTGCAGACACAGAAGAGGTATCAGAGGCATCAGAGGCAACAGATGTCGCAAGAAATCCACCGACAACAGGATTGCAACTCGAAGTAAATCCAAGTATGCCACTCCAAAGATGACTTACAGATACACGATCGTGTGGAATGATCGTCTCATTTTCTTCAATCATCTCACCACCAAGTCTCGGGAATGCCTGGGGTAAAAATGCTCTCAAATGTTCCGAGACATAATCCAACAACGGTTGTTCTGTTTTTTCGACACCAACATCCATACGAGGAGCTAAATAACGACCACCACCGAATACGAGTGAGTGGGAAGGACGTTGAATTAGATAGTCATAGCCATGATGGAAGCCGAGAGATAAACCATGGAAGAGTGGCAACTCAGGAGTAGGAGGAGATGAAACAGTCGCTGGTGCTGCTGCTGCTACTGGTGCTGCTGCTGTTGACGAGGACGAAGAAGAAGATGATGCTGCATTCACTTCTGCTACTGTTGGTAAAAAGACAGGTGTCGTTTGCAGTACATGATTTCTAACCGGAGTGACATGTCCCTTCAGCGCTGGAGCAAGATGACTGACCCACGCATTTGTCGCGTGAAGAACTGCTCGTACTTGTATTGGTCCTCGGATAGTATCAACATGCCATGTTCCATTCTCGTGGCTAGATGGAGATGATATTGCTCTCACCTCTGTATTCTGCCATATCTGTACTCTCTCACCATATCTCTCCTTCAAGATCTTCGCATACACATGAAGTAACTTAACAGGATGAATTGAACCAGCTGGGAAGGTGGTGGAGGAAGAAGGGACGTAGGAGGAGTGGGAGAGGGAAGGAGGAAAAGAGTCGAGAGGCGATGACGCACTTGAATTGGAAGCGCTGGCAGTGCTTGTAAGTTCCGGTTCTCCACTACTTTTCCTCAGACACTTCCAATACTTTTGTTGAATCTCCACACAATCTTGTAGGTCTTTCCGAAATAGATCGGTTCGTTGCTGCAACTTCTCTATCTCACTCTCACCTCGGAGAAACTCTGCTTCTTGTTGTTGTGCATTCTTCGGTAAGGGATCAAGTGGATCACCGAGTAATGCTTTTACACAAGCGGATATACCTTCACTCACTGCATTGATATCATATCCACCTTCTAATGCCATCACAATACGTCCATGTGATACTGAAGCAGACAATAATGCCGTCAAATAACCGAAACATTCTGGTGAGACTGCCATTCCACCAAGTGGATCGCCGCCCTCAGAGGCATCAAAACCAGCTGAGACAAGAATTAAGTCAGGCTGCCATTCACCGATGATAGGTAAGAGAATTGTCTGAAATACTTCGATATACTCTGTATCACCGAGTCCTGTATAATTCAGTGGGATATTAATATTCTTCCCGAGTGCATTCGCTGTGCCGCCATATTCATCTGCTTTTCCTGTGTGTGGATAGAATAATGCACCATGTTCATGTCGATGTATTGAGAAGTAAAATACATTCGGATTATCATAAAACAAACTCTGTGTACCATCACCATGATGTACATCAAAATCAACGATTAGAATACGTTTCATTGTCGAAGAATGTTTCGTGCTGATGTGTGCAGCTGCGACACCGACTGTATTGTACAGACAGAAACCTTTTGATGTCACAGCATCAGCATGATGACCTGGTGGACGCATAATTGCAAAACCGTTGGTAAGCTTGCCTTGAATAACAAGTTCGATGAGATCGATCATGCCACCAATAGAAAGACGAGCAGCTAAGAGGGAAGAGGAATGAGAGCAAAAGTTGAAAAACGGAAACAAACACACACACACACACACACACACATGCTGTCTTCTCTCTCCACTCCAACAACACTTCTACCGTACTCACCACTATCGAGAAAGTGACAATCCGAATACATACGATCATCATCATCATCATCACCTTCCGTCACTGAATCTGATTCTGGAGGTCCATACTCTGTTGTTGTTGTTGTTGTTGTTGTTGCACTTGCATCAATCATTTCAATATGTAAC
This sequence comes from Asterella californica, assembly GCA_036924285.1. Classification (NCBI taxonomy): domain Eukaryota; kingdom Viridiplantae; phylum Streptophyta; class Marchantiopsida; order Marchantiales; family Aytoniaceae; genus Asterella; species Asterella californica. The sequence goes on along the minus strand of JAYKYS010000026.1, from coordinate 394,588 downwards.
AGTGAATGTACTGTCAGTAACTCCTCATCTGTCGCCACTCTCGCAGGTACATGTCTACATCTTGCATAAAGTCCATTCGTCTCAAGTAATTTCATACTTGCTGATGCACGTGCTGCTGGTTGTTCGACGTGGGAGTGATTTGCCTCGTGGAGAAGACAACGAGGGTCGTAGACGAGACCCGTGAGAGGAGAGGAGAGGGATGAGAATGAAGAGGAGGAGAATGAAGAGGAGGAAGATGAAGTGGAGGAGGAAGATGAGGAGGAAGAAGAGGAAAAGGAAGACGAACTTGATGTAGATGCTGCTGATGCGATGGGTAAAGGTGCAATGTGAAGATCCTTGAATTGCGCGGTGAGTACGGTGTTCATTGATGATTCTGGTACAGTAACGGAAGAAGAAGAAGTAGATGAAGCAGCAGCAGCAGCAGTATGTGAAGTTATCGATCTAACCATTTTAAAACCTCCTTTCGCAACATAATCAACATCCTCGGCATGATATCCATACTTCTCAAGTGTTTTCAACATCTCCTGTACAGTCTGATATTCCTCCTCCGTATGTGGATGCATGTGTCCACCATTTCGTCCTGTTGCACCTGAACCGATCAGACCACGATCAACGATCATAATATCACGAGTATCACTGATCTCACATAGCGAGAGTGCACCAGAAAGACCACTTAATCCACCACCAATGATTAGAACAGAGCAAGAGGATGGGAATGGTACGGAAGGAGGTGGTGAGAAGGATGGAAGGAAAGATGCGAATTCAGCCTGCCAGGGACTAATACCAATCTTGCATGATAGTGAGAGTGGAAGAGGAGTGTGCTTCTGTTGATCTGTCGGTCCTGGATTCAGTTCAACACCAACGAGGGGTGCAGCAGGAGGTGTGACAGATGCTTTCGCTTGCAACATCTTCGCATGATCAACATGAAGAGTTGTTGCATCTGATCTCTGACTCGGATACGCGCTGATTGTCTGCAATGATGGAGGAAAGTGAGGGAATGCAGCGAGGAGAGAGTCTACTGGTCCGTCCCATTGTAAGTTTGTAATGGAAGGTGGTAGTACAAGACCATCAATCGATGAATTCGATTGAAATCGAAGTGAACGAATCGAAGAAGGAAGACGAAGATCACACAATGGTTCAGACTGAGAGCATCCGAAGTGCAGGTAAGTGAGAAGTGGAGGTAGATGCAGCTGAGTGAGCGGTAAATTCCAATGCGACATATTCAAGGACGTCAATTGTGGCGGCAGATAACCTTCGAGTAATGGCTGATTGAATGGACTTTCCATACTGAGAATGAGTGGCGGTGTCTTTGTCCACTTAATTCCGGCAAGTGATTGGTTGAAAGTTGCACCGAAAATCAGAAGATGTGTCAATGCAGGTGGTAATTGCAGTGCCGACCAGTGTGGATGTTCTTTGACCAATATGTTGAGTTGCAACTTCTGTACGTGTGGCATTACTTCAGGCAGACGATCGAGTGGAAGGAACCTTGATGTATCTGCAACACAGAGAGTGACATCAGTGCATGTGGTAGGAAGTTGATCAGGAAGAAAAAGATGGGTACAATGCTTACCATACGATTGTGTGAATCGACGCAGAAAAGGTGGAAATCGAATCGATGTTAGATGTTCAGTCAGTATACAATCGAATTGCATCTCGATGAGAGTAGATGGAAATGTGATTGTGTTGAGCGAATGACTGAGTACACCGATATGCAATCGAGTCAATGATGCAGGGAGTCGACTCAATTCGTGTAATGATGAACGACCAAGTGATAAATCCTGAATCGTATCAGGTAATTCAACACCGCAGAGTGATTGATTATAATTTGAGAGAGTACAATCAAGTTGACGCAAGTAAGGAGGGAATTGTACACCCACAAGAGACTGATTGAATGAACCCCTAATGACGATCGAAGTGAGCGATGCAGGAAATGCGACTCCAACGAATGGGTGATCAAATATGGACCCCGGAGAGATGCCAATCTTGAGTTGAGTCAGTGATTCAGGGAGACGAAGTTGATCCAATGCCAAATCCACATCATCCAGTATTTCTAACTTCATTAATTGTGATGGTAACTGAATGTCTGACAATGGACGATGAGGTGTGAATGTCTCTGCACCAATTCTCAATTCGCGTAGTGCCGATGGAAATCGATCTTCACAGTGCTTGTCATCAGCAAAGTCACAGAGCTCAAGTGTTGCTGGTAGATCAACACCTTCGAGTGAATGCCGAAACCAAGTACCAAATTCGAGTCGACGTAGATGAGGAGGTAAGATCACACCAACAAGTGACTTATTAAAGTGAGACTCAAACTTGATAGAGGTGAGAGACGGAGGTAGACGAAGACCGACAAGCGAGGTATTGAACATGTAGTGAAAGGTGAGCGAGAGGAGTGTCGAGGGCAGCTTCCAGCTGGAGATTTCTTTCCTCTTCTCTTGCAATTCTTCGTCATCCTCTCCTTGCTCCTCCTCATTTCCATCATTTCCAAACCCTTCATCATTTGTACTGCCATTAACACCAATAAGTTCTGTCAATGATTCAGGCCATATAACATCAAGGAAAGTGTGAAATGGTGCAGTCTGTTCACTCAGTGACAGGGTAGTTAAACCTGGAGGTAGTACAAGCGTACTCGGACGTGCAGGGAAGAGCACATTGTGCAATTTCGTGACGGATGGTGGAAACACAGTTGAAGCAGTGAGTGGATGACATGAATCAGAGTAAGATGATTCAAACAGTGACTCGACGAACTCAATCGTACGTACGGTCGATGGCAGTTGTGAGAATCTTTGTGTGTCACTCTCGAGTCGCGTTGAGATGACATAAGTAGGGCGACCAACTTGCATCGAGTCTCTTGCTATTGTGGGATCCGATCCTGTCGATGAATGCGAAATAAAACACCAGATATGAACTGGATTCTTGATACGATATTGTTTCAGTGCGGTATGAATATCACGTGCAGAAGAAGCGAATGCTACAGCATCCGAATCGGTGAGGAATAGTTCAACCATGTGTCGAATGACATCCTGTGATAGAGATAGCATATTGCTCAAATGCTGCAGCAAGGATGAAGTCGGTCCAGGATTGAGCTCGATACCAACAAGTGGCTCAGACGGTGGACAAACAGATGCGACAGAACTTGACACAGCTACTGCTGCTGCTGTTGCTGCTGCTGTTGTATTTATTATCATCTGCTTGTATCGTTGGAGTAGTGGAATCACTTCTCTTCCAGCAAAACGACCGAGTGATCCATCAGCACACGCGATCTCATCGAATGTTTCGACACGATCATCAATTGTTGTGACATCACACAATGATTGTACTTGTGATGATGAGAGGAGCTGACTCATCTCCGTTGAATAACCTGCAAACTTGTCAGGATGAAATTCTGGTAGTAGCTGCAGTGTCGTTAAAACAAACGGTACAGGTTCACATGAATGATCACCAAATGCGAATGGACTCGAATGATCACCTGTAACACACAAAGACCAAAGTGTATCGCGAAGACCACCTTCGTTCGATGTTGTTTCTGACGCTGATGTTGTGGATGATGATGTAGTTGGCGCTGCTAATTCATCTTGAATAAATTCAATCATACCATCAACTCTTTCGATCCATTCACGCTTTCTCTGCGGATCACGATCATGACTCGCATCATCGACTTGCTTCACATGGAGGAAACCAAATTCATACTTCGATTCGTGCGGTCGCATAGCAGTAAGAATAGTACGAGCTTTAGCACAAAGATCAGAATCGTATGCACCTGTTGCACCATGAGGTTCAAGTCGATCGAGACCAATATTCAGACCTAAACCACCAATCAGTGGTGTTGGTGCACAGATGACACCACGACCAAGTCCAAGGCATTGATCCTCAAATCGAGGTACATCTAATCGTACACCAGCACCTCTCATCAATACAATATTTGCAGGTGATAGACCTTGTTCTGTACGTGCAATATTGAGTGGATGTTTACGAAGTACTTCACGAAATATGCGTGATACCTCCTCGACCACTGAGCATGTGTAGATTGCATTAGATGAAGGAGGTGAATCTGTTGGCTCACATATACGTAAGAGACGATCATCGATAAGAGGATCTGTACCACTTACACAGTCACTCAAGCGAGGTATTGGAGAGGCGACAGTCGAAGATGATGACGACGGCGGGATCATCATCATCATCATGTCTGCAGTTGTTGTTGTTGTTGTTGACGCTGTGGCATCAGCCGACTTCTTCTTGTCGTCATCATCATCATCATCATCATCATTGCTCTCTTTTTCCTTCTGCTTCTTCTTCTTCTTCTTCTCCTTCTTCTTCTCCTCCTCCATCATTCTTCGATCTCTCAATATCACGACACATCGATGTTCATTTGCATATGTGACATCAACACGAATATGTGGATGTGAAGGTAATGTCAGTCGATTCAATGCATCGACAAGAGGTTTGCCCCAATCAGTGAATGTACGATCACTCCTTCTTCTTACAACGATATTTGTGTCTTCATCTAATGTTGCAAAAACACATTTGAATGCAATATCATGTGATGATTCTAATGTGACACCTCGTGTACCAAGTGATTCAAATGCACCACGACCACGATAATGTATGAGTGGATCATATGATAACAACGATAAATGTGCTGCATCACTACCACACGCGAGACCAGATTCGACACTATCTAATAAACCAGTCAGACCGTACTCTAAAGAATAAAGAAGGAGGGGGAGGGGGGATAGAGAGATGGAAAGAAAGAACGGGAGCAGGATGTCGTGATCACGGTGATGAGAGAGAGGACAAGAATGAGATTTCCCTGTCGTGTTGGCTTCTCTCGTACTCTCACTCTCTCTCTCTGCACACTCTTCGCTTCATCTCCCCTTATTTGCTGACTCGCTAATTCATCCATACGCGGTATTTTTGCTTGCTGCATCAGTGTGAGGCGGCGATGGGGATGATGAAGAAGAAGAGATGCAGCAGCAGATGCAGCAGCAGCAGCAGCAGCAGAAGATGCGGGTGGTTGCTCTTTTTCATTTTTATGTTGTGCGGAATCATTGGTGTCGATTGGCGGCGGCGTCGTACTCCAATCACCGAGTCCATCGATTAGAATGAAGAGAATGCGATGGCGCATCTGGATCAGCAGTGGCGCATCTTGATCCATTTGGGTGGATGAGCCATTTCCTCAGAACTTTCGCTTGTTGGCACCCGCCTGCACAGCGTGAGGAGCTTCCTCATTTCCTTTCTTGCCAACGAGCAACCACTCCATACAACACTTGCAAGTCGCAACATGGAACCTCCGACAGCAAGAGTGACTGCAACACAACTGCCGATCAGCACAGCAGCACCATCCGTACACTCATCACGCATCATTGTTGATCTACTTGCACATGCAATATCATTCTTATCACTATTTCAATGGAGTCAAGTCGGTCAAGTGAATCATGCATGGAGGAATGCAACATTACGTCCAGCATCATTTCCAAAGCAGGACACTTATTTGAGTTCTGATATGTTATCTAAGGTTGGTCAACTTCATCGTGCATGTATTCGCAAATTATCAGTCAACAAATTAGGCTGCACTCTGGCTGATCTGGCTGAATTTACCCATTTGCAAGAATTTCATTACTGTTCGACATTTGATTCGAAGGTTCAGTTGATTGAATCATTTTCACACATACTGCCTCAACTGACGAGCATCGATGTTGATCAGCCCACTCGAGCATCAATTGAGTCACTCACTTCACTGAGGTCACTCAAAGAGTTGACATTGCATCTCCCAGAAGGAAGTGTGGAACTAGATGTCGCATCTGGTATCCTGCCGCAGCTTCACTGCCAATTGACACATCTTGATATCAGAATTCCACAAGTTGAGAGTTCGGGAGCGAGATTGCCACCATCACTTTCTTCGAGGCACGCTCTGACAGCCATCCTATCATCTTCATCCATCACACGCACCCTTCGTGAATTATTCATCACTTTAGACATTGACTCACCGATCTTCTTGACTCATCTCTCGACTCTCACACTACCTCAACTTACAATCTTTTCTCTTACTGCCACAATCACTAGTAAGCTTAAAGACCTCAATGAGCTCGCTGGATTTGGTCGTGGATTACCGTTGCTCACTGTATTAGAACTCGACTTGAACATACCATCACATGTGAAACAGATTGATTCACTTGTTGCATCCGTCACATTTCTCACACCAAGGTTAACTCGTCTCACCATGCGACTTTGTGCACATTATGAGGAGGAGAACGGGTTGAGTGATCCATGGGATCAACCAATGGGATATGAATTAACAGAATCTCAAATCTTGTCACTCCTCACCCCTTGTCGTGTACTCGAGCGTTTCGCGTTTCCTCGTGAATATTCTGACACGGTTACTGATCAGGCAAATCGTCACATTCCTGCATTGATTAGGAGTAACGCGATACCGACATTAACATGAATCGAATGGAATCTATATCAGACACCATCACTGACGAGTGAGTTGATTCAATCAATCATCATGCACTTCACTCATCTTGAGCACTTGATTTTACGAGATTTATGCCACACAGATGCCCGACCATTCTCTGCACCAAGTCTGTCCTTTCTCTTAGTACGAGATTCATTCCCGAATCTACGCCAACTGACACTCAGTCAGTTTGATATCGAAGTTGAATTGCCTGCACTACTGCGATTGCTACCAAAAATCGATTCCCTTACTATTCATTCTGAACGGATCACAGTTGATCGATTCTTTGAGTATGCACAGTATCGTACTCTAATTCCGATTCGTATGAGAGGCTCGCATCAGCTACATGGGATGAGCAATTTTGATCTGACATGGTTTGAATCAGATTCGTGTTGTCGAATCAATTCGCTATTGGCAACTGCATCCATACTACCATCTCATCTTCATTTGCACTATCATCACGGCTTGGAGTTATCATGTCAGTCGGCGGTGGATACCGGCTGTGATGGACCGAACATCTCACACGCGTGGATGTTCTCACGTGTTCGTGATTGGCACTGGGAATACAACTCGATCGTTTTTTCGAAAGGTGCAAAAGGAGTGGAACATTCCATGTCGCTTGAAGAGGGTATTGCTGATGCACTTGCATTCTCGAATTCACTCGTGTATACTCACGCACATTCCAGCTCAGCTGCTCGGATCAAGAAGCAACAATTCGAAGCGACACGCAATCGCTTGAAAAAGGCAATCAAGGAGGTGGCTTAACATCACAGCAAGAAGCCGAACGCATAGAGACATTCTACCTGTACGCTAGCTATAGCTACAACGCATTGTTGCCACGAGCACCAATCGCGATTCACATGCACACATTGCAACTTGAAGCTTGAGCTGCTGAGCTTAAAGCTGAAATTTAAAGGTGGATGCAAATGTGTGGTGGATCGAAGACACTGAAGCATCCAAGTGCTGGCATTCACTCTTCTACGTCTGTCTGTTGTTGCTACTTCTGTTGTTGTTGCATCTGCTGCTGCTGTTGGAGTAGCGTCGCATCCATCTGCAAGGTTCTGAGATACTTTCGATCAGACATCGGTTCACTCACTTCCAGTGATGATGCTGACGACGAAGAAGGATCAGCATCAATCATCAAAGCAGGATCAGGCATCCATGATACAGGCCATCGTTTGAGCATGTGAATATACTCTTCTGGTAGCAACGCTTCACCAGCAAGTAAATGCTCTAAATAACTCCTCGTTGGATTCAGGACAATACCATCTTTCGCACACGCTTGCATACAAGCAAGATATGTAATTGCTTCGACTGTTCGACCATCTTGTAATTCAACTTGAATAGAAACACGAGAATACATCATGTCGCTAACTCCTTCGTAGATATCGAGGATTGTGAGACCACCGATGATGGGTGTGGAAGAGGAAGCGGAGGTTGATGATGATGCAGTGGAAGCGAGAGTAGAAGTCATATCTCCACGTTCCAGAATGTACAGAATGCCGTAGACGTATGAAGGCGATGATGCTGCAGCTGCAGCTGCAGCTGATGATGATGATGATGATGATGAAGCTACTGTTGAAGCTGTTGCTGTCTCCACACAACTTGCATATCCAATCGCTCCTTGTACCTCACCCATCTCACCTAACGCTTCACTCTTCTTCTGAAAACATAACTTATAACCTCTCAGACGTGCAGAGATACCCGGACCAATCGTCATCACCTTCCTCGCAGCAAGACGAGCGCTGTTCATGTTGGAACCGTAAGCGAAGTAGAGGACGTGATGCGAAGGGTTATATGTGGAAGAGGAGAGAGTGTGGATCTGAGTTGGGAAAGGTGTAGGGACGGACCAGAGGAGCTGTGTGGAGGATGATGAGGACGAGGATGAATTCATCGTTGCCATCGCATCATCAGCATTCGGTATCCTCTCTCCCTTCCTGACAACATGTACATCTAAATACTTTCTCAATGCCTGTACTAAATTCCTCGCAAATCGACGCATATTCTCTGTCGAATCACGATTCGCGTGATAAGCACTCTCGAGTTGGAGTGAGAGAAAAGAGGATTGTTCGAGAGTGGTGTTGAAATGATGTGTGAAGGAAGGATCAGGATCAGGATATGTGGTGGATGTGGAGGAAGTGAATGGCAATGCACCATTCGCGGCAGCAAGAGCATTCATAGCTTCATCCTCCGCTCTCTCCTTCTCTCTCTGCTGTTGTCCCACCAGTGCTGATCCATTCACTGCCGTATTATAACCACCATTAAAATAATGCACCTTCCTCACACCATTCTTCTTGTTGTTGTTTGTTTCATCATAACCAACATTGGCGTGTGGTGAGGAAGGCGATGGTACACATGCGTGACCGAGTGATTCGAGAAGAGCACCGAGACTGGATGGACCACGAATGAGGGAGCTGAGTGGCGTGAAGGTGAAAGGAGATGATGCATCGGAGGATGCTGCTGCTGATGCTGCTGCCCCATTCTTTTGCTTCACGAGTACAGCACATCTGACACTCGCTTTATCTCTCATCTCTTGTGACGAATCCAACTGTTGATCTGTATGTTCAGCAAGATCTTGCTGATTCAACATGTATCCGAGTTGATGACGACGATCGTTTGACTGACCATGTAAGTCGAGGACGAGGCCGCGATGATAGTGGGAGGAAGGTGGCGGTGAGGATGATGAAGAAGATGAGGCGGAAGAAGATGATGCCGAAGCTGCAGCAGTATTCGTTGTCGTCGTAGTAGCACCATCTCTAATAATACTGCTTCTTCCTCTCACAATTTCTCTCTTCGCCCTTCTCACAAATGCATGAAACTCTCTCCATGCTCTTCTTTTCTGTGCATCACTTTCTGCATGTGGATTAGTATGATTGTTCGTGTTGTTGTTGTTGTTGTTGTTGTTGTTGTTGTTGTTGTTGTTGTTGTTACCGCTGTGAGTACGTCTTCTCATATTTGTCTCATCTTGACTTTCATGACTCCATCCAACAGAATCCTTCTCATTTCGATTCATATCCAACATACTCCTCCTTAATCTTGCTATAACAATATGTGGTGTCAAATGACGACCACCTGTTTGTATGATAAATTGTTCATGTATGAAACGAATTAATTCTTGTGTCTGAATATCATGTTCATGTGTACCTGATAAACGTACTGACATTCCTTGGAGTGAATCATAACCACCATGTGGTACTGTCATGATCAATGGTAATGAACCTGCTATATATTCAACTGTACGTGAGTGCGAGTAATAACGTGAACCAGGTATGTAAGATTGTGAATGAAGAATCTCATCCACACCACCAGAGAGAATAGGTGCGTCTGCATCGATCGGATTCGTACGAGAAGAGTCGTCAACTTCAGGCGCACGTGAGGGTGCTGTGGCAGAGGAAGATGAGGAGGACATTGTTTTGCAGCTGCTACCTACTTGCGAGTTCCAAATGAATAATTCGGGTGAGTAAGCAGCAGCTCGCGCTCACGGTCCACAACAGTGTCAGAGTCAGTGAGTCAGAGTCAGGTAGTGAATCAGACAGAATCAGAGGAGGAATAGTTGCACGCAAATATGGCAACCTCGATGAATTTAAGCTGGAACTCGTGCTCGCTCTGTGTGATGTGCTGCAGTCGGAGTGGTGGTCGTTCGTCTCACTCACCTCTGACTGTAAAAACGATTGTATCTTTGTTTCATCGAAATGAATTTCTCGTTTTTGGCGGCCGCACTCTATTCCGTTTGTTTGTGTGTTTGTTAAGGAAGATTACGAAACCACGCTTTTGCACGTTGTGGGATTGTGATTGTGTTAGCTTTGAGGATTAGGAGATTGAGGTTAGTGAACTGGAGGAATGGGTCGAGAGAATGCAGGCGACGAGCAGCCATGAATTCACTCACCCCTCACCTTTGTTCGTTTCGTGCATCCTTCTCTCATCCCTTCACCTCCGCCGACAGCAGTACCGGTGTGAGCTGACGAAGGGAACATAACAAAGAAGATTGGTGCGTCAGAGAGCAATTGGACAGTAACAACAACACAACACCAATCGAGCGATAGCAACAATGTTCATCCATCCTCCTACCTCACACGAGTTCGCCTCTCATCCACACCCTCTCTCCCACTCGCCTCCTACCACGCCTAATCTCCTCCCCTTACCCTTCTCCAATGGCTACCCTACTTCATCAGCAACAGCAGGTCAAATTCCACTTCCAATACCACATCTCCCACCACAGCCTTCTTCACTGAGAAACACACATCATCAGCATCATCATCTCGATCGTCCCAAATCTGCAGCTGCATATTATCGAGATAGTACGAATGATACTACGAATACCACAGCACCCAACACTGCATCCTCTGGTGCAATCACTCCTTCACCAAGAGGATATCGCTCTCGTACACGTGATGGGAGAGGTGCAGGTGGTGGTGGTGTTACACCTTCGAAGAGTGCATCACTCGCACTTCATCGTCATCAACGTAGTGCAAGTCGTCCAACTGAGTTATCTGCTTATGTGACAGATTTCTCTGGCGGTGGTGGTGGTGGTGCGAATGGAGATGGAGATGATGGTGATGGTGATTATATTGATGGTGATGATATGCCACCGATACAACAGAGAGCATTTAAGAGATCGAAATCAGCGACACCGATGACAGAGAGGGAGATATTGAATGCAGCACATCATGCGAACTCAAATGGAGGCGGTGCAGGAGGAGGGAGAAGTGGGACAGGATTATATGCACCAAGTCCTGATCTCCTGATTGCACCATCCAGTTCCCCGATTCCACCAGCTGGTGAGGACATTAAAAGACCACCAAGAATGCATCACGCACACAATGCATCACCCTCTCCTTCCCCCGTCAGGAAAGGTGGTGGTGGTGGTATGACCATTGATCCAACAACAGGTGAGCAACGTCGTCCGCATCATCGTCGTCGTAAGACCGAAGAGTTACTACCACATGAGACATGGTTATGTCCTTATACAAATGAATCGACTGGATTAGGATGTGGCAAGATGTATCGTACCTCATCTTCTCGTTCGATCAGTAAACATGTCTCACTATGTAAACATCGTCCGATTGATACACCCTCGACAGCACACTTACCACCAGGACAGACAAATGGTATGTTGCTCCTCGGTGCAGATGGTCGTCAGCGTGCAGGTGGTGGTGGTTTGTCTTCCATGCTCAAAGTCGGTGTGAATGGTTTAATCGGAGGGGTGGGTAAACTGAAACAGAAGAAACGTCGTAAATCGAGTGAGCTCGCACCACACGAACGATGGAATTGTCCGTATGGTTGTGGACAATTCTTTCGTTCGACAAGTACGAAATCAATTCATCGACATAAGGTCGGATGTGAGAGGAGAGGTGATTACAATACGAATACAATGTCTGATATAACAATGCAAGATACAATCGCCGAAGAATCGACACGAAGAAAATCACAGCTAGCAAAAGAATTTGCGAAGGTGGAAAAGATGAGAAAGAAACAACAACAAGTGAAAGCAGCGAATGATCAAGCAGCGAGTAAGAACAACAACAAGACGAACAATGTGAATAATCATACGAGTCAACAACAACAAAATCCTGCAGATGAAACCATGCATGAGATTACTTCCTCTGATGCCGAACCGAATTCAGCTTCCCCTCGGAGAAGAGGCACGAATGCAAGTAAATTGGTTGCGTGGAGTGAAGAATCAGATGCTGCTGAGGAGGAAGGGGAGAGTGAAGAGGAAGATGATGAAGAAGGTGAAGAAGAGAGTGATGAAAGTGAAGAGAGTGATGATGACTCCTCTTCTGTCGGTGACGATAACATCACACCACTTCCTCGTACTTCATCACGTGTGAAAGCTGCTGCTCAAGCTAATGCATCAGCAACATCCGCAGCTGCAGCAGCCGCAGCAGCAACAGCAACCGCCTCATCGTCCGTCTCAGGTTCTTCACCATCCAGTCCACTCGAATATCCCACCTTAGCTGAGCAACAACAACGTCGTCGTTCGTTCTCTGATCTCTTCGTGGATGCGAATGTCGGTGGTGAAGAAACCATGCTGGGTACTGTAGGTGGTGTAGATAGTGTTGGAGGTCTGATTGGAAGTATTGGTGGTCTAGGTGGCCTAGGTGGGATGGGCATAGGTATTCAAGGTATGCAAACACCACGATTTGAATCATTAGTGGCGGAGAATGATTTGAATCAGATGATTGGCTTGAATAATACGAATGGTACACATTCACACTCGATCACACATTCACATTCAGGAAGTAGAGAAGGCTCTGCAGGGGGTGGAATGATTGGTGATGTCATTGGTCAGCATCATCATCATCATCATCAGAGTCATTCTCAACATCATTCACAACGTAATTCAAATGATTTCTCCATGGAGCATCAATCATCTTCGTTTCCGTTCCCGTCACCATCGAATTTGTATCAACAGCAACAGCAGCTGCAGCAGCATCATCAAAGTCCGCAGCAACACTATCAACCACCACAACAACTACAGCATCCATTAAAACAAGAACATCCACAGTCAATTATTCCAACAAGTGGTGAGCAGTTTCAGATGCAACAACAACAACAACAGAACCAACACAACATCCAGCAGAATCACAATCATCATCAACGCATTCATTCCCATCATTCAATTCCAGCATATGATCCAGTCAAGATCGAGCCAAATAGTCTCGTGAACAACAGTAATGTGAACAACGAGGTCACAAGTCGTGGTCCTTCCGCAATGCCAATGAATTTCGATCTCATTCCGAATCAGAATCAGAATCAACCTCTCCAGTCAAATCCAAGCTTAGGAGGTGAGATGTCACAACTCCCACTTGAAGTTCCGGAAGGTGCTGATACTACTGCGCTACTGAGGTTGTTGTTACAGAGACAACAACAGGAGAATCAGTTGTTACTGCAACAGAGTCAATTCTTGCATGCACAGCAGCAAGCACTTCAACAACAACAGCAACAGCTTGGTCAACAACAGCAGCAATCTCATTCACATTTTAACAACCTAACAAGTCCTGAATCATCGCGACCTGAACTAGAAAGACCAAGTAGTTCACAGAGTATGAGAGAATTGTCCCAAGATATGAGTAATATGAGTTGGCATCAACATGGAAGTAGCCATCAGCATCAGCAACATGGAATGCATCAACAACAACAACAACAACATAATCCACATCAACCACTCCAAACTCAGCCACAGCAACAACAGCAGCCCTCCTCCAACTCGCCACATCTCCTTCCTTATCTTCCTTCCTTAACACCACAACAACTCGCACTCACACCAACACTAAATCAACTCAATGCAATTCCACCACTTCCTTCTTCTGCGAATGGATTATCTACCTCCTCCGTATCATCTCATCCACCATCCAACCAAATCTCTCCTCTCCTGACCTCAACCACACCAACATCTCGTCCTGTCTCACTCCTCCCGAAGAAAACAATGAAATCTCGTCGTGTCGGTGTACAACTTCCTTTGAATGAGAGATGGACTTGTCCACTTGGATGCGGAAAATTTTATAAGAAATCAAGCTCGAATAGTATTAAGAGACACGCATTGGAATGTTTGACACAGTATCATGCGAATAAAGTTGGGAATGGGAATAACGCAGCACCAATCATTACGAGTCATGAACTACTTCAGGTCATCTCGAACGGTGTGGATCGTTCACTCATGAAGAGAGGATCAACAGCAAGTGCAACTGCTGCAGCAACAGCAGCTGCTGTCGCTGCGATTGAATCTTCCACAGTAGGACTATCGAATCCTGGCTCGAGGAAATTGTCACTTGCTTCATCGTCGAGTGTCTCGTCGTCGAGTGGATCACCGAATCATGTACCGATACAGTCAACACAACAACAACCGCAACAGCAGCAGTATCAACCACAACAGTACCAGCCGCAGCAACAGCAACAACATATGCAATCACAGAATATGAATCAAATGCAACAGCAACTGCAACAGCATTCACATCATCAGCAGCACCAACAACAACCGCAATATGATCAAATGGTGAACATGAATAATTTGAATATGAATATGAATCATCAACAACACCACCACAACAACAATAATCATATGAACAACATGCATAACAATATGAACAACATGAATACGAACAATAACGGCTTCTCTCAGCAACTGCCGCCACAGCCACAGAATCATTACCAACAACAACAACATGATCTCCAACAACAACAGCAGCAACAGCATAATTCTCACCAGTATCATCAACCACTCTCCTCTCCTGTATCCAATCTTCATCACTCACATCCACAACCACAACATCACGGTTTCGATCCGAACTACAGTATGATCCTCCAACATACTTACGATGAGACTGATCCTACGACTACAGATGCAGGTTTACAAGCTGAGGAAGATGACGATGATGAAGGAGGACAGGAAGAGGATGGCTTACCCGTAGATCAGGATCTAGCGATGATGCTGGAACAATCAGCAGCAGGATATGGCATGCGCTGATTATGAGAGAAACAACCGAAACGAACGAATATGAAGCTGTACTATCTACTCTCACAACAACCAACACGACTCTAATCACACAACGACATTGACATGAAGCAATCAAACTTGCTCTTAATCGACAATTCTTCTCTTTTCTCTCTAAATGTTACGAGTGCATAATTCTAATTCTTTTTGACTAAATACGTATATTTTCTATCGCATACAATAATACGAATCGCTTCCATTCATTTGGCACTTGCATTGCATTTGCGGGAGTGCCCAGAATACATGCAAGCAGCTGAGATTCAAAATGTTGGACAAAGATCTGTGGAAGGAGTTGAACTTCTACTTGCACAGTATTTAAAAACAAGAGTTGCCTCGTCGTTGTGAAGATCTGCGCTCCTTATCTGACTTCGTCTGCGCCTGTGATGCAAGCTGAGAAGAGACCGAGATGAGATTCACTGGATTGGATGTAGGTGCCAGAGGCCGACGAAGGTATGAATACGACAGGAAGGAAGGTAGCGGATGCAGAAGATTGACCGCCGAATACACTGAGAGTTGGTGTTACGATTGCATGCGTCGATGATGCCGCGAAAGCAGGTGTGAGTGTGAGTATGAGTGAGAGGATGAGTAAGGTGATAGTGATCAATGGACAATGATCGTACATGAGTGGAGTCTGGAGGCGAGTGCGAGTGCGTGGATGTTGATGTGCATCAGAGATGAGTACCATGACTTCAGTGCACTCATTACCTCTTGACTGATGCAAGGAGTGGCTGGTGTAAGACTGGTTACTTGAACTGGTTGGTACAATCATGTCTGATGGTAGTGCGAGTGGGAGCGGAGAGGACTATGTGTGCTTGAGAGTATGAACAGCAATAGCAACCAGAGATTCAACATATTTCAACTTGGACGAAAGCGGTGAAGTCACTTCGGTTGAATCACGCGATCCGAGCCGCTTTCGTCGCGATTGCTTCACGTTGCTGCATGACTGCTTATGCTCCTGCGTGTGCTAGCTACTCTCTCACGTGTCGATGCAAAGCGAAATTGTTAAATATGTGTTGGGGTGGTGCATGTTGTTAGATGAGAACACACAAATACAGATGCTGCAAGTTAAGGAAAAGGTTCGACCATCGTTCCCTATAATTCTCGCTCATATTGGTCTCGTACAACACTGCAGGATCTTCTGACGAAAATCGAAGAGGTTGGATTGGAACTTATCCTGCAAGAGGAAAATAGAGAGAAGAGTAAGAGTGAAGAGAAGAAGAATGAGCAAGAGGAAACAAGAAGCCAGTGCGCATAACATTTCCACTGACCTTATTCGAGTGTTCGAGTGAAGGCTTGACACCAACCATCAATCCATCTGCTGCACTCTGAATCTTTGCAGCCAACTCTGCATGTGAAGAAGTCGGCAGTGTCTGTGCTTGGAGGAGTCGTTGCAAGTAGAATGGAAGAGCGTCAGGAAGGTGAAGTAGAAGGCCAAAGATTGGACGACTCAGATTCCAGTTCTGATCAACGTTGTCGAAAACATTCTGAAGGAGGACGAAAAGAAGAAATAAATAAGCATACAAGGCGAACAAGGAACAATCCAACGCCTATATTTCTCAGCACTGACGATGTTGAAGAGAGTGCAAAGAATTTCAGGTAATAGTGTGGCGGACTGAGAGATATGACGTTCAAGCGCACGAGCTGCATCCGAACCTGGAGGAGAGAAGAAAATGCAAATGTTAGTTTCGAACAGTATACAGCAGCAACCTATGCACACACTTTTTCGTGTCACTCACCTGCTTTCTTCGGTTGCTTGTACTCGAACAGCCACTTCATAAGCGAGTCAAGTGCTGTTGCTGATTGCTGTACTTGCATTTGATGTACGCTCAACAATCCTTCGTGCAGACTAGATATGATCGCAAGGAATTGTCTCGTATCACACAATTCGACGCATAAGTCCATGTGCGAACGGAATACACCTTCAATAAATGCGAAGTAATTCGTAGCCACTTTTGGATGATTGATGATATTCGAGAAGCGGACTGACATCGCGAATTGGAAGGATTGTGTGAGAAGTTGACGTAACGACTTATCGTCGTAGAATTGCATGATACCGAAGTTGACGTAATCGCCATGCAGACTTCTCGACACTAACAGGAGCACCTTACTGATTCCTTTCAGACGTCCCTCGTACAGATCGTTACTCGCGTTGGTCGATGACGAGGAACTCGATACATCAGCAGGTTGTACCATCGCCATCCTTGATACATAAGTCGCCACAATCTTACATGTCTCCTTGAACAAAATCACACCATTCGGTGAGTTCTGCTCAAATCGAATTCTCTGTTGTTTATTAAAGATCAACTCACCATAAAAATTGAGTAATGGATATAAGACAGTGGGTTCATTCCAGAATGTTTCAACTAATCTCAACACAAGGGAGCCAAAACGATTCTCTTCGAAGAACCATGAGAAGAACATACTGAATGTCACAGAGGAATTGATTGAGGTGATGATTCCATGGAGTTTATGGATGAGAAGAATGATCTGTTGTAGTTGTGCAGGAGGAAGTTGACGTAAATCAGGGATAGATGCGAGTTGTGTCAGACCTTGACTGATCGGCTGGATGAACTGCGGAAACGAGTCGATATTACTGCCCTTGAAGATCAGTCGTGCGAGGATGGAGTAGAAGACGGTCTGTAGACGAGGATGACTTGTTGATTGGAGGAAGAGCATGTCAGACATGAGTAATTTCGAGGAGGAATTCATCGAGTTCATCATGGTGCCATTCGTATTCGTGTCGGTGTGAACTTGATTGATATGAAGGAATGCCTTAATCTCATCGAGATTCGAGAGTTGCCCTGAAGTGGCGTAGTTCATCGAGAGTGCATCAAACAGTTCGAGTGTCTGTTTGACAACATCGAAATCAGTCGAGATGAAGTTGAGGAAGGTGAGGATCTGCTTGACGATGAATTGGAGACATTGCAGAGGTGTGAATGGCTGTAGTGTGAAGTATGCTGTACGTGAGAAGATATTCGCACCTGGTCCGTGTCCTATCGTATCAAGTGCTGGCACACTCGGTGTACTCGGTATGGGGTTAGGCGTCTCACTCATATCACTTGATGAGATCGGATTGAGAGCGAGTGACTGTCCATACGCTGTTCGTACAGTGAGATACGATTCAAAGTTCTGATGTGTGAGGGATTGGAGATACTTACGACGAAAGTTATCGAAGAAGTGGAGGATAGAGAAGGCGAGATGACTGCGTGATGCAATCAGACCCTTATGATCGTTGTTGATGCTGCCTGTACGCTGACGTGCTACCGCCGCACTCTCACTCGACAACTCAATTCGTGTGTTGATAATCGGCAGTACCTTTAAGACGTGACTCATCAATTCAGCATCAATGAGTTGTAGTTGATCATTCGGTGTCATCTTGTCAGCATTCGAAAAGGGATAGTTCTGTTGATGTTGTTGCGAAGGATTGTGTAGTAGCAGCATCGACTTCTCGCATCCCACAATCGCACCAACGAGGTAGATGAGAATAGTCAACTGCGTCTCGACTACCAAGAGTTGGAGAATCGTATTGGCTTGTGACCCATTGAGCATGTTCGACGCGGCTGCATTGTTGCCAAGGAGCTGTTCGAGTAATGCCTTGTACTGCTGCACCAACGGTTCGAATCGTTGTGCGATGTACGATTTGATTCTGACATAATGAAATCGTCCAAGTACAGCAAGATATCTCAACTGATCGGATAGATTCGGTTCAGCAAACATCTCTGCATAATCATCTACATCAATATGACCATCTGCGAGCGTTCTCGATACATGCTCTAATCGTGCTGCAATGAACATCTCACACATTTGTGGAATGATCTCCATGATCACACCTTGAAGTTTCATGGTCTGTGTCATGACGAGAGGTGTAGATTGCTGTTGTTGCTGCTGTGGCTGGAGTGGATTCAGTGCTGCATTTGATTGCTGGATCGAACTGCCATCTGACATCTTCAACTGTGAGACATCAGCTGCAATGCGTGACCAGACGCCGAGGAGGTAAGACAAGCCGTTGGTGGAGATGGTGGACAGATTGCCAAAGCCGGTGTGGATTGTGTAGAGGTAGAGTGATTGCAGCCAATTGTCGAAGTTAGGTGAGCGAGCGAGATCTGCGGAAAGGAATCAACAAAAGAAAAGGTGAGAAAAATTTCAATCGCGATCTCTCCTCCGTTTTCGCTCTCTTCAAACCATTGAGTGAAAAGTTGCATTTGAATCGTGCTACAAGTCTTGCAAACTCATGATAAATCTCCGTATTCTCTTCCAGATGGCCTGTCGGATTTTGTTGTCGCAACAGACTGAATCTTTGAATAAATTTCGTCTGTGTATCCATAAGAAATACCATGAATCGAATACGTGACTCTTCGTTGGTGAAGAGCGAACGACGCACGGACGCAAGGCATGTAAATGCGTTGAGTGCCTGTGCTTGTACTTCGACAAGAGGGAACTCTTCAAACATCTGTGCGAAGAGTAGACTTGGTGATGTCGCTGTAGTGTCTTCGACGAGTGTACGCCACGTGCTCGGTACTTGAAGTGTCACATTTGAATCGTCAGCTGATGTCTCATCTGCAAGGTTGCCGATGAAGTCGAATGAAAGACATGCCGAGAAGAGATGAAATGCAGCGAGGAGAAATCGTACGCACGTGTCCTGCGTCTCAGTGCGAACAAAATTGCCAACATTCCTCAACTCGGATATGCTGATACCGACAATTGAGAGGAGTGCATGATCACGAAAGAGTCGCGATGTCTTGCGATGGTCTGATGGCGACTCCACTGTACATGCTTTCTCCATCTCATCGACAAGTTGACGCAGTAGTAGTAATCCCATCTGATGATGTCGTATCGAGTGTTGAAAAAATGTACCACATGTTTCAACGAATGTCGCATGGCTGCCTGGTGTGATGAGTGTTGCGCCTCCTGGTGCTGATGGTGGTCCACTGATTGTGCCAGCTGGTGCGTTCGGATCTTGCCTCCATCCTAGCTTCGCGACACGTGCCACGACATCCACAAGTGCATTAATGACAAAGTCAGGAATATTCGAGTTATTTGATGCATTCGCGATATAGTTGAGAAGGTAGTTACGTATTTCAAGTGTCTGTGCGCCGGTGAATGTGTGAAAGTATAATGTGAGTAACTCCTTCAATGATTTCGCCGCTAATAGTAATGCATACTGATGCGTCGAATGATCGAGAATGAGACGACTCTGTGCGATACATGCACTGTCGGTACGAAAACTTGCGAGTACACTCTCAGCAACACGATCACCTTCACCATACGCTTTCTAAAACGATGAGATAAATAGAGGAGAGCAGGGAAGAGAGTAGCGCATATTAGAAACAAGCACGAACCGATGGTGTCGACTGTGTCAGGTGAAACCCAGCCGTGCACCTCTGCTCTCCTCTCTTCCCTCTCGTCTCTCAATTAACTGACTTGCGCCAATAGTTCCAACTGCTGTAGCTGCTGCTGCATATTTGGTGGCAGCTGTGCTTTTTGAGGTGATGCCATGATCGATGAGAGGAGAGAAGGGACAAGGGAAGTGCGCAATGTGCTGAGTGTATGGGATGAAGATCGACCTACTGTCGCACGTCAAGTAAGCGAAAGGATGGAGAGTTAGCTGATGAAGGAACAACTGAAGAAGCAGGAGCAGACAAACACAAGAGCAATGATGAGATGAACGTAGCCTCAAATGCATCAAAAGGCGGTCAACAGACAAGTCGATCGTGCGTTGCAGTGGATGCGTCGGATGCACCACAGATACAGCACAGTTTAAGTAAGCACACGAGGTATGAATGCACAGCAACAGGGCAGGCAGAGGAGCACGAACCGACGAAGAGGCAAACAAAGAGAAAAAATAAAATCGCCTAACAATCGTGATATCATGAACGCGAAACACAATCGAGCCCTCATTTAGCTGAAACATAGATTATCTTACTATTATGTCACTGCATCAATTTTAGAATTTTAGCACTTATGGTTGTTGCGTGGGAATGGAGTGAAATGTGACCATGTTAACTTGGCACTTGGCATTTGCCTTTTCGCTCCGATTTTCCTCTCATTCAATGTGATGCTTGTGTATGAGTCGGGCTATTATATAAACTAAATGTAATGTGCCGCCGTGCGCCTGTGCACTTCGTGGCATCACATGTTTGAATGATGCACTTCATCGCGTGGTGGTGTTGTGATGATTGTGGCCTCAGAAGAAGACATCATGGCTTGATGACTTCGATTGCTGCTGCTGCTGTGGTTGCATACCCAAGTTACCGAAATTCATACCCATGTTCATGTTCATGTTTGCGTTCATACCTTGCTGTTGCATATTCATTCCTCCCATACCCATGCCCATTCCCATTCTCTGTTGCTGCATCATCATCTGCTGTTGTTGTTGTTGTTGTTGTTGTTGCATCCTTTGCTGTTGTTGCATTTGTACACTCTGCTGATTCGCCGTCGTCAGATGTGCAAACGGGTCATGCGCAGCACCAGATGATGATTTCATCGGTATGAATGGTGCTGCTGTTGTTGCTGACGAAGAGGATGATTTCGATGAGGATGATAAACCAGAATCAAGATTGATCAAATTTGTATCCCACGCATCACTTGGCTTCTTGGCCTGCTGTTGCTGTTGAGTGGCTGTCTTACTTGGTGCTGAATGTGGAGTAGGTTTTGCACCAGCGACGAACTGAGCGAATGCATCTGCTGTGTTGTTGGTCTGCTGCTGATTCTGAGGTGTCGAAGGAGTCGTTGGCTTGATGGCAGATGAAGTGGAAGATTTATTTGCTGGAGTGGTAGCAGAACGTGATGATGTTGTTGCTGAAGAAGCTGGTGTCGAAGGTTTAAGTACATCAATCAAGGAAGCTGGTGATGCGGCAGGATTCGACGATGATTTCGCTTGAGTGGAGGTAGGTGAGGAGAGGAAATCGACAGGACCAGAGGAGTGTGAAGATGATGTTGAGGAGATGTGAGTTGATGCAAAGATATCGAGAAGATCTGTACTACCACCAACATTGTTCTGTGGCTGCTGAGCAGGTGGAGGTCGTGTTGCTGCTGCTGCTGGAGCGGCTGAAGTGAAGGAATCAAAAGAGAAGTCATTGTTGTTGGTGGAGGTGGCAGGTGCAGCGGTAGAGGCATTAGATGCTTTCGTGAAATCACCAAATCCCTCATCATCACCAACAGTAGCAGTAGCTGAAGTTGTCGTAGTAGCAGTAGTCATCGCAGAAGCAGTCACCGCTGGAATTGCAGCAGCTGCAGCATTCTCTTTTGCTTTCTTCTTTGCTTTACGTTCCTTTTTCGCACGTTTCGCTTCAGCCTCTTCCTCATTCTCACTCGCACTTGATTCTTCACGTTGAGATTTCTTCTTCTTCTTCTTTTCTGTTGCATTTGTGTCCTCATCGTCAGTATCACGCTTCCCTTCCTCATTCTTCTTGCCTTTCTTGCCATGTGATTTCTTCTCCTCATTCTCCGCCTCATCTTTCAACTTCGTACTTCTCTCCCTCTCACTCTTCGTTGTATAATGATCGGAAGAGCCACGCGCATCTTTATTGTAGCTATTGTTGTTGTTGTTATTCATATGCATATCCACATTCGCACCAAATGCACCTGAACCACCACCGAAATCGTGATCATTGAAGGAGGAGCGATTGCTGACTGGACCAGAATTCACGTAGCCTGAATTGGAAGTGCCGACGAATTTGTGCACATTTGCTTGAGAGGATTTGCGCAGGTCTTCGAGTTGCTCTTTGTTTCTCTCCTGCACCAAATCATAGAGCTGTTTGGCCTTATCTCGAATAGCGTTTCCTCTGTCTTGTCCTTCATCCATGAAATAAAAATCCTGCAGGGCTCTCAACTGAGACTGACGCTCTCGAATCTCTTGAACACAGTTGTTCGATCCATATCTGAGAAGATGTTCAATCAATTGGAGACATTTAAAAATTGTTCGCCAATTTCTTGCTGGTTCTCCTAAGCGCTTGTAGAGGAGTGGCATGATGCTACGATAGGCGGAGTAATCGTGTGAGAGAGTGGAGAGCTCATGGAGCTCTGGAGCGTGGGAGAGAAGGAAGGAGAAGAAGAGAAGAGCGAAGTGGGGTGAGATACTTGGTACCCCATCAGATTTTTCGTGATTTATTTCCTTCCCCTTCTCTCCTCTCATCCTCCTCTCATCTCGTCCCTCCTCTCCTTCACTAACGCGAGTTCGTCGCCGGCCAATTCTCGAGTGATGTCGCTGCTTTGACGAGTTTCTCAACATCATTACCACCAAGTCCGTCCGCTGCGACTTCGATCTTCGATTTGCTGTTTTTGGAGAAGATGGGGAGCAGGTAGGAGATGTGAGCATTCTATTATTGTTGAAGCAACTTGAGCGATATCGGTCGCTTTCTGCATTGATACTGAAGGACCAACGAGTAACACCGAGGCCACTGTGCACTCCCACGCCAGTCGCTGCATTCTCTCCCTACACTCCCACATTACTGACAGATCTTTGATAATATCCATCGCGCAATGAGGATGAGGATGTGATGGGCGCTGGTAGTGGACTCGTTGTGATGTTGTTGTGTGGTCCCGTCTGATCCGCAGTCTTTCACAGGAAGAGACGCAGCAAAATCTCTTCGTGCTGCTTTTCACTCGCACAGCATCACCACACCACGCCCTATTGACTAACTCTACTCCTACCACAGTTCCCACACCCTCCTCCTCTTTCCTCGCATCCATGTCGGATCACGAGAATGAGGTCGCATCGAACGGCGAAGAGGTTAGTTCAACAGCCTTTTCGATCTCAGCCTTTCTCTCTTTGCACCACGCTACCATCCTCGCCCTCCACATTGTCACTCTTCCCTCGCCATGCATTGAGTCGCATGAGTTCAGTTCGCATCACTCCGCTCGCTGCAGTAGTGGACGCGACCGAAATCAGCCGCGATTCGCTTTCTCGCCTTTACGATCGTAAAGGCTGTTGTTAAGGTGCGGCGATTTGATCCTCGTTCATCCTCTTCCTGTACTGGACTACTACATCAATGCACTGTGCCCTCTCACACAACGACTCATTCATCCACCGGAGCACAACTTCTGACGCAAAATCTTACACGACCGATCTCTCATTCGAATCTATCGGCTCTTTTTAACTGAATTCACTCCCATCCTGTGCTGACTTATCTCTGTCCTTCCTCTCTTCCACACAGCCTGGTCAAAGCACGACCTTTTGTCCATTCGACAATATTCATCTCTCCTTTCCAACCGGTTCAGCACTGATTCAATGTCCTCAATGTGGTAATACACTCGATCCAAACGCGTCACATCAGATTCGATGTGTCGGTTGTCACTGCCTACTCGCTTATCCACCAAACTCACAATATATTCAGTGTCCGAAATGTTTGGTACGTTTTGGATGAGATTCGAGCGAGCTCGATGAAGGGAGATATATGCGAGGAAGAGCATACGACGAGAACGCTAGTGAGGGCAACAGATCGACGCAGCATACTTATCTATTTGTTTCAATTCTATCTTCTCCTCCACATTTCAGAACACAATGGACCCTCGTCATCCTTCCGCCTCACAACCATCCTCCTCACGCTCCTCCGATCATGACGGCGGCGGCGGTGGTGGTGGCGGTGGCAATCGTCGTCACAACACCTCCAGTTCAACGAATCACGCAAAGGCAGAGGCAGGAAGTGGCGCACCAGCAGAACGTGAGTGAAGGAAGGAGATGTGAGATGAAAGGACCACTGTGCGCTTCACTCACAATCTCTTGTGCTTTCTCCTCTCAGCCAAAAAGCGTCGTGATCCCAACGCACCAAAAGCTGTATGTAACGCTTATATGATCTTCTGTAAATCTCGTCGTAACGAATTGAAAGATGAGAATCCAGATCTACCATTTGGTAAGATTGGTGCAAAATTAGGTGAGATATGGCGAAATATGACACCTGAGGAAAAGAAACCATATGATGATCGTGCAGCTGTCGATCGAGATCGATATCGTCGTGAGATGACAGAATATCAAGCAGGGAAGGGTGCAGGTGAAAAGAGGCAAAAATTGGATGCAAGTGAATCACATGGAAAGAATCATAAGAAAACGAAAAAAGAAGTGAAACAAGAAGAACATGATGATGAGGAAGAGGAATATGATGATGATGAGTAGTGACACTCTGTCGACGCTTCACATCGCATCACCTACTCGCCTCAACTCAACAGCAGCAACCATCTCCCTCATCAGTATATTTAGTATGCATCCCTTTGTCAGCAGCCGCCATCGTCGCTCGCACTACTCGCCTCTGCATTGTTTTTCCAACACTCGCAACGAATATATCTAGTTATATCCGCCTCCTGCCCTTAATTTTGATCTCAATCATTTGCACGATTTATTCGCTGAGCGCGAATGCAAGCGGAAGTGTTGGAAAAGTTAGGTGTGATGAATTTGATTTCTCAGCAAAATAAATACTGCGACAATGGCAGGGTTGTGGTAGTACAATAGTTGTGTTTGCTTGCTCGTCTCAGCAGTATCTCGCTCTTTCTCTTGTCTTGCTTCCTTTTCGATTAAACACGGAAGCCTTGTGATCTCAAACACTGTTTATGTGCTTCAATGTAATCCAAACAATTCGCTTCTGTATATTTCACCACACATTCATCACGTGGCTTCTTTGTCTCGGGACAAGCGCAACAGATCTTCTTACCAGTGATGGGAGAGACTTGAGGACCGGATGAGGTCTTTGGAGCGGAGGTGGTGAGATCGGTAGTGGCGGAAGAGATGGTTGAGGAGGATGCGGTGGCAGACATGATGAGTGGAAGTGAGGGAAGATGCGAGTTCTGAGGGTTGCTAAGATACAAACTAGAATGCGAGTAACAGAAAGAGAGGTTGAGACAACAATAATAATATTAGCCACCATCGAATTCGATCAGGTGAGCGGAAGTTGCGCATGTATTTGATGCAGCGGGGTAGATGCAACGCAAGTTCGTCTGTCGCATCGACCTTGATGAAGAAGCAACCTTGCGATCACATTCGTACTTACACGATGAGACAGAAGCCTTGATTAGGTGCAGCGAGCGAGCTGGTCGGTTTGTGACTGCATGCACGTTGATGGTGTTCGTCGTTCACAGTTGCCTTGCTGTGATCTGTGGTTACCGCTGCTGGTGCAGGTGTACGCTGACGAATAAAGCAGTGACTCGCTACTCCAGTCCAACAGCCATGACTTCCTCCTCTTCTGCTTCACTACCGTCATTCTCCTTCGCACCACTGTTCCTTCTCATCCTCACCATCCTTGCCTTCTGCTCCTCATCCATCACCCTCTCCGTCGATGCACAAAACACGACTGTATTGCAGGTGAGGCGAAAAATGAGCGATGAGATGGATTGATCGATCTACGAGCAGTCGAGAGCACAGAGTCAAGGATTGTTCAAGAGCGCACAGCCAGCCAAAATTGCTTGATGTGTTCATTCATACTCACATCCATTCTTTCTTTCCTCCACCCTCCTTCACAGCCCTCCGATCTTTTCACCTCTCTCTTCTCCGCTTACGACAATCAGCTACGTCCCAATCTCAATACCACAAATAAACCAGTGCGAATCGACACAGCATTACGTATTAATCTCTTGTATAATGTCGATAGTAAAGAAGAGACATTTCAATTGGATCTGTTCGTGAATGAGTATTGGATTGATCCTCGCTTAGCATTCGACTCTGTGAAATATCCGTTCTCCAACACATTACGTATACCAGCGAAATATACACCATGGTTACCCGATACATTCTTCTTCAATGCAATTAAATGTCAAGCATTGTCAGATCAGATGTTAACATTGAAGAATGATGGAAATATTCTGTGGTCAAGACATCAGTCATGTACTTTCCACTCAGGATTTGATTTATTGACATTTCCGTTTGATTCACAGACACTGATTGTGAGAAGAACATCCTTCTCGTATACAGATGATGAATTGACGATTAATTTCCTTACAGCGAGTGGATGGAGACCAGATCCACAGTATGATTTTACCAATTCCTTATGGGATTTCAATCGTGCCTGGTCGAATCGTACCTCGCTCTCTTTCTTAAATGCGCGATCAGCAGATGCATATTTGGCTGTCGAGAGAAAATCATTGAATTATATCTTGAAGATGATTATGCCGATGTTCTTGCTTGTACTACTATCAACACTCAGTTACGCAATCGATCCTTCCTCACCACCAGCACGTGTCGCCTTCTCTGTCGCCTTAATTCTCTCTATCGTCACATTCAACTCCGTTGTATCACAAGACTTACCGAAAATTAACTATGCTACGATGTTAGATTGGTATGTATGGTACTGTTTCCTCGTTGTTGTCTCTGCATTAGGTGAGTACGCCTGGGTGAACAATTTAATGGTCTCCAAGAAATATGGTGTTGAATTTCCTTACTTAGTTGATGATTTCGCACTATGGACAGCACCTTTTACTTGGATTGTTATTAATCTATGGTATTGGCCATTATATGATTCACCAGCTGTACACATCTGCTTAGCAATGGTGTATGCACCATGGGTGGCAATGAATGTGTATCGTTGTTTCTGGTGGAATCGTCAACATGGGAAGCGAGGTTTATGGGAACCGATGAAAGCATTTTATTTTTATTGTAAATTGGAATATAGAAAGAGATATAATGCAGAGGAATATGAAGCTGAGCAACAGGCGTTAGCAGATGCGGAGGAGAGAAAGGAACAAGCATTGGATGCACAGATTGAGTTAGCTGCAACTACAGGTGTCAATGTATTTGAAGTTGGATCGACTGCTCCTATCGCAGGTGCATCATCTTCAGCAGCAACACACGACACTGCACTTCCACTCGGAACTGAAGCTAACCCCTCACCAGGTGATGAGCCAAATCCATTCGATTCTGCTGAACCGCTTCTACATGATTCACCTCTCGTTGTTGGTGCTGATGATGACGATGGTGTGAGACATCGGAATGTAACTGCTGCAGATGAAGAATATGTGGATCCGACGGACGAAGAGGCAGGACAGAATGCAAGCGAACTTAATCTGGTGTAAATCGGCAGGATGGGACGATAATGTCTATCAAACAGGGCACATGCAACTCGCGATTTCTGCGTGCTGCATTTTCATCTTTCAATTTCATACATCTTTTCTCTATTCGATTGACCGAAAACATGCCACGATGTGCAGGACCAATATTCGGTGCAACAAAGTGATGATCAGAACTAGACCGCTTCTCACAGTATGAATGCTGATGGGTGTAATGTCACATTCCTCCATGCACGATTTACTCTCGCTTGTCAGACTCCACTGCAGCTGATACAGTGATAAGAATGATGATATGACATGTGCAAGAAGATCAAGTATCAGTATCGAAGTACGAATTGATACTGCCGATACATTTGGTGCCAGCTGATGTTTAACGCACACATTCGCCATCAACTTCTTGGTGTCATCATCACCACTTCGAACGCAAATATTACACGACATTAAAGCTGCTGTAGAACAATAAGATGCTTGGCAATGATGACATGGATGGTAATTTCTGCACTGAGTGTCGAGGAAGGGAATCGGTGAACACAGGACCCGAATTTGTTGTTCAAGCCAACCGTTCACTCAGAGTCAGAATCACTGTTCATCCTCACCGGGCAGGCTAACTCGCATTCGCATGCACTTCCTCTCTTTTCTGTCACCCACCATCCACTACGTAGTGGAACTCACCCAGTCACACTACACTGTGTGACTACTACAGCCAAGAGCGAAATGAGTAGCAACAGCAATGGCAGTATCGAGGTGCAAGATGCGACATCGACAGCAACCGTCACGTCACAACAGGTTGAACAACAGCAGCTGCAAGCTGCAGCAGAGTTGCAGCCTGACCCTTCGAGTCTGATCGTACAGCAGCTACCAATCAACACAACAGCACCATCCATACATTCATCACCTCTGATAGTCGATCTACTCGCACACACAATATCATACTTGATACTAAAGGAATGGTGTCAATCTGCGCGTGTGAATCATGCATGGCGAAATGCGACATTACGCCCATCGGCATTTCCATACGATCATACCTCGAACATCAATGCAGATTTATCTCCTCGTGTTGGTCTACTTCATCGTGCATGTATTCGCTCATTGGCAATCTCTCGCCAAAAAAGTTGTACCCTAGCTGAACTGACTCAGTTGACACATTTGCAAAGTTTTCATTGCTTCTCCTTTGGCAAACTCGATCCAAAGATCACATTGTTGATCGAATCATTGACTCAGATTCATCCTCAACTCACAGAGATTCGGATCATGTATTGGACATCGCCTGAAATAGAATCACTGACGCGAGTGAGATCACTGAGAATATTGGAATTGCGAGTTACAGAAGGAAGTGAAGAACTGACAGTGGCATCTTATATCTTACCTCAACTACATGATCTGGCTCACTTGGAATTAACGATTGAAAAACCGAAAGACATGATGAAATCAGGCAGTGCAAAATCATCTTCAGCTATCTCGCAGGATTTGACAACAATCATCTCAACTATATTCTCCTCACCTTCACTCACCAGTTTGCGTAGCCTGAAAATCCGTTTTGATACACATGCAATGTTAGGTCTGATGTTCACTCAAACATTCCCTCATCTCACAAAACTTGATCTTCATCCAAGAATACACCAAGATGTCACTGAAAATGAATTACGTCAACTTGCTCGACTGACTGATCATCTACCATCATTGACTGATCTGACTCTCATTTTCTTTGGAGCAACAGCAACGTTAATCGCACCTCCTATTAGGCGCGTCTTGATCGATTCTCTTCTTGCAATTACTCACGTCATACCTCATTTGATATCACTGTTTGTGAGTTTACGTGATGATAGTATCCGACCAGTAGCTGAGAAAGATAAAATTCCTGCAGCCGATATCTTATTGCTTCTGAGACATTGTAATCGTTTGGAATCATTCTACTTCGACAATTTTTCATTGGTGCAGGATTATGTCTTCACTCAACAGATTGTATTGAATCGTTTTCTGCCGATGATAAAGAATCTCCAAATATCATTTGAGGGATTAGATTCATCGAGTGCGAGCAACATGGTTGAATTGATCACACAACATTACACTCATCTGGAATACTTAAGTATCTTCAAACTACCACCCTCACTCATCTTCTTACCACCGAGTAGTTCATCCTTTCTCGCAGTACGAGACTCTTATCCAAAATCACGCATCCTTGAAGTTCATGTTGGTGCAATTGATATTGAAATACAATTGCCTGGATTATTACGTCTCTTACCTCTGATTTATACTATTCACGTTGATGTTGCACAATTACCAGCGCATCGATTGTTTGAATACGCACAATATCGTGTGCTTGCATTAGCAGAATTGAAGCGACCTCAATTTAATCATGATGACAATTTCTATTATCAACCTTTACTCTGTGGTACGAAAGAATTTGATTTGACATGGTTTAATAATGAACCTGATATAAAGTCTGAATCGATTCTTAATGTACTACCATCATCTGAATTACATGAACATTATCATCGTGGTGTTGTCTTATCACAAGAAGGGGTGAGTGCTGATCCTGAGAAAGGTCGATGGATGTTTGAACGTGTGAAAGGTCCAGCAGAAGTCTCACATGGATGGATGTTTGAACGTGTCAAATATTGGAGATGGCGATACAAATCGATTGTACTATCGAAAGAGAAAGTCAACACGAGTGATCTCGACTTGTCGCCATTTCTAGTCTTCTCTCGTGACCATCAATTTACCTATCGATATGCAGACGATCCGACACGAAAGCAAGAATTTGAAGCGATAAGAACGAGATTGAGAGATCACAGTCATCACTGGCGAAGAGCGTAGAAGTGAGAAACATGATTAGTACTGGACTGTAAAGACAACTTCGCGAATGACTTGACATTGCAGCAATCTATTGCCGTCGCTTTCATCCAAACAACTAGCGAATAGTCACCACAAGCAGCAATCTTCTCCCCGAAAGTCTCAAAGTGTTGCCAAGGGTGCGACGTTGCAACAACAGCACCCGACGCAGCAGATGCTGTTCATTCTGTCCACTTTTCAGTGTCAGCGATCCACCATACATTTTCACTCAACGCAGCGCAAAGTAACTTGAAACTGGGTTCAATTGGTTTGTGATAATAAATGCTTTGCGTATGCGTTGTTGTTGTGTGGGTGCAAACCGCGGAATCAGGAGGGGTGTGGAAGATGGAGGGATGAAGTGGTGGGTGTGGTTGGTATGCACGAATTCAAACGATTAAAATTGAAATGCAATAGCGAATGTATGCAAGCAAAATTAACGCGGGCTTTGCGGATGTTTGGTGGAGGACTATTTGGAGATGAGAGAGGAGGGTGAGGAGGTGGTGTCAGAAATGTGGTGAGGCGGTAACAGTGATGATAGCGACGGTGATAATATTAACATCTACAGGAATTCGTTTTCTTCGCTTGTTTATAGAATGTCAAACTCGATGCTGAAAGATCTTCAGATTTATCCATCAATGAATCCAACGTCTCACCACGAGTTAGTAAGTCATCAATATTCTTAATCATCACTTCCTTAATCTCATCCAAATTCTTTTGGATCTTCGTCAATTTATCTGCCTCATTTGGATTCTGATACAATGCGAGATCTTTCTTCATGAATTCAGGCTCAGCAGCTTGATCTGAGGTGGTGGATTTCCATTGTGGATAGTATTGCTCGTAATCGTTCATGATCTTGTTGATCAGTGTATACGCAACACGAACAGCGTAATCCTTCTGAGTGACGATGATGCCAGCAAGTCCGTCAACACGGACATATGTATGAACTAGGAAGGGAATGTCTTTCAATCCAACAGTCTGTCGTGTACCAGCTCCTGTACGTTGGATGACAGTTCGTGTGGCGAAGTTGAGATGCTCCAAGTATGTGCCGCGTGTGAAGTAGCTGCAGGTGACGAGGAGGATGGATGAGGATGCAATAAATGTAACGTGTAAGGTCCGAATGCAAAGGTCGAAGTGGAGAACACATCAAATGAGAAGCGAGTGAGCAAAGCACAATACGAAGACATCATGCGTGCTCAATTTGTTCCTCATGCCTCCTTCAATCTTCTCTCTCCCTTCTCTCTTGCCCTCCTTCCTTTCTCCTGAGACTGACTTGAATTGTGACAAGTCATGTGCAGCAGCGAGACGAATTGGATGCTTTTCAGCACCGAGTGACTTGTAGACAGCCAACATCAAGATTTGTGTCGTACTACTCATGTTGATGGAGGAGGAGGTGTAGGAAGAAGTGACGATGGAAGAGGTGAGGAGGGAACGAGTTGTGCTGATGAGATGTCGTTGAGGAGACTGGACTACTACGAGAGGATGACACACCAATCGATCAATCAATATTACGATACACGATCGTGTACGAAAGGCGACAAAGCGACAGAATATGCGGTCGGCGAATGACGGTGCAAATGAGACGTCTTGCTTTTTGTTTACGGCTGTTGAGCAGTAGTTGCACTAAAATTGAGCTATTTACCTCAAGCAACGTTGCTCCGTCGGTGGAAAAATTATTCTGACTCCGCTCTCACTCCCCTATCAGAGAGCTGGACACCCTTATTTGTGAACAGGTTGGAACTCGCAAAGTAGGTGGCAGCCACAATGTCCTCCTCATCTTCCTCTGCCACAGCACCCTCACGTGCGCCGGAAGTTGACTACTCTTCTCGTACGAATCCAATCGATGCAGACGCACCTATTCTCTCTGGTGGTGTGAGTGAGATTCTTCATTCACAATCTTACATACCTGGTTCGCGTTATTATTCACATTCACGTACAGTTGAATATATAGCAGGTTCATTACCATTGATCATGACAGTACCACATGGTGGTTATGATTCACTCCAAGGAATGTCAGTACGTTTATCAGGTACACATGAACATGATATTCAGACACAAGAATTAATTCGTTTCATACATGAAGAATTTATCATACAAACAGGTGATCGTCATCTGATACCACATATTGTTATAGCAAGATTAAGGAGGAGTATGTTGGATATGAATCGAAATGAGAAGGATTCAGTTGGATGGAGTCATGACAGTCAAGATGAGACAAATATGAGAAGACGTACTCACAGCAATAACAACAACAACAACAACAACAACAACAACACGAACAATCATACTAATCCACATGCAGAGAGTGATGCATTGAAAAGAAGAGCATGGCGAGAGTTTCATGCATTTGTGAGAAGAGCGAAGAGAGAAATTGTGAGAGGAAGAAGCAGTGTTATTAGAGATGGTACAGCTGCTTCAATGACAGGGAATACTCCTCCTGCTGCTGCATCTTCTGTCTCATCCTCTCCTTCCCACTACCATCGGGGCCTCGTCCTCGATCTGCATGGTCAGTCGCATGATCGTCGTCATCAACTCGGATACATGTTGAATCAACAAGATCTTGCTGAACATACTGATCAACAATTGGATCATTCGCAAGAGATGAGAGATAAAGCGAGTGTCAGATGTGCTGTACTCGTGAAGCAAAAGAATGGTGCAGTAGCATCAGCAGCAGCATCCTCTGATGCATCATCTCCTTTCACCTTCACACCGCTCAGCTCCCTCATTCGTGGTCCCACCAGTCTCGGTGCTCTTCTCGAATCACTGGGTCACGCATGCGTACCCTCTTCGACCTCACCACACGCGCATATAGGCTACAAAAAGAGTGAGAAGAAGATAATGTACTTCAATGGTGGCTATAATACGGGAGTGAATGGATCAGCAGTGGTGGGACAACAGCAGAGAGAGAAAGAGAGAGCGGAAGATGAGGCGATGGCTGCAAGTACGACGTCAGCAACCACAACACTAATTGCATCATCCTCCTCCTCCTCCACGTTCCCTGATCCCGATCCAGTCTTTACCTCCTTTTTCAATTCCACACTCGAACACACCGCCTTCCTCTCAATCCAACTCGAAAGTGCATACGAAGGTCAAAGAGATAACGAAGAGAATATGAAGAAATTCGCAAGGAATTTAGTGAAAGCACTGTTGATGTATATGAACATGCATGTGTTGAAGAAAGGAGAGAGTCTACCGAAACCAACTGAGGAAGCTGCTGCTGCAACAACGATTCCTGCTTCCACTGGTGTTGCTGCATCATCCTCTTCATCATCTCTTCACATTCGTTCTGCCAACCTCCTTACTGATTTCCCTTCCATCCATGCGATTTTTCTTTCGCACGCCAAGAGTGGTGAGACATTAGTATTTGATACCGGTGATCCTGATTTCAACTCGGAAGTGGAATGTAGAAAGTATTTCTTTGGTGATATTAAAGGTGCGAAGAGTTTTGTGGTTATTGAGAGCGATCAAACCAAGGGCGTTCCTCCAGAATCATCCATTGCATCATCCTCATCATCGCCCTCCTCCGCATCCACTGCCATCATTCTCGGTGTCTATCGTATCCTTCCGAATCAACCTGGTCGTGGCTCCCATATCGCCAATGCGTCTTATCTCGTCTCACCTCACGCACAAGGTCGTGGTGTCGGCCGGATGATGGGCCAATATAGCATCCTTCAAGCGCGCTCACAGGGATATCATGCAATCCAGTTTAATTATGTGATCTCAACGAATACTGTTGCAGTGAAGCTGTGGAAATCGCTGGGATTTCAGATTGTTGCGACGCTGAAGGGAGCATATCGGCATGTCACGAAAGGATTGGTTGATGCATATGTCATGTATCAGGTGTTGGAGAAGGAGGAGAAACAGAGGGAGTGAGGCTGATCAGGCAGATTGTGGCAGCAGCAGCATCGTTATGAATCACACATTGTTGTCACCCGTCCAAGTTGATTCACTTCATGTTTGCCAATGCAATGTCGCATGCAATCGAAATGTAATGAACAGCAGATTGAATCGCTGCTCAATTTCTCTTTCTCATTCTCCTGCAGTTGTTCTCTCGCGGTGTTTTTCTTCTCGAGATTACTCTTCCTGGTGCAGAGGAGTGAAGAGGAGGTGATTCCAGCCGCGACTTTCACCACACTCTTCCCTTCCTCCCTGCTTCTTCACTTCTCCTCATCCTCATTCTTCTCTCATTCAGAGTTACAGAAGACGTCTAACGATGAGCCTTTCATCATCTCCCGGTTGGTGGTGTTCGTGGTGGGCGTGGTGGTCGTGGCGGTCATCCTTATATCACCACATCGATCAGAACCAGCGCAATTACTCATCGATGCATCAACAACAGGAACAGCAAGCACGACTTCAGAAGAAGAGTGAAAGCTCGTATTATCTCGCACGTCAACGCACGTGACGCATCATCCTTTCACTCCTCATCAGTAGCAACGCCATCGATGAGACCGTTATTCGCATTCTACGAAGATGATGACGAGGAGGATCAATCAATCAGCAGCTACGCGCGAACCCATCTGTCGCGTATCGTATGCAGACCAAGTCGGCCGTGTTAATCGTGCGCTGATTGGTCAAGTCAATCGCAAGAAGGTGAAATGTCGTCATGCACACGGATGCGCGTACATAATGGAAATTAGCACAGAATCGAAACATTATTGCACATCGTGCTATGTGTCAGCTCGAACCGGAGTCATGGGCACAATGCAAGGAGATGGTTGCATTTGATCAAGTCGAGAGTCATGAAGTGAACGCTTGCCCGGAGCGTCAGTGATCGAGGCAGAGGAGATGGCAAATCTTGGCGGATTCATTCTTGTTGTCGCTCACACTTATTTGTTCCTGCTTCGCTTTCTCAACCATTCTTATCCGGCTTCGTAATTTGTTCGCACTGCCAGGAACCTGTTCGTTCTTGTGAGATGCCAGCTCACCTCTCACCGAAATCGGAACCGCTCTTAGATCATCAGACTAAATGCTGCGGACTTCGATTTCATTCGATTGTTGCTGTTGCAATCGCTTTTCCCGCTCCTTTTGTGCTGTGATTGTATCGAGTGTAGTTCTCTGAAACGCCTCGACTGCATGCAAGTTGGGTCGATGTGAATCCACTCGTCTCAGCAGACTGTAGTCAGATGGTGCTGATGCAACTGGGCTCGTGTCAGCGAGTGTGCTTGGTATCACAGGTATCTCAGATTTGGATACATATGATGGTGTTACTGATTCATCTACAAACCCATCACAACAAGCACTTGAAATCAAACTACGACGATGCCACTCATGCATCTTCAAAGAAAGAACAGGAGGAGGTGGCGGTAGCTTCATCATCACCATCTAGTGGGAGCAACATGAGCGCACCACAGATTAATGAACAAATCGATACAATCGACGAGGAGTAACATCTGAAGATAAAATGAGTAAGCAACATCCATCCGAGTCGGAGTGAGCCAACTCAAGAGGCTAAGTTTAGGTTTCTCCTTCTTCAGCATACAAATATTACTCCCAATCCTTCCTGGCCTATGCGCGCTTAATATGAATAATTCACTTTTGAGTTGAGAAATGAACTGAAAGTAATAACTGATGTCTGACACAACAAGGAGAGGCGGTGATGGAGAGGTCAGGTCAATGCGGACTCTGCGGGGGTGGAGGGCAGTGATGCTTGATGTGAAACTATGTGTTCACCTCTATGGAGTGAATCAATCAATGTGTTGTGTATTGTGTAGGCGTGGCTCTTATGACGACGAGCGAGAAGCGTGAGTGATGGATGGGATTGTGGCGCAATCACTGCCACAGGTCACCGTCGCCGTTCGTGTCTCGTCCATGTCGCATAGCATCGACCATCATCATGCGGCAACAATGCATTTGCAACACATGTCAACTACTATACCCACACCAATATAGCGAAGCAGCAAGGTGAGTTGCATTTCATATGCATTAAGTGTTGTCACAACAGAACCTCCTCGATCCGATGCAAATTGTTTTGTGATTCAACCCAAAGCGTGACCTCTCAAATTGTTTCACTCCCTCACACTAACAGATCACTGCACACGCACACATTCCATCTCCTATCCATTCACCATCTCTTCTACTTTCACCTCGATGATGGTACCAACATTGCCATCATCACTGCCATTAGTACCTGTACGACTTCTGCCTGCAATCAATCAACTCGTCAACGGTGTTATTATTGTGGTAGTTGTATCACTCCTCGTTGTACGTGCTGTCGATACAGTTTGTGATCGTGTATTGTCATCAGTCAAGTCATTCGACATTGTCTGAATATCAAAGCAAGTGCAGAAGTGGTAGCAAGCAAAACCTCAACCTTCACCTCCTTCTGTCCACATTCCTCATCGATCAAGTTAATACCTCACATACCCGCACCAACAAACCACCATCGAGTACACCTTTAGTATCGTTCTGCCTTCACTCACACCATGACTCTCACTCTTAGTCTCGCTCTAACGTTGATCGTACTTGTGCTGGTGCTCCTCTTGCTTCTGATCATGATGTCCTTGCTAGCTGTGTTATTACTTTATCTCGTACTGTTACTATCCGACTTACTCACAGCCGTGCAATCCTCATTCGACTTATGCGGTGTCCTTTGAGACTTGATACTTGTACCAAGGTGCTCGTTACTGTTCGATCGTACGGTGCCTCGCAACTCCTGGCTGATGCAACATTAACTCGGTGAGTCTGGTGACTCGTTACGAGTAAAGTCGTACGACTTCGTTCAAGAAAGATGGGGGATGAAGTGGCGCAGATCGCAACAACACCGAACCGTGCAAGTGTCGAAGTTTGTTCTGCTTGCTATGCAATTGTTATGCGAATTCAGTCAAACAGCTGTGGAATTTAAACTTCATCCTTTTCATAATTTGAACGAGACAATTGTCAGCCAGCAGAGCTATTGTCTTCCTGTATGGGTCTTTTTTATTCCCAACTCTTCGATTTGTTTCCGCTTCGCCTGTGCCTTGTTTTCAAGTTCGAATTGAAGATGACGCAAATTCGTGAGGGAGGTGGGGAAAGAGTATCTCCGATACGACCTTCATCCCTGAATCTGCTTCAGCAGGCCTTGCAAGTTGCATGTCATGTATTACCTCAACTTTACAATTTGATCGAGTGAGAGGAGATTGATGCTGTAGTGTGAGATCAGCAAGGCAACTCGATTTGGTCACTAATAATTTGCGAATACATGCACGATGAAGGTGACCAATCTGAGGTGCATTAGCATAATCGAAAAACTCATACTTGCACAAACTTGTCGGAAATGCTGATGGAGGTTCCATGTGATTCACCTGACCTGCGTGACTCCATTGGTACAATGATAAGAACGAGATTGCATGTGCAAGTAGATCGACTGTGATGCGTGATGTGTGCCGAAGGTGCTGTTTGTAGTTGTGTCACTCTCATCTCAATGAGAAGTGGAAACCAGAACGAAAGGAAGAGGACAGATCCCTCAATGATAATTAATGTAGAAAGATCTCGCTGGTGGTGATGTACCTCAGAGAAATCAGGTTGCAAAAGGATTTTTCTACATCATTAACTGGTGCCTCGAGACGTCTATATGTCCGTTGAGCTCAGCTTCACACCTCCATCATCGCATCCGCACTCCACAGCCACCTACTCACTGCGCAAGTAAGCTACAACAATCAAGAGGCTGCCTCTCATTGTGCCACTGCTTCTCACACTCACTCGACGTCAACAGCCTTCTCTGATCGCAGCAGCAATGTCCTCCTCCTCCTCTCCTCCCGTCTCCACTCACACCTCCCTCTCCTCATCTTCATCCTCCACCACCACCACTACTAACTCTGCTTCCTGTTCCTCCCTCTTCACCACTGTCGACCACCATCTCAAGCAACACGTACTCGGTAAGCGTCGTGCATTCGATGCACGATTGAATGAGACGAATGAATGGTTAACAACAGAATTATCGAAAATGAAATCATTGTGTAATGAGCTACGTAGTCGTGAGATTGCAGCAGCACAGATCACACGCATACAGACACAACTAGCTGAGATGAAGGAGAGACGTGAGAAGGAGCGAGTACAGAAGGAGATGGAAGAACGTGTGAAATTACAACAACAACAAGCAATCGCTGATGCAAAACGCAAACGTGAGGAGGAAGAGGAAGCAGCAGCTGCACAAGCAGCAGCAGTAGCAGCAGCAGCACAGGCAGCAATCGCACGTGCAGAGGAGGAAGCGAAAGCAGTCCGTGAGGCAGCAGCAGCAGCGATTGCAGCTGCAAAGGCTGATGCTGAGATGAAGGAGAGAAAAGAGAAAGAGAGGGTAAGGAAAGAGATGGAAGAACGTATCCGATCACAGAAAGAAGCAGAAGAGAGGCGAGAACGACAAGAAGCAGCCGCAGCTGCCGCAATTGAAGCAGCAGCTCGTGCCAAAGCAGCAAAGATTCGTGATACATACGAATTGAGTGATACAGAAGTGTGGAGTGAAGATGAAGAAGCAGAGGAGGAGCGTCGTGCTGCACGTAAACCAATGCAACGTCAATTCGATACAGATGGAATGGAGATTGAGTTTACCGATGATGGAAAACGTCTACCGAGATGGGCATGGAAACGTAATCTCTCATCCAGATTACAAGAAATGTATGCAAGTCGTATGGATCCTGATACCATCTTTCCTCCAATCGCACCAAATGTGGATCTCGAAATGATTTTCGCACCAGTTCGTGGTGGTGGTGGCAATGGCTTACGCACCCCCGCCGTGAAACCACGTAAACCTCGTGGTTCTTCAGCGAAATGGTCGAGAGATAAGTTGAAGAATAGAGAGAATATGGCTTATAAGAAAGAGATGGGTTATGTACTGCCACCACCGACATTTCTGTGATCCTGAGTTCATCATTCCGCGAATTCGCTCGCTTGCATTTGCACTTCGCTTATTGTTGCATTTGCGATTGATACACATTCTCATTAGTTTGCAAACTTCACAATTGTATGATTTTTGACATGCAACTGTAAATGCACTGCGGACAATATGATTAAATATCGATATTGTGCGTTACTTCGCTTCTGTCGTTGCAGGAGCAGCAGCAGGGGTAGGTTCATCCGGTTCACTCTCCATCTCTGCATCATCACTGCTATCTGCATCTTCTGCTCTCTTCTTCCTCTCTTCCGCTTGTAATCTCTCCTTCTCTGCCTGTTTCGTCTCTTCTTCTGTTACCAATTTCACTTTATTAAAGAATCCACCAAATGCTTTTCTCTCTTGGTCAACGACAGCTTTTTGTTTCGCTT
This sequence comes from Asterella californica, assembly GCA_036924285.1. Lineage (NCBI taxonomy): Eukaryota > Viridiplantae > Streptophyta > Marchantiopsida > Marchantiales > Aytoniaceae > Asterella > Asterella californica. Next base: position 354,590 of record JAYKYS010000026.1, on the reverse strand, counting down.
TGATGGAATTGTATAAGACAGAAACATCACGATTCTTAGGATCGACAGATAATGCGAGACGTAAATCAGCTTCTGCCTCACTAATCTGTCCTAACTTGTGATATGCTTGTGCACGATAGAAGAGACACTTGACATGTCGTGGATCAATGGCTAATCCTGCATTTGCATGTTGGATAACAGCTTCATAATCTAATTGTTTTAGTTTACACAGGGTATTATTACTAATCGCTGCAATCTTTACTGCATCAACCTTCTTCTTCTGTTCTTCCTCCAAATGTCCATCATACGGAAATACATCTTTCACGACTTTCGTATAGATCACACATGCACGTGGGAGATAACCGAGTTTGTAGAGACCGTTACCAAAATCTTTGAGTGAGGTCATGTAAGCGAGTTTATCATCGAAGTTCATCTCACCAGATTCTTTTGCTTTTGTCAGTGAGATCAACTCAACATCGTATTCTAATTCTGCATTTGCTGGAATTCCTCGAGTTGAATCACCTTGTGGTAATCCGTAGGATGGTTGAATAAACAGTGCTGAACGTTCACCTTCATGCATGTTCTTTACACCTTCCTCAAAGCCCCAAATCTGTGTTGGATCTGTACCGAGTTTCAATGTCGTCGGTTCAGTAACTTCCACGAAAGCCTTCTCACTACCTTTGACTCGTCCAGTATACTTCACGACGACTGTTGCTTGATCATTCGGTCTCGCATGTCCAGTACCTGCTTGTTTGATTGATTTCTTGACACCACCATCCTCTGTCACTTTCTGTGTATTATCATATGAGAGTAATTCGACCTCAAATTCGAGTGTCGCATTCGGTGGAATTGTTGGAGGTGAACCACGTGCACCGTATGCATACTCGGGTGAACATGTGAGGAATGCATGCTCACCGACACGCATTGTTGCAACACCTTGATCCCAACCCTAAGAAGAAGGAGGAGAACGGAATGTGAGCAAATCTTTTCCGCAGAGAAATCTTCCCTTTCCTGCCTCATCTCTGCTCTCGCTGCTGACCTTAATCACTTGTCCTTGTCCAATCTTAAATACAAAAGGCTCATTACGCTTCTTTGAAGAGTCGAATACTGTACCATCGAGAAGACGACCGGTGTAGTGAACTGCAACGAGAAGGAGAAGAGTGTGTCAGAGAATGTGATTGCGCTCCTTCGATCTCTGCCTCTCGCTCTCTCACTCTCTCCTCTCACCACACTTCGCACATCCTACTCACCTGTAACATCCGAACGATCAGTCGGTGTCGATCCTGTACCTTCCTTTACGATTCGCTTCTTGATATTCCCATCCGCGATATTGATGATTCCATCTGCATCGACGCTGGTGTTTACTTCGGCTACGGCGGCTGGACGAGATGACATGCTGTTTGTGTGAATGTGTTTTGAGTTGTGTTCCTACTGGGACGAATGCAATTTTTCTCGATTTCGATCGAGATTTCTTTCCACAGTTTGACTTTGAAAAGTCGAATTTTAACCAATGACACTTACATATCACATCCGCTTTTGGTGTTCTCCGCGCTCGCAGTACGAACTTTTACCAGCACATGAAGTTGTTTGGTTTTATGAGAAATGAAAGGAAGCGACAAAATGTGCAACTTGGTATCGAGTTTGAAATACCGAGCCGCGAGCTGCCTTTCTACTCTGCCTTCTTGCCACACGTAATCGTTGGCAAGAGGACGCCGGTTGTGCGTTTATACTCCTGATAATCAACTCTCGAGCCAAAGTCCTTATCAGCTTGCTGTTCGAGTAATGGAACACCGCTGATGCAAACGAGGAGAAGTGCAGTTAACATTGGTGAGAGTAAGCATGCAATGATAAGTTTCACTTGAGATGAGGGGAGACTGTCAATAACGAGCAGCGACATACCGATCCAGACAGTAATCTCGCCTGCATAGTTTGGATGGCGTGAAATCGACCACAAGCCGCTGTCGATCCACGGCTTCTTTCCTGGTACAGAGCCGTCTGCTTGTAGCTTTCCTTTGGACTTGAAATCGTGCTGCTCACGCTTGAACTCAGCCTTTTGTGCATCAGCGACAAGCTCAACAATGAAACCGAAGATCCATACAAAGAGTCCGATCATGAAGAGTGGTGTCGCAAACTTGTCGCTTTTCTCACCGTGTAAATTGTTTAGGTAGACTGGCATTCCAACGATGAGCACCCACATGACTTGGCCAGCCCAGTACTGACTGAAGAGCCACGGGTTCCTTTTCGCAACGCGAAATCGGCGATCTTCACCATACTTGAACACACGTCGTACAAGAAGATTGAAGAGGCGAAGTGCCCATACATAGAGCAAGACGACACCGACACACTGATGCCACCACACAGCCGAACCCCAGTCGAGTGCACGGTGTGATTGTGTGATTGTATACGCAGCAGCAAGCATGAAGCTAGTTGTACCACAGAGATCGTAGAGATGATCTGTCTCGAAGTAGGATGATAATAACCAGCCAAGTAGATTGTAGCCGAATATGATGTGTAGTGTGATGACGAGATGTGATGATGCATACTTCGAAGATGAATTCGAGTCGAGATAGTTGACTCCGATATATAACACAAATATTGTCACAAAAGATCCGATGGCGGATGCGAGATTTTGTAAGAATGATCGCTTTGGCACTGGCTTCGAATCTGTGTTACGTGGATCGGATGACATGTTGGCAGTGGCGGTGGCGGTGGTAGTGGATGATGAGGAAGATGTTGTGTCAGTGTTGGAGTGTGAAGTATCGTCACTGGTGTGAGTGGATGGATTGAGTGCGATGGTAGGAGAGGAAGAATCTGGTACGGCGGCTGATTTCGATATTTGTTCAGGTGCAATATCGATTCGAGTTGACTCCGACTGTTGCTGTTGCGACGCTGACAAATCTTGCGGATGAGAGTTGTTGTGAGGCTGCGATTGGAGTAGATGTGAGTTCTCTGTCAACAACGAGGATGTTGATGTCGATACTGACATTCTCTTAGACAGAATGAGAGAATGACGGTGAGCAACGCAAGTTTGCAATACAACACACTACCACTCGTCTTTCAGCGCGGTCGTGCTCCCTTCGCGAACGTGAAACACAGCCGAGCGGTTGAATTCAGGAGGCGGATCAACAAATTCTTAGGCATCTCCGATCGAATATTACGAAGGAACCGGAGGAAATACTTCCGAGATAAGATCGTATTCTGATAGATAACTCTTGTTTATACTCATATAAAATCGGATTGGACTATGAACAAACACGATTCTGTTGATATCAGGCCATATTTTCCTCACCTTTTGAACAGTTCCACCACACGCAATCATACTACCGGCAGTCTGGTAATTTGGAATTAGGCATACGACATCAGTTTCTGTAGAAATCGAAAGTATCTGCATACGATCATGGCTGCTTCTTGAGAAAGAAAGGTTTGAGTTTCACCTAAGCACTGCGTCCTTATCGTCGTTTCCTCTCGCTTTGCGGCGATTAAGGCGAGTGAGTGTGTAACAAGCGAGCGCACGAGGCGAACATCATCAGCATCTTGATCAGTCCACTACTTGCTATTGCTCACTACTGTTATCAAAGTCGCAGTTGCATCGACTGCCACTGCATCATCGTTCTTCGAAACCGTTCAGCGATAGATAGGCCAACGATCGTTCATACACACACTCACTTCGATCATCGTCATTCTCACTAGAACCAACTCATTTCGCGACACTCAATCGTCACTCACATCGATTGGTACACTTCTCCACTCTTCACGTGGATCCTCCTCAGCTTCCTCCACGTCGCCGTCCATCTCCTTCCCACGTCACTCTTGTCTCGCCTCTTCCTTCATCTGATGGGAACGTGCGCGAGTGTGCGCGTAGGCGCAGATCATGCTGAGCCGGGTGAGCGAGATAAACATTTTAAGATTGAGGAGGAAATCAAAGTTGATAAGGATCAAAAAGTACAATGCATCAAATTACTACTGTTGGGTCAGTAGAGATTAGAGGACGAGGGGCAAGGAGGAAGAAGAAGGAGGAGGAGAGTGCCAGGTGAGCTGCGAACTGACCGTACGATTGTGCTCTCTCTTTAGGTTCCGGTGAATGTGGCAAATCCACAATATTGAAACAAATGAAAATCTTACACATACCCGGTGGATTTACGATGGAGGAGCGTGTGCACTATGCTGATATCATTATGAAAAACACGTTGACATCGATACAGACACTCGTACGTGCAGCACGTACATTCGATATGCCACTCACGACACCACTCTCTATGCAATATGCTACACTCATTGATCAAGCTGAAGTACTCTTCCCAGCACAGGATATGCTTGAAGCTATTCTTCACCTATGGACACAAGAATCAACAATACAACAAGTACTACAACGACAATCTGAATACACACTCCTCGACTCTGCACCATTCTTCCTTGATAATATCGAACGCATCCTCTCACCCAATTATGAGCCATCTGATCAGGACATACTACGATCACGTATGCCTACAGTTGGTATCATCGAGACTGATTTCTTCGTTGATGCTGTCAGTGGTAGGAAAGGCTCCTCATCAGAAGGCATCTCAATGTCTGGACGACCACCACCGAAGTTACATTTCAAATTTGTTGATGTTGGTGGTCAGAGAGGTGAGAGAAAGAAATGGATACACTGTTTTGAGGGAGTACGTGCTATACTATTTATAGCATCATTGAATGAATTTGATCAGATGCTGGCAGAAGACAGGAGCAAGAATCGACTACAAGAATCGCTACAATTATTTGAAGGAATTATTCATCTTCCATGGTTTCAAAAAACTAGTATCATCCTCTTTCTGAATAAACATGATCTCTTTAAAGAGAAGATTAAGACAGTTGATCTTGGTGCATACTTCCCTTCCTACTCTGGTGGTCATTCCTACGAGGATGCATTGTCTTTCCTAAAAGAACTATTCTTCTCACGAAATAAAGATAGTAAGAAAACGATATATGCACATTGTACAGATGCGACTGATACACATGGTATGAAGTTTGTATGGAAAGCAACGAAACATATTGTCATGAAATCGAATCTGTTGTCAGCAGGATTGATATAGTAATCTAGAGGAATTCCCTTCCCTGCGTCATCATCATCTTCTACCATCATCATCATCACCATCCTCACCAGTCACTCGTTTCATCCACTCTTCTTCCCTACTGAATGTTCTACTCTACCACTGCTTGCGTTCCACATCTACTATTGTCATTCCACACTGCCACACTGTTCGATACTCCTTCTCCTTTAATCACTGCTTCCCATTCACCGTCACCGCTCACACATGTTGTCCGATCAACCTGACGACAACAACTCTCTCCTGCTTCCTCCTTCAACTCTATTTTTCTACCAGTCACTCATCACACCACCTTTCCATTCTTAGCATCTACTTTGATCCTCTTATGACAATTTTCTACATTTCTCTCTCTCTCTCTGCGTTTCGCATTATAGTTTTGTGATTTCGTTTCTTTCGCTTCTCACTCTGAAATCATCTATATTCACTCTCAGCACACTCTTTTCTGATGGACTTCATAATCATACCCACTATATCTCGAATCATGCAAACTAATCTACAGCTACATTATATTCCCAACGCTCTTCACCTCCAATACTTTGCATACAAATTTCAGCTGTATGCCGTTTTGCTTCAAATTACGCCGTCAAGTCTGTAGCTGGCACACTAGCCCACGACATGTACGTGCGGGCACTCAATTGAGTTTGGAATGCAAGGAAATGAGATAGAATAAATAACTTGGATTTGTTTCAAGAGACAACGCTAACGTACAGGCGCTTTGTTTTATTGTGCTTTCTTTCCTATTTCCACACTCGCTCTCTTCTTCTTTCTGCAACAACATACCAGACAGATAAGTCTGAGCAGCAATGCTGATACGACGAGACTGATTCCAGCTGCTATCCAGACCTTCTCCCAGTTGAGTTGATAGAATCTGTACGCTTTGAGGACATACAATTTAATCATCTCTGCTCTGTCCCTTCGAATCCATCTCTCTCTCACACTCCAATAGAACCAATTATATGCATCAATTGTACGATTCGTGACAGATGCTGAGAGGACATTCGATACAAGAAATGCATTTGCTGCAGTATGAAGTATGACACCTGATTCCGGAGGTGAGAGCGATGGTTCATTTCCAACCAGTTTCGTAATTTGATCTAACTTCCTGTCATGTTTCTCTACACTCTTATCAGTGACAGTCACATAAATCTTCATACCAATCACAGGATCGATTAGAGATGGTGAGAGTGGATGCAGATTTCGTGCTGGTTGAATGTCAGCGAGTACGGAGAGTGCTGGTAGGAGTGGATCTTCGATGAATCCAATTGTACCAGTGTGTTGAGTGTAGTAATAGAGATACTGAGTCTCGCTCACATTGAAGGAGCGCAGACAATCTGGTTCGTGATGAATTCGACCAGTACAAGGTTCGCGTGGATCAACATATGTGATTGTGCGCATCTGTTCTGGAGCCGTGCGTTCGACATGTAGTACCTCATCCCACATTGGTTGTCCTGCGTGATCGAGACTCGAGATGAAATCACCTGGTTGAATCGTATCAATGCGCACCGTGCGTGCTTTACTCAATTCACCGGTTGAATTCGAGTAACGACGAACTCGCACACGTGACGATGGAGGCCATTGGCCAGCGACGAGAAGGGTGGAGAGGAGAAGGAGGAGAGCGAGAGGTAGCAGGATGGAGGAGCGCAGCATCTGGTTGGAGGAAAAGAGAGCGATGTTGATCAACATCGCTCACAGTCATTGTGCGCACTTACAAGTTACATGCGCACCTCAAGTACCAACCTCCATGAAAATCTTGATATCAAGATGGAAATGACAGAGCAGGAGCAGCAGAGGATGTGTTGGCAATCGTCGAAATTCTCGATCGTCTCTCCGGCACTTTCTCGTGCTCTGACTGTCCTTCGTTGCTTTTTTGACGACCCCATTGCTGCTCCTTTCTTCTCTCAACTCACTCGAGTGAAGGCCCTGATAGGCCTACCCACTTGCCTTAAACCTCAACCTCAGCCTCAGCCTCAGCCTCATATTCAACGGTCTCAATCCTCAACCATCGAATCTCATCAATCCAATATCATCTTCTTCCTCTTCCTCTTACCACAACATGACCGAACCAGCCGAGCGCGAGTTGATGCCTGGTGTATTCATCACCGACTTCCGATCATCCGCTACAGCAACATCGACTGTACCACCCACAACAGCAGCAGCAGCAGCAACGTCAACAACCCATCGAACAGCAACACATGAAGAGCACGAAAGAAAAGATTCTGATTCGATGAACGATGATGATCCATCAATCGCCTCCACCGCCTCACCTTCCTCCGCCCCTCTTAACCTCGCTCGTCCCTTCCCATCAACATTTCCACTCGACATACCGAATGATGTTGAGACACTTGAATTAGAGTATGATGCGATCGAGAAGAATCTCGTACAGCTAATCAAGACGAATCTGATATTGGAAGAGGAATTGAAAGAGAATCCAAACGATCAAGACTACATCGACTCGCTGCGAGAGAATCGTGTCATACTATTTCGACGCAGTGATCAACTGAACGCAATACGTGCACAACTCAAACTTCTCGCACCGCATCGTACTGAGGCACCGAACAGCGAACAACAACAGATGACGACCGAAATTGAGAGGCAACGACAAGAGGAGCGAAATCAACCACCACAAGAACAGGAGCAAGGTGGATTGTTTCTGTGAGGAGATGGATGTGCACATTCTTATGCTCATAAAATTGTTGTGTATTGTTCGAAGTTATATGAGCGAGAAATTGTGTAGTATAGTAGAGTGCACATCGCATCGCAATGCAAGCTGTGGAGCAAATGTCTGTGAACTTCACGTAGCTAGTAGCTTCAAGATTCACTGTCATAGAGTCCATTATTCAGAACTTCTTATTCTAAAGCAATTTTGCAAAATTTTCCTCCATCGCGATGATGTCGCTGCGTCGCATGGAGTGCGTGCTGGTGTTTCTACCTCTATTCGCACTATTGGAGTTGTCTGTATTCGAGATACCGCAGAGTCCGAGTCGTATTGGTATTAGTATCTGGCTTATCTGCCTTGCTGCTGTTGCAACCTATCTCGACTCAACAAAACTCGATGAAGATTCGAAACAACGGTCAGTTGAAATACAGACACACGAGAGTAAGAGGAGATAAGAGTTCACTCGTGTCAGCAGCAGCCACGTCACGCACCTCGTCGCCTCTGCCACCACGTGTTGACCTCGTCGTACTGCTCACTCACACTCCCTCCTCTCTCCTCTCATCCAGTCGCGGTGCGCCTCGTGGTCTTCTGATTGGTTCAGTGATCCTGCCACTTGTGTTTTCATCGTCGCTCGGTCACAGTATGAATCACCCGCGTCTGATTGTGATGACACTCATCTGCAGTACGATGGGTTACCTCGCTGCAGTATTTCAATCACGACTACATGAACTACTTGCTTGGGCGTGCCTCGTATTCGTAGCATCATGGCATCGATGTCAGTCGAAAGTGAGGAGGAGACAGCACGTGTGACGAGAAGAGATGAGAATCACTCACCACCCGCTGCCTCTCTTCCCTGTCACACACACACACACACACACACACACACACACAGTGTCCTTCCTCGTGCAATGTTATCAATTCAGCGTGGTCCCGTGTGTATTGTTCGTGTTCATTCGTTACTTCTTGTTAAATACCTTATCTTACTCATTCACTGAGGGTGAGGGTGTGACGATTGCGAGTTTGATGACCCTACTCCTATCACACGCAATGACGAACTCATGGCAGCGTCTACTCGCTGACTATCTGATCGGCAAGGAATATTTAGAGTGGACGAAGACGATGACGGCCATAAATCCGCAAACGCGCAGCTATTACTCAGCCGTACAAGGACTTCTTGTCGGTGTACTCCTACTCGGTGTTGTGTGGATGCCGATTGCACTGATCGCGAAACATGAGAGAACTCACTGGAAGGGAAAGGGAAAGGCGAAGGTGAAGGTGAATAAAGAAAAGGAGAAGGAGAAAGCGAAAGATGTGATCAAGAGTGACACAGCGAATGGACATGCGATCTTAAGCAAAGTGAATGTGCAACCTGCAACTGTTAATACGCGTTCACTCTCAAAGCGTCGCATCGTGCGTGTGACACCGGCCGCTGCAACGCAACACACAAATGGTTCACATTCCTTCCCCACCCCTCCTCGTTTGAGTGGTCCGCCATCTTCCTCCTCACCACCATCAGCGCCATCGGCGAAAGTTTCCACACCGACTTCACATGTCTGGTTCTTCTTACTTGCATTCATCGTCATAGTGGTGTATCCATTTCTCTGCAGTGAGATGCGATGTGAGCCATTCACATTCGTTTGGGAGTATCTCGTCGTGGTGCCGACTTCCGATCGAAATGTACTTCCTGAGACATGCGCAGCTCCGACTACAGCAGCAGAAACAGCAGCAGCGACCAAAGCTGCAGCAGGATTGCAGGCATGGACTGCCTACAACATCGATTTCATGAGTCGGCGTCTGCTCGTTGCTGGTTACTGGATTGTGATTATGGTCATCGGTATCTTTGCTTGGGCACCAGCAGGAAAGGCACCTCAGCAGATGCACATCCAGGAGGGTGAGACGAATAGAAAGGCGGATTCAAGCGCATCTTCGTCTTCCTCCTCATCTTCATCAGTGAGTAGTTTGTCTACTCCGATTACAATCGTAGGTCACGCAGATCAAAAGTCGAACTCGATGGCAAACTCTGTTTCGAGCGCCACTTCATCCTCTCTTGTAATCGAGACGTCCACCACCACCACCACCATCACCAAGGTATCTTCCATTCCAAACATTCTCGTTCGCAAGTATTATCACTTCCTCGCCGTTCTCATGTTCCTACCTGCAATCCTTCTTGAACCTGGATTCGTTGGTCTCAGCTTCTCAGTTGCACTCAGCATATTCGTATTATTCGAGTATATTCGCATCGCGAGAGTGCCACCAATCGGTGAGGGCGTTCATCATTTCATGCAGACATACTTGGATGCGCGTGACTCTGGTGCGATCATATTAACACATAGCTATCTTCTCCTCGGTTGCGCACTGCCACTCTGGTTTCACATCTCCGTCATACAGTCACAGGATCCATCCGTTTTAGCAACAGCCGCCGATGCGAAATTTGCACAGCAGAGGTCAATGGTCTGGGATATGAATCTATACATTCCGGCACTGTCAGGCGTACTCATTCTCGGGGTCGGCGATAGCATGGTCAGGCACACGCATGAATCGAGACTGCGCACTTCGCCTGGCTCCTTCTCACTGTTCTCTTCATTGTTCCTTGCTAGGCATCGCTGATCGGTGTTTATTTCGGTCGTCATCGTTGGTTCTCTTCCTCACGTACGATCGAAGGTACCCTCGCTGCCATTCTATCGATACTTGGTGTGGTATTCGCACTCGTACAAACAATCGAGTGGATCAATGTCACTTGGTACGCATCGAAGTATGTCATACTTGCACCGGTCAGTGAGCGAGCGAGACCACCTAGTGTTTCCCGTGCGTCTCGCCTGCAAGGTTGTTTGTGTTGTTAATCGTTATTCTTCATTCCTCCTCACTCTCACTTACTTTCAGTCATGGATGTCATTTACACTGTCGACTGTATTGACGTGTCTGCTTGAGGCATCAACTCAACAGATCGATAATCTTTACCTGCCGATCTATTACTACGCAGTCATCATGATCGGGAGACGATTCTAGCGACGATGACACCAGACGACAACACTTATTGGCCGTCTTCGCTTCACACCAGCATACTCACCTGCCTGCGACACTTCATGTATCATCTCGATTGTATCACTCTCGCATTTATCTTTTTTTTTTTTAAAAAAAATTAGACTAGGGCTGTATCATTCCCAGAACGATGCAACAACAAAAGCAGCTACAAAGTTCATCCCTTCGCACAAACTGGTGTAAGAAGAGTTAGAATGGCCACAAAACGATGTAAGGTAGAGGAAAATGAGGCGGAGAAGGAGGAAGGTTTTCTAATCGGTGCCTTCACTGACCGTGAAGCAACAGTCTTTTTTCGTAAACTCACTAATTCACTTGATCAATCTACTCTGAATGCTAGGATTCATGTTCGAAGAAGTCCAAATGTAAGGATAACACCAATGGCATCCTTAGATCAATGTACTGCGTCAGGTTCACTGACCTTGCTTCATCATAAACCTGATTATGCTCATGATGCCTGGTGTGGGGTGCTTTACATCCAGCTGATGAGATTTGTATCTTCACTGATGGTTCTTATGATGCTGGCTCTAACACGTCGGCTTGGGCAATGTCAATTCTGAATGAGTGGCTCTATGATCACTCGAGTGATGTACCAACAAATGAGAAGCTCCTTACGCCAGCTCATGTTCGTCGTGCTTATCTTATGGGTGCAAATATTGTATGTACGAATGGTATCTATCCTGCTGAACTTCAAGCAATCGCTCGAGCGCTTGCAATGTTTCCACTCTCACATCGTCTTCATATCTACTCAGATAGTATGGCATCTATCAAGGCAATCCAAACTTATCGTTCACAAACCAATGAACGTAAGCGACTTCGTATGTCAGCTCGCCCGCTGTTGCAGCTCATTGATAACTTAATTAGTCGCAGAAAGGCATGTCATACATAGTGCTCGTCTTATACTTGAATTCACTCACGTCCACGCTCACACCACTCACCAAGATCCGGTTGGTGTAGGCAATCGCCGACTATCAAGCCAACTTGTCACGCAAGCAACCAAAAGTTACTTGTCCACCTGGATTACCGCTTCGAGAGTGTGAATATCACATGGCTCTTATTCGCAAATCTGATGATAAACTTGTCATCGATGACATTCGACGATCTGCACTCAAACAACTTCACAACACGTCTATGACCCATTGGCATGATCGTCATCAGGTTCATCAAGGTCGATTTGCTTATGAGGGTATTCTTCATCTCAGTCTCATCATCCTTCGATCAGGTTCATCTAGTTCCTTACAAGCCACTCTCATTCATGTGCAACCAACTCCATCCATCAGCACTGACAAGTCGATCCTTCGGCTAAATCAGGACAATCAGTTCAAGCACTTAGATGTGCTCCTTGTCGTGACGACATGTTCATTGATCATCTCAGTGTGTGTACTCAACATGCTGCATCTGAATTTCCTCAAGAGTTGAAGAAGGACATTATTCATATTCTTATGACACTTGCCTCTTCGGATGTGACTCGGTACTATAATGTGTGTTGTGAGCGCGAAGGAGCAGAGCAATTTGGGAATCAATGGCACCAGACTATCACGACGCCCGTACACGTCAAAGCAACCCTGGTGGGTCATCACGCGGCAGGAGCAAACTTGTTTAAAAAACTTCAGTCGAGTGTTCAGAAACGATGCAACAAGATCAGACACGCCTTCTCACTCAACGCTTGTCCTCAACAGCTCCTGTCTAATAGTGTGCGGTAGTCCTGATGTGAGTCGACGCAATTGTCGCACAGGATACTTGAGTGTCTGTTGCGTCACTTCTTGATGCTGCTGCTGTTGTTGACCTTTCCTTTTCTGTTTGGTGACAGAGCACACACGACTGTGCCATGATTGATACGCAAGAGTGCGATGAGCATGTGAGCAGTATGCCACGCGTTGGCATCGGGGACACAATATGAATGTGTTGGCTGCATGCTCTACGGCACCACATGAGCGTAGCTCACACACACGAAGCGATACTGATTGTGTTGATAATTGAGCTGATGCGCACAGATCAAATAGTTCAGTGCTACCAGGTGCTGATGCTTCAGGTAGTTCCCAATCGTATCCTTCGCTTGTCGGCAGCTTCTCACCCGTCACGGTATCAACATGCGAGTAAGTGGGTAAACCCTCAGCACCAGTATGATAACGATCAAATGGAATTCCGCCGTGTGAGTTCCAATGTCCATCGAATGGTGCAACTGGAATGATCTTCAAGCGATCGGGTGCCACAGCGTAACGTCTGAGTGGTGTAGCATGTGAGCCACTCAGACTTTTACCACCACTCACGAATACACGAGATTCACTCGGAGTTGCTGATGTAGGACGAAGTGAGCGTGATCGTGACGCTGTCGAATGATCACGAGTTGCAATCAATGAGGCAACAGATGAGGAGGTTGCAACCATGGCTGTCGGTGTGCTCGATCGTACGAGTACACTTGGACGACGCGAATGCAATGGAGTTGATGAATTCGGTGTCGAACCAGAATGAGATCCTAACGATGCACGACTATCTGAGTCAGGATGCCCGAGACGTGATTCAGGTCGACTTGAACCTGGTGACTTGCTCTTCGCACTACCTTTGCCAAATCGAGTGGTGCGAGCTGTGCTAGTGTTAGTAGTGGTCGAACCGCCGCCTGATGCTGCTTGTTTGATGCCTTCACGCTGGTTCGCTCTCATACCGAACAGATCGTTCATACTTTCACTTCGACTGGTGTCATCCATATGAAATGGAAATCCGTTGACATTCACCACAGCAGTAGTGACACGCTGAAATCGCTTCTGTCTCTCCTCGAGATCCTTTAAACTTGGATGCGATAGGACATCTGACAGTAAGTTCTCGTACCAAATAGAATGTGCTTGTACGGAAGCATAACCACGACCTTTCGGATCCTGACAGAGATTGACGAGAAGTTGGAAGGCGAGTGACGAGCGTTGATCACGTACGGTAGGTGTTAGAGTTGGTGTCGAATGAGATCCATTGAGAATTTCACCATCTTGCTTGACCGGCTGAAATGTCGCATCGACTCGCAGATACTCTGCGCACGATGCCACGACCGCATCTAATCCTGCTCTAGGTAATCCAGCCTCCTTACCATCCTCAGTCCTGCCACACGAACATCCGAGCCAGACATCACTGACATGTGATCGTGTCAGCATCTCCATTAAGCGAACCAGGTAATCCTCAGAGAATCGAGTTGTAAGTGTTGTGAGGAGCTTGAATGCGTGTAGTGAGATATCGTACACTGGATGATTCAGCAGACCTGCGATGAAATCAATAGCACCACTCTCGAGAATTTTGTACGCATCCGACTCGAATCGAGTGAAACCGAATAAACAGTGAAGGATACGATACATCAACGACTCGGCGATCAAGATGCTATCGAAGGATGGTGACGAAGAACTCGCTGATGATTGTTGATTTGACGTAGCTTCTTCAGTTCGAATACGAAGAACTTGTATGGGCTCAGCAATCTTGAGTTGGTGTCTGACATTCGTGAGCTGCTGTGCTGAAGCAGAGTGTTGCATCTGTGATCTCTCATCCTCATCGCCTTCTCTCTTCCTCATCACTTCATTAAACGTTCTCATCTTATCCGCTGGACTCGGTAGGATATGCAAGAATTGCTTGATCGCTAGCATAGATGCTTCCGATTCATCTGGTACAATCTTGCAGTGTGATGAAATCGGATGTGGAATTGTGTTACCAACAGTACGACCCATCTTATATGCTAGTGAGCTTTGATAGATCTTTGTAGCTAATGCTTGTGATTCGGGGGAGGAATCGAAGGAGGCGATGGGAATGAAAGAGGCCGTAAATGTCTCTGGGATATCGATGTCGAGAGGCAATGGAGATAATGGAGCTGGATCGGAAGGAGAATGTGTCAGAAACACACTCATCTCCACGTTCTCATCTACCAGCTGTTGCTTGACATCTTCTTTCAACATCAACATTTCTTCCTTTCCTTCCTCCTTCTTCATCAACGCTTGCACCATTTTCCTCTGTTCAGGTGTCGGAGGTGCATAGTGCCTGGCGAACCAGCTATGCGAGGTTGGAACAGTTGAGAATAGGAATGAGATCGGGTCAGATGAGAATGCGGGTGTTGGTTGATCTCCTGTGGCAGTCGAAGATTGCTGCTTCTCTTCTGTCACATCCTTCTCCTCTGTCCATACGAGCATCTGCATCGGCAACTCACTCGGTCGACTCGGTACTTTCTTCAAGAGCATACTCGCTGGTAGCGTACTCCATGGTTTCAATGCTAAACATGAGAGTGACAGTCGGACAGCTTCTCTTGCCCATCGCATAAGGAGATGTTCGAATGGAATGTGAGGCGAAGTATCGAGCAGAGTATGGAAGGGATCAGTTGTTGGTAGAGAAGATGGGAGAGGATCAATCGGAGTCACCGTCGTTGCATTGGTACCATTTCCAGCTGAATGCGTCTGTTTCTCGTCTTGATCCACTTCCTTTCCTTTCAGTGCCAATATCCTTCCATTCCATCTTCTTTTCCTCATTAAGTGTGTCATAATATATACGATCGTACTTGCAGTTAGTATATCACGGGTTGAACTCAGAAGTAAGTAAAGTGAAAGTGAATTAACAGAGTTGTACATGATTTCAAGACACGCATCCATACGAAGTAAGTGACTGAGACACTGGAGGGACTGAAACACACAGATGTTAATGTTGTCGCTATTGAGAGGTGGTGAGGAGAAGAAATCGGTACTGCTTGTGGGTGAAGATGATTCTGCTGTACTATTGAACAGTTTCACTCCTTCTGTATTCGTTTCATCGCTCCTCTGCATCTGTGCATGACACACGAGTGACTGATTCGCTGGACTCAGTACCATCAACAATGAGTCAACAATTCCACCATCCATCATCATCTGACACAAATTCGTCAATGGAGGAGGTCCGAACACCTCATTCGCACCACGCATCGTACGATGATGCGTCGACTCGTGCAGCACATCGATAGGACCTGCACCACCACTTGTTCGAGTTTGATGCTGTCGTAGAAGTGTACCAGGTGCGAGACCACGACGATACTCCTCCTGTTCTTGTTCTGTCCTTACACGATCCGATGCCATCTCCCTCTCTGTCGTGGTCTGTTCCATCTTCTTCCTCTTCTCCAGTATCTTCGCTCTTCTCGCCGAATCTAATATCAATGCAAGAAGATAGTCCATACAACTATCAGCAAGCATCATACGTTGTGTGATAGTATGAACACTCCAGAAATCGGGGAGGAGACTGTTGGCACTGGTGAAGGAAGGAGAGGAGGAGGATAGGAGATAGGATTGGGATGATTGTGGTGCAGGAGATGCTTGTGCGGGTGATACACTACGAGCAGATACTGATGAAGTTGGAAGTTGAAGTGGAGTAATTCCAAGTGCTGATGCACGAGATGATAATGGCTGCGAGATGACACCACCAATCCCATCTGCACCAATTTTCACAATCTGATTCTCCTCCTTCTCCTCTCTCTCTTTCACTCTACGTTCCTCCTCTCTCCTCTCTGATTCCACCTGAGCTAACAACTGTTCCTTTGGACTCAACTTCATGCGAGGACGAGAGGATTCGGTTGGTAGGAGGAGACGAGAGGTTGGTGCAGTTGATGATGCGGTTGAGGAAGATGGTGTAGCAGAAGCAGAGGAGGATGGTGCACGATCCAATCGAGGCGGTGAGAGTGCACTCTGTGCACCATGCAATAACGAAGATGATTCCGGTACTACCAATCCTTTCATCATCGATCCAACTCTCGGTGTTCTCGGTGGTGAATGTGATGGCATCCGAACAATCGATCCACGTGGAGGGATAGAAAGGGAGGTCACACGAGAGAGGAGACGTGGTGTACTGACTGGAGAGGTTACGATTGAGGAAGAGAGCTCGAGTGCGGTGATAGAAGTGATTCCTGCTGCCGATGAGATGGAAGCAGAGAAAGAAGAAGTCGATGATCGAGGTGAGAAAGTTGATTTGGGTGACTGTTGCTGTTTGTCGCTTAATGAAAGAATATGTTTCGGTGGTAAAAGTATGGATGCCATCGAAATGATCGGAATCGGTTGTGATGATACTTTTTGTTCTTCCTTTTCATCCTCTCTCCCATCACCAGGTCTTCTATCCTCCCCATCCTCTTCATTTTCCTCATCACTATCCACCTCCATCCTCACAACCTCCTCGCCTTCATTCATCCTTCTCAACTTCGCCATCGCACCAGCTGTTTTCTGTCCATCTAGCCCCTGCGAGCCGAGAATTGATTGAAGTTCACGATGAGTGTCGGGCCCAAGAGAGGTGTTGTCGGTATGGATAGAATGAGAAGGGAGACTCTTGAGTGACTTCACTTTCGCGAGTGTATTCGAGTGCGATGCTGTTACTTCCTCCGGGATCGTTTTAATCTCTCTCACCGCCGAAATATCCATCGTGACTGATCCCGTCCTTGCATTCTTCTTTGCAGCGAGTACGATATCTTGAAAGCGCTTCTCGTGTGGTGTGGAGGAAGTGACACCGGCTGAGGTTATGTCTGATACTGCCGCTGCTGATGTCGCAGATGATACATGACGTTGATGATGTGCACCACCATTCTCTCTCACAATCGCACCATACAAACTCGTTGGTGTAGGTTGTTGCGTCTGTTGCTGCTGGGATTTCTCTTGTTGCGTTCTACTCTTCAACATCTGCATCTTCGCTGCCAGTCCTCCTCCTGTCGGTGCAATCGGAATATACACACTCGTACTCGTGGCTGCATCTAATGCTTGTTTCCAGAACAGTTTGACCTTCTTTACTTTCTGTTTCGATGGTGGTTCTTTCATGAGATACTGTACATTCACACAGCACTTCTGTGCGTACTGAATAATCTCTCGTGTACGGAAGATATCACAAACGGATGGATAGTATTGTGACATCGCATAAAAACCTTCTCGTAGGAGATACATGATTCGTGTCGACATGAATGGATGAACATGAGATTCGATTGGTGCGCGGAGCGAAATGTGGATTAAGCGGAGGAGGTTGGATTGTGTACTGTGTTCAAATAATCGAACTATTGCGCGAGTGAGAAGGAGACGAGGACGAAGAGGATTCTTGGAGGAGCGTGGACTAGTGAGAGTCGAGGAGATGCGTTGATTATGATGTGGTGTCGTCGGATCAACAAATTTCGGGGTCGCACTCGTCTCAGCATGATTAAAATATCCAATCCGCTTCGCAACTTTCGCTACAATTGCTTTCTCCGCTTCTATCATCCTTTTCTCCATCACCTCATCTTGCGCACCTTCTTTCACTGCTGATGCATGAACTGCTAAAGAGGGGTGAGAGATGACTGCAAGTGAACCGAAGCCACCATTACCGCCAATTGTGTAAGACTTAGTACAACCGTTGGAAGCACGCTCCTCGTGTTCAACTGCTTGAGATAGCTCCTTCTCAGCTTTGTCATCACTATTCGAATGATGTCCGATCATATTCATCGTGATTTCACCCTCATGCATTCTCACAGTCGCTAACACCGTCGCACTGAGTTCAAGAACAAGCGAAATCAGCTCATAATCCAGTATATATGCTTGAGATTGTGTGTGGAGTGGTGGGTAGATGAATGGATTAGGAGGAGAGTCGGATGAGGAAGTCGAGGAAGGAGGCAAGTGTGCAGAAGGTGATGGAGGAATCGCGTGTAGAGATGCGGAGGTAGGTACGACAGGCGGAGACCGATTTGATGTGGAGAAGTTGCCGGTCGTCGTATTCGTAAGGTTGGGTTGACCCATCACACTCACACTCTGCATCCTTCTACTCGCTGGTAGCAAAGAGCATTCTTCCTCTTGGCTACTCATTCCTCGTTGTAACTCCATCTGATCTAATACTGTATCAATCAATCTCTGCATAACAGACTCCTCACCTAAATGCGAGGACACCCATCCATCTTTTACTTCTCTCGTCGCCGTCAGTAAGCAGATCGCATTATTGACATCACCACTCATTCTGATTAAATAAGATAAGAAATATTTCCTCCATGTTAGAGGAAGGCCGGTGAAGTGTGTACAGAAATAGTGGAGGAAGTGAGAGAGACCCGAAGGAGAGAGTGATGGGGGAGAGGTTGGTGGAGCAGCGATAGGGCCGATTGTCGCAGCACCGCCACTCGTCCTCGTACATTCAACCCCCGGTCCAAGATTCGATTGTGGATATTTCAATGCAAGAGTATGAAACTTATGTAATGCACGAATGAGATGCTGCCGTGAAGAGGGATGCAAAAAAGCTTGTGATGGTTGTGTTGCTGATGGAATAGCAGTTGAGGATGTGAATGAAGCAACTGATGAGAAGGAAGCAAAATGGCCGTGATGATGTGGCGATGTTGGTGTTGCACCATTCGTAGGAGCATGTCCAGGTACATTCAAGAACTGCTGTCCTATGGTTGTCGGAGATCCAGTAGGAGGAACTGCTGAATTAGATACAGTATTGTACTGCTGCTGTTGTGCGATCTGCCATTCAAGTGCACGAATTGGTGCGAGCAAATCGAAGGAAAGTTCGGACTCAAGTGTTTCGATTGAGGAAGAGGACGGATTTGCAACTGGAGCGGAAGAAGAAGCAGAATATCCACGATCCAATTCCTTCGGTGCACTCGCAAGACTGCCTCTCTCTAAATGATAAATACTCCAGCACAATCTTCGTACAGATTCGTTCTCATGAATTGCAACCAGAGGTGGCGAAAGAGTGACAGGAAGAGGAGATGATGAGGAAAAGGCAGCTGCAGCTGAATTGTTGTAGTTACTTGCTGTACGAGCGTGTCTGATAGGAGGATGAGTGTTCGTCGATGTACTTGAACTCGTTGTCTCAACACTCTTCGTATCCACAAACACTTCTTCCTTACACGCTCTCTCCTTCGCATACACATTCGCTTGTTCTTGGATATATTTCTCGAATTCTATCGCTTCCTCATTCTGTCGATGATCACCTTGAATCATTGGAATCACTTGCAAACAGGTTTTTCCTTGTGCATTGAGTATGTCGATACGTGCACCAGCTTGGAGTAGTAAGCCAGCACATAACCAATGCATCTGTTCACACACAAGGTGTAGAGCAGTATTGCGTCGATTATTCTGTAAATTCGGTTCAGCACCATGATGTATCAATAGTGCGAGTACACGATAGTAGCCGTACCACACACAGTGATAGATCGGTGATGATCCATTTGTATCTCTCCTATTCACATATCTATATCTCGCTTGTCTCGTACTTCCACATGCTTCAATGAGTGATCTCGTCTCTAACCAATTACCAGCTTTACATGAACGATGCAGCGGATCAGTCTGGAGGAGAAGTTGATTCGCGAAGACTGCACGAGCTTGTGCGGTTGAGACGATGGAGGAGATGATGCCGCCACCTGATGTGAGTGCAGCAATAGCGGATGTAGGAGGTGCTGCTGTTGATGATGCTAATGCCGCAATTGGTGCAATAGCTGCATCATCGTCTGCTAGAGTGGCGGTTGTGATTGTTGTTGCTGCTGCGCCAGTTGTTCGTTGCTGACTCGTGAGTGCAGGGGCGGATGCGCTCATTGATGATCAATACTGAGAGAGAGAGAGAGCGAGAGAGTCAAAGAGTTAAGTTCACATAGCATCGATGCATGCTTTTAAGTTGCGCGGTTCAATTCACGCTGCAAACACTCAAACGACATCCTAACGCTACTCGCTCGAGTTTCATATTTTCCAGCACTTTCTTCACTCCAACTGTAAAGACATGTCTTAGATGCATCTCATTTCTTTTCGATCTTCGCTTACTGCCGCAGCTGCTGATAGTATTGAGGTAAGGATTGTGTGAGCGAATGGGTATTGTACTTTCCATTGTGTTGTTTCTGGCTCACTGCATTCTCTTCTCTCCTATCCTCTTACACTTTTACTTTCAGATCTTTTCTGTGAATCTGCTCTCCTTCTTCGTCCTCCTCCTTCACTCGTCCTCATCATGTCCTCATCCGAGCAGCGTCAAAAGCAGTTGAAAGACTACACGGAAGAAGTCAAGACACAGATACCAGAATTTATTGCACCGCTCGAAGGCGGTAAGAAGGTCAGCAGTCAAGCGAAACAGAAAATCTTTATTTGCTTTTGCTCTGTCTCACCATTCTCATTTCTCTGCCAATCATACTACTCGTCAACGCTCCTTCGCATTGATTGACCATCCTCACCAATCATCAACATCTCCTTTTCTCGCTCACCCCTGTACCGTCTGTTCTAGCCACTCGCCCTTCCTGGTGTCCTCGCGAATCTCCTAGCGCTTGAGAAGAAGACTCGTCTCGCTGCTGATGCAAAGTCAACTGTCGTTGTATGCCAGGCAATTATTCAGGCATGCTGGGATGCAAAGGACTGGAAGGCAGTAAATGAGCATATCACAATATTGACGAAGCGACGAGCACAGCTGCAGAAGGCAATCGAGAGCGTCATTCAGCAGGGTGCAAAACTCGTGAAATCGATCGACACTTCTGTACCAGGCAATGAAGCGATTCAACGCGAATTGATTGAGACACTCCGAACTGTATCATCAGGTAAAATGTTTGTCGAATTGGAGCGAGCACAGCTGACTAAGATTCTCGCTGATATGGAGGAGAAGGCTGGTCGCGTCAAAGAGGCAGCTGATATCCTTCAGGAGATTCAAGTCGAAACGATTGGATCGATGGATGTACAAGAGAAGGCGAATTATCTCCTCGAACAAGTGCGCCTCGTCTTGCTGAAGAAGGATTATGTTCGTACAGAGATTATTGCAAAGAAGATTCACATCAAGCAATTCAACGAACCTGATGCAAAGACGAGCAAAGCATGGCAGGAGCTGAAGATTCGTTACTACTCACTCATGATCGAGTATCACAAACACTTCTCACACTATCTCGAGATCACGAAAGCATATCGCGAGATGTTTAACACTGACATTATTCAGGCTGATTCAGCGCAATGGAAACCAATCTTATCGAATCTTGTCATCTATGGTATTCTATCACCATGGGATGCTGAGCTCAGCGATATTCTCAATCGTATCGCACAGGAGAAGAAACTCGACCAACTTAAGGAGATTAAGTCAGTGCAGAGGAGAAGTTGAGAAGAATGTTGCGCTTTTCTGGGATCCTCATCTCATTGCTCGCATCTCTCCCTTCCTTCTTTTTAGGGGTGTTCTCGATGAGTTCATTGGTACGGAGATTATGAACTGGCCTGTCGCTGGTGATGCCGCCGTTCGCAACAACGCAGCCTTCAGCGATGCATTCATCTCGAATGTCACAGCTCCACCAGCCTCAGCGAATGCGATGGTCGATGTCGCACCATCACAACCTGCACCAACTACGAAGTTGAGTGATGATCTCGATGTGAGTGAGACAGAAGCTGAGCGTAAGGAGGGTTCATCATCAGGTGCACAGCGATGGAATGATTTTCATCGTCGTATCGTACAGCACAACATTCGTGTGATTGGTACATACTACGGCAAAATCACGAGTGTACGTCTCGGTGCATTGCTACAGCTGACGACTGATAAGACTGAAGTACTCCTATCAGAGATGGTAGCATCAAAGCAGCTCTATGCTAAGATCGATCGTCCAGCTGGTATCATCAACTTCACTCGTCCATTACCAGCGACTGAGATTCTCAATTCTTATGCAAATGATCTGAGTTCACTCCTATCAGTCGTGGAGAAGACATGCCACATGATCAATCAGCAAAACATGCTGCACAAGATCAAGTAGGAACTCACCTGAGAACGAGAAAAGAATGCAGCAGGAGAAACGAGCACAATCGCGTTGCGCATTGCCACGTTCGTAGAAATTCGCACATACACTCATGGACGATTCAACACAGCAGCGCAGGCCTCTCATGCTCTCGAGAGTGAGGAAAGTCGGCAATTTGCCCAGCCAACGAAGTAGAAAGTGTGGGATGGGTCACACGTCACACACACACTTCGCGTTCTTATTTGTTTTGTTCTCTTGTCTATTGGTGGTGGTGTTGTCATTGATTGTCGTTGTTGGTCCTCAAATTGATATATTCTCAATTACTCTCAGCTCCACATCACACAAATACACAACGTAGGAGTGTAATGCCTCACCCTTCTTCGTTCTACTAACAACGTCATCTCCCCCTTCCTCCTCTCTCTCACTCTCACCACTTTTCATACACACCTTTCCACACACACACACACACACACACACACACACACACACACACACACACACACCTTTTCGTCGCATCATCGATATATATCGATATGAGTAGCACAACACAAATCCTAATGTTGGCTGTCTATAAGTCACTCGGTACTGAGAAGGATCCAATTCGTCTTGCTGCTGTACACGATTTATCCATATTCAAGTCTGCAAGGGGGAGACGAGATTGAGTGAGAGGAGGTTAGGTTCGCGTGTGCTTGCTGACAATGTGGATATATGTGTGTGTGTGTGTGTGTGTGTGTGTGTGTGTGTGTGTGTGTATATGTGTGTGTGTGTGTTCCACTCCTCTCCTCTCCTCTTCTCTCTTCTAAAGTTGGTTCATACGTGGTACGTATCTTGAGCATCTCAATTTTGCCACACGAGCTGTTGTACAACGTACAGGAGTAGGAACACGACAAACAATTAAATTGAAGGACGATATTCCATTTATTGTTCATGCATATGTACGTGCGGATGGTCTCTCAGGTATCATGGTTACACAAAAGGATTACTCGACACGTGTTGCATATACACTCATCAATAAGATCATGAGTGATTATGACGAGCAATACTATTCACAATGGAAATCGATATCGACCGATCAGACAACTGAACCTGAGTTCATGAAGAAAGATCTTGCTCTCTTTCAGAATCCGAATGAGGCTGATAAACTCATTAAAATTCAGAAGAATCTAGATGAGATTAAGGAAGTGATGGTTAAGAATATTGCAGATTTGCTGGATCGTGATGAGACACTTGCAGGGCTGGTGGCAAAATCGCAGGATTTATCAGATCAGAGTAAAGTATTTGCCACACGATCAGAGAAACTCAATTGTAAATGCTAAATGCTAATTAAATTGTTGTAATATTCATTCATGATCAGTTTTCCAGTGATTTTAATTTAATTTGACAGTCTGCAGCGATTTGCGCCTTGACAAGAGAGATTCGACACTACTTCTCTATCGCACAAAGCTGGCTCGTGGAAAGCAGGCTCAAGCTTCCTCAGCTTCCATGACTCTTCTATCAATCGTTGCTTCTTTTTTCTATCCTGTTTCTGTAGTTGACTCCCTATACCAAATAACCCTAAACTTCTTCTTCTTTTTCCTTCTCATCGCCATCACCAGGTTGGTTAGCCGCCATCGTCGCTGTCACTGCCGTCGAAAAGAAAGTAAGGACGCACCATAGGATGAGGAGGACGCGAGGTACGATGTGGGAAGATGCTGCTGCAGGTAGCCTCCACGGCGTTTCTATCGTCCTTCCTCTTCCAAAACGACTTTTGCACGAGTTTTCCCTTTTTGCTCATTTGTATTCGTATTCTGCAAGTTCTCTGCGGCGATGTCATGAGAAGCAGTCCTCACATTGATGCTTCCATGTTGGTGTGCACCTGAATATCGATCAAGTTGAAGTCAATCGATCGAGAATCGCAGACTGCGAAGAGAGAGATGACGTTGCTGTGTGTAAGAGCATCGTCACGACTGATAGATATCAGGTACGGCCAAATCACCGATCAGCGATGATGGCATCAAGTCGATCCGCTGACGATGACGAGGAGGATCCATAGACGGAGGATGCAGCAGGAGGCGCAGCACTAGCAGCAGCTGCTGCCTTCGATAGTAAGTCGATAATTTCATCATTCGGTTGATCTGAACAAACTGCCAGTGACCATGCTGTTGCACCACTCTGCAACAACAATAATGTGAGAGTTGAGGGGGTGATGTCATTGATGATTCAATGATGAAAGGATGTCAAAACAAAGAGAGAAAAGGAAAGTGAACACAGCAGCATGCATGTAAGCAATAACGACAACATCGACAACATCGACAACATCGACGACAACAACAACAACATCGACACTCGGACACTCCACTCTCCTTGATACTGATCTAAAACTCACTTCAGCTGTCAGAGTAAAATCAGCACCAAGTGATAGTAACAATCGAACTGTATGTACATGACACCATCTGACAGCATTCATTAATGCAGTATATCCATTCTGATACATAGTGACACACACACACAAACACACACAGAAAGAAGAAGAGAGTGTGAAGAATTGAATGAGCTGCATTGGCTTGATCGACCGATCGATCGATCAATCAATCGATCAATCTACACACTCAGCTCTCACAATCAACTCTTCTTTTCCTTTCTAGTCACACACAGTGACACACACACACACACACACACTGTGACACAGCCACACATCCACAACTAATGTCTGCTGACCACATCTTGATGATTGATATCAACTTTCGTATGAGTCAATAAATATTCGACACAATCAGAATGACCTTGCCATGCACACCAAATTAGTGGTGTATCATCATCAATATCACCATGTGTCAATAATGCACCACATGATAACAACAATTTCATACATACAAGATTACCATTCATACACGCATAGATGAGTGCACTCTTGCCACTCTGAATGAGGAGAGTGTGAGAGAGATGAAAGAGGAAATGAGTGAATGTGATTGAATGAATGGCGAATAACTGCAACGTTGACCGAATTTGATGGAATTTGTTTCGATTCTGCAGAATCGAATATTTCACTTCGACTGACCTCATCCTCCTCTTCAAGATCGACTTTTACTTCCTGACATAGAAATTGTGCACACTCTACAGCACCACTCTGACATGATCGCATGAGTGGTGTCATACGGCGTGCATCACGTACATGTAATAGTACTTCGTTCAGATTCAGTCGTTTGTACTGTGATGAAGCAACAGTAACTGTAGCAGTAGTAGCAGCAGCAGCCCAAAGGAATCGTACACATTCAACCTCGTTGAATTGACACGCATAATGGAATGCACTTGTACCTTCCTATCGAATGACGCAAGAAGAAGAAAGAGGTGCAGCAGTAGCAGCATCATGTTAAATCGTGGAGGAGTGAGGAACAAGCAGAACAGCATGGTCCGATTCCATGGATTGTGTATTTCTCATTCTTAGTGTGTTACTGACCTGATCCATCAACATCTCATTCAACTGTAATTTTGTCTCATCAAGACTGCTTACTGATGATGAGGATGGTGTCACTGATGAAGTCGCTGCTACATGTATTGCCTCTGTTACTCCTGCTGATGCCTGTGCATGGTGATGCAGATGATGATCAAGAAGTATTCTCACACAATCAGTTGAACCATTGATGATTGCCTTGAATAGTACACTCTGACCACACTGTGTCAAGTTTGATGATTGCAAAGCAGGGAGCAGAGGATGAGTCAACTTGTCACCTTTCTTCTTCTCTTTGTTTGCTTTGCTCTCTCTGATCTCACATTCGCAACTGACTCGATCCTTGATATGCTGATGCGCACCTCGATCAAGTAATTGACGAGTTGTTTCAGTGTCATTGAATCGAACTGCTTTGAATAGTGCCGTACGACCATACTGCATGCGAGTAATAGCAAGAAGAAAGATGAGAAGGACAAGATTCAATCAGCAACAGACTGCCAACAGCGCTGGTTCGCCTTGCATCAGCATCAGCACCTCCATCATGCGCTTCTCACACTCACCTCATCTGTAGCATCGATGTCAGATTGTGAGTGTAATTGTTGCATCTGAGTGAGTTGATGCGACGAGTGCGTGAAGGAGAATGCAGTTCTTTGTCTCGAGGAGTCAGACTAGCTTAGCGGATATGATGCAACACCCAACAGCAACGAGGAGTAAGCAGCAAGTAGCTTGCAAAATACCGTCTCAACTGCAATTGCAGCTCATTCACTACGAAAATGAGACACCAACGACCAAATTATTGTCCGCGAAGTAGACTTACTCTGAAGGATGTGGCAGAGTAGACTTCTCTAGACGTACCAGCCTAAGCACCTTGCTGGTTGTGCGCAATCCACAATTTCTTCGGTGATCAACATGCTTCGCAACTTGCTCATCGCAGCTGCAGTTGCATCATTCACACTCCTGGTCGTCGCACATGCAGGCGCAGCATCACTCGCGTTCTCATCCTCAGACTCGACCATCTCAGCTGCACCCGCAGTCGCGCCAATTCCAACCAACATCATCTCTGTCACCACATACGGTGCTGTTGGCGATGGTCGGACTGATGATACTCCTTCCATCATGAACGCTACAGCAGCACTACTCAGTCTCGCATCGAAATCCCCTTCATCAATCAACATCCTCTCATTCCCATCCGGCATATTCCTTTTCGATTCATCACCACCATGCTTTCCAGATTGTCCACTTGCCTATATTGAATTACCACCACAAGGAAATACGAATTTTACGATTGTGGGTGTTGCTTCATCAACAACAGGAGGACAACCTGCAACAACGCTCGTGTGGTCACCAGCCATCGATTGGAGTGTGCCTCTTATCGGTTGTACACTAAATGATGGTACTGCTGATGTCATCATCGGTTCATCTCTCACTTTACGTAATATTATAATACAATCTACATCCACAGCAAATCCTGATCCGTCATGGGGTCTGCCACTTGGTGTGGTACAGACAGTGGGTATTGAAACTGTGCAAGTGGAGAATTTCGTGTATGAAGGATTGCAAGTGGATGGATGTGAGTTGGATGGAAGGAGAGAAGACGGGATGTGCATGCTCTTTGCTGATGTCACTCACAATGTACTCGCCTCTTCCCCTCTCCTCCCTCCCAACAGTAAACATCTTCCTCATCTGGAACGACAACTCTTCTCTCACCACCTCCGCACACTTCTCTGATATCACAATCAGCAATGCACAAGTTGGCATTAGTGTCTCGACGTTCGTGAGTGTAGTGATTGAGAATGTGATAGTGAATAATACTAAGATTGGTGTCCTGTTGAATTCGGATGGGGCGGTGGATATGTCAACTACATTATCGCATGTTACAACAATCAATTGTCAGCAGGCTGGATTGTTATTGAATAACACCACACCTGGATCGTTCCAACAAGTGAATGTGAATGTGACAGATTCAAGTTTTACGACCAATCAAGCACAGCCTTCCTCATCTCCACCACCATACAGCATCCTCCAACTCTCCTCTGGTACGCTCGCGGTTAGCCACTCCACTTTCGCTGACACAACAAGTAATATCACACATATCAGTGTGCTTTCACAGCCTGGTAGTACGGTTATGATTGAGAATAGTAGGTTTGAAGGTGGTGCGGCTGCGATGGAAATGGTTAATGGGAATAGTGGAGTCACATCAGCAGCTTCCTCGATCTCACTCCTGACGAACACATTCACCGGTCCTTTCAGTAATAGCAGCATGCTCGTCGCATCCTCACTTGATATCGTCGATAATACATGTGGACCATCAGTTGTGAATATACAAACCAAATGTCTTGGAACAGTTTGTACGATTGTGAATAATCAAGGATGTACGATTGGGAAGGAGGTGGAAATGGAAGAGGAGAGTGGAGAAAGGATCGAGTTGGTGTGAGAAGAATAGTGACGAGAGAAGAAATCATCCCTTACCTTATGTTTCCTTATCTTCTCACTTTACCATCTGCCTCCTGCAGCAGAGGTAGTATGTGACAATTAGCTTCTATTAATCGAAGTGAAGCATGGATTGAATCTTAGCCTGGTTGACATTCAACAGAAGATATATTGCGGCTCTAAAGAGAACGAGTGATTACGGTAATGCGAAGAGACACGAACGATGGACAATCAGACACGCAGCGAGGAAGAAGAGAAGAAAAGGTAGCGTGGTCGGTCGTGGGAATAGTGTTAAACCTTGCCTTCGTGATTTGCCCATTTCTTCACTATTCCCGCGACCGCGCACTGCCCATGTTCAGGCCGAAGCTCCAACAAAGCAAGAAAACATTCAATTTAAATCTAACTTCATGTATGTTCGACGCAGCTATTGCATGCCAAGCGTGCGCGTACTCACTCAAAACTCACTAAAATCTGTCTGACTCACTCTCGCCAATCCACATCGTAACTCAGACCATTGGAGTTTACTCGTATCGTACACTGATTTATCATGGGTGTAGTAGAGTTGAGAGTGAGAGAGACCAAGGAAGTAGAAAGATGGTGGGGGAATTGGTGAATTCGCAGAGGTGGATTTGACTTTCGGTTGGTCTTGCTTCTCAGAGTCTTCGTCATCATCACATTCACGATCACGGCTGTCTTCTTCTTCATCCTTATCGCCATCCTCCTCATCCTCTTCTTCACTTTCCTCATCCTCCTCTTCCTCCGGACTCTTCTGTCCCCACGATACCAACTCCACTCGTTCAAATCGTTTATCAGTCACATCATTCCATATTTCTGATAAAGGATGAGGATTTGTCTTATGATGTAAGGAAGAGTAGAGAAGAGGATAACGATCGTATGGTGGCGGGAGGTTTGTACATGTGGATGGGATGGAGAGATCAACAGAGAAGATTTTAGAAGGAGGATATTGACGTGTAAAGAATGTGCTGCCTTTATCTCCCTCATTTTCATCATCCTTCACACTCATTGTCTGCAACACTGTTCTTCTTCCAGCTAGTGCAAGTAACAATCGTTCCACCTCCTCACAATGTTCCATAAACACAGCTAATAACTTACTCTCCGGTAAGAGACGAAGGAAACTGAAGATCAACTCGTGTGGTGTGGAGGAGGATGAGCTACGGATCATGAACTTTAAGATTGCGAGTGGTGAGGGGAGTGTGATTGGTTGTGTGGAAGTAAGAGGTGTTAATGTGTCATACTTTTTCTGTGGTAAATGTACCAGATGTGAATTCAATGCACCTTCACTCTCCCAATCATCTGCAGGTTCATGACCATCCTCACCGTTCTCCTTATCCTCCTCATCTAGCATCATCTCCAGCTTGAGATATCTCAGTTGTTTCAAACATTCTAATAATCTCATTTGCTCTTCGAATGTCTGAGGGGTTACGAGGAGATCGAGTTCCTTTAGATTGACAAGTGTACGAGTAATGAGTGATAAACAAGGTGTCTCCATCTTTTTTCTTATCATTCGTGAAGATGCTTGATGTAATGCGAATTGAAAGTACGTAATCTTCTCACAATCGAACACTTTCGTCAGTACTTCAAGTTCCGATGTGTGAAGAATCTGATCGACGACGATCTGTGGTGTGTCATAATGAGAGAAATCTTTCGGCATTTCGATCTTGGATTGATTGATATCGAGTCGGAGCTCAGTTAAGTGTGATGGGGAAGCTAATCCCTGCGCTACATTCGACAAGATAGCTGCATGTCCCGCTTTCGCCATATCGGAATGATCTTCTGTGCATTCGAGCGCGAATGAGCGGAGGAGAGGGAAGCGTGTTGAGAGATGTGTGAAATGCATAAGAGCTGTGGAACCGATCGCACCACAACCACGGAGAGCGAGGTAGGTTAGATGTGGAGGGAGTGATGAGGATGAGGATAAGGGATTACTTTCCTCAACTGAATCAATCGCTCTAACTTCTTCCTCCTCCTCTCCATTCTCATCTCCACCATTTCTCTTCTTATCTCCAATCAAAAGCAACTCATACACTTTGATATTCAAACTCGAACAATTCGGTATCGATAATTTCTGCAGATTTTGCATTGATGTTAGGGTAGAGATGAGATGTTGTGCGAATTCAAGAGAATGAAGGGAAACTGTCGGAGGAGTGATTGAAGTGGTGGTGGTGGATTTGGTAGGTGATGAGTGTTTCTGCTTGTTTGATGTTGCAGTGTCATCATCATCTTCTTCTTCGTCGTCTGCATAGTTATCACCATACCCTTGCTCAGCACCAAGAAACAATTGATTCCCATCCTCATATCCATCTTCCTCCTCCACCTCATCATCATCATAATCACTCATCTCTCCCTTAATCTCCAACCACAACTCCTGCAGATTCTCCAACTTCCTCAATCCTTCCGACACAAACGACAGTGGATCAAGAAGTGTAATATCGACGAGTTTTAAGGTGTGAAGTGTGGAGGAGAGTGTGATGCAGAATGTGAGGATCTCGCACCGGTTCAAGACGGAATACATCAGCTCGAGATAGGAGAGGGAGGAGGCGGAGGATGAAGGGGTGGTCGTGGAGCTGGTGGTGGCTGTGGTAGATGACGATGCAGACGAATTGGAAGATGTCTGTTGCGATAGTTGCAACCACAGTGCAAAATTCCCCAACTCCACCTTATCCTCTTTTAAAATCCTCTCCATCACTTCGTCTTCCAACATTCCTTCCTCCTCTGTCTTCATCATCTTCCCTCTCACATGTACATCAGCTTTCCTGAATTGTGTCTCATCGAGGAGACACATTGATCGCAATCGACCTCGGATTTCAGGAGGGAGTGTGTATCCGCGTAGGGAATCGTATGGCCACCAGAACACTGATTTCAATACAGCTTTCGTATGATGAGGGATACGTGTCCACGATGGTGTGAGAAAAGATCTCACAAGTAGCTGTTCACTCGATGCTGCTGACGGGAGTAATCCAGCATTCCTCCATGCGTGATTCACGCAGGAAGTGATGTGAGATTGGTAGTGTGTGAGGAAGGAGAAAGTGTGTGCTAGTAACTCGCTTGGTAAGAGGGAGCTGCGGATGGAGGGTGTGTCGTGACTCGAAGGCAGGAAAGGTGGTGGTGTGTGGATGCAGTCGATTGTTTTCTTTTCGTTTATCTTTCCATCATCACTGTCATTCGCTTGCGGTAGTCCATACTTCTCCTTCATCTTCTTCACACATTTCTCCTTACAATACCCTCCGATACCGCAAGAACAGCGAAAACGTGGTGAGAAGAAAAATCGACGACATTGCTGACAGGTTGGATCAGGTGCTTGAAGTTGAGGTTGAGGTTGAGAAGTCGATGCGAATGGGGGAGATGATGCTACGGCGGTAGAGTCGCTGCTGGATTGAGATTCGCTCATGTTGGCGTCCTGGCGCAAGCTGGGGTTGCGTGGACGCGAGTGCGCAATTGAAAAGGTAACAGTGGTCAGCAGCTGGAGGAGTTGTTCAGTCCAGCAGGCTGTAAGTTGAGGCCCTTGTCACCTTGCTGCAGACCACGTCCTCGAATACCAGCGCAAATCAGACGTGGTCGGTGCGGTGAATTACTCCTCGTCGCTGATGCGATGCAAGCGACCAACCGTTGCTGTGATGTAGATGATCAAAAAGTATTCTCACACAATCATTGAACCATTGATGATTGCCTTGAATAGTACACTCTGACCACACTTGTGTCGGATGCGTTGTCCATGTGGCATGTCTCTCACACACTCTCCTCATTCAGAGTGGCAAGAGTGCACTCATCTATGCGTGTATGAATGGTAATCTTGTATGTATGAAATTGTTGTTATCATGTGGTGCATTATTGACACATGGTGATATTGATGATGATACACCACTAATTTGGTGTGCATGGCAAGGTCATTCTGATTGTGTCGAATATTTATTGACTCATACGAAAGTTGATATCAATCATCAAGATGTGGTCAGCAGACATTAGTTGTGGATGTGTGGCTGTGTCACAGTGTGTGTGTGTGTGTGTGTGTCACTGTGTGTGACTAGAAAGGAAAAGAAGAGTTGATTGTGAGAGCTGAGTGTGTAGATTGATCGATTGATTGATCGATCGATCGGTCGATCAAGCCAATGCAGCTCATTCAATTCTTCACACTCTCTTCTTCTTTCTGTGTGTGTTTGTGTGTGTGTGTCACTATGTATCAGAATGGATATACTGCATTAATGAATGCTGTCAGATGGTGTCATGTACATACAGTTCGATTGTTACTATCACTTGGTGCTGATTTTACTCTGACAGCTGAAGTGAGTTTTAGATCAGTATCAAGGAGAGTGGAGTGTCCGAGTGTCGATGTTGTTGTTGTTGTCGTCGATGTTGTCGATGTTGTCGATGTTGTCGTTATTGCTTACATGCATGCTGCTGTGTTCACTTTCCTTTTCTCTCTTTGTTTTGACATCCTTTCATCATTGAATCATCAATGACATCACCCCCTCAACTCTCACATTATTGTTGTTGCAGAGTGGTGCAACAGCATGGTCACTGGCAGTTTGTTCAGATCGAAGGCAGCAGCTGCTCCCTCTGTACCTGAATCATCATCATCATCATCGACACCGTCAGGCTCGACTTGATGAAATTCATGATCGATGTCGCGATGCATTTTTACGTAGCAGCATCAACTCTCTCTTATTCATGCGATTTACCAATTGATCGACTCGCATTTGATCATTAGCACCGTCTCTTCTCGTGAATCACACTCGAACTCCACGGCGTTGAGGAGGTGAAGTGAGAGAAGAGCAGTGATGTCAGAAGGTCCGCAGTGTGACTTATATCATGCTTATGTCATCACCAATGTGTTGTGTAGGCGTGGTACTCATATGACGACGAGCGAGAAGTGTGAGGGTGATCGATGGGATTGTGGCGCAATCACTGCCACAGGTCACGCTGAGCCGTCGCCGTTTGTCTCGTCCATATTCGCATCGCCGTTATCGACATCCTTATCGGGTTCATCGCCATTTTGCAGCTGCAAGCCAGAATTGAAACAATGCATTTGCAGCACATTGTCAACCACTACCACACTAAGGTGAGTGTTGTGTGCCACAACGAAACGACATCGGACCGATGTTTTGTGATTCAACCCAAAGCGTGTACCTCACCTCATTCATTCTCTTGCTCATTTCACTAACAGATCACCGCACACACACCTTCCATCCTACCATCCACCTCTTCCACTTCCTTCTCCTCAATGATGATGGTACCAACATTGCCATCACTGCCATTAGTACCTGTGCGACTTCTGCCTGCAATCAATCAACTCGTTAACGGCGTTGTTATTGTTGTAGTCGTGTCACTCCTCGTCGTGCGTGCTGTCGATACAGTATGTGATCGTGTCTTACCTTCAGTCAAGTCATTCGATATTGTGTGAACATACAAGTAGGTGCGAAGCAGATCAAGTCAAAACCTCAACCTGATGCTGATGTATTTCACCTCCTCCTCACTGCGGCGCCGGCGGCTCGATCAAGTTAATACCTTACCACGCCGCATCATTAAGTACACTCTTAAGCACAGCTAACACTCGCACACCAACAGTATCGTCACCCTCCTCCACTCACACTATGACTCTCACTCTCACTCTGACGTTGCTCGTACTTGTACTGGTGCTCCTCTTGCTTTTGAGTGTGATGTCTTTACTAACTGTGTTATTACTTTATCTCGTACTGATACTATCCGATCTACTCACAGCCGTACAATCTTCGTTCGACTTTTGCGGTGTCCTCTGATACTTGATACTTGTGCAGAAACGCATGCTCGAGGTGCTAGTTACTTCGTGAATGAGGGATGAGGTGGAATAAATTCAAGGCAGATGATATCAACAAACCCATGCCAGTGTCGAAGTTTGCTCTGACTGCTTTGCAATTGTTATTCGATTCTCGACTCAATGTTGTTCAGTCAAATTAAATAGTTGTCTAATTTAAATACTTCATAATTTCGAACGAAACAAGCCAGCGACAAGAAATGTTGCTTTGCATTTCCAAGAGATTCGTATGGTTTGTCCTTCGTCGTGGCTGAGGAAAAGGGTTGAGCGGAAAGTCTGGTAGTACCGCGTATTGTGCGAGTTGCTGTTGATGCACCCTCGTGCTTCGTTTCGTTCTGCTCTCTCACGATCCCTGTTTCGCGCATTCCGCCGAGCAATATGATCGTTTCTGATCAAGTGATTGTACTACGAACTGTGGATCCAATACAGTGTAGCAATGACGACAGAGGAAGGATGGATGAGGCAACATCGTAGGATTGCGATTGTGATGCGAGGAGGAGGAGGAAGAAGTGGATGCGGAAGGATCAGGATGGAACTGTGCGGGTATGAAGTCATCATCATCTTCTTCGTCCTCATCGTCTTCATGAATTCGGTGTGTATGTTGAAGCTTCTCGAGTAGGTGATCCATCTGCTTCTTCTCGTATTCATTCTGCTTCATCTCCTCTGCCTCCTTTCCTTCGTCCTCGTCGTCGTCACTCGCCTCACCATGCGTGACGTTCAATTCGGTATACATCGTCTGTTCCCGTTGATGATGCGATCCACTACGATGACCATTTGTTGCGGCTTGGCTCATGCTCAACGCGTTGTGTCGCGCCGGCTGAGTAGGAAGTTGAGAGGATGCTTGTGATAGTTGATGCGGTTTATGTAATCCCCTTAATTGTGATGGACGATATGCTGCTCCACCAGCTGTTGATCTCGAGACTGATTGTTCACGCTCATCGACATGAAAGTTATCATGGTCATCGCGTGTCAGTGATGCCTCATATGTACCGTCCTCGTAATGCTGATGACGATCGTGCCATGCTATGCCACTTGCTGCATCATCGT
The DNA here is from genome assembly GCA_036924285.1 of Asterella californica. Taxonomy (NCBI): domain Eukaryota; kingdom Viridiplantae; phylum Streptophyta; class Marchantiopsida; order Marchantiales; family Aytoniaceae; genus Asterella; species Asterella californica. The sequence goes on along the minus strand of JAYKYS010000026.1, from coordinate 319,463 downwards.
TGTCATAATCCTGATCATCATACTCATCACCACCACCACCACCACCGTCACCGCCATCACGATAAATCAGATTTCCGTCCTCATCATAATCTGCGTCAGAGAAATCAGCTGCACTTGCATCAGCGGCAGGATTGAATAGGCGTGATGGTTCAGCTGATGCAGAGGCAGAGCCTGGTGATGCGACGGCAGATCGGATGAGGGACATTGGTGCAGAGAACGAGGGCGAAAATGCGTCTCATCGATGTCTAACCGACAATCACGAGCGACGCTCTTGTAATCCCTCAACACCACTGTTCATCATCTCCTCAAGTTAAAAAAGGTACGAGCAGTCACTCCATCACACTCGAATATGTATCCAAGACTTCCACCACCTCCTCCAGCTGCAGCAGCATCCTCCAATCCAAGTCTCCTGAATCACCTCACGACAAGTCGTGAGGATGCTCAGGAATTGGCATCGGTAATAAGCGATGAACGATCTTCTTCATTGACGTTACTTTCGCATGACTTGCGTCGTCGTGTAATCGCTCGATGGACAACTCATCAACTGTCACAATTCATTGACTCAGTTCTTGGTCGTTCGAATGTATTCCTCAAACGAATGTTAATTAACCGTATTGATGGTGTACGAATGCTGACAATACTTGAAGAAGGCACATCTCATGAGTCATTCCAAACGGCATCGTTGGTCGATCAAGTGACGGTACTGAAGTGCATTGACATTCTGATTCAACCAAACGGGGAGTTACGAACTTCAGACGATTCACTGGCAGAGAAAGCATTCAATCGTGTTATCCTCAAAGAAAGAAGGGAGAACGGAGCTGTAGTAAGAAGGGAAGAAGATGAAGAGGTGGAGGAGAAAGGAGAGGATGAGAATGAGGTTGACAGGCGAAGACGAAGCTTGCCTCCACCATTGCCGGCGTCGTATCAGATCCACGCACGACCTTCGCACCCACCTCCACCACCTCCTGCACATCGACCAGCAACTCATGCATCGTCATCGTCATCGTCATCACCATCGGCAGCAGCTCCCAGCAACAACGATGTGACGTATCCACTCGATCTCTTCGTTGATCCATTTTCTGTCGATGACTTCCTTTGTGAGATGCCCGACTGTGGCTGTGTTGTATCACAACCCTTGAGTATGAATTGTACACATCAATTCTGTGGTGCGTGTATTCGTGATTGGATTGCTCGCACATGTCCATCGTGTCGCATATCGTATGCGGATCAAAACGGACGAGTGAATCATCAGCTGGTTGGAATGATCAACAAAAAGAAAGTGAAATGTCGTAATCACGCACTCGGATGTGCGCATCAGATGGAAATTGGTACGGAGAATCGAAACATCATCGCACATCGTGCTGAATGCAAGTTCGAGCAACGACAATGTAAGGCGTGCAAGGAATCCATCTCATTCGACAAACAGAAGGAGCATGAGGAATTCCTCTGCCCTGAGTTGACCACCATCTGCACACACTGCGATAAGTCAATTCGCAGGATCGATATGGCATCTCACGTATCGACACCGCGTGATCGCATCTCAGGTGAGTATCCCGTTTGTAGTGGTACTGTACTCTGTCCGCGAAGATGTCGCAACACGAACGGCTTCGTTCGTTCATTCAAGCCAAGCGAGATCGACACACATACGTCCCAATGCAAGCGTCATCTCCTGCCATGTGTCATGTGTGGCCCGACACAACGACACGAATTGAACTATGACGATCTCCTCGAACATTATGAGGCAAAGCTATCATCTGTCCATCAAGCAGTTCAGGTGCTCATCATGGCGCAGTCGACACAGTTGGTGAAAAGTAAAATAATGGATGATGACGAAGAGGAGATGAAACAGCAACCTGCATCATCTTCAGTCGCAGCAGCAGCAGTAGTATCCTCCTCCTCATCAGCACTTGCTCATCCGTCTTCAGCTCGCCTCAGTATGAGCAAGAAAAGAAGATCATCGAAGCAGTCAAATGCATCGGGTGATAATTCAGAAGAGCAGCCAAAGCGGAGAAAGCGACGTCAGCAAGTATGGGATGATGAGAAGGATTCGTTGAAGAACATTCGATTGAAGCAACACAATGTCAATGCAGTGAAGGAGGAATGGATCGATCTCTCATGTCGCACGACATCGGCTGAGGAAGATGATGAGATATTCGCTGATCAGTTTGCTGAATGGTTTGCATCGAAAGAATCACACTCACGGAATTATGAACCCAAAGTGCAAGTACTCACAAGTGAAGGTGGTGATCGATTTATTGGATTTGATTCCCTCATTCGTTTAATCACACCACAGACACAACAGACAACAACCTACCTCAATTATTGGAATAAGAGGCTCGCGAATTACATTGAGACTGAGCTCCCGACTCTGACGAAGAAACGGAGAGAAAAGGCACATCTCTTCAACAACTATTACTTGAAATATGACGGTGGTCCTACTGTCACATGTCTTGTAGAATCGGCTGCAGTTGATCTGATTCAAATCATGAATACATGGCTTAAGAAGATGCGAGCGAACCGGGCTGTACATATTTTGGCAGAACATCTTGATGATGTATGTGCAAGAGTATTTGATGAGCCAAAAAAAGATGAGCATGATAAGAATGCACCTGTAACAGCTGCAGCATCTTCTTCCATCGCAGGCACCGCAGCATCCTCCTCATCTTTTTCTCGTGATCGTCCTTATCGCAAGCGTAAACGTCTTTTCGAAGACAGCGACAGCAACAACGATGATGATGACCAACCTGGTGCTGCTGCTAACGATGGCGATGTAAAGATGAAGGAAAAAGCAGAAGCAAACGAAGATGAGGGAGAGGCTGAATATGAAATGGTGGAAGAAGAAGTACGTTTGCGTGATGCTCAAGTTTGGCTTGATCATTTGCGCGCAGGCACACATGTCGACTATCTCGATCCAACTGATGGCAACGAGTTCTGGCGCTACGGTCGCATCTATGCGATTGATCACGCATTGAAGATAGTATCTGTACGGACGCAAACAGGTGGTGTGCAAGGTGTAGTCGTGGTGCTTCCAACACTATCACTCGCCTTTCTTGCGTCACCACGTACAAGGAGCCAACTACAGAAACAGGAGTTGAGAAAGAAGCGACGATTGACAGAAGAGGCAGAGAAGAAGGCATGCACAGCAAGGGAAGACGACATGGAAGATGAGGAAGCTTGAGCCTGCTTTCCACGAGCCAGCTTTGTGCGATAGAGAAGTAGTGTCGAATCTCTCTTGTCAAGGCGCAAATCGCTGCAGACTGTCAAATTCAATTAAAATCACTGGAAAACTGATCATGAATGAATATTACAACAATTTAATTAGCATTTAGCATTTACAATTGAGTTTCTCTGATCGTGTGGCAAATACTTTACTCTGATCTGATAAATCCTGCGATTTTGCCACCAGCCCTGCAAGTGTCTCATCACGATCCAGCAAATCTGCAATATTCTTAACCATCACTTCCTTAATCTCATCTAGATTCTTCTGAATTTTAATGAGTTTATCAGCCTCATTCGGATTCTGAAAGAGAGCAAGATCTTTCTTCATGAACTCAGGTTCAGTTGTCTGATCGGTCGATATCGATTTCCATTGTGAATAGTATTGCTCGTCATAATCACTCATGATCTTATTGATGAGTGTATATGCAACACGTGTCGAGTAATCCTTTTGTGTAACCATGATACCTGAGAGACCATCCGCACGTACATATGCATGAACAATAAATGGAATATCGTCCTTCAATTTAATTGTTTGTCGTGTTCCTACTCCTGTACGTTGTACAACAGCTCGTGTGGCAAAATTGAGATGCTCAAGATACGTACCACGTATGAACCAACTTTAGAAGAGAGAAGAGGAGAGGAGAGGAGTGGAACACACACACACACATATACACACACACACACACACACACACACACACACACACACACACATATATCCACATTGTCAGCAAGCACACGCGAACCTAACCTCCTCTCACTCAATCTCGTCTCCCCCTTGCAGACTTGAATATGGATAAATCGTGTACAGCAGCAAGACGAATTGGATCCTTCTCAGTACCGAGTGACTTATAGACAGCCAACATTAGGATTTGTGTTGTGCTACTCATATCGATATATATCGATGATGCGACGAAAAGGTGTGTGTGGAAAGGTGTGTGGAAGGGTGGTGAGTGAGAGTGAGAGTGTGAGAGAGAGGAGGAGGAAGGGAGATGACGTTGTCAGAAGTTTGATGAAACGAGGTTTACACTCCTACACTGTTGTGTATTTGTGTGTGATGTGGAGCTGAGAGTAATTGAGAATATATCAATTTTGAGGACCAACAACGAACGAGATATACAATCAATGACAACACCACCAACAGACAAGAGAACAACAAAAAATGTGTGACCCACACTTTCTACTCCGTTGGCTGTGCAAATTGCCGACTTTCCTCCCAGCCACCTCCAGATGGCATCGCAACACATTCCTCGCCTCAAAAACAATTCGAATTCGATTAAATGTCCACGAATGTGTATGCATTTGTTGTGGTGAGTGCTTTGTTTCTCTTTGATCATCTTGATCACATTCCAGGTAGATCGAAGATTGTTTGTAAATTATTTATGTACTTCATGTTGCGAAAGGACTTGTCAAAGCAAGGATTTGCAATAGAGATCAGCAAGGAGAGAAGGAAATCGTGGAAAGAGGAAAGGAATGCGTAAAAAAGGCTATTGTAGATTTACTCATCATCGCTATGAATCTGCGAACTCGGATTCGAAGATGGTGCACTGCGTGTAGTTGTGGTAGTAGGAGGAAGATGAGGCGGTGGCGCTGAGTCACTGGTATTCGACATGGTGGCGGTGTGAGGATGCTGTTGTGTGGAGGGGAGACTCTGATATTGAATCAATCTCTGTTGCGCTTGTTGTGCAGCTGATGAGGATGATGGAGGTTGCTGCAACATACTTCCTCGACTCACCGTCTGATGCAACGATGCTGGTGGTAGCTGCGCATGTTGCTGTCCTGCACCTGCACCACCTTGAGCATGCAAGCTCAGTGCACTCGCCGGAAGTAGCGTCGAAGTCTGTGGTGTACCCATACCTCTCTGCTGCTGTTGTGGCATAGGTGATGGTAGAGCGCTACCCCCCGCTGGAAAAGCATTCGAGTAATAATTCATGCCAGAAACAGATGGTGTGTGCGGAATGGAATGATGTCCATTACGACTTGCATTTGTATTGCCGTTATTAGCACCATTCCCACTCTGTCTGGTTGAGAGAGAATATTCTTCTCGTTGTATCCTACTTCCAATGAGCATCGAGCCAGGTGGGATGACAGGCTGCTGTTGAGCAATCGGATGATACTGCTGTACCAACGCCGCTTGTGGTAATTGTACGCCACCTGGTCCTCCTCCTTTCGCACCACTCTGATTAAACAACATGACACGTTCTTTCGAGAGGATGGCTTCCATGATTTTCTGATACGGGATCGGAGTGGTGTGCATGTCGAGGATTGGTGGCGAGGTGGAGGCGGAAGGAGGAGTGGTGGTGGAGGAAGCAGGGGTTGCTGATGACGCATTCGCTGCAACAATCGGAGGTTTACTCTCACCCTTTCTCGTGCCAGTAATCTCTCCTAATCCAAACACAAGTAGATCTCTCTTCTCCTGAACTCGCTGTGTCTTTGTTACGAGGATACTTAAATCTAACGTACGTTTTGGTGTGAGTATAGAAAAGCATGAGTAATCTGGACATGAGGTATCTTTGGCATATCGGCTGAAGACGGGAGTATTCTTCCCTGCTTTGATCGACTCTACTTCATCTAACAGAATCGAACCAGTACCCCAATCTAATTTTAACTGTTTCGTTTGTGGATCTAATACGAACTTTAACTTCCGAACATGTGGTGAGCCCCATGATCCATATTTCATGAATTCGAGACCTTGTGTGAATGTATAAATAAAATCTGAATCCCAGATATTACCTCTTCTCCAAGCGATCTTCTCTCCTCTGGGAGAGTAGTATTCTTCGACACTGATTTCACCATCGAGTGAGCGAGAGATTGTGAGAGAAGTGATGGGATATCCGGCGATTAAGGGAACGACGACGGAGGGCTGATGTTGATGGAGGTGTAGAGGAAGTGGTGTGGAGGATGCTGTGGTGTTTGAGGAATGTGGATTGACTATAGTACTTCCTGCACCACCATTGCCTCCTCCTCCACCACCACCCCCATTCACATGTCTCACAGACGTACTACTCAACTCTGTCATATCACGATCCATCGCACCATGTTGTGAAGAAGTTGTAGTAACAGTCGTAGTCTGCGGATCCATCCCATCTGCAGTGAGTGGGAGAATGGAAGTCATGAGTGTGGAAGAGGAGGAGGATGCGTGAGTATGATGTTGTGGAGGGTGAATACTGCCGCCAGATGACGAAGGTAGTAGCTGCATCGGTGGTGGAAGGATCGGTGTCGCTGTACCAGCAGGAGAGGAAGAGGACGCTGACGTGGATGAGGAAAAGGAAGGATGAGGTTTTGATGATAGTTGTTGGTGTGGCTGTTGAGAAGATCCTCTTGGTGTGAGAGGAAGTGTGATCGACGGACGACGAGTTTGCTGCTGGCCTTGTGTGCTGGTTGGTGTCGTGTAGTTACTGCCACCGCCTCCACCATTCTGTGGTGTCAGCAAATTCGTATCAGCTGATGACTGTCGCCCTGCCATCGGACTCGTTGCATTGTCCACTCCACCTCCCACTCCTCCAGACGTTCTCTTCTGTGTCCTCGATTGTGGTCTCGACACCGGTCTAGAATTCGATGAATGATATGCTTGTTCATCAGCGAGAGAATCTCTTCTGCTTATGCTGGCACTGTTGTCTGGATCGGAACCAGAGTGTGGAATTCCGAGCATGTCAACATCGGATCCACCTCCGATACTGAGTGTACGACGAGAAGGTGGTTGATGGGATTTGCGAGGATCGACTTGGAGGAGTGATGAGGAGGATGTGACAGAGGACGAATTTGTACCAGGTGGTGGTAGCGCAACAGCAGCCATCTCTTTCTGTTCCGGACTAAGTATCGTCGATGGTGATTTCGGTGTACCGTATGTTGAGTTCGGTGAGGTGTGTGACATGGTAGATGCGTCGCTGTTCGAACGTTGTGGTGAGGATAGGGAGGATAGGGAAGGATGAGAGTCGAGATTAGTTTCATCATCATTACCACCTGCTTTCTTTTCTTCCTCCTCAGCATCGTCTGCACCAGCATCGGTATCCTTCCCATCCTGTTCCTCTACCACACCATCACTAAATTCCTTCGCTGCATCGGTTCCATCCACATTTTGTTTCTTTTTCTTCTTCTGTTGCTGCTGACTATTCTTCTTCTCCTTCAATTCCTCCAGCGCACCCTCACTCAACCCGACTCTCCTAAGATAATCCTCCTTCGTCAGAATACCAGTTGATTCTAATGCTCTCAACAGATACGGCTTGAGAAAACGTAAGATATCATCACGAATATCAGACAGGAGATAGATTGTGAGGAGGAGGACGGAGAGGAGGATTAGGGAGGTGGAGAGATCGAACATTGATGGAGAGAGGGGTTGCTGCACTTGGCTGTGACCAAGTCGAGTGCCAGCGGTGAAATCTGATAAGGCGAACTGTGAGCTCTGCAGTGAGTTTGTGGGAGTCAGACCACCACTATCTACCACAGAACAGGTGGTGCAGAACCACCAGAGCTCGTGAAGAAAAAATGACTGCGCACGTTGGATTCTGTGAATGAAGGTATTGCTGATGAGATGCAAAGTGGATATTGATAGTCTAAGATTTAATAGGCTTATTAGATATATAGCCCGAATAACAGTCTCAAAGCTATTCCCTAATGACCTCAACCAGAGTTGTAGAGGCGGTTTCAATTCGCAGTCATCTTCCATTCGGCAACAAGGAGGTGATAGGAGCAGTCGTTCGTTAAGTATTTCTTCACCAATCCATCTACCACATGCATATGCAACTTGAGTTGCACTACATTATCACTACATCGCATCCATCAACGAACAACTTGCTGCAACCTCCCTTTCGACTTGAATTCGTCAGTTCATCCCACCTCTAACGGTTGCAACAACTAATTCAACAACTTGATCGAATACTCAAGTTCAACATATACTTTACTCGTATTCACAATCACTCCCACAGATACCTCACTCGTCCTTTTAACCCTATTGAGGTGCTGGACCGTTGCTTCTCGTGCTCCGCAACTTGAATTCTCCAACTTTCCGTTCTCATTGAATCGCCACACAAATGGGTCTCGCCGCAGCGAAGCTGTCACACCAAGGCGATGTGGATGAGGAGCGCATCTATCACGGCGATAGTGAATCAGAGGAGGAGATCGAAGATGAGACCTTGCAATCAACTCGTCGCAGCCCCTCCAACTCCGCACTGATCCAAGCAACAAAACAAGGCGATCTCTCCCTCGTTATTCAGCTGATACATGCTGGTGAGACTTCACAGCGATGTCAACAGCTGTGTGCGAGAATGGCAACATCGCGTGGATGCGTCGATATCATGAAGTTCTTGATGCAACAGCAGTCAGGTGTTGCATCGAGATCAAAGCACGGATACACGCCACTCAAACTTGCAAAAATGTACCAACATCCAGATGCGATTGATTATCTTGTACATACACTCGGGATGAAGGATGAAGCAAGGGAAGAGGAAGAGAAAACTCAGTCGTCGATTGCATTATCCAGTCCGCCAGGGAATCCTCCTCAAGGATTTCACTTCCTCACCGAATTCGATCTGCCACCTCCTGTAGTTTCTCCGCGAACCAGAGCATCCTCCAACCCGACGGTTGCTTCACCTTCCAAGCCACAACCACCTCTCCGTCCTGTGTTCAAACCTCGTTCACGTGCGAATGTGATGATGCGGAATCGATTTCAGAAGTTTCGACTCGACGGAAAATATGATCAGGAGGAAGGTGGGGAAGATGATGTTGAAGTTCTGGCCAAGACGTATGTACATGTGAAGAAGGAGGAAGAGAAGGAGGGGAACGATCTGGAGACTTCCGTATCACCTGATGTCCCACTCGCACCTCCTCTCGATGTTTCATGTTCCTCTCCCGTACCAATCGCGCCTCCGATTTCATCAGAAATTCCAATCCCACCTCCACTCGCACCATCTCTTTTATCATCATGCTCATCTCCTCCACCTCAGCATCCCATCTCCTCCATCCCACTCAAACCTTTGCATTGGGATGTTTTACCATCTGATCACACATCCATCAACCAGGATGAGCACTCCCTCTGGTCCGAACTAGCGCGAAACAAGAATAGGAAGTCGTTGAACGAAGATGTTCAAGTTCATGCGACACAGCTGGAAGCACTATTTGCGAAGAAAGCTCCTGTTGTGAAGATGAAAGCAGCAACACCAGCAGTGTCAGCAGCGAAGCAACCCATCTCGAAGCCAACATCAGCAGACATCATCGATACCAAGCGTTCGAACAATATCGAAATCAGTCTTCGTCGCCTGAAGCTGAGCTGGATACAGATCAGAGACGCTTTGTTATCAATCAACAAAGAGGTTCTGACGCAGGAAACCATGCAAGCGCTGATGAACTGCTCACCACAAGGACAGAATGGCCAAGAGGAAGTGAAGAGGATTCTGGATGAAGGTGAAAGATCGAGAAAGGACGGTAAGGTCATGATACAACTCTCACCTTCATCAACAAACACAGGATACTCGCACATGAACTATGCTGAGAATTACTTCCTCTTCATGTGCTCCTCGATTCCACGATTACAAACAAGGCTCAAGTTGATTGAATTCATGTTGTTTCGCTTTCCTTCTTTATCTCAGGAAGCGGAGACACAGATTCAGACATTAGTCCAAGCAGTGGCGGAGATCAAATCGTCAGAGAACTTGAAGAGATTGATGGATGTAGTATTGACAGTAGGAAATTATTTGAATAGTGGTGCTGCGGCTTCTTCTGGGCGTTACGCTCCGGCATCAGGTTTTCGACTTTCATCATTGAGTAAGTTACAAGACACTCGTAGTTCAGATGGAAAAACGAGCTTGTTAGATTATATTGTTGGGTATGTGGAAGATAAATTTGTGAATGGTTGTGAAGGAGAGAGAACAATAGCAGCAGTGGAGGAAAGTAGCAACATCAAATCTCCATCCACATCGGCCTCCTCGACAATCACCACACCACCAAGTTTCCTCTCCTCTCTCTCGTGTATGCGTCCTGCTTCGTTAATTGATCTATCACATCTCGAGCGTGAAGTACAACGTGCTGAAAGTAGTTTGAAGTTATGCGCCATTCAATTGGCGAACGAACCGAAAGTGATCGGATCGGCGGCGAATGGTGATTCAGCTCCTAGTGGGAGTGGTAGCGAGCCTGAAGATCGTTTCTACCGTGTCATGCACGAATTCCACTCCACGGCATCTTCGCGTCTCATCTCCTTACAATCTTCACTCACATCCTGTCGTTCACTAACACACTCGCTCATCTCCTATTTCGGTGAAGATTCACAGAAGATGGAAGTGACGACTTTCTTTTCACTGATGTTGGGATTTATGGATGCGTATCAAAGTGTGGAAGATAGAGTAAGAGAGGTGAAAAGGAAGAAGCAGAGTGAGGCAGCAGCAGTAGCAGGCAAGATGCAGCTACAGCAGAGACGAAGCGCACTCAGAAACAGACCGAGTGAATCGACGCGTGAATGAAGTTGAGTTGTGTTTGAGTGAGGAGTGAGTGAAGTGAGTTGAGTGTCAGCGTACAAATCTGCGGCGCAAGCGTTGTGATGTCCTTCCTTTTAAATTATCATAAATGCAGTTTTGCAAAATCTCAGATGATTTGGAAAATGAATTTCTTTTGCCAAGTACCGACAAGAAACAAGGTTCGCAATCCTGCAGTATGAGAAGAAGGAGATGCGCTCGCTCATTGTCGAAGGTGGTTCGATTGGTGGAGACGCAGGTGGTGGTAAAATCAGAGTACATCCCTTATTGTCCGATTGCTAACATGAAGTACCTGCTGCACACGGGAACTGTTGCATATCTTGCAATACCAGTACATGTGTTGTCATTGATACATTGTTCACTACAGTCGTACTACCAATAGACGCATCGATATGTACTCTCTTACCAGTTGTGTCAGTAAAAGTACAACCTTCAACATACAGTAATTCAGTCGCCGATTGACAAATTGCTTCATTGGTTAGTGCCTGCATTAGTCTTCGATCCAACAAACTCTGAATTCGTGACTTGAACATTCATATCCTCACGTTCTCATCAATCAGAAGTGTATCGTCTTGTCCATTCATCATGACTCCAAGTAATGCATTCTGGGTCTGTGTCTGTTTAATCTCAACTTGATCCATATACCATAGCGAAAGGAAAGTATTGCTACCATTCGCGATGGTATTTGAGATGGAGAGAGGAAGTGAGAGGAGAGCCGTGGTAGAAGGTGATGGAGAAGATGGTGACTGGGTGGGGGAGGGCAGAGCAAGGGAAAAACAGGTGGATTCAAATAAGATGGTGAAAGTGAAGACAAGAGAAGTCAGTTGGTGTGCACTTGAGACAACTTCCTTTCTCTCCCTCCATCTATCCACCTTTCACTAACTCTGTTCTCTTTCCTTTCGCTCGACATCGCCTTGCTGATTCTCACATGTACAGTACTTCCCAACTTGTCGCTACCTACTGCCCTTCTTCTCAATCAGATCTAGAGTTGTTCAAGTACTGTACTAGAGTTGTGTTTGTCGTAATTGAGAGTAACTGCAAGATGAAGCGGTTGATGTGTTGCTTCTCCTTCCTCTCCCTCTCTGTACATTTCCTGTTCAATCCACTTGGTTGATTCAATTCGAGCGAGTTGAGAGTCGATTCCCCTTCACCTTGATTGAATATTGATTGCAGCTGATGTTGCTGCGTCGATTCTTGCAAGATGGAGTGTCTGTGTCCTGTGCTCAACTTGTTTCCACCAGCGAGCACATGCTGGCGACTTCACTGGACGCACCTGATCACTTGTGGAGCAGAGGAAGAATTAAGAGTTGAAGAAGAAGCAGCTCCAGTCATCGTCTCATCTCCATTCGCTGGTGTCGTACCAGACGCGCATCAATCAACATCAGGAGACTGAGTGGTAGTTGCTGCTGAGGATGAACTACTCACGCCACGTTGGAAGGATGCACATGGGGGAGCGAGGAGCAGGTCAAGAATCAATCGGAGCCGATCATGCATCATCAGATCAATTCTTCTGCATCAACTCCTTCGATTTCTCTTCCACCTCTTTCCAAATTGCGGATAAATCCTTAATACTCTCTATCACAAAATGTGGTTTCGCTTTCTCTAACTCTGAGCGTGTCTGTGTTCCTGTTAAGACAGCTACAGTCACACAACCAGCATTCTGTCCTTCTTCGATATCAACGGTGGTATCACCGATTTTCACAACACGAGACGAGTTGGTGAGAGAAAGGGTTTGCATAGCGGTGCGTATCATTGTAGGATCAGGTCGACCTTTTCCAGCTTGCTCGGCACCACCGACGTAGGAGAGGAAGTAACCTTTGCCCGAAGCAGTATCACTCTTCGTCGACCATCCAATCTGTTTCACTAACTTCTCCACCACATCCTGTGAGAATCCACTTCCTACACCAATCTTCACTCCTTTTTCATGTAGGAAAGTGAATGTCGCTGAGGTACCAGGCATTTCGGTGTGGAGGGAGGAGATTGCAGCGTCGAGATGAGATTCGAAGGAGGAGAAGAGTTCGGCTGTGACAGAGGCTGTGGTGACTGTTGATGAAGTCAATGCTGATCCTCCATTCTTCTTTTTCTCGATCACACATTCCTCAATCTCCTTCCACCTCCTCTTCACTAACTCCTGTACCATCTCCTGTTTCTTCCTTCCTCTCAATGGTGTAATCTCTTCTGGTGTTAGTACTATCTGGTAAGGAGATTGAGAGAAAGTTTGTTGAAGAACGTACGTGATGAGTGGCAGACCGTTGTAAGTATCATCGACGGTTGTACCTATTGATTATCAGCAGGAAAAAGGGATTGAAAAGATATTGAGATTTTGCTTGCTTCTGCCCTCTCTTTATAAATCACACTCTAATTCTGACCTGCCATATCACACATCACCAACTGTACTTGAGGCGGAGATGAAGCTGTCGATTGTGACATCGTGGGAGAAGGAAAGTGTGGCAGACAAGTCGTGAAAGAGGAACTGCGAATACAACTGTGAATATCGACAAAGATGCGTGAGGAACTTGATGTGATGGAAGGATATGGTGTTGTGATGAGTATGCGACGCTAGCGATGCTAAATTGATCGATTTCTCCGATGTCTCAATTCATTGGTCGGTGATCTCAATAAATTACAGTCAGATTGAAACATCAGCTGGATATTTTTTCCCTTCTTCCAGTAATACAAAAACATATATTTCTCTGGAATTTAATACATCAATCATTTATTTTCATCGTATCCAACATCGCCGTTCTAAGGCTCGCTCTCAAATTTTTTCTCGATCAAGTCTTTGCTTGCGCTGTTCTCTTCATCCAATACTCCTCTACGCTTGCTCGACGACACGATCATCCCCTGCGCGAGAGGTAGGTTAACGTGGGACAAGGTGTGCTGAGCAGTGAGTTCATTCATTACTTCGAGTTCGATTGAAGTGCAGTATTGCTCGACAACTTCGAGTCGGCTGCCCATCGTCGCTTCGGTTCACTTGGCCTTTACCATCACATACTAACACATCGCCATCCGCTTCCATCTACCCTTCGCTCCTACTCATCCATCAACCAGTCTTCCAGCACATCCAACAAACAAGTAATCCACACGAACGCAGATTTCCAACTCTTCTTCTGCACTTGATCAAAGCGAGTGACCTCCGACTCTACCAACATCACCTCACCTACTACTACTCCTCCTCTTCCCATCACCCTGACTTCCACAATGGCAACTCGTGTAGCTGATGAGCCACAAAACATTGCCGCTACCAACGGCGCCCCCGCACACGATTCAACACACCCAGCACCAACTCAATCAGGCCCAGACTTCTGTCGTGCAACACCAGCTGAAGTTGAAAAGTTCATTGCTGATCATGCACCACACTTCGTAGGCGCACCTAGTGTACTCGGATTGACACCACAGAATACCAACGATGAAGTACCAGCTGCGGCTGCATCATCAGCCGATGATCGTCAGCGCACTGCATCAGGTGCTGACGCGACTCCTGATCTCGCTGCATTCGAAGCTGCCCACACAATCAACTACTCTCGCACATTCGTCTGCAATGGTACACGCGCACACTTATGGCGTGTCATGATGCGATCAGTCAGACAGCCACCCTGTCATAATGTCAAGAATGTACAAGTCAAATGTGAAGGATTGGACTACGTATACCGTGAGATGGATATTACAACACCTGATCATCCAGACTTCTCAGAACACATCAAGGAGAAGATTACATGGGATGAAGCAAATGAGAATGTACGATCAACCCTTTATGATGATGAAGTGAAGGAAGGTTACGTCGAGAAGGCAATTACCACTGATGCATCAGCTCACGTCTGCTTGACTGTTTCATGCAACTGGATCTTCCATCCAAGTCCGGAGTTGACCATGGAGAAACTTACCCTCTGGAGAGTGCGTATGAAGAGTGCACTCGATTTGGCATGCTCTGCCACTATTCGTGCTGTCGAGGAAGAGGTGAAGGAAGAATTGAAACAGAGAAGAAGTCGTCATGCGTCTTTCACTAAGGATGGCCAAGCACCACTTCATCTTTCGGTCAACGCAGCCGCCGCCCATTCTCATGAATCCGGAAAGGCATCACCACGACAAGCTTCGGGTGTCCACTCTGTGAAACAGCACTAAACACCTTCGCCATCGTCCCTTCCTCACCCAATTCTTACTCCTCACGTCTTTCAACTGCCTGGTACCCCCTAGTACATACTTCATCTACTTCCCAGTCTCACCTCCTATCTGCATTCCATCCGTCCCGTTCTTGCCGCTGTCGCACTCACGCTTCTCACCATACGCACTGCTTCACCGCACTTCAGCATGCTCGCATCTCATCTGACTTCAACACATCCTTATTGCTGTCTTTTTTGACAGGAGTTGATGCGAGAATACAATCCTCTCGCCCATCCTCCTACTTCATTTACGCAGCCCCTCTTCCACGTCCATATTACAATAGCATCATCACACATCATCCCACTGCACTCGCGTAATCGTCTACACGATCGCGAACATGCAGCTTCACCTTCGCATTTCTTTCTTGCTCTTCGCGTTGCCTTGCATTCGTTAGCTTCTTGCGCATACAACGAAATCGACCATCGAATGCCTTTGCTTTTTGCGCCTCTTTGCCTTGCAAAGTCGACAAGAGAAAATTGGAATCTTGATCTTAGCATTTGAGTGATTCAACTAATTGAAGACAAACCGATGGAAAGGATCGAAGGAGAATAAATAAAGGAGGTGAACTCGCAGACTCTGTAAAAAAGAGGAAGCGAGAAACACAGAGGGAGTCGGAAGGAGACGAAGACCTCACAATTAATGGTGATGAGGCTGTGTTGTATTACATCCTTGATTCTGTTCAATCACACACATCCCTCCTGTGCCAGAGCAAAACAACGTGATGGGTTGCTCTCCACCACCAGTTGCATTTTGACAAGTATTCTCTTTAAATGTCAATGTCTCCGCAAGCAATACAATCGGATTCGGTTGAGGCCAAGGTCCAATGAAAGTATTACCTTGAAGTAAGATCGTAGTCTTCGGACAAGCACATAAACTAAGAAATACAGCTAATCCACCTGAGAAAGTTGAATTGGTAATTGATAAGGAGTTCGCGTCGTATGATTCGGTGAAGATGTGAAGATGATTATGCGTTAAGTCCTGAAAAACAGAATTCTCAATCACAAGTGCACCAGGAGATCCTTGTGTTACTGTTTGTGTCGATGAATCTGTCCAAGGATCGAAGCCGATAGTTGTCAGGAATACGGAATCTTTAATAAATGCATTCATAGTTGGATTTAATCCACCCGGATCACCACTTAGAAAGACACCAGATTGAATATTATACATTTGCATACCTGTATAAGATCCATTCATAGTCACAGTATCGTTCCAGATACTTTGTAAGTAGATGGAATAACTGAGATTGTTCCATTGACTTGTTTTGATGACAGATGAACCGACGCTGGAGAATTGAAATGCTGTCTCGCAGTTCGATGTGATCATATTTACTGCTTGAAATGTTGTCTCATTTGTACCAGAGATCTGATACACTACAACAGAATCCAATGGTTCTGTTCCGATATAGATACAATCCGACATAGTGATATTCTGTAATCCTATAATATTCATCATCACTGCATCGGGCTTGCAACAATTCTGTGCTGGTGATACGAGTGAGATGATCTCCAAATCTTGAAACACTAACTGCGAGCCTTCGATCAGAAGATTATTATCCTGTTTCGCACCAGGTTGTGCGAAATTGAAGAGAGAATAACCGTAGCTGACGTTCCAGAGGAGAGAGGCTTCACCGATTGCTACACCGGAGATGGTGAAGGTAGTGTGTGGGAGTGGTGGGATGGAGATGTATGCTGTCGCATTTGGTGTCGTTGGGGCAGAAGCGAACAGGTAGTTTCCTCGCGGAAAAACTAACACATTTTCTGCATCAGCTATTGCACCACTGATCAGTGCTTCTGTTGCAAGAAGAATAGCTGCGGTATCATCTGTCACACCATCACCGACTGCACCGTAGGATTTGACGGAGACTTGATTGCTGATACGAGAGTGCGAAGGACCATGACGAGAGGAGGATGCGGCGACAGAGGTGAGTGCGGCGATGATGATGAGGATGATGAGTAGAGAGGAAGTGTGCAAGATAGATCTCTTCATTTCTTGGGAGAAGGAGTAACTAGGAAGAACGAGGACTGTGAGCTCAAGTGATCATCGGAACCTTTGAGTGATCTGAGTCGATGAACCACACAGCACCGATGTGCTCTCAGCACTTGACGCCCTCCTTCTCACCTCTGATGCCGCACTATGGATGAGATTGTGAGTGGCACATTGGTGTTTTCTCGCGTTCACCCAAATCTGGAAGTTATGTTCATGTTCATGTTCATGTTCATGTTCTTCATGTTCATGTCCGTGTTCACCAACGCGAAATTAGCACTTTCGCTGCTGTTTGCGCCATTTCTCGATTTGAAACACGATCGGCTGCACACAACGCCAGCACCATCGCTCTTGTCTCCATCCTCTGCCCTCACACTTCAATTCAACACACATCAAACATGTCCGGCCACCTTACACTTGAACAGGCGAAGAGTTAGTGCAGAGAAGGAAGGGGGACGAGATGTACGACATCAACACAGTACACTCTCGAGCAATCGAGCGCGCAACTCATGAACTCATCCATCTCCTCCTCTGTTCTCACCTTTTCCTTCCACACACAGCCGTCATCACTCACGTCCTCAACGAGCTCGCCAAGCCAGCCATCGCCTCCGCCATCCTCACTGCACGTCGTACTGCCGGCAATGATATCAACGCAATGATGACTGAAGTCGTACCAATCTTCTACGAGATTCAAGGCACAGCAATGCAACCATACGGATTCCATCCGAATGATGAAGGATTTGCTGCATTTGCTGAGGAGCTGAAGAAGCATGAAACAAATGCTGAGTTTAATGAATTGAGTAAACAATTGAAGGCCTTGATGAAATCAAGTGCTACTCCATTGACACCAGAGGAGGAAGAAGCATTGGGAGCGAGTGAAGGTGAGGAAGATGAGTAAAGAGGCAAAGAAAAGATTGTATTATTCCTCGCATGTTATCATATCGCATACACAAAGCCAAATTCAATCCGATGTCTTACTGCTCAGCACAAATTAAACTCAGCGAATGAGTGTTAACTTCATTTTGTGATTTTTTGTGTTTTTCAAGAAATGCAGCAACAACAGCAACAGGAGTAGAGGGCACCGCAGTTTTGATCGTGGATGCATAGGGGAAGCGAGCGTTTGTCGCTTCGTTTGTTCGGTTCTGTTGATTTGGGTGTGAGTCAGAGAAGCATCTCTAGTCCGTCATACTGCTACTCATTGTTCTCGGTAATGATGCGAGGATATTCTGTAAATTCGACAAGCCTTCAGGTGCAATCTGTGCTTTCGTTGGGCCGAACATGTTGAGTGATCGTGAGGAGGATCGACCAGCGAGAATGAAACTTGGCTCAGCACTAATCGATGGTGTGCGTGTGATAGGTGAGAAGATCGAAGATTGACAATCACTTGCATTACGTTTTGGTGACGAGCTATCACGACTGTAGAGATTCAACTTTGGTGTCGTTGATCGCTGTTGCTTCGCAATCGCTTCGAGTGAATCAGCTGATACTGGATTGAGTGCAGCGTATGTTGATAGATCAGGAATAATCGTACTCGATGCACGCGCACCTTCAGGTAGTGGAGGAACTTGCATACTCGAGTATGCATCGATTGCACTCATCTCCGCATCGAACTCCTCATCCTCAATCTCATACGGATTATTCGCCCTTTGCTTCTTCGATGGTCGCTTACGTAACAGTTGCGTCGAATCATCCTTCACTTCTAACGCCACGACGGAATTCGCTGCGAGTTGTTGTGCATGTGCGATCGACAGAGGTTCATCTTCCTCGTATTCACCATCACTGAAACTTTGTGATGGAGCAGGAGAAGGACGTTTACGGTTGCCACGAGGTGCAGAAGGGAGGGAGAGATGATTTGAGGAGGAAGAGGATGAAGCGGAAGAAGATGATGCAGCGTGACTTGATGACGAGGATGAAGGCGTCGGTTCGAGTGACTTTCTCAGTATGATCGTCCTGCCATGTGTCGTTGTGCATTTCACTTGTACTTCCTGTTTCTTCATTTCCTCCTCCTGTTTCCTCTCTTCCATCGTCATCTGTTTTGTTCTCTTCGTAGGTTGTACCGCTGCCACAGCATCATCATACACACGTTGACTAATCTCTGAGACAGGATTGTATTGATGTGCTCGACTTGGTGATGTCTTATCGAAGCAGCGTTTGCGATGATATGTGATACCTTTGCTCTTCGATGGCGTTGATGCTGCAGTTGGATTGGAGATTGGACGATATTGGTGCATACCGTTTACACGACCACGCACGAATGGCAGTGAGGAGGGAGAGTGGGGAGGAAGGGATGCGTGATTGTCGTAAATCATGCTGTGATCATCATCATCATCGTCCATCATACTATTCTGCTGCTGTTGATGATGTTGTCGCGGTCGTGGCGGTGTGATCTGTGCTTTCCTTGCATTCGCATCGACTTGTTGCAACAGTGTGCTCATCGGAATATGCTGTTTCTGCGCTTCCTCTTCGTCATCATCATCCTCATCATCGCTATCTCGCTCCTCGCCACGATTCTTTGGCCAACTCATGCCAAAATAGAATCCTCCTTCAAGTGTCTTGCGTACCATCTCCTCAAATAAGCTGCGCTCACCTCGCACTAGTAGGTGCTTCACCTCGATATTGAGAATCGATTCCTCATCGAACTGATGTGCGACGGAGGCTGTAGCTGATTTCGAACTCGCCATGACGAGTGCAGAAGGTGGCGCCGCGTTCGAATGATTGGATGCATGGGCGATGAGAGGACGCGTCGGGGGAGTAGCAGATGCAGTTGGGGCAGACGTGCCAGGGAAGGGCTCAAGGAAAAGAAGCTGCAATGCAAATATGACTGCATTAATCGATAGCACCGGTCGCCAATCGACTCTCAACAGGTGTAAATACACATCACCGGTCCTACTAATATTCGGATGTAAACATGGTGTCCTACATCTCACTTTCGGTGCTGTGAATGGATATTGTGGTGGAATGTGAACGATGAATTGAAAACTACTTCTTGCATATAAACCAGAGTTAGGTGTGACTACGACGTAGAAACGACGTAAGTTGGTGACACCATCTGGGAAGGAGATACGTGTACAACAGTTCGCTGTGAATTTCGATGTTCCCAATTCCTTCAGATCCTTCTGAATACGAAGATCAGACCTTGCTGCACGCGGCGCTGGAGGAATTCCGTATAGTGTAAGCGGAGTCGGAGGGGATGGCGATGCTTCAATGGAGGATGAGCGTGAGAGAGGCGGATCATCGGACATGCTGTTCGAGGAGGAACGAATTGAGGTGAATGCAGAAGACATGGCGGCAGAGGAGGCTGTGGAGGAGGAGGCAGCGCTGCTGCTGTGGTGTCCATTTTGCTGATGTTGATGGATTTGTTGCTGCTGTTGTTGCATCATCATCATTTGCGCTGAGGTGCGTGATGCGAATGGCGCAGAGGAATGTGCTTGTTGTTGTCCTACATTCATCGCTGAAGCAGAGGAGGTTGGATTGGAGTGCAGGAGTTGGTGTTGATGTTGTTGCTGCTGTTGCTGCTGTAGCGGTGTCGCACGTAGCCCAGCGAACATATTGATCTACGTATTGTATCGTACACGCTGTCACAGCAATACTACAGTGGCACTCGTTCTGCTCACGATAAATGAAGCAACGCAAGGACGAAAAATGTTATTGGCGCGAGTTCAGACAGCACCGAGTCAGTGCAAGTTGGGTACACGAGCATGATGTGGATCATGCAGAGTCGAGCTCGAGCAATTATTCTGCTCAGTTCACACTCCTTTGTTGTGTCTGCTCCTCTCTGTCCCTGCAATTCAGAGGTTGGCAAGCCTGATCCTAGTTCCACTGATTCTCCTGACTCGTGCC
This sequence comes from Asterella californica, assembly GCA_036924285.1. Lineage (NCBI taxonomy): Eukaryota > Viridiplantae > Streptophyta > Marchantiopsida > Marchantiales > Aytoniaceae > Asterella > Asterella californica. The sequence continues at coordinate 298,798 of JAYKYS010000026.1, read as the reverse complement.
TTCATTTCACTCTTCTTTTCTGCAACAGCCACAGCACTACCGATACGTGGCAATTGTTGTTCGGTAATAATCGATATCGGCAGGCAGGCTGACGAAGAAGACAGGATGATGGTCGCTCTTTTGCTCCAACTCTTCGGCCAGATGCGAGAAGTAGATCGATGGGCTGACACCACTACGACTTGAGCGCTGCAAGTGATTTCCAGTGCAACACGGACAGGCGAACAATAGACTGTGAACTTGAATGTCTTGTATGATTTAATTTGATTTGATATGTACGAATCGTATGACAAAGGAAGCAAGGAATTGACAAACAGCGAAATCCTCACTCCACCGATTGTCCAACTCAAGTTGGGAAGGGAGCAGTGAAAGGAACGCGTGAGATGTAATATTCGAGAAAAGGAAGGGGAAATCGAGGGCAAGAAGTGACGGGAGAAAATACAATCGAGCAGGGTGATGCAATTTAACGAGGGCATTGATTCAGACCAGTAAATCGTGACGAATGGGTTCGCTTTGGCTGATGTTGCTTTTGTTGACGATTCTTCTTGAACTGAGAATGAGGCGCTTTCTTTTGTGCGGCAGAAAGTGACTTCATCGTACAGCCTGAGTTATTGTTGATGACACACGATGTTGAATTGCATCCCTGCTGATTGATAATCAATGGTGCAACACCAGAGCACTCATTCTCTGTCACACTGATCTCATTCGCAGTTGAATCAACTACAACAGCAGCGTTCGCGAAAGGACCAGTGAACATGTTCTGAATCAGAGCATACGTAGTGAGGGGACCCAACGGGAGAAGGGCAGCTGCACCACCGTTGAACGAACTTGTTTGCGCTTGGATCACACCCATGCTTGGTTGAAGATGAATAGCACTCATTTGTACTGTATCACTGAATGTACTATTGCTGATGTACACGTTACTATTCGACACGGCTGAAATAGTCGCTTTACAAGGAAATGCACTACTGTCATCGCTACATGTAAACATCGAATCACCGATCTGTGCATTGATGAGTGTATCAGTTGTACCATCACCGTAGAGATTGATTGCAGTCGTATAATCATACATCGCGATTTGATGGATCAGCACTTCTTGAACAGAGTTACCTTCCCACACGAGTGACATTTCATACACTGACAATTGACGGACCAAGGTGTGAACCATATCGGAGACGACGATGAAATCCGTGCCGTGAATACCGCTTGATTGAGTAATAATGAAACCAGAAGAAAGACCATCACCTGTCACTGAGAAGACGGTCACTGAGGAGAAGAAAAAGAGCAAGAAAGAAAGACGCATCATGTGGACGATCCAAATCAAGCTGCAGCTCTTCGTTGCGAAATCGACAACCAAGTCACGTTGATCGCGCTCACTCGGCGTCACTCTCTTCAACTGACTTTGATCCTTCGGACTAAATCCTGTATAATTGACGTAGTGGACAACGACCAACTGTGCTGCCGTACTCGTAAACATAATAGCTTGAGCAGCATTTCTACATGCGAGAGCTGATGTTTGGATCGAGATCTGTGAGAGTGAGGCCCTGGAACCAGTTTGCAATGGCACATAAGGATTGGAGGAATAGAACGAGAAGAGATCACCGAGTGATGGCATAGACCAGATGATTGTTGTTGTAGACATCGATTCACCTTGAATCATATATGAAGTCTGTGCATTCACTGGAATCGGAATATAAACTGGATAGCCATTCACCGAACCGAGTGGTGAACTTGATAGGAGGTAGAAACCTCGAGGAAAGTATAAAATATTGTTGACGGTTGAGTTGAGATTGGCGAGTAGTGCATGCATGGCATCGTAGACCGCTGCGGTATCATCTGTGACACCATCACCGACTGCACCGTACATTGTGACTGTGATGATATTATCGATTGAACGAGAATCTGGCTTCACCACGCGTGCGTGAGGTGGTGTGGCAGCCACGCACAACTGAGCGCAACCGAGTACGAGCAGCAGAGCAGCTGCGATTGAGAGAAGAGAAGGCATGATGATGGTAGTGGCGGCAACTTGGTGGAGATGGATTGTGTGACGTTGTTGTGAACCAATAAAAGTTGTCTTACCGATTCGGAAGGCTTCCGACACCGTCGGTCAGCTTTTTCCAAACGGGAGATCCGGAATACATTTCGTTCGTCGTCGACCCGATTACCCACACTCAACAGGAAAAGATAGAGATTGTGCGTAGTGATTGTTGCTGGATGGCGTGACTTAGGGCAGAGAGAAAGCAGATGCATTGCGATTCTGTTGGATCGCATGGCAAGCACATTAAGAGACTTGGCGATGTCGAGCGAAAGGAGAAAGGACGAAAGAGCATAGAACGAAATTGATATTTTTCCACTTTCTCTTTTCTTGTTCACCTTCGACTTTGCCGCGACGTAGAATTGTTCGATAGCGATTCGTTGACGACAGCGTCATAAAATGACTTGAATCTTGAAGCTTGATTCGAAATTGTATGATCAAGGAAAGTGGATGCTCCTTTCTGCTGTGAGACAAGGAGAGAATAAATAAATGCGGTGGAGGGAGGTGAAGCGCGAAGAAAGCTCATCAGGTAGAAGGAGAGGAATGAGGAGTGACGGATATGCATGAGGGAAGACGAAAGCTGTCGAAGATGGTATTTAGAGGGATTCGATGCTTTGACTCATTGTGTCATTCGGCTGGACTGGAGGTGCGACTGGAGGTGGTGTGATCAATGTACAACCATCATTGTTCTGTTGTTGACACGGTGTACCTGCCGCACACGTAAATTGTTGCATACCTACACTACCAGTACATGTGTTATCATTAATATAGGTCGAAGTTGTCGCATTCGTCTCCAATACCATATTCGATATTGGCATGAGTGGACTCGCTTTAAATGGACCATTGAATGTATTTCCTGTAATATTCACCTCCACTGATTGGGGTGAGTAACAGCCGTCGTACATTGGGCCAGATTCCTGGACGAATCCAAGTGGATAATAAGCTGCTGATCCACCATTGAATACATTATTCACAATCGTCGTACTACCAGTCGATGCATCGATATGAACTCTCTGTCCAGTCGGATCAGTAAAAGTACATTTCTCAACATACAGTTCTCCAGTCGCCGATTGACAGATGGCTTCATTCGGTATAAACTTGGAGCCGGGTGGCATAATAAATTCGGAATTTGTTACTTGTACATTCACATACTCACCTTGAATATAAATACCGAATGGTACATTCGTTTGTGTCATCGCATCGATCTGTAAGTTGCCTCCCGTATTTTGTATGATCACACCCGTTACTGTATTTGAGATCTGTGTATTATTGACGGAGGCATTGACATCAAATACCGAGATGAATGTGGAACTACCGTTTGTGATGACGTTCGAGACGAGAAGAGTGGTTGGTATACTACCATCACCATTGATGTTGAGGAGGGTGACTGAGGGGAGGAAGGAGAGAGGAAAAGGGAGAAGCAAGTAAAGAAGATGAACAATGAGAAGTTTTTTGCTCGATAAACTTTCTCTCCTCTCCTCCTCCCTCCCACACACAACTAACTCTGTTCATCAAATCCACCCTGTCCTTGTGCAACAGTTCCTAAGAAATCACAATCGCTCACGACAATCTTTTCATAATATGCGAGATGTAACATATTCTGCTCGTTCTGTTGAAACGAGGCGAACCAACTCACAGTTAAATCACGAATTTCGAATGCAGAGCCACTCACAGTATTGTAGACGTTAGAAGAACCGGGAGTAAACAAGATTCCATTCTGTGGCTGCCAGAGAAGTTCAGTTGAGGCAGAACCTGCACCGAGGATAGTGAATGTTACGTTGACTTGTGGTGTGAAAGAGAGATAGCCACCATTGCTGGATGGTACGGATCCGAGGAGATAACGCCCAGATGGAAAATACTTCGAGGAGAAAAGTATGGGAATGTTAGTATTCATTCTGATTTAGTTCCTCATCTCCTTTTCTCCATGCACAATCGCAATGTGTACTGACGAGCTGATTATCCTGTCCTGGTGCAACACCAACAAGTAACTCTGATGCTGCAGCCATAATTGCAGCAGTATCATCATGTTTACCATCACCAACAGCACCGAATGATTTTACCGAGATACGATTAGGGCCGGATTGTGCTGAGGCGGTGAAGAGGAAGGTGAGAGTGAGTGCGAGGAGGATAGGCAGAGGAGTACGAGTGCGCTTGTTCATGGTGATGGTAGAAGAGAGGAAGGACATAGTCTTCGTGTCTGTGGTGGGAGCAATTTGAGCAAAGTGAACAGAGAAGATCAGGCGGCGAAGTTGCGCACACAGTCGGTGTCGACGATCACGCCGAGCCTGTCGATGCGCACCAAGTGACACACAATTCGGCACAGGTTACACATACACTCCACACTACACCACCTCGCTCACCACGTTGCGTTGCTGTATGTTGTGTATGGGCACACTCGCTTCATGGCTCGTGAACAAAAACAAAATTGAACAATTCCGAAGTTCCGAGCCGAAAATTTTGGTGACCTTTGACGCCTGACCTGAATCGAGCTAAATTGCACTCGAGTTGACGATAGTCAGGTAGGATCGCAGTGGGTTGCGGCCCAAGACTCGCGAATAGCATTGACATAATCGAACATCATACAAGGCTATTTCAGAATAGGAACCGTCGAACGCAAGACGACCAAAAGAAAAACAAACAGACAACGAAAAGGAAGTATAGGCGGATGCAGCATTGAAAGGACGCAATGGAAGAACGATAGTGGTGGAAGCACGATTCGCAACTTCTCCACCTCATCAATATCATTCCTCATCTTTCCAACATCATACCCAACCGAAATCAGTCTCAGAGGATCACAGTACCATCCTTATTCACCTGCTTCAAATTTATCAATATCGATATTTCACCTCGTCTTTGAGATAATGTGCAGAAGAAGGAAGCTGATACATGTAGAGCTGAGCTGGGTCTCTGTGGAGCAAGTTGAAGCGCAATTTCATATTCAAACACAGACTGAGAATTTGTTGTTTGCTAATGTATCGGATTAAACTGAAACAAACAACACAAGGCAGATCTAAAATGCGACCTCGGATATGACAGTTGGAGCTTTGGTGAACTCATCGTAAAGTCGACACAAATTAAGAAATAATGAGTCGACTACGAGCACCATGCCGTACATTAGAAAAGTAGAAAGAATGAGTAGGAAGGGAGAGGGAAAAGAAGGATCTGAGGAAGAGAATCAACGATAGGAAGTGAAACAAACTGAAGAGAAACGAAAGGTTCATGACGGAGGAAGATGATGGAATCCGACTTGCGAGAGAATGATCGGCGATACAACCAATGCAATTTAGACGGTGAGGGCAATCTTCTGCTGCTTCTTCTTGTGTTGTCTCTTCTTGTGTTGTCTAACAGCAGCAGCAGCATCAGTACTACATCCTTGATTGTTCTGTTGTACACATTGTGCTTTATCATTCGAACATTGATAGACGAGTTCACTCTTACCTGTACATACATTATTCTCAACAATCACATTCGCTGTACCTTTCGTCTCGAATGCAATATCCTTGACAGATGACCAAGGTCCATTAAATGTATTACCAGTTACTGTCAGTGATGTCGATGGAACAATCGGTTGTGTGTTGTCACCGGCAGGAAAGAAACCCGACTTTCCTGAGTTGAATGTATTATTTACAATACTTGCAGCACCGAGTGTGGCATCGATATGTACACGTGATTGATAAGTCGTATCATTGAATGTACATCCTTTCACCGACAACAAACCAGGTGCCAATTGAATAATTGCTTCATTGGTATGACTGCATTTACTCAGATTTCGTGTGACGATGAATTGTGAGTTTGTAATGTATGCATTCATGATACTCTGTGATTTCATGTATACACCAACAGGTACATCCATCTGTTTCATCTCATCAATCTGAATATTCATCTCCTCTTCAATCGTGGTCTCCAGTTTCATACCTTTCTTCATATTCGAAAGTGTGGTGAAATTCATTGTCACGGTACCGAGATTGACGACATGAAGGAAGGAAGCACAGTTTGTACCAGTCACTTGATTCAGGGAGAGCGTACTTGAAGAATCACCTTTGATGCGGATTGCTTTGACTGAGGAAGGAGGGAGGAGGGGTGAGAAATGGAAGAAATGGAGAAATTGTCAGTTTCTCTTTGCTCGTTTTTCTCTTTCTCCACTCCTCCTTTCCCTCTCACCACCTCTCTCCCTCACTTCTCTCCCTACGAACTCGACGAATCAAATGCTTGATAACCTTGAAATTGTACATCTTTCAACGTCGTCTGTTGATACCAATCAATCTTTGCGACTTTGATCGAGGAATCATCACCAGTGTAGGATGTTGACCAAGCGATTGTGAGACCACTGATGGAGATTTGTGATCCTTGTACACTAGCACCTGTATCACCGCCAGTGTGTGGTTTCAGATCAAACAATCTTCCATTGCTCGGTGTCCATAACAGCGAACTTGTATTTGAACCTGAGCCGACGATCGAAAAATGAGTATTCACGAGAGGTGGAAGTGGAATGTAACCGTATGGATAGGAAGGTGTAGAGGCGAGGAGGTAAATCCCAGATGGGAAATACTTGTGGAAGAGGGAGGAGAGGAGTGGAGTGAAGAGTGAGCACACGATCCAAACACCGCAAAAAGAAAATTGTAAGAAAATTGTGCTGCCGCTGCTCCTCCAACTCTGAGGTGCCACTGACAAGTTGATTCTCTTCTCCGATCACGATGCTTGCAAGTAGGGTCGCGAGTGCTGCCTCGATAGCTGCGGTATCGTCATGTACGCCATTACCAACAGCGCCGAATGATTTGACCGAGACTTGATTCGATGGTGCCGCAGCGGATGGGGATGCGTGTGAGAGAGTAGCTGCTGTTGTGAGGAGGAACAGTGCGATAAGCGCGAGGATAAAGGATGTTAGGCGCATGATGAAAGAGCAATAGCTGGATGAAGAAGCGCTTGCATACCTTGCAGCTGGCCAGCATGTCTTTCTTTTCGGGATCGGAAGACGAAATTTCGGCGGTCACCGCCATTGAAGTTGATGCAACTCGAACATTTTCCACGAGTAGCCTCTTAATGGTTTGAATTTGGAAATAGTACATACTTAATGGTTTGAATTTGGAAATAGTATGTACATCGCTGATGCTGCTTCATCTTGTTCCGTTTGATCCAGCACAAATTCAAATCTTGAATTGCAGCAGGAGAATGAGTTCGGCACGTGTATGCAATAGTGATGATTAATATCGGCAACAAGACGCTGGCGCTCGTTGGATCGTCAGCTTGTTTTGCTGCCTCGCCGCACTTTTGTTACTCCTTCTTTCCGTCTAGTGTTGCACCACTTGGCTTCCTCTTGATTTGGAGCAAAGATGGTGCTGCCTTCAACTCATCAATGGAAGGTGCATGACAAATCGATGGAGCGATGGTAGAAGAAAAGGAGGCAGTGGAAGCACTTTGTTGTTGCTGCTGTTGTTGTAGTTTCTTCTCCTTCAGTTGGCGAATATATTTCTCTGTCTCTATTAGTCCGATGTTGAAACCAATGTTGCCAGTTCTGACACAAACATCTTCTTCCTCGGTGACCTAACAGGTACATCAGAAAAGATGAAGAAGAGAATGAGTACAGGAAGAATTTCGCAAAATTCTTGTTTTTCTCTGAGTGACCTTTTCATACTCTGCCTCTGCATCGAGTGCGTTAGTCTCCTCAGCATACTCGCGTAATATCATGATTGGATCAGGTTCGTCATTCGTCATTGTGGAAGGTTGACTATCAACAGAACCCTCGTCGATTGCTTCCGCCTCTGCGATCTCATCAATCTCCTCCATCTCGATATCATGATCACCATCGGCCTCGGTGCCTGCTGTAGTTCCTCGATCCATCACACTTGAACTGGCAGCCGACGGCCTCAATTCAGATTCCACCAGACGACGCTTTGAGCCTGATGATTTGTTCTTCGTATCGGGCGACATCGAGACACTCTCACGCGGATCAACACGACCTGCTGATGCTGTAGACTCGCCTCCCTGTACCTGCTTTACTTCTCCGTCGCTTGCAATGTCATCACTCATCGTATTCGAAGTGACGAGTTGAGTGGCAGAAATTGTGGGCTCATGCTGCTGCTGCTGATGGATAGTCGCTGCTGATGCAGCTGAACCATCCGTCGCACCGTAGACGCGCTTCTGTCGCTTGGCACTTGTCATTGAGCAGATGCTCACATCACTGCTCTCTCCGCCGTGAACATGGAGAGCAGAAGAGTGGAGCGAGGAAGAATCGATTATTGAGGCGGTCGAGCTCGTCCTCTGCTGCTGCTGTTGCCGTGGAGATGAAGTGGCAGCTCTAGCCACTGCTTGTCGTGCGAGTTGGCTTGCTGGTATCAGTTGCAGCGAAGGGGAGGAGGGAATCATCGCGAGTCAGACGAATGGGTGCGGAGGGCGACGAGGAGGAACTAAAATGAGGAGTGAGTGGATGTGCAGTGTCGAGTGAGTGCATGGATGATGTTGCGTTGTCGCTTGTGCACACATCGCATTCACTCTCACGCACCTAATAGACTTGATACTAGATCGCAGAGGATGAGAGCAACAAACGAATCGAAGAGGAATGAGAAGAGAATCGAAGCGTTGAATCGATCGTCGGCTGTTCCTTTGCCTCTCATTCACTCGCTGCTGCTCCTACTTCTTCCTCTCAAAACAACATCGATGTTCAAGTACTGTACTAGTTGTATTTGTTGTAACTACGAACATCGCAAGATCAAGCGGTTGATGCTTCGACTTCTTTGTTGCTTCTTTTTTCTGTACATTCACATTCATATTCCATCTTTTCGACTTCGGCGTCTACATTCATCAACTCATGCTCCTACCACGAGATGGATCTCTTCAATCCACTTGGTTGGTTCAATTCGAGCGAGTTGAGAGTCGATTTCCCTTCACCTTGAGTGATGATTGCAGCTGATGTTGCTGCGTCGATTCTTGCAGGTTGAAGTGTCTGCGTGCCTGTGCTCAATTTGTTACCACCAGCGAGTATATGCTGGTCAACTTCGCTCGACGAAGCTTGGTCATTGCTCGGAACAGATGAAGAAACAAGAGTCGATGAAGAAGCAGCTCCACTCGTCGTGGCACCTCCATTCGATTGTGTCGTACCAGGCAGCGCATCAATGAGCATCAGGAGGCCAAGTGGTAGACGAGCGGAGGAAGAGTCGCTCACACCACGCGCGAGCGGAGGAATGAGAGAAACGGAAGAAGAAGAAGGAGCGGAGCCGACAATCGGAGCTGAGGAGGGAGAAGTGAGAGGCGAGGCAGCAGGAGCAGCCGCCGCAGGTATCTGTACTGCATCACTCATCGCAGCTGTCGGGAGTGCAACAGTCTCCACTGCTGCTGTTGTTGCTGCTGCTCTCCTTCCTGGTGAGCCATAGGCAGCGTTCCTCGAACTAAGAGTCGGCGACAAAGTCGACGCAGCTCCAGTTGATGCAGCTGCAGTCGATGCATGGTGATTATGGTTATGCATCATTAATCCATGCGAGGAATGCGCTGTCTTCAAACTATGCGTCGGTGGTGTACTGATATGAATACTCGAGAAAGTGGACACACCTGACGTTGGAGGTGGATGCAGCGGTGGATGGGAGTGATGCGACGACGATGAGTGTGGGAGGGAGTGGGGTGAATGGTGTTGCTGCTGCTGTGTCAGTGTCTGTCCTAATCCAGCAAACTTCATGACAGCCGGACTCGGTGGCGTTGTGGCGCGTACAGCAGGTGAGATATTCGGACTCGTTGTGTTGCTTGTAGAATTGCCGCTATCGACAGACGAGACTGAAGCAAGACCTGGCATTGGTGAGGTGCCGCTTGAGGGAGGACGTAGGAGTGGACTATTTTGTGATTGAAGTGCGGAGGAGTGTGCAGCAGCAGAGGAAGAAGATGGGATCAGGTTCGTTGTTGACGTCGCTGCTGTTGATGCAGCTGCACTCGTCGATCCTGGCGCAGCAGTAGCTGAAGCATTGCTTGGATTCCGTTTCTGTGGTTCCTTCCTCTTCAGTTCTCTCGAGCTCTCCTCTTCAATATGCCTTGCTAGATCTTCTAATCTCTTCATCACGACATCCGCTTCTGTATCGTTCATCGCTTGTAGACGAATACTGAGTGAGTGCAAGATCGCTGGATGAATCGATGTATTTGTTAAGGCGCTACTCGCGAGTGCGACAGATTCGAGTGAGGAGCAGACGAGTGCTCGACGTGGTGAACGGATTGCACTTACAGGAGGAAGAGTGTAAGGGAAACTTGCAGGCGCGGGACGAGGTGAGCTGCAAGTAGGACAGGCTGCGACGGTGGTGGAAGAGGAGGCTGGTGCGACTGCTGGTGCGGTATTCGATTGTGTCATACTCGCGAGTATGCTTTGCTGTTGGTGATGTTGTTGATGATGTGCAAGTTGCAACTGTGCATCTTCTGCAACTTGTTGTTGATACGTGAATCTTCTCACAGGTTGTACAGTACTCGATGACGATGCTGCAGCTGCGATTGAGTGTGCAGATTCTTCAGCAGCAGGTGGACTCGTCTTTGCACGCTTGTATGTCTGATATGTCTGATGATCATGTTCTACTGTTGAGGTTGGTTGGTTCTTCATCTCCTGCTGATCGAGTGAGGAAGAGGAGGAGGAAGATATTGGGTGCGAGACATCTTGCATCATGGTCACATCCGCATCTTCCTTCTCTCGATGTTGCTGGTCCATCGATGCAACTGTATCGGTCATCGAGTTTGTAAACGAGTTCGGATGTGACATGAGTGTCGATGATAACTAGAGAAGATGAGGATGAATCTCACCAACAATGAAAATCTTTCGAATCTTTTTGCGCAATCAAATCTCAACAGCAACAGCAGTAGCACCACTGTATGATCGATACAACTATGTACTCCTTGCACACACACTCGAACTCAATCACGCGACACGAGCGAATGCAACTTGTGTGGCGATGTGGTGGTGCAGCAATACGAACGAGCAAGCGAGAAAGCAAAAATCTCGACAAAGAAATTACCTGACTGTATCTCGAATACGACCTGATTGTGAGCGAAATAAAAGGTTTATGATGCTTTCGCTCATATTGAGGGTAGATATACATGTTGTACGGTCATGAGAATTTTAATAGAGCATTGAGAGCAGTATTAATGAAGATACAATCGAAAAACTTGCGACATTCATTTTTCCACTCTTTCTGCTTCTCAAGCTCCTCCTACACGATGACGATGACGATGCGCTGTTCTGGCGTATCACGCCTATTCCTCTCATCCACTTCCACTGCCTCCTCACTCCTTCCTGCAGCTGCCGCCTCTTCCCTCAACGCACTCTCTGCTGTCATTGCACCAACTGCCGCATCCTCCTCCTCATTGTCCTCCTCATCACTCCTCTTCGCACGCACCTTCCATTCCACATCTCGTTGTCTCGCTTACAATCCTGGTGAGACGAAATTTCGTTCGACTGATGAAGCGACACTCAATACACCCAAACAACCTTCTCCAGTGTATGATCATCTCGATACACCCGGTTCACTATTTCAACCGAATAAGAGAGAAATGAATCGACGCGATCTTGCGTTTGGTATTGGTACACCATCACAGAATATATCGCAGGGTGTGAAACCGAGAAGAAAAATTAAACCATGGGGCTTGAGAGGAATTGAGGCGACTGTCAAGACAAGAATTGATGGACCAAAGGAGTTGGGTCATACGGTCAGTGAGAGAGGAGATGAGGAATATTTGATTGTGTGGTGAAGGATTAATATTCATGATCGCAATGCTCACCTCGCTATGTTATCATTCTCTTTCTCTCGCGATTGCGGCATTCAAATACATCATCTCGCTCCTCACCACTTCCCCTCCTACAATTCGCACGAATGTGCACTCTTTCACTCATTCTCACAACTATCAATCCTTACGTCGTATCCTCAGATGACGCGAATCTTCTCCGGCAAAGTGACTTCTACTTCCATGAATAAAACCATCGCTGTCGAAATCGCACAATATTACAAACATCCAAAATATCGTAAATACGTGAAAACAAGTAAGAAATTCTTAGCACACGATGAAGCAGAGGAGTGTCGTGTTGGTGATGTCGTAGAGATTCGATACTCGAGGAAATTTTCGAAGAGAAAACATTTTACCTTACACAAGATTCTGGCACCGAAATTACCGATTGACATGGCAGCACAGAGATTTATGGATCATCAACCATCGTGGAAACAACAGGCAGCGATTGAGGAAGCAGCGGAGAAGGCAGCTGCGAAGTCGACGGCATAGAGGAGAGAATGCGATTGTTTCTCTTCTGCTCTCGCATACAATATCTATTCTACTTCCACCACCACGTATCGTACTGCAGCATTTAGTGCAGAGTCCAGCGTGAGTAGCTACCTGCGTGCACATTGCACACATGCACATGTGGTACCACACCGCAGAGAATCTCACGTGCATGACTCAATTTTTCTCTGGCTCATTGTTCTTGCGCTGCCACAGCTACTGCAACCGCAATCACAGTGTTGTAGTCTTTCTCTGATCATCCTCAGTATCACAACTATCCTTCTTGTACCTTTCCAGATCACTCTGCTCACTGTCCGCACTTCAAACCGCAGCCCTCGATATCTTTCTTTCCACGATGCTGCGCGCTCGTGGTACATTTACCTCCTCGTTGCATCAGCATGTCGTGCGTCACTTTACTACTACTGCGGTACTACGTGCAAAGCCAGTGAATCTGGCAGGACAACAGAAAAGTTCGAAGAAGAATGAACCTATCTTACCTTCTGCCGCTCCTACCGCTTCTGTGCCATCCTCCTCTGCATCACAAACTTCATCATCATCCTCATCGATTGATCTCTCCACATTTCGTCCACGTACAGCGAAGGCTGGATCGACCGCATTGGCACCGCCTTCTGGCAATGCCGCAACATCATCCACTCCGAATCAAGCATCGCCATCTGCAGCATCAGTTCCTTCCTCCTCTTCTTCATCAAATTCATTTCAACAATCTTCACCTCCAACTCCATCTCCAACCTCATCTGCGCAAACATCAAAGTCTGTAAATGATACAGTAAAGCGTAATAATTCTCTCGCTTCATCTGCTGCATCAACTGAATCTTTCTTTGCACCACCGAAATTACCGATTCCGTCAGCGACTCCTATCAATGCTGCACCGAAGCCATCTGCACCTGTGCAGAAGCCTAAGCCTGTCGTTGCTGTGGCTGCACCTGCTGCACCAGCGAAGACATCGAACACTGTGACTCCCCCTCCGCCACCTCCATCTTCTGGAGGAGCGAATAATTCGAAATCGAATGATCAATCGAGTGGACCGAAACAAAGCAAGCCACTGTCATCTCGTCTACTTCGTATTGCTATTGGATTATTGATTGGTACGATCATCGCTGAGCAAGGAATCACATACTACAATCGCTCAGCACTCATCCCAGATCCTGAACAATCTGCAGCGACACAACCTCTACCATCGCCTGGCAAGGGCAGCGTGGCATTCGGTAATCCGAATGCAAGCCTAACGAAGCGCTGTCAGATCTTTGCGAACTCACTTATTCGTCTCTGGCGTGATGTATACTGTACCGTTCGTGTTGTTGCTGATTATGAGATCACTCTCAGATTATTGAGAGGTGTGGATAGCTCGAGTGAGGAATACAAAGAACGTTTGAATGGATGTCATCTTCGCTCTGCACTCCGTCTCCGCGACTTGATGTCAAAGAATGGTGGTATCTACATCAAATTCGGTCAGCACATCGCTCAACTTCAATTCCTATTACCAGACGAATATGTGGATACAATGAAGCCGATGTTGAATCGTGCACCTACTTCTTCGTATCAAGAAGTGAGTGTTGTGTTTAAGGAGGAGTTTGGAAAAGAGATCAGTGAAGTATTCTCATCATTTGATGAAAAGCCGATTGCGAGTGCGTCATTAGCACAAGTTCACTTTGCGACGATTAAGAATCCGACGACTGGTGAAGATCATCCAGTTGCAGTGAAGGTTCAACACTCTTCCTTGCAAGAGAATTGTGAGAGTGATATCGCTACCGTACGTGTCATCATCCATCTCATCAAGAAATGGGATTCCCGATTCGATTACGATTGGCTCGGTGATGAAATGGCGATTAATTTACCACTCGAATGTGATTTTGCACATGAAGCACAGAATAGTGAGAGAAGTAGAAAAAATCTTAAATGTGATGAACGTGATGATGTTGATATTCCAAAGATTGAATGGAAATATACTTCGAAACGTGTGCTCACCATGGAAAGAATGAGTGGTTGTGTCATTACTGATGTTGCTTCATTGAAAGAACAAGGTATTTCACATTCGGCTGTATCGAGTTTGATGGCACAGGTATTTAGTGAAATGATCTTCTTACATGGGTTCGTTCATTGTGATCCACATGCTGGTAATATGTTGATTCAACGAAGATCAGCAACTGATTCTCGTCCAAGATTGATTCTCCTTGATCACGGATTGTATCGTGAGTTACCAGAAGATTTTCGTATCGCATACTCGCACTTATGGTCTTCTCTCATCAAAGGTGATGAAGCAGGAATAAAGAAATATGCATACGCTATGAATGCAGGTGATACTTATCCTCTCTTCGCTACAATGTTAACTAGGAAGAAGTTTGATGATATTACACGTGTGGGTGTAGCTGGTGCGAGAGGAAGTGGTCGAGGTGAGGGTTTGGTGATGGTGAATAATCGTGAGGAGAGATTGAGAGCACAAGCATGGGCATTAGAGAATTCGGTTTATATTCAGAAGATGTTGGCGAAGATTCCGAAACCTCTGCTATTACTGTTAGTTGAGGCGATGGAGGTGTGGAGCTATGCCTTGCCTTCTTGTGTTGCTCACTTTATGTGTCATACTCTCTCCTCTCTTCTTTTCAGTCTCAAAACTAACGACTGCTTACGAGCCATCGATACTCAACTCGGTACACCAATCAATTCCTTCGTCATCATGTCACGTTATTGTACTATCGCTATTAATCAGGATAGGTTAAGACATTCGACAAGTTGGAGAGAGTGGGCAAGAGCGTATTGGGAGACGGCGGCGATGGAAGTCAGAATATTTATCGTGCGACTTTTGGTAAGTTGAGTGAGAAAAAGGCGTGCAGACAGCAAATCGATCATCCTCATTCACTCTTTTCTTCTCTCCTTTTCACACAGCTCGCTTACCAACGCTGGCGTCACGGTTCAAGCGCACCACTCTTAGAGACCGAGCATGCGCATTTGTGAGAAGCAGCTTCTAGCAGCGAAGTGCGGATGGTCGGGTGTCTACCGAAGTTAGAGACATTCGATCGGACTTTGACTTATGCAGTTTGTCGTTGCCTTCTGTTCGTGCACACATCGCTAACTGCCACGCTGTAGTACCACTAGTACTGCTTGCATCACATCCATCGAGTATTGCTTCCACAAACAACCTGCAATCAGCATCCACTCCCTCAACTCCAATTCCACTTCAACAACTACGGCAAAGATGTCACAAGCAGCGTACGGTCAACTCGAGTCGCCTGTAGGAGGTCGGTAGCGAGAGGAAACAGAGAAAGACAAGCGCATCGCACACTACAGATCACTCATCTCTTGCCTTGTCCTCATTCTCCTCGCAAATCTCAGATGCCTCACCTACCGATGCACTCACCGATGCACTCTTTCATCAAGGCGGTTTACACAACCATGCTTCTGCACGCGGTCACTCACGCGATCCATCATGGCAGGAGCGTGTCGGTCGTGTAGATCATGGTGATGAGACAATTAGTCTCGGAAGAATGCAAATTGATGACGAAGCACAAGCACAACAGAAGGCAGTGAAACAGAAGGAGAAGGAGAAAGAAAAGGCGAGGAGAAGCAGTATGAAAGCAGAAGAACACAAGGGAAAGGAAGGTGTACCAAATGTCGCAACTGCAGCATCAACACAGAAACAACAGCAACTCACCGTACCAGCAACATCATCCTCTCAACCACAACAACAGAAATCGAAAACCGTCCAATGGGAGCCAGTCTCTCCCGGTATTCTCGATCGCAGCCCTGAGGTAGTCGCAACCCAACGTAAGAACGAATACTATGCTGCACCATCCTCAAGTAGATATTTCTGGCCAAGTGGTGAAGAAGCAATGAAAGCGAAGAAAGAACAGGCATCAAAAGCGTTGGAATTAGCGTACCCGTTACAAGGATTAGAAGGAGGCCTACTACATATCACCACACAAGAATTTCGTAATTTACTTATCTCGGCCTTGAAAAGTGATGATCTCAGCACGATTCGCTCACTTCTCACATCACCGTTACCACAGAGTGTCGGCATGCTCAAGTGTTGTATCAAACGCCACAAATCCGGCTTGCTTTCTTCATTCTTTCCTTCCTACGAATGTTTCCTCGAAGAAGCAGAAGGTCCAGTATTCATGATGTCAAGCAAGAAGCGAAGCCATAATAAGACATCAAATTATACGATCTCACTTCTGACGATGGATGCACTTGAGAAGAGTAAAGCGACGGAGAATGCGGCAAGTATGGCGAGCGAGAATCCATACTATCTTGGAAAGTTGAGATCGAATTTCAGTGGAAGTGAATTCGTCGGATATGATGCTGGTATCAATCCAAAGACACTTCTCGCACAATCTGGCTCCTCCTCCTCACGTCGTCCCTCCGAATCCAAACTCGCCAATGTACGTCAAGAGCTGTGTACAATCACGTTCGAGAACAATTTATTGTCACGCTCTCCTCGTAAGTTCACATGCGTGATTCCGGGAATGCTCAAAGAAGATGCGAGTAAACGTATTATCTGTAAACCTCTCGTACCAAGTGACACTCTGAAGTATCAATACACACAATTTCAACAAACACAAGCAGAGAAGAATCCAAAACTACACGAAGAGCAATTGAATTATCAAGAGATCATGATTCTCTCGAATAAAGAACCTGTATTTGAACAGAGTATTCAAGCATTCTGTTTGAATTTTAATGGACGTGCGACAATTGCAAGTGTCAAGAATTTCCAACTTATCTCGCAGAGAGGAGAATTGGAGAAGAATCCAGTTATGTTGCAGTTCGGAAAAGTGGATAAGGTGAGTTGTTGAGAGGAGAAAGGAGAAGGAGAGGGAAACCAATGCGAACTTCGTCTCATTTCTTTCTTTCGTTCCTTTTATCTTATCCTCTCAGGATATCTTCACTATGGATGCTCGATATCCAATGTCACTCTTACAAGCGTTCGAAATTAGTCTTGCTGGACTTGATACCAAGCTTATCTGTGATTGAGTAGCAAATTAACAATGAATTTGTTGCGTATTTTTTCTGCAGCCTTTCTAGGAACGATCAACATGCTTCTCCTACGAAGCGCACGCATTTTGCATTATTTTGAGTTCTATGTTTGAGTTTAATTTTCTACGTCACATATATTGCAGCTACTGAATTAAAAACACATTCAGCGAAATCGATGGACTTGAAGAAAAGTTGTGTGTATGCGACAGACCAGAGCTGAACCAAGAACAAATTTGCATGGAGTACAGCAGCTGTGTTCGCGAAAGGTGTACTGGAGGGTTAGTCGCAAAGAGAGTTCACCGACGACTTGAACAAATTGTAGCAGAAAAGGCGTTGGTGAAGAATGGGAGAAGTGGATGGACTGAACGGAGTAGAGAAAAGAATCGATTTCGTGATGATGAGTCGCTCCTTTGTCATCATGATGTTACGGAGATGTACGAAAGTGAAGATGTAGCAGTGCCTCGCAACTCAGTAGTAGCACAACTCGAAAGGAGGTGTCACTTACTGTAGAGAAGATAAAGGGCGACAGACCTTCTCCTCCTCTTCTTCTTCCTTGACTTTTTCTTTACGATGGGGTGGCCGAACTTGGAGGAGAGTGGAGAATTTACAAGAGTGTGATCATCTTCTTCGCCTTCTTCTGTTCCTGCGTGCCTATACATCCTGGATTATTCTTCTGCACGCATGTCTGTCCTGATGCACATTGATAGACGAGACTGCCACCTGTACATGAATTATTCTCGACAATGACCGTTTTATTCGCAATTGTCTCGAACGCGACATTTTGAGGTGATGTCCACGGTCCTGTGAAAGTATTACCAGTCACATTCAAACTTGCTGAAGGAGAACCCTCAGTATTATATCCAGCTGGAAAGAAACCAGAAGAACCGGAGTTGAATTCATTGTTGACGATCGTCGCTGCACCCTGAACTGCATCGATGTGAACTCGTGACTCGTAGATAGTATCGTCGAAGGTACATCCCTCGACATAAAGTAGACCTGGTGATGACTGAATAATTGCTTCATTTGCAGGAAAGTTGTTCATATTTTCTGTCACAATAAAGTGTGAGTTCGTAATCTGTGCATTCATAATAGTCGGTGTTGGAGGTGGATCGTTCGTACCGTCCATTTGTAGATATACACCAACAGCAACATCTGTCTGTATCATTTCATTGATTTGAAGGTTCATCGTGTTCCCGAGTGTATCAAGACAGACACCCCATTGAATATTCGAAAGTGTAGTGGAGTTGATGGAAGTTGTACCGAGATCAGACATTTCAATGAATGAACCACAGTTGGTTGCGATCACATCACTCATCAGGAATGAGCCAGTTGCATCACCTTGAATCTCGATTGCGGTAACTGAAGGAAGAGGAAAACAACGAAGAACAAAAATGAACAGCTGTGTGTACACTTCTTTCCTCCTTTTCCTCTCACTTTCATGTTCTCTTGTATCGTGTCTCTCGCTGCTTCTCTCCTCCTCTCTCTCCTTTCGCCCCTTGCACTAACTCGAGTTATCAAACGGTTGGTCTCCTTGAAATTGTACATCTGTAAAAGTTGTCTGTTGATACCATGCGATATTTGCAACATCCACATCATTTTGAGTTACTGATGACGACCAGCGAATGGTGAGACCGATGATTGAGATTGTGGATCCGAATATTGTTGCTTGTGTCTGACCTTCATCATGAGGTTCGAGATCAAATACAGGACCATTGCTTGGTGTCCATAACAGGGAACTTGTATTCGAGCCTGATCCGACAAACGAGTAGGACGTATTCACATGAGGTGGAAGACTCAGATAACCATTCGGATCGGTTGGTGTAGAGGCGAGGAGGTATTGGCCGCTCGGGAAATACTTGTGGAAGAGGGAGGAGTGAAGTGAAGAGTGAGCACACAATCCAAACACCGCAGAAAGAAAATTGTAAGAAAATTGTGCTGCCGCTGCTCCTCCAACTCTGAGGTGCTACTGACGAGTTGATTCTCTTCTCCGATCACGATGCTTGCAAGTAGGGTCGCGAGAGCTGCCTCGATAGCTGCGGTATCGTCATGTACGCCATTACCAACAGCGCCGTACGACTTCACGGAGACTTGATTCGATATTGCCGCAGATGCAAGGACAGCGGATGCGAATAGGACAGTGAGCCCGAGTGTGCAAGATGATGGTAGGCGCATGGCGAGTGTTGTGTGGATGAGTTCTGGGGAATGCGCCCAGAATTCGTACACATTAGCACACGCGTGCTCGTCGCTCCGCTTGCGGATTCCACTGTATCGGATCCACGCCGCTTGCGGATCCGATTGTCACTGCGAGCGGATTTATATCACAACTGCCCGCTTCCTCGCATGTGCAGCAAACAACCACAGCAGGGCGCAAGGATAGGAAGGATGTATTGATGAGGAATAGAAATGGGTGCATCGCGCTGGATTCAGACAATAAGGTGATGTCGTGCATAATTGCGCATGATTTCATCAGCCGCAGAGGATGGTAATGCGTACACACACGCAGAAGGGATGAAGAAGATTGTATCGAGGAGGATGCAGCAATACAAGGAATTGTTGCGTTGCGGAAGTAATGCAGTGAAGTTCGGCACCAATTTAATTAATCACGATTCCGAAGAAAAGGAAGACCACCACTTTGTCACCACTATTTCATCGGCAACGCATCTCCTCTTGACTGCGCTGTCCACGACATAGCTTCTTCCTCACCAACACAATGCGCACATCTGTGCTTCTCTTGATCGTGATCCTCGCATTCGCTGCTGCTTCCGCTGCCGCTGCAACTTCTGCCTCTCAAAGTGCGCACGTACACGCACATTCATCGCCATCTCCATCTCCATCCTCTACATCTGCTGTGTCGAACCACCATGGTGATCATCAGCATCTCGTTCTGCATCACTCAGGTCGTGTCATCAATCAAGTATCAGTAAAATCGTATGGTGCTGTTGGTGATGGTGTAACAGATGATTCATCAGCTATTATGAATGCAACAGCTGCACTTGTTGCAAGTGGAACATCAGAATCTGAGAATGTGTTATATTTTCCAGTTGGTCGATATCTTCTATCTGGTCCAATTCCATTATCTCTATCTGCATATATAACAATACCATCAGAAGCATATTATCATTATTCTGTTAGTGGTGTATCAAGTGAAGGTACAACATTGATATGGGATAATTCATATGATTCATTAATATCATGGAATTCAGAAGAAGTATCACATCCTGGTTCGAGTCTCACATTTTCACATATGACAATTACAACAGCTAATCCAATGACAAATTCTCTTAATCTATGGGCAAGTGTCGGTATTGAGACAGTCAATATTACAGATATTGTTTACAATGGTTTGGATGATTTAGGTCAGTTAACAACAACATCAACACATCAACAACACATCATCAACACATCATCAACACATCGCAATAGCTTAGAGGAGAAGTGTCAAGTGAGTGTGAGAGGAAAAAAAAGAAGAAAGAGAGAGAGAGAGAGAGAGAGAGAGAGAGAAGGTAATTTCTTCTTCTAATAATAATTTCCCCCCCTTACTCACTCCTTCTGACCTACCTTCTCTGGTTGTTGTTGTTGTTATTGTTGACAATGTTGTTGTTGTTGTTGTTTGAATGCTTCTTCTGACTTCTTCTTCTTCTTCTGATTTCTGTGTGTCTCTTCTTTTTCCCCTCACTTCCATTCTTCCCTTTCTTCCCTTTCTCATTCTTTTAGCCACACTATTTCAGGTTGTATCAACTAATACCTTAACAATGAATTCATGTCGTAGTATGAATGGTTCAATATTTTTGTTGGGTACAGATATTGATAATATCAATTTAAGTAATATTGATATCAATAATTTTGGTGAGCCATTTATGTTTGAAACATATTCTGATATCGACCTATATTCAACATGTACAATCAATATGAATGATATGAATATTGTCAACTATTGGCAAGGAATAACTATAATAAGTGACTCATCATCACCAACTTCATATGGTGAATTATTTCAATTAACAATTACAAATTCATATTTTGATGCTACAGGTAATTTAGAACAGAGTCTTGGTAATTCTGGTTCAACAATATCAGGAGTTTGTCTTGGTTCTATAATTGTTGATAGATGTACTTTCATTGATCCACTTCAAGTCATAACTCATATATCACTTGATTTTAACAATACAATTAGTATTACTAATTCAACTTTCAATGGTGGTGTCAAGGTATTATCAGCATTAAATGGTGGTGAATTTACATTGAGTGATAATAAATTCATTGGTCCATTCATAGGTTCATCAATTCAAATTTCATCACAAGGTCAAGAATCATTACCAAGTATTATTGCTAACAATAATATATGTCAAGGTTCAAATTCAACAATGTCATTACTTTGTAGTATCAGTGGAAATCTTTGTCAACTTCACAATAATCAAGGTTGTTGATTGGATGGATCGGATCGGATCAGATCGGATCGATCAATCGATCAATCGATCAATATCTATCAATATATCAATATCAATATCAATAGATATTTCTATTATGCATTTTTTCCTTATCAACTCAACATCCATCCATCCATTCATCCATGTTATCTATCTATCGATCGATCGATTGCTCATATCCTTGCTGCAACAAACACATTGCATCGTTTGACTTGAAGCATCGTACCTCTCCTTTCTCCTGTATTCATCTCTCCATCTCTCTCTCTTGTTTGTTATTTATTCTCTTCTCATTTGTTTTGTTTCTTGTTCATTTGGTTCATAATACAGAGCGAATTCGATCGATGTGGCGCTAATCATAACAACGTGCAGCACCCGACTGAGACCACACATGACTGATGCTAAACGTGTCGAAGAGAAAGATGAAAACAACGGATGGCATTCGAAATCTATAATTATTGCGATGAAGTAGATGAGATTGAAAAATGAACGTGTGCCCAAGTGGCAAGACTGAATTCTGTATGATGTCAATGCATATTACATGAAACAAATTGCTTTGTACACGAGAAAATAGATTCACAAGTCTCGACATGTTAATGGGTGTTAGGTGAAAATCGATGAAGAGGAGGAGGAGGAGGAGGTTTGTTCTCACTGTGACTCACATGATTCACACTTGCTAATCATTCTCTCTTCTCCATTTTGTTCTTTCCCCTTTCACTCCTCCTTCCACCGTTCTCTCCTTTCCCATTTCCCATTCCCATTCCATTCCCCATTCTCCTGTTTTCTCCTGTTTTCTTCCTTTTACCATCTATCTTCACTCTCTCTCTCTCTCTCCTTCCTTTTAACTTAACATCCCTGATTATTATTAATTGTACACACATCCCCCGATACATTCTCACATGTAACTTGCATTGTACCTGAATCAACACAAGTATTTTGTGAAATACTTACATCACCTCCACGACCTGTCATACTTGCAGTTGTGATATTAGTAAATGTATTCTGATTGAATACAATAGTAATACCTTGTGAATAGACATCAATAATATCAATACTATTTTGACCTTGTCCAAGAAAGTTTGATCCAGTTACGGTAACAGATGTACCACAAGATTGTTGAATACCATAAGCACCACCACGAAAGTTGGTATCAGTAACTGTCAAGGCATTCGAACATTGAAAAGGAGTGAGATATGTTGATCCAATTGCAACACCACTAATAGATGAACCTTGACCATTCTGTCCTGAAGAGAAATCAATATCCGAATAACCTAAAAATACAGAAGAGATATCTTGAATGTATACACATCCAACGGTATTGTCACATTGAATATTACTGAGAGTAAGGTTTGATTTTGTCAAACCCGCTTGAGTAACAATTGGTGCGTAAGGTAAGTTGACAAATATTGTATCGGAGATACTAAGTGCTGCAACTGATGCAAGAATGACAACCGAACCTGGTCCATTTGTAATACCATCTGTGATATTGAATTCTTCGAATTTGAGTGATTGTAATGGTTCAGCAACATTAATCACTTGATATGAATCTGTAATCACTACTGTATCAATTGCAACAGTCTGTCCTGCACCTGATGAGAAGACAGTACCTTGATAGTTATTGTTTCCGTAGAAATCTAAGTTGGATAGGACATAAGATCCAATATTGTTCCAAGAGAATGCTGGTACATTACTGACACTTCCACCATCCACAACAGTAACCGTAAACCACAGGAACTCTACTGGATTCTGTTCCGTATCATGTACATTCGCAAATGTTGAGATTGGAGACCAGAGGAAGTATGTTAAACCGATACCTTGTCCTGTGATGGTGATTGATACACCGGATGCAACACTTGCTGATGAAGTGAGTGTCATAAATGCATCTGATGGTGCACCGTACTGTTTCGGGTCAGATGCCAAGACGAATGTACCTTGAGGAAAATACAGTTGTCCTCCACCTGGTGCAGCGAGAAGTGCTAAGTTTGCTTTCACAATTCCTTCAGTATCGTCATGGACACCGTCACCAACTGCACCATATTCTCCGACGTTGATTGAGACTGGTTGAGGAGCATCACGAGAGCGATGAGAGTGAGATGAGGAGGAGACGTGGCTGTTGCGCTTAGATGAGTGGCTAGTGCGTGATGATGCAACAACGGAAAGTGCCACAGTTGCGAGGAGTACACAGAACGTGAGGATGAGGATCGATACAGCTCGCATGATGAGAATATTATGAGGTTGTGATGATTACCGATGCCTGCCGCGTTTGGATAATCAAAATAAAGCGAGTGATTAGTGAGTGACTAGCTACGTGCATAATCAACAACCCTGAAGATGTCTGTACTCTGTTCCATTCTCTACACTCTCGCCAACGCCAGCGCCAACACCAACGCTCACCTGCTATCAAAAGTCGAAAATGATGAACGCACCAGAGAAAGTGCTGAACCGATTGATTTTGGTCAAACATCATGATGCAGAAACTCTCTGCCATCCTCATCCTTACCTCTCTCCTTCTACTCACAACGGCACAATCAAATGAAATCTCCGTGAAATCGTACGGTGCTGTTGGTGATGGTGTAACAGATGATACAGAAGCAATTATCGAAGCAGTTGCAGCATTAGTCTCATCTGCATCTTATTTGACAAGTAATATTCTATTTTTCCCTGAAGGCACATATCTCCTTTCATCATCACTACCAGATAATCTAACATCGTACATCACCATACCAGAACAGCCTTCGTATAATCAACATTACAATTATTGGATTTTAGGTACTGATGAAGGTTCAACTGAGATCATATGGAATCCATCTGAAGGTGGTCTCTTCTCGATTGAATCATCAATCAATAATTTAGGTGGTCAAATTGTCTTATCGAAATTATCAATTCGTACCACACAAGCAGTCACCTTGAATCAAAATCAAGTCATGTTCTGGAGTTTCGGTATTCCATTAGTGTATGTGAATCAGATTGCCTTTGAAGGGGATCCGAAGGATCACACAGTGACTGTTCTATCGATAGGTACAGGTGGACCAGGTCCTTTTCCCTCATTCGAATCTTCCTCATTCGAGTCAGGATCAATTGATGTGTCTTTGAATACCGAACATGCGAAATCAGTTTTGCAGCCAGTTGCAGCTGCGGATCGATCACACGTCACGAGTATCACTTTGGAAGGTGTATTCTTCAAGCATTATCGTAGTCTGATGAATATTCATGGATTCGGTGAGATACGAACACCGAGATGGTCATACAGAGCGAGACTGAGTAACTCTTTATTTCAATGTGGTGTTAGTGACGCACCAGGTTCATTTGTATGTGATTCCACAGACTGGCCCATGGCTGCGAATGATCCGAGTATCAACAATGTCACATCCATGTCACAACAACATACGATCTATCTCGAGCCAACACATGATGGTACATTTGGTTTCACGAATGTGACATGGTGGCGGACTTGTGTTCGTACCAACAAGCTGTGTGTCAGAATTTTCTGTCAGCCATGACATTTGAATTGAGGAATGAATTACACTGAAAGCACATTCCTTTTTGCTTGACTCGAATCGAAAGCGAAATTCGCTTTTGCCACGTTCTAGATCGCTCGAAGCTTGACTGGAACGAGAGTACGAGTGCGATTACAATGACATGCCGAAATGGTGTCGATAATGCCGCAACGAATGGAGTCACAGATGGACAATTCTTCCTCTCAGCATTCCTGAAGAATTGTCCATCTGTGACATGAATTATCAATATATGGCAGTGAAAGATTGTGCTTTCTTAGGCACAAGGACAAGAGTATGATGAACAGAGTTAGTTATGTGGGGGAGAAAGATGCGAAGGAGGAAGAAGAACAGAGAACGGAAAGACAGAGAAGAGAAGAGGAGGAAGCGAGTGTATCGTGTACCTGAGAGAGTGTCTCAACCATTGTCATTTCCTTTTCACTCCTTTTTCATAGTGACCGTTCTCCTTATCACCGGCCACCAAGTCTCCTCTTTCGCTGTCACGCTCAACATCAGTAACATTCGCACAAACGGTAGTCAGACCTTCCTCGCGACATACAATGTTGATAATATCTCAGTGCAGAATATTCACATTGATATAACTGTATTTGGGATTGTCGTGGAAAGTGATGGAACGAATATGCAGATCGATTCTATTCACAGTATCCAATGGGAATCGATATACAAGGTGAGTCAAACAATGTGAATGTGACAAATTCACAATTTATCATACCCTCACAATTTGATTATCAATTGAATGAAGCAAGCGTACAAGGATCGAGTGGTTTACTCTATATTAAAGGATGTATTTTTACTGATCCAACTGGTCAGCGAATACATATTAATGCAACAGGTGGTAGTTCAACTATTGTAAATAACATATTTAATGGTGACTCAACAGTGTATTATCCACTCGGTTATACAGATAATGGAATCTACTATGGACCACAAGCACCTGCATCAATGCTTGTCAATATTACAGGTAATACATTTAATGGTCCTTTCTTCACATCTCCATCACCCCTTTCTTTTCTGATCCGCTTCGTTCGTTCTCCTTCGATATTGTCTTTCTTTCTACACTTCCTTTAAGTTTACAATGTCTTGGTGGCTGTGTCTACATCTTTTATATCTTTCTGCATGCGATTTGTGTCGCTTTTCTTGATGCATTTTCGTACATCGCAGACCAATTTGGATCGATACCTGCTTACGATATTGAGCGACAGTTATGATGAGAACAGGAGAGAAAGTTGTGTTGTTGAGGTGTGGTGGCGAGCTTGTTTCTTGTTGTTTAATTCTTACTCGTGTGTTTTCTCTATCTATCCTCCCACCCCTCTTTTATCGATTGAGATGAGATCACACAGAAGCAATCAGGCATCCCTCTTTTATGCCAATAATAGTGTGTTGGGTGCAAATTCCACAATGTCACTCGTACCGCATCGACTTGTCAACTCCATGTGGATCGACACCACCAATAGCGCAAAAACAACTTTTTCGAGCTAACTATCTTGCAAAGTAAAAGAGGACAAGATGGGTCAATGTGAAAGATGAGTGAAGATAGAATGTGAAACGGCAATGTGGATGCAATTAACAACGCTTGACTATTGACATCATCCTCAGCATGCTGAGGTTGATGCGCGGCTACCATTGCCATGCTCGCTGGGAACTGGAGAGAGAGAATCCTTCTGATGTACATGTAGTGATCAGCAACCCTTATTATTGCTACACGCAGGTGCATGACATTGTGGTACTGCAATCGTGGAATTAATACCCGAACAAACATTATTGATGATGCTTCCCACCTGTTGCTGCCCCTGCTGAATCGTAACAGATGAACCAAGGAATGGACCTAAGAATGTATTACTACTCATATTCAATAATGGACCCGGGGTGACCCAATCTGATTGTACCGCCTGTGAACCACCTGAAAAGGTTGAATTCGTGAGAGTAAGTGTTGATAGATATTGAAGCCAGATGTGAGTGACCAATTGAAGTGTATCTTTAAATGTACAATCATCTATGATCATTGAACCAGGACTATGCGATGAGATAGTAAAACCGGAACCATCGTAGTACAGATTTAATTCTTGGCTACCAGTAGGATCGAAATGCGAATCTGTCATTGTCAGATAAAATGGATTACCGTCAGTATTGGTCCCTTCGCTAAAGAAACTCATACCTGTAAAGTAATTACTCATCTCTAGCGAATCAATTGTCACACTACATTCAGAGTAGCTAACCATACTAGTGTAAAATACGAAAGGCTGGCCAAAGCCGCTTATCTCAATCTGATGAAGATTGACCACATGAATATTGGTACTAAGAAGAAACGTCGAACCATTCACACCACGAGATGCACTCATTGTCAGTGTCGCAGTTGATACCACCTGAAATATGTAAGCTGAAGGGGGAGAGAGAGAGAGAGAGAGAGAGAGAGAGAGAGAGAGAGAGAGAGAGAGAGAGAGAGAGAGAGAGAGAGTTAGCAGGCCAGGGGTGTGATGGTCTCGTGATTGTTGCACACTTTTCAATATTTTGTTCTGATCATCTCTAACAGACTCTGTTTTTCCTCTCGTTGACTGACACTCTGCGATAGTTGGTTGAGTACCACGATACTCGATATCCGTAATATTGACTGTCTCAATACCAATACTCGTCCATAGTTGTGGATTTCTTGAATCTGTTGTACAACTGATTGTCATCTGTGAGAAAATGACACTCGAACCAGGAATTGATATTGTGTCAGATGACAATGAGATGAGATAGCCTTGAGAACCATTCCATATCACTTCTGTATCCTCAGTTGATACGCCGATCACAGTCCAATGATAATTCATTGTCGGTGGTAGAGTGATGTATGCATCCTGATTAGAAGAAAGTGGACCTGACAGAAGATATCGACCAACTGGAAAATATAACACATTCTCTGTATAAGCTGTACCACCAGCAATAAGTGCAGCTGTTGCATTCATAATAGCTGATGAATCATCTGTTACACCATCACCAACAGCACCATACGATTTTACTGATACCTGATTCATGATACGACCTGAGTGATGTTGGTTGTGATGTTGTTGATGATGGTCGTGTGACAACGAAGAAGAATGCGTGTGTAGGTGCGCACTTTGAGAGGAAGTTCCAGCGGCAGCACCACCACCAACAGCGAATGTGAGGATCGCGACGCAAAGGAATAGAGAGCGCATTGTGGTGAGGAGGAGCTGTGTCGTGCACAGGCAGTCGAGATGAGTTGAGCTGTCGATGAAATAGTGGACAAGTAATGGCCTCTTCAAAGAGAATGGCAGATAGCGGGCAGTGATTCATCGACTGTCGAATTTTGCACCCGAATCGAATCGGGTGCAAAAATTGTCGGCAATTTTAATTGATTTCAACCTCCGTAATTCACGTAGATTTCAACCTCCGTAAATATTCACCGACATTGACATCTCCACCGCACGTAAACAAATGAACTGCTACATCACTCCACCACTCACACTTACACTCACTCACCTGTGACAGATGATACCGCCACTATCAATCTCCCTTCTCCCTTCTCCCTTCCCTGGTATTTTCCTTCATATCTCCTAGCTTCACCACCTTCCATCGTTGGAACATGCTCCAATACAAGTTCTCTGCTTTAGACACCGAGTAATGAAATGATATTTGATCTCAAATTACATAATGGAGGTGAGACAGATACTACAGTACAGGTTCAACAAATCTCGATCCAAGGCCCAACAATCTCGTGGTCAACATCTTACAACGGAAACAATCCTTCAATCAAATGAGCGAAAATTGCATGAAGATGGAAGATGTAAAGATCTGCCGTTTGATGAGATGAGTTAGTGTAGGGAGAAGAGAGAAGACAAGAGAGGAGGCAAGGAAGGAAGAAAATGACAAAAAGAAGAAAGACAAAATGCGAGCTGTAAATGATTTTCTTCTGACTTTTTCTTCCTATTTCTCCTCTCCCTCCAAGGCATCCGTATCAAAGGTGATTCCTTCGATAGCTTCTCCATGAACTCTGTTACTGCGACCAATTGTGATACCTTCATCTCACCAATCTCGGTAACTACCGAAATCACTTCCACTTCACTTTCGAATTTGAATAAAGGCATCGAACTTGAAGCGTATGGATATCAGATGAACTTGAATTCGTACCGTCCATTTGTAGATATACTCCATCAGCAACATCTGTCTGCATCATTTCATCGATTTGAAGGTTCATCGTGTTCCCGAGTGTTGCAGCATTAGTCTCACAGAGTACATCAAAATCATCACAACCTCATAATATTCTCATCATGCGAGCTGTATCGATCCTCATCCTCACGTTCTGTGTACTCCTCGCAACTGTGGCACTTTCCGTTGTTGCATCATCACGCACTAGCCACTCATCTAAGCGCAACAGCCACGTCTCCTCCTCATCTCACTCTCATCGCTCTCGTGATGCTCCTCAACCAGTCTCAATCAACGTCGGAGAATATGGTGCAGTTGGTGACGGTGTCCATGACGATACTGAAGGAATTGTGAAAGCAAACTTAGCACTTCTCGCTGCACCAGGTGGAGGACAACTGTATTTTCCTCAAGGTACATTCGTCTTGGCATCTGACCCGAAACAGTACGGTGCACCATCAGATGCATTTATGACACTCACTTCATCAGCAAGTGTTGCATCCGGTGTATCAATCACCATCACAGGACAAGGTATCGGTTTAACATACTTCCTCTGGTCTCCAATCTCAACATTTGCGAATGTACATGATACGGAACAGAATCCAGTAGAGTTCCTGTGGTTTACGGTTACTGTTGTGGATGGTGGAAGTGTCAGTAATGTACCAGCATTCTCTTGGAACAATATTGGATCTTATGTCCTATCCAACTTAGATTTCTACGGAAACAATAACTATCAAGGTACTGTCTTCTCATCAGGTGCAGGACAGACTGTTGCAATTGATACAGTAGTGATTACAGATTCATATCAAGTGATTAATGTTGCTGAACCATTACAATCACTCAAATTCGAAGAATTCAATATCACAGATGGTATTACAAATGGACCAGGTTCGGTTGTCATTCTTGCATCAGTTGCAGCACTTAGTATCTCCGATACAATATTTGTCAACTTACCTTACGCACCAATTGTTACTCAAGCGGGTTTGACAAAATCAAACCTTACTCTCAGTAATATTCAATGTGACAATACCGTTGGATGTGTATACATTCAAGATATCTCTTCTGTATTTTTAGGTTATTCGGATATTGATTTCTCTTCAGGACAGAATGGTCAAGGTTCATCTATTAGTGGTGTTGCAATTGGATCAACATATCTCACTCCTTTTCAATGTTCGAATGCCTTGACAGTTACTGATACCAACTTTCGTGGTGGTGCTTATGGTATTCAACAATCTTGTGGTACATCTGTTACCGTAACTGGATCAAACTTTCTTGGACAAGGTCAAAATAGTATTGATATTATTGATGTCTATTCACAAGGTATTACTATTGTATTCAATCAGAATACATTTACTAATATCACAACTGCAAGTATGACAGGTCGTGGAGGTGATGTAAGTATTTCACAAAATACTTGTGTTGATTCAGGTACAATGCAAGTTACATGTGAGAATGTATCGGGGGATGTGTGTACAATTAATAATAATCAGGGATGTTAAGTTAAAAGGAAGGAGAGAGAGAGAGAGAGTGAAGATAGATGGTAAAAGGAAGAAAACAGGAGAAAACAGGAGAATGGGGAATGGAATGGGAATGGGAAATGGGAAAGGAGAGAACGGTGGAAGGAGGAGTGAAAGGGGAAAGAACAAAATGGAGAAGAGAGAATGATTAGCAAGTGTGAATCATGTGAGTCACAGTGAGAACAAACCTCCTCCTCCTCCTCCTCTTCATCGATTTTCACCTAACACCCATTAACATGTCGAGACTTGTGAATCTATTTTCTCGTGTACAAAGCAATTTGTTTCATGTAATATGCATTGACATCATACAGAATTCAGTCTTGCCACTTGGGCACACGTTCATTTTTCAATCTCATCTACTTCATCGCAATAATTATAGATTTCGAATGCCATCCGTTGTTTTCATCTTTCTCTTCGACACGTTTAGCATCAGTCATGTGTGGTCTCAGTCGGGTGCTGCACGTTGTTATGATTAGCGCCACATCGATCGAATTCGCTCTGTATTATGAACCAAATGAACAAGAAACAAAACAAATGAGAAGAGAATAAATAACAAACAAGAGAGAGAGATGGAGAGATGAATACAGGAGAAAGGAGAGGTACGATGCTTCAAGTCAAACGATGCAATGTGTTTGTTGCAGCAAGGATATGAGCAATCGATCGATCGATAGATAGATAACATGGATGAATGGATGGATGGATGTTGAGTTGATAAGGAAAAAATGCATAATAGAAATATCTATTGATATTGATATTGATATATTGATAGATATTGATCGATTGATCGATTGATCGATCCGATCTGATCCGATCCGATCCATCCAATCAACAACCTTGATTATTGTGAAGTTGACAAAGATTTCCACTGATACTACAAAGTAATGACATTGTTGAATTTGAACCTTGACATATATTATTGTTAGCAATAATACTTGGTAATGATTCTTGACCTTGTGATGAAATTTGAATTGATGAACCTATGAATGGACCAATGAATTTATTATCACTCAATGTAAATTCACCACCATTTAATGCTGATAATACCTTGACACCACCATTGAAAGTTGAATTAGTAATACTAATTGTATTGTTAAAATCAAGTGATATATGAGTTATGACTTGAAGTGGATCAATGAAAGTACATCTA
The DNA here is from genome assembly GCA_036924285.1 of Asterella californica. Classification (NCBI taxonomy): domain Eukaryota; kingdom Viridiplantae; phylum Streptophyta; class Marchantiopsida; order Marchantiales; family Aytoniaceae; genus Asterella; species Asterella californica. The sequence goes on along the minus strand of JAYKYS010000026.1, from coordinate 266,807 downwards.
TCAACAATTATAGAACCAAGACAAACTCCTGATATTGTTGAACCAGAATTACCAAGACTCTGTTCTAAATTACCTGTAGCATCAAAATATGAATTTGTAATTGTTAATTGAAATAATTCACCATATGAAGTTGGTGATGATGAGTCACTTATTATAGTTATTCCTTGCCAATAGTTGACAATATTCATATCATTCATATTGATTGTACATGTTGAATATAGGTCGATATCAGAATATGTTTCAAACATAAATGGCTCACCAAAATTATTGATATCAATATTACTTAAATTGATATTATCAATATCTGTACCCAACAAAAATATTGAACCATTCATACTACGACATGAATTCATTGTTAAGGTATTAGTTGATACAACCTGAAATAGTGTGGCTAAAAGAATGAGAAAGGGGGAGAAAGGGAAGAAAGGGAAGAATGAAGAAATGAAAGAAGGAAAAGAAGGGAGCAACAAACAAGAGTGGCGGAAGTGAGGGGGGGAAGAAGAGACACACAGAAATCAGAAGAAGAAGAAGAAGTCAGAAGAAGCATTCAAACAACAACAACAACAACATTGTCAACAATAACAACAACAACAACCAGAGAAGGTAGGTCAGAAGGAGTGAGTAAGGGGGGGAAATTATTATTAGAAGAAGAAATTACCTTCTCTCTCTCTCTCTCTCTCTCTCTCTCTCTTTCTTCTTTTTTTTCCTCTCACACTCACTTGACACTTCTCCTCTAAGCTATTGCGATGTGTTGATGATGTGTTGATGATGTGTTGTTGATGTGTTGATGTTGTTGTTAACTGACCTAAATCATCCAAACCATTGTAAACAATATCTGTAATATTGACTGTCTCAATACCGACACTTGCCCATAGATTAAGAGAATTTGTCATTGGATTAGCTGTTGTAATTGTCATATGTGAAAATGTGAGACTCGAACCAGGATGTGATACTTCTTCTGAATTCCATGATATTAATGAATCATATGAATTATCCCATATCAATGTTGTACCTTCACTTGATACACCACTAACAGAATAATGATAATATGCTTCTGATGGTATTGTTATATATGCAGATAGAGATAATGGAATTGGACCAGATAGAAGATATCGACCAACTGGAAAATATAACACATTCTCAGATTCTGATGTTCCACTTGCAACAAGTGCAGCTGTTGCATTCATAATAGCTGATGAATCATCTGTTACACCATCACCAACAGCACCATACGATTTTACTGACACCTGATTCATGATACGACCTGAATGATGCAGACGAACATGCTTCTGATGGTGTGATGAAGAGGATGACGGAGATGATGAAGGAAATTGTGCGTGACCTTCAGAGGAAGAAGCCACCACCGCCACCGCTGTAATACATGCGAGTATGATTAATGTCAGTACGAGTCGGTAAGCGCACATTGTGAGAGAGGGTTGATCAGGATGCGAGAAATAATGAGAAGTTGTGCGCAGAAAGCCGACAACAAGCATCACTCGCTGACGTGCATCGGAAGCATGTGTACGGCAGTGATGGCTGCAACTACAGTAGTAGAAATACATTCAATGTCGAGACGTATTCATGATAATGTGGTGTCTTTTGAACAGGCACGTATGTGTTGACGCATTCTCACGCACTCAGCAGCACACAAGAAGGGTGGCAGTCATAGACAACAACATGTTGAACTAATGCGGTAGCATCAATGATAGCTTGTGATCTGTCACACCAGCGCCTGTGATTGGACGGATATTTGATTTGATGGGAGTGAGGGGAGGAAGAGTGCGAGTGCGAGTGATCGTGAGTGTCATCGCTACGAAGCGCATTGCGGAGCTGGAATGGGATGAGTGCGAAGTGACACAGCGTCTGTTGGTACATGTCTCGGGGCTACCGCAGGTGCGATGATACTGGCTGGTGGCAGCGCACTACCAAGCAAACATGCGAGTGTAAAAGAAGTTTTGTATGAACTCAGTGGCGATTTGACAACTTGTGTTTCTTCTTCTGCGAGAGTTGCTGCTGAGTGTGAGGCACGTGTGGTTGTTTCGCTTGGTGTGACTTCGCATTCGTTGGTGGTATTGCTGTTGGTGCAAGTCGTGGCGATGGCTTCTCTTTCTTGACGACGATTTTGGGTGCTTCCTCTTCCTCCTCCACTTCCTCCTCTTCTTCCGCACCATCATCTTTCATCTCCACATCCTCATCTTCATCTTGCTCTTCCTCAAGAAAAGCGTTGGTGTGTCGTGGAAAGGATGAAGAGGAGGAGGTGCCATTTAATGAGGAGGATGTTTCTGGTGGTGATGATGAAGAGGTGGAAGTTGTAGCAGCACGACCTAATGTCGCGAGATATTCCAGAGTGAAGGTGTTTTCGTTACAACTTGGGAAGGAGAAGCAGATAGAAATGACACAAGAAAGAAAGATGATAAGCCACTGAAGACGACGACGCACCACTCTCTCGCGCTCCATCTCACTCCAATCCTCCTCCTCTCCTCTTCCTCAACAACTCACATCTTCTCCACTTCCTCCTTCCTCTCCTTCACTGTTTTCAGTACACTTCTCAACTGTGTTAAATACGTCTGATTCTTCTCTAATAACACTTTACTATGAATTGTTAAGAAATGACGTGACCAGAGGAGAATATATTCTAAATGTGCTGTATTCATTAGTGTCGTTGTTAAGAAGGTAAGAAAACGCTCGAAACGATGTGATGGAATACTTCGTACAATTAATGGAATCTTTTCCACAGGTATACTTTCTACAACTTCTTGTAAAATCGCTTCTTCATTCAAACTCAATGCCATCTTGACGGCTGTAGAATAATCTTGATTTCTCAACGACAAGTAGACATTCTTCGGTGTGATATCAACAGAGAGTTCGAAAGGATCGAAGATAGTCTGAGAATCCAGTGAATAAATCAATAATCCATCTGTTGTTGAAGCAGCCCATGATTCTCCTGTCGGTGTAAATCTCACACATTTACTTCTGACAGCAAGACGTGTACGACGTGATGAGAAGTCACCACGTTTGGCACCAGGTAGTGTACGATCGATGCGGGATTCAGGATCATCATCATACTCATCCAATACTTCATCATCAATCAGATCCATACTAACACCAGCTTCTGACATTGCTTTTGTATTTAACTTATCCAATAGACCATCATACGAGAGATTGGAAGAGATGACAAATTTCTTCAATAATAATTTCGATCCGATATCGTATAAACAGATATATTTCGAATTTCCTCCAGCTAAGATACTCTTTCCATCACTTGTATATGAGATTGTCGTAAAACATGTATTATGTGTACTTGTTGCTGCTGTACGTGAATCACTAACTCTTCGTCCACCTCTTATATCTTTTGCACCTTCAATAAGATATTTCATATTTCCAGAGGAGGTATCCCAGAAGCATAGATTACCATCTAAAGTCGAAGTACATATCTCTTTCCCATCTGTTGGACGAAAGGAGCAACAGAGGATATCACTTGTATGTGAGAATGTCTCAATCAATCCTTTCCCATTAAAGACATCCCATAATTTCACGGTCTTATCCCATGAGCTTGATGCGAGAGTATTACCATGAAACGACAGACATGAAACAGGTCCAGCATGTCCTGTCAAAACATCTAATAATTTCCCAGTCTGTAATGACCAGATATAAATCTCAAATGGATCCTGTGAAGAGGCACAGATGATCTCACCGGATGGATCACATGCGAGTGAAGTAAATTGTGTCGATTCGTGTGGTGTGGTGAATGTACGAAAGTTACGATAACGTACAAGATCATATGCACGTACAGTACCATCCATACTACTTGTTACGAGGACATTACCACTTCCTTCACTTACCCAGACACATGCTGTTACAGGTGCAGTGTGGTTAGTGAATGTAATGAAACAGTAACCGGTCTTTGTATTCCATAATTTCACACGACCATCTTCACCACCTGTTGCTAAGATTTGTGAATCGCTTGAGAATGCAATACAATTAATATCATAATAATGACCCTGTTGTTTTAAGATATAACTCTCACTCTCCCATTCCCATACCAATAATGAACCTAACTTCTCACAACCAAATGCCAGCCATGTACCCGAAGGATTGATACTCACCGAAGAGATACGTTTCTGTGAGATTGATAGTGTATGAATCGGATTAAAATCTGGTAACTCATATAACCCAAAGATTCCTGTCGAAAACCCGACGACAAGTAAATCCACCTGTGCAGCACGATGAATAGCTGTACATAATACTTTCGAATTCGGTTGTTGAAAGTAATGTTTCTTGAGAAGTTTAAATTTTCCTCTGGTACCGAAGAGATCAGTACAGACACCACGTTTTGGTTTGAGATGATGTGTTTTACCCGACTTTTCACGTCCTGTTGTTAAGACAGTAGATGTCTCACCATTCTCCTCTTCCGCTGCTTGCTGTTTCTCCTTCCATTCCTCTCTCTCCCTCTGATATTTCTCTCTCAACTCTTGCGTATCCTTCTCATTCCACCAATCCCATACAAACAGTGAACCATCTTTTGAGATGGTATAGACCATTGGTGTCTGGGAGTAGTGTGCGGAGGATTGACCGAAGTAGGCACCAACGATACAGGAACGATGACCGATGAGTGTGATTGGTGGAAGATGTGGCACGGCGGCGGAGGATGAGGAAGAGGAGGATGCTGCAGCAGCTGCTTGTTGATTGTTGTTATTGTTCTCATCATCTTCCATTGCATCCTCTGATTTCACTCTTCCCTGTCCACTCTCACCACCTTCACCTGCCATTTTCACTTTCTTATCCTTCCCTTCCTCTGTTCCTGAAGAATCGGCACTCCCATCAATACGATGTACACGCACACTCATATCTTCACTACCACTCAATAAATAAGCACCATCTTCACTCCATTGTAAACATCGTACCTCATCATAATGTCCGGTTATTGTTCGCAATAAAGTCAAGGGGCGAAATGACGTAATGAGTGAAGGACATCTCCATACCTGAATCAATCGAGAATGTGTAATAGCGAGAAGACGTGAATCGGGTGAGAATTGTGCAGCACTGACTGGCTTGGAGAAATGAATCTGTGCTAAGATAATACGTCTCTTCAAATTCACAAAACATCCACCACCTTCGACATCGATACACAATAATAACTTTCCATCGGGTGAGACAGTCATGACTTCGATATTCCTATGGGTGACAGCATCGATTGTGTGTACGGAGTGAGAGATTAAATCGATGAAAGAGATACGATTGCCGATTGGTGAGATGAGAGTACGACCATCGCTGGTGAAGAGGAGTGAACCACCACGATACACGGAACCGAGCACGGATTGGAGCTGGAGGAATGGGAAGGAGTGCGAATGCAGAAGTGAGCGACGAGTTGAGGCTGCAGTGACTATCAGTCCCTGATTTCTATTCAATCAACTCGCAATCTGACCTGATAGTTGAATTTCATTGCTGCGAATCAGGGCCTGGACCAACCTCTTAACGAATCACAGTGCGCTAATACTTCTTTGCAGCGGAATCGATGCGAGACTAATCAACACGATGTAGTGAATCGATACGACACTTGAGCGCCAAGAGAGAAGCTGTAGCGCAGGTGCAGGAGGCTGGCAAAAAAAATGTCGTATGACTACGCGCGAGGTTTTCAACGATTCCTTGTGATGCAATGGTTATCAATATCCAAGATTGTACATACAGATAGATAATAATAATTGGTATGCAGAATCGTTCGAACAATTGATTGAGCGATTGTAATTATGATTGGATCATGGAAGAAGTGAATAAAGACATGTAAAAATTAACATGGTCTAAGTTGAGACGTATCGATTTTCGAAAGCAAATCTGCGAATCGAACAAGAGCACAGCATCGCATCAGCAACGCGATTGTGAAGAGGTGAGTACACGATAACACACATGAGTGCAATTGTCCTGCGAGTGCACACTGCTGGTTAGCAATCGTGCGTCCGATCATCGCACGAGAATTGATTGAGATCACGCCTGCTCGCTGTTGTGCACTTGCTTCATGCTCCTCACTTTCCTCACCTGAGTGCGGTGGTTTGTTCGACTTGACACAGACTGATTGCATTGTGATCGTCGCTGACATTGATCGCTGTACTCGCTTCCTATCCTCCGCAGCACCAGCAGCAAGCACGCCACACAGTTACTCACGCACAACTAATCACATCATCATCCTCACACTTCACCTCAACCTCGTGTGCTTTTCACCAACACGCACTATATTGAGGTGACTCTACCTGTCCTCAACATCGCAGCGATCCATTGAATCCGCTTGCACGTCGAACCAAAACAGCGGAAAATGAGCGATACCACCATCGTTGCCCCTGCTGCTGCACCGACTGCAGACACAACACAACCACCACCATCATCCTCCATTCCTTCATCTGCTGATGCGCAGATGAGCGACGTCACCACGAACGACGCTGCACCTACTGCAAACGCCACTAGTGCGAACACACTCGAATTGCCCTCAGCAACGACCACATCAGACGTCGGTCGTTCACCTACACCACTCGCAGATGAGAATGCACCACCTCAGAGTAGTTCCACGCCACCTGTCGGTGGTGCATCATCACTCGCTGCACCCACACGCGCAAGCGGACGTGCACGTTCGACTAAGGCTGCAGCAGGCGATGATGAATCCTCACGCAAATCGAATCGTCAAGCTGAAAAGAAGGAAGACGGTGGTGCACCCGCCTCTTCACCGACAGGTGAGACACCATCCGCATCACCTGTCCCACAGAAACGTTCGCGAGCGAAACGTGATGCTGGTACGACAGCAGCAACTGGACGAGGTGCACGTAAGAAGGTTAAGACTGAGGCTGCCAAGGCTGAGGAGGCATTTGCACAGGGTGAGGAAGACGGTGCAGCGATTGGTGATGGTAGTACAGAAGAAGTAGCAGCCGGTGATGCAAACGCACAGGCCACGACAGAAGAAGGTGGTGCAGCACAAGAAGGAGGGGAAGGTGAAGAATTATTCTGTGTCTGTCGTCAGCCATACGATCTTAAGCGATTCATGATCGGATGTGACGAATGTGACGGGTGGTTCCACGCAAACTGCGTTGGCCTCACTATTACGCTCGCACAGAAATTAGACAATTACACATGTCCGGATTGTAAGAAGAAGGGCGTTTCAGCAAACAAGGAGCAGATTGAAGCTGAAGAGAAGACAGCAGCACAGGCAGCACAGGGTGCGATTGCACCCGAGGAGGAAGAAGAGCTCGAATCAACAGAGGAAGCACCAATCATTATCGTATCAGAAGAGCCAAAGAAACGAGGACGTAAAGGTGTTGCCAGTGGTGCGGTTGATAAAGGCACACGGCAACGTTCACCCTCACCCAACGCGAGTCGCCGTACACCAATGCAATTTGATGGTGACGAGCCACAACGTAAGAAACAAGGTCGTAGTGCCTCAGCGATGGGTATGGATGATGAGAAGCGTGGTGTTGCGTATGAAGAGAAACAAAAGCGCCGCAGAGATGATCGATACACCTCACAGTCGAGAGGTGCACCTCAATCCACACCACCGGCACGTCGCCGTGATCTCGCAACTGGTAAGCCACCTCTTCCAGCAAGCCGCGGTGCTGCTGCACCATCACGTACGGATCGTCGTGACGGCCTGAAGCCACAACCACGTCGTACCCAAGCTGGTCGTATCATCTCATCACCAACATGGAGGAGTCAGGGTTTGGATGACGATGATGATATGGAGGACCTCGATCTTGACGATGGTAGTGTTGGTGTACAGGAGACGAGGAGAGGTGAGCGTGCGGATAGGGCAGATCGTGATTATCATGCACCGCATCATCACTCACACCACCATTCACACCACTCCTCGCATCATCATCACCATCACTCCTCTCATCACAGCGGCTTCTCATCCTCCTCCTACTCACGTATCGATTGGTACTCTTATCAGGGTGAGGTACACTCGAGTGAGGATGATGACGATCTCGATGGTGTATACCTAACAAGTGAGGACGAGGAGATCATGAACGACGCACACACAGCATGTGATCTCGCACTCGAGTCGCATATCGCACAACGAGATGACATCTCAATGATGGCATCCAAACGACCAGGATATAAACGACTCGATGTGAAGAAGTTGGAAGCTGATTTAATAAAGGAGGAAGCAGCGATTGAGAATGGATCGTCAGGTTCACCAAGGGTTGGTGCTTCGGAGATGTCACTCACGATTCCGACGGATTCTGCAGCTGCATCGCCATCACCATCGATATCACCTCGTAACTTGGATGGTGTGAAGCAGAGTGCGGCTGATAAGGCATCATCGCAGCGTCGTGCTGCGATCGGTGATGCACTCTACAAACGCAGCCTCATCGTCGATGCGCGCGCACTCTCACGCTCATTCGATGACCTCGGTGAGACACTACTCATGCAAGCGATGACCTTACCGGTGCCAGCAGCCAGCCTCGAGCAGGCAGCTGCACATTCCGCAATCGAGAGTGCAGCAGCGAAGGTGAATGAGATGCGACAGAAACTCCATCAGCATGAAGTCGATACTCAAGCGGCAGAGATTGCTGCAACCGAAGCAGCGAAAGGTGAGGCACAGAAGCCTGTGGATGCTAATGCTGTGAAGACGGAGGAGAAGACGAAGAGTGAAGATGAGAAGACTCAGGATGTGCCAGTTAAGGAGCAGAAGCCAGATGAGGAGAAGAAGACCGCTGAGGATACAGAGATGAAGTCAGATAACGAGGAGAAGAAGTCAACAGGTGGTGTCGCTGAAATTTCACCACCTACCTCTACCGCTGATCCGAACTTGACATTCCAGATGCTGAGCGCAGAGTCACTCGCAGCGCATCAAGCGTATCTCGAAGTCTTGCAGGATCCCGAGCTCATCACTCCTCTCCCACTGCACAAATCTTCCTCACCATCACTTGTCGATCATCAACTTGTGTTACACATGGAGCGCAATAAGACGAAGGTGGAGTGTGCATTACTCGTACTCGAACAGAAGCGAAGAATCTACCTATCCGGTCTCGCATACTCACAGAGAATGTCCGCACTGCAGACAGTTGAGGATCCGAATCAGGATGATGAGGATGCGGAAGAGTATGGTCAGAGTGCATCGGAGAAGATTGATGCAGCGATGGCGACTACATCACCACCACCTTCCTTCTCCTCCCCCTATCCACTCACATCCTCCCTCGCTGATGTGCCACACGAATTGCCGCCTCTCTCACCAAACTCGTCAGTCAACACGAAGTCAGCCTCGAGCGACATCGCAACGATCCTATCCTACAAGCATCTCTTGCCTGGTCTGTTCCCATCAGCACGCGCAGGTGATGTTGATGGATCGGAGAATGATGATATTTACACCGCAACATCGAAGGTGTTCAACTCCGCTGCACTCAGCTCACGCATCTCACCGCACGGTCTCCTACCACTCGGTCGCCTCACTGACCTCTCACTCGACTTCCTGCAGTGTCCTGCATGTCACGGTCTCATTCCCTCAACCGGATTCTACGTCCACACAAGTCAATGCTCACTTCCTTCGACACTCTCAGCTGATCCGAATCTGCAGCGTCCACCTGTATTTAATCAGAACTATCCACCAACCTACACACAGATTGATCCAGTCATCCAGCAACAACAACTGAATGTGACACATAATCTTCTTCCGCTCCCTCTACAGATGAACCTTCCTCTCTACATTCGTTCGACGAAGCGACCAGAGTATCGTCCGCAATTCATCCCAAAAGACAATCTACACACGAGCACTGCGTCGAACACACAGCGACAGCAAGCGTACGCTGAGGCACTTCATAGTATCGATGGCAGACTCTCGAGAATGACAGCTGCGAAATGGGATCTTGGTCAGACGAATGGTGGATTAGACACCCTCACCGCCGTCTGTGCATGCCCTCTCATCGATCCAAAAGCGCCACACTCGATCCTGACATCTCCACCACGCTTCTGTTCGAGGAGGAAAGTCGAATGTACCGAGCATCTGTTGTGGGAGGACATTGGATATGCGCCGCCAGGAACAGGTGCGGCTTGTGATGGAATGGTACCTGGTAAGAGTAACATGGAGCAGCAATACTTCATCCTCTGTCGTCGCCTCGAACTCCTTAAGTGTGAACTCGAGTGCGTATACGCGCGTATTCATGATCGTGCAATCCAACACGGTCTCCAACAGGCACCTGTATCAGTCGAAGAACAACATGCAGCACAGCAAGCACAACTACAACAGCAGCTCCTCCTTCAGCAACAACAGCAGCAGCATGCACAAGCACAGGCGCAACATGCAGCTCAACAACAAATGCTCATGGCACAACTTGAGGGCGGTAATGGAATGCATCCAGATGATGCGGCTGCACACGAAGCGGCAGAAGCAGCGCATCATCAGCATCAGCAAGCGCTGCTGGAGCAACACCATCATCAACAGGCACTTCTCGCGCAGCAGCAGCAGCAACAAATGCAACAACAGCAACAACAAGTGCAGTACGCTCCTCAATCGACGCAAGAGTGGATGATGAATCAAGAGCAGCAACAAGCAGCCGCAGCACAACAACAGCACCTCCAGCACCAGCACAACCTCTTCTTTCAGCAGCAGCAGCAGCAACAACAAGCGCAGGCTCAACAGCAACAACTGCAACAACAACAGCAGCCGATTGCACTCTACCCTGCAAATGAAGTTCTCGTCGCACAACAACATCCAAACGGTGGTGCCTATCCAGGCTACTACTACGCTGCTCATCCACATGCCCAACAACCTGGATTCGCTCATGCACACTCGCCGCAGAATGTGAATGTTTATGCTTCAAATGTGGTGGATCCACATCAACAACATCAACAAGCGATGATGCAACACCATGCACAGCAGATTCAGATCTACCAACAACCGACGACGCAGATGACAGCATAATCGCGCCCCCTCTCGCGAATATTCACACATCCCCACCTCGCTTTGCATTCATAATTTAATTTCCGCTTCTTAAAGCTCTGTTTCCTCTCGCTCATACAATAACGCTTAGATCATCGCGATTTTGAATTCAAATTGAAGATTTTGCCTGTCTAAAAATTCGAAAATCCCTCCACAAATCCAATCGCGCATGCACTGCATGATCGTGATGGCGATCGATCCTGATCGTTGTGCTCTTCTCTTTTTCACCCCCTTGCTCCATTAAAGTTTCGCCTGGAAATTCGGTGCTGATTTCAGTGATTGCCGAATACCCAAGTCAAGCATGATTTCCTGTAGGAGAAGAGAAAGGGATGAGGAGAAGAAACAAAATCAGTGATCTGGTTTACTCTCACGCTTGTCGGATAGTGGCGTGTAGTGCCATGGTCGAGATAAGACGATTTTTCCTCCATTCCACTTCTCACTCAACAACTCACCTCAGATCCAGCTGGAATCGCATACGCTCTGACTTCACGATACAATCTCTCGACTTTCTCACCCTGTCCACCACGAGTATACGCAAGTCCACCAAATATCTGTGCAGCTTCTCTCGCACAATATTCAAATGTGACAGTAGCTTGTGCTTTCAGTAATGCGATTGGACCACCGAGTAAGTGTGATTGTTGTTCATGTGTCATTTGTGTGAGTTGATATGTAATATATTCCAACCATGCATGTGTTGCTTCGACTTGTCTCGCCATCTGTGCTAACTTCATACGAATGACAGGATGTTCAACAAGTAACTTTCCGAAAGTCTTTCTCTTCTGTGCATATCTCATACTCTCCTCGACACAGACTCGCGCAAAACGAATTGCTTGACAACAGATCGACCAGCGCTCGTGATTGAAGTTATACATGATCAGACGAAATCCTTCATTCTCTTTTCCGATCAAGTTCTCCACTGGAACAAGAACATCTTCAAATGTGATATAGGTTGTACCAGATGGCCAGACACCTTGACATTTCATTTGTGTGGTCTTTACACCTTCACTTCTCTCGATCAGTAACAAAGAAATTCCACCCATCCCCTCACCACCTGTACGTACAGCAACAGTAAAGAAATCAGCAAATACACCATTTGTGATCCATTTCTTCTCACCATTCACAACGTAATGTTTGCCATCTGCTGTCTTCTTAGCTGTACACTTCAAGTTCGCAACATCACTTCCTGCAGTTGGTTCTGTGATTGCCAAGCAAATAACCTTCTCTCCCATCAAACAAGGACGGCAGACTTTCGCCTTTTGTGCTGGTGTACCAAATTGCAAGATTGGTGGCATTCCGATTGAGAGACCAGCGAACTGTGTGACAGAAGAAGGAGGAAAGAAAGAAAGAAAGAGTTCAGCAAATGCAGCGAGCAAGCAATCAAGCGATCACATTTTCTCGCTTCTCCTCCAGTCTGACCAAACCCCATACGACACCACCTGAGCCAGCACGAGCAACCTCTTCCATGAGAATTTGCTCGTGGAATGCATCAAACTCCTCTGGTTTAACACCTCCTGCTATTTGTGATCCTGCGAATTCAGTTGGCCATGGCGCTCCACATACACCAGCTAACCAACCAGCTTTCGCACAGTCTGCAAATAATGATTTCGGCATCTCCTTCGCTTCATCCCATTCGTGACAGAATGGTGCAATCTTTGCATCTACGAATGAGCGTAAAGCAGCACGAAAATTGCGATGAGATTCTTTGTAGTATGGTGTCGCCCATCCACTGTACCATGCTGGATCGCCGTATGGCACAAGTTCACCAAATGTCTCGTTTGGAAACTTTGGAATCTTGCTTTTCGGTTGTTGAGGCTTGGATTTTGCGACAACGGCGGTGGATGCGGGTGAGGAGGAGGAAGATTTCTTCGCTGATGGCGCTGCTGCTGCACCTGCATCACTGACACTTCCAATACACAATTTCGGTGCATACTTTGCTAATACAGCTGCAGCATTATGAAATTGATTGAATTGCTCTGTACACTCCTGTCCACCAACACCGAGTAATACCTTCTTACCACCTGGATGCAGTTTCAAGAATTTTGTCACATCATAGACCTTACCAGCAATGATGATCCAACAATCAGTCTCAGTATTGTGTTTCGCGACTTCAGCAGCAGTATAAGATCCAGACATTTTGAATTGTTGTTGCGGAGGAATATTAAGGAGATTAGGAGTTGCTTAACAGCTGATCTGGCAGAGGAATGAGATGGAAGCAAAAAGGTAAGTGGGAATTCGTACCTACTCTCATTCTACCACATCACTCCAGCACCAGCAATAGGACCTTGATTCCACGCTTGGCAATTGTGCTTGACTGCGCCTGTCTCTGGACGAAATCAACGACCTTCCTCGTTCAAATATATCGAAGCAGCATCACCACGAGTAAAGGTAAGTCGCATTCTTGAATCGTTGCATGTACCACCACTACGCATCCGACTTCTTGCTGCAACTTCTGCACCGATCATGTGAATAATCAGCCCGTCGCCGCATCATCCTTCTTCGTCTGCTGCAGAGAATTCCATCAGTAGCATCTGACTTGATGATATTGATGCGAGCACTTGCACACTGACAAGCAACGAGCAGATGTCGTGTTGGAATTGTGTTGATCGGCTTCGACCGCGGCTCGACAATTGATTTGTGCCCAATTCGTCACTCAATTTATCTCGTGATCACTGAATTTATTTCCAGGTCGTCATCTCCTTGCCCATCAGACTGACAGACAGAATGCAAAAGCTCTCCGTCCTCTTACTCTCCACCATCCTCGCCATCCTCTTCTCCTCTCTCCTTCCACCCACTACGGCCCAATCAAATGAAATCTCCGTGAAATCGTACGGTGCTGTTGGTGATGGTGTAACAGATGATACAGAAGCAATTATCGAAGCAGTTGCAGCATTAGTCTCATCTGCATCTTATTTGACAAGTAATATTCTATTTTTCCCTGAAGGCACATATCTCCTTTCATCATCACTACCAGATAATCTAACAGCGTATATCACCATACCAGAACAGCCTTCGTATAATCAACATTACAATTATTGGATTTTAGGTACTGATGAAGGTTCAACTGAGATCATATGGAATCCATCTGAAGGTGGTCTCTTCTCGATTGAATCATCAATCAATAATTTAGGTGGTCAAATTGTCTTATCGAAATTATCAATTCGTACCACACAAGCAGTCTCCTTGAATCAAAATCAAGTCATGTTCTGGAGTTTCGGTATTCCATTAGTGTATGTGAATCAAATTGATTATCAAGGCCAAAGTGAAAATGACACAGTGACAGTCTTCGCGATCGGTGCAGGCGGGCCATCTTCCTCATTTGAGTTAGGATCGCCTGATGGGTTTCTGAATGCAGAGAATGCGAATCGATATTTACAAGTGAGTGACTTCACTTATACTGTAATCGGTGGTGTACAGTTAAATAATATCGCACAAGGATTTCAATGGAAGTCGACGACTTCACCGATAGGATCTGTGACACCGAGTATCAGTATGCATAGCGTGTTCTATACTAATTATCGTACTGCTATTGAGATTCATGGATTTGGTCTGACACAGACTTCGACATACAGCACAAGTATCGATAACTCTGTATTTACATGTGGCGATAAGGACGCGCCAGGTGCATTTGCATGTGATTGGACACTCTACAGTTATGCTGCAGGTAATATTCAGATCAACAATGTCACATTTAATGATCCCTCATACCATGTGATACATTTACAACCAACAGCTGGTACAATTGGTGTGACTAATTCAACATTTAATGGTGGTGCAACTGCATTCCGACCAACATATGTGACTGGATTCACACTCGATGATAATACATTCAATTCACCATTCTCTTCCTCAGCAGCTGTGTTGGTCAGCGGCTCATTTCAACCACAACCGCAGATGACAATCATGAATAATGTATGTTCAGGTACAGGTGCACAATTCAAGTTGTCATGTCCTGTGGCTTGGTGTCGTATGAGTGGGAATCAAGGCTGTACGGTTATATAAACATCAGGGAGTGGAATATTACATTCAAGCTTGACGATGGTGCTAATTCTATCCCAATTCATCTGCAACTTCACTCTCACCTATCCACTACACCCTTTTGTTTCTGTTGTGTTACTATTCCTTCCACCGTCGCTCCACATTCGCCGCCCGTGAACATGTGGTGATGGTGAGGAACTCACTTTGTGAACGCAAGAACGTTTGGTCGATCAGTATCATACAGCGTACATCTGCATTCAAAATTAAATCATGATTACATTGCATACGAGCACATGACAAACGGACAAGAGGATACAGAGAGCGAGAGTGAGCGATGCGATGATCTTGAAGTGCCCTTAGCGGACGAATGCCACAAATGTGGCACTGGCTGCAATTGCGTGCAAACACTCGCAATTGTTTCGAAATCGCCCTTGTTTGTGTGTGACCGTATAGTCTTGAGTCTGCTCTATAGCGCAGTGATGTATTCAGCTCATGTAAGTTCATTCCATCGTGCATCGCCACGCGCAAAACATAGCAGGAATTCTGCATTCTTTTCATTTCTCGTATTCTTCCTTGTGTCGTCTTTCTCACCGCTTCTCATCGTATGCGAATCAACTCCAGTGAAGTGAGATTCTTATACAGAGAGAAGAGCACAGTCCGTGCATGATATCGGTACACTGAGAAAGGAATAAGAAATCTGCCATCCAGATTGGTGATGGTGAGTGCACTCATGCGCACCGAGTGCTGCACGCACATGGTATGATTCAACCATGCCTGATGTGAGGATTATGTGATGGTGTCATTTGTTCAGTGTGCGACAGCCAGTGTGCGCTGTTGAGGAGGGACAGAAATGTGATGTCAGAGAATGAGGTGAGAAGTCGATGGTGATGCACCAGCGGATACAACGCAGATTCTCACAAGTGACACACACACACAATAGTGCCACTCGAGAGTGCATGATTTCATTTCATTCTTTCATCACGCAGTGTGTGGCAGCATGAGTGTATGTGGACAGCAAGTGGTGAGCTGCGTGCGATGTGGTGCGAGCGAAGGTGAATTTTTCACCGTCCGCTAAGGGATAATTGCTGCAGTATCCCACCACGATCACTGATCACAAACCAATTGAAAGATCACGACTTGAACCCAGTTTCAAGTTACTTGCGCTGCGTTGAGTGTATGGTGGATCGCTGACACTGAAAGTGGACAGAATGAACATCAGCATCTGCTGCGTCGGGTGCTGTTGTTGTAGCGTTGAAACATTTTGAGACTTCCGGTGAGAAGATTGCTGCTGGTTGTGGTGACTATTTGTTCGCTAGTTGTTTGGATGAAAGCGACAGCAATAGCATTGCTGCAAGGTTCAAGTCATTCGCGAAGTTGTCTTTACAGTCCAATACTAATCATGCTTCTCACTTCTACACTATTGTCGCCAGTTATGACTGTGATCTCTCAATCTCTTTCTTATCGCTTCAAATTCTTCCTTTCGTGTCGGATCGTCTGCATATCGATAGGTAAATTGAAGATCACGAGAGAAGACTAGAAATGGCGACAAGTCGAGATCATTCGTGTTAACTTTCTCTTTCTCTTTCGATAGTACAATCGATTTGTATCGCCATCTCCAATATTTCACACGTTCAAACATCCATCCATGTGAGACTTCTGCTGGGCCTTTCACACGTTTAAATATCCATCGACCTGCCTCAGGATCAGCACTCACCCCTTCTTGTGATAAGACAACACCACGATGAAAATGTTCGTGTAATTCAGATGATGGTAGTACATTAAGAATCGACTCAGACTTTATATCAGGTTCATTATCAAACCATGTCAAATCAAATTCTTTCGTACCACAGAGTAAAGGTTGACCATAGAAATCGTCGCTTGCACTGTTTCGATAAATCAAACCGGGTCGCTTCAATTCTGCTAATGCAAGCATACGATATTGTGCGTATTCAAAGAATCGATGTGCCGGTAATTGTGCAACATCAACTTGAATTGTATCAATCAGAGGTAAAAGACGTAATAATCCAGGTAATTGTGTTTCAATATCTATTGCACCAAGATGAACTTCAAGGATGCGTGATTTTGGATAAGAATCTCGTAATGAGAGAAAGGATGAACTACTCGGTGGTAAGAAAATGAGTGAGCGCGGTAGTTTGAAGATC
Source organism: Asterella californica (assembly GCA_036924285.1). Classification (NCBI taxonomy): domain Eukaryota; kingdom Viridiplantae; phylum Streptophyta; class Marchantiopsida; order Marchantiales; family Aytoniaceae; genus Asterella; species Asterella californica. Next base: position 249,755 of record JAYKYS010000026.1, on the reverse strand, counting down.
CTTAGGTACACCAAATGAGTGTAATGTTGGGTGATCAATTCAACCATTGCACTCGCACTCGATGAATTTAGTCCCTCAAATGATATTTGGAGGTTCTTCAACATCGGCAGAAGACGATTCAATACAATCTGTTGAGTGAAGACATAAGCCTGCTCCCATGAAAAATTGTCGAAGTGGAATGATTCCAGACGATTACAATGTCTCAGAAGCAACAAGATATCGGCTGCAGGAATTTTATCTTTCTCAGCTACTACTCTGCTACCAGCACTACCTAAACGCACAAACAGTGATATCAAATGAGGTATGACGTGAGTAATTGCAAGAAGAGAATCGATCAAGACGCGCCTAATAGGAGGCGCGGTTAACATTTCTGTTGCTCCAAAGAAAACGAGACTCAGATCAGTCAATGATGGTAGATGATCAGTCAGTCGGGCAAGTTGACGTAATTCATTTTCAGTGACATCTTGTATTCTTGGATAAAGTTCAAGTTGTGTGAGATGAGGGAATGTTTGAGTGAACATCAGACCTAACATTGCATGTGTATCAAAACGGATTTTCAGGCTACGCAAACTGGTGAGTGAAGGTGAGGAGAATATAGTTGAGATGATTGTTGTCAAATCCTGCGAGATAGCTGCAGGTGATTTTGCACTGCCTGATTTCATCATGTCTTTCTGTTTTTCAATCATTAATTCCAAGTGAGCCAGATCATGTAGTTGAGGTAAGATATAAGATGCCACTGTCAGTTCTTCACTTCCTTCTGTAACTCGCAATTCCAATATTCTCAGTGATCTCACTCGCGTCAGTGATTCTATTGCAGGTGATGTCCAATGCATGATCCAAATATCTGTGAGTTGAGGATGAATCCGAGTCAATGATTCGATCAACAATGTGATCTTTGGATCGAGTTTGGAGAAGCAACGAAATCTTTGCAAATGTGTAAGTTGCCTCAGTTCAACTAAAGTACAACCTTGGCTAGAGATTGACAATGAGCGAATACATGCACGATGAAGGAGACCAACACGAGGAGATAAATCTGCAAAATCGATGTTCGAGGATGGAAATGCTGATGGGCGTAATGTCGCATTTCGCCATGCATGATTCACACGCGCAGATTGACACCATTCATTTCGTCTCAAGTATGATATTGTGTGTGCGAGTAGATCGACGATCAGAAGCGATGAGTGTATGGATGGTGCTGTTGTGTTGATTAGCTGCTGTACGATCGGACTCGAAGGGTCAGGCTGCAACTCTGCTGCAGCTTGCAGCTGCTGTTGTTCAGCTTGTGACGTGACGGTTGCTGACAATGCTGTCGATGTCACATCTTGTACCTCGATGCTGCCATTGTTATTGCTACTCATTTCGCTCTTGGCTGTAGCTACGGTGTAGTGTGTGACTCAGTGAGTTCCACGTAGTGGATGGATGGGAAGAATGAACACGCGGAGCAGCGGATCTGGTCCTTTGATTGCTGGGTGACAAAAAAGAGAGGAAGTGCATGCAAATGCTAATGCTGTTAGCCTGCCGGTGAGGATGAACAGTGAACGCGGTTGCCTCAACACCCCGTCCTGTGTTCACCGGTTTCTGTGTTCAAAAAACTATTGACTGCCAGGTGTCAGCTCAATGATGTCACTACCGTGTAATACAAATGCCTGCCATTTTATCAACAATCAAGGTTGCTAATCTCGGACGTCAGTGGGTAGTGCACAGTCTGCAGTACAGATCGATGTCGGTGTCAACTCGCGAGTTCATCGTTCATTGGTTTACCTCTCGCGACAAGTTCAAGGGTTTCTCGAATCGACAGGTACGATACCAATGAATGAAATCGAATAATCAACCTGCTGAAAAGTGCGAATTTCCGATGAATGATTGAAAATGCAATGTTGTATCGCTTCCCGAGCTGTTGTCAGAATAATGCGTGCGCGTTATCGCGTGATTGCACAGGTTGCTGCGATTACGCTTTTATTGCTGACGCAGACTCGCCTCCATTGCCAGTCGCATCTGATCATCCTCATAATCGCCACCACCACCACCGAGACTAAGTGCCTTCGCCACAGCAATATCGACTCCCTCACCACCACGTCCACCGCCTGCAATACCACTACGAATGAGATAAGCTGGTGTTAGTTGAAGTTCACGTTCGACCGCTGCAAGTTTCGTACTCAGCACGGCAACATCCTGTAACTTCGAATCCATTGCATCGATGAATGGTGTTGTATCGTACTCCTCTGGATCATCGAGAAAGCGTACGAGTGAGGCTGAACTGTTCAACTTCGCGAAGATATCGCGAGAGCAAATCTGAGGGAGGAGGAAGAAAGAGAGTCATCGTCAGGAAATCGAAACAACAAAGTCGACGCAATTCTCTTTCGCTTGTTTCCTCTCACACAGCCCACTTACCATTTCATAGACATATCTCTCCGCCTGGAATGCTGCTTGTGCTGGTGTCAATTTCTGTTGTGGTTGATTCTGTGCAATATTCACCTGCGCAGCAATATCACCCAAACTGAATGTAATATAAGTCTGTGTCAACTTCGAGATCTGCTTCTTGGTGAGTGAACTAATAATCTGCTTGATCAAACCAACTGTCTTATCTTGTAAGAAGATCTGACCGTATAGTTCAGTCAGATTCGACATCTCGCTCTGAATGGAAGAAGAGGAGGAGGATTTACGATACGCTTTTGAGAGCTCAATGTATGGACCACAGAGTGTCTCGAGGGTACGAATCACGACTGGTGCTGTCAGACGGTGATTGAGAGTTGGAGCCTAGTGAAGGAGAAGGGAAGAAGAAAATGGTTGAGACAAAATGGCTGAATGGAAACATCCTCCCTGAACTCGAATACTGACCTCTCCGTTTGCCAGAAGGCTGACGAGGATCATCTTCTTGTAACCCTCGACCTGAATCGACGATACTGCACCATGTGCTGGTGTCGTAAGAAGCATATGATATGCCTCCAACGCACGTGAGTATTGCTTCAGTGCTGAATGATGAAGACCTAAGTAATACCAGTACTGAAGATAATCATCGACTGCAACCGGCCATTGTGGTGGTACGAGTGATAAGATAGTCGATGCTGGTTGTGATAAGAAACGTGCATCAGCAACAAGATCGTATGCGTGTGCTTTCACAGTCACAAGCAAGAGATCGGTATGAACACAAGTTAAGATACCAGTCGAGCCAACAGCAATCTTATCAACGAGAATCTTTAGTGGTCCAATTGCTCGAAGGCATTTATCCATCTGTAAGTATTGTTTGGTAAATTGGCGTGAGATCGATGTTAATGCCTTGCCGATTGCTGGTGTACAGTCCTGAGCTGGAATACCTAAGAATAAAGCACGAGCCTGTTCAAGGAATTCATTCACATTCTTCACGTCGCCTGATTGTGCGACTTTGTAGCCGAGAAGCTCAGCATATGCAACTCCGTGCTGGACAGGTGTGAGAAGCATCTCATTGAGGACACGATCGACTGAGCCTGAAGGAGGAGGAGGCAGCAAGCAAGGATGAACCTCTGTGCTGCTGATGTGCCTCTGCCATTCTCTTCTCTGCTTTCTCCTCTCCTCTCCTCTCCTAACCTGTCAATTTCTTTCCTGCCTTTGTGAGTTGCTCTGTAAACTTCGCATGGAAGTCAGCATCACGCGATGACTTGCGTGCGTAGTCGACGAGCGAATCCATTGCAAAAGGAGAAGAAGGGAAGGAACGAAGCGACGAAGAGGCAGACTGAGGAAGAAGGATTAGAAGGAGAAGGAGAAGGAAAGAATTGAGGATTAGCGAATGACAGAGCAAGGTTAATGCATGTATCGACGTGCGACCTCAACCAACAAGGCAACACAAGAGGCAAACGAACGAAGCAGAAGTGAGTGAGGGGATGTCGAATATCAACTCATCAGTCAAAAGTTCCTCTGTGTTCTTCTCAACCGCTTTCCCAAGTGATTAAGTGCATTACATCTCCTTGATCATATCTTTGCAACAAGTCGATCCTCAGCATTCACAACTCAAACTCAGTCAGCATTCGCATTGACTGACGACTCTGCGCTGTCTATCATCCTATCTCCTCTCTGCTAATCGCAATGTCTGTCGTTCACTCACTCAAATCGTGGTACAACGATGATATTCGTCGTTTCCCACTCGTGAATGGTATACCAACATTACTGACACTGAAAGCACAACTACTACATGCATACAACTTACAAGCACTCTCACCATCACAAGTGTTGATCAAGTATGTCGATGACGAAGATGACTGTGTCACAGCTACGAGTGATGCTGATATCAGAGAAGCATTCAAGATTGCTGTATTACAAGGTCGACCGATCTTAAGAGTTCACCTCATCAATAAGAGTCGATATCAGAAAAGTGAGGATGTTGTGCTTGCATCGCCTGTTGCTGCAGCTGCGGCAGCATCGAAGCCAATTGCGTCGTTACCACAACAAGTTGCATCACCGCGTCATCATCATACCGCTGAATCATCAGCATCATCTTCCTCAGGCGAAGTGCCAGCATCGTCTGCACCGAGAGAAGGCGAACCAGGCGGTCGTTCTACTTCTTCACACTACGATGATCGTCGTGATGCATCACGTCCTCGTAATTCACGACGCGAAGAGAGACACGATGGCGACAATGATGATCGTCCACGTAACTCACGGCAGCATGATCGTCGTGAGAAGAGTGTCACTCGACGTGAGGATCGTCGCGGCGGTGAGGAACGTCAGCGTGATGGTGATCGTCACGAGGATAGACGTGATGGTGATCGTCATGAAGATCGACGCAACGGAAACGAAAATGGAAACGGCAATGGACGTGAGAAGCGTGAGGGAAACAATAACAACAACCGTCGTGAGAAAGGACGCGGTGGACGTGATGGACAACAAAGAGAGGATCGTCCACGCAATGAAAATCGTCGTGACAAGCGTCCACAAAGTATCAAGGGTGTTAGTGCTGCTTCATCATCTGGTGCCACACCTCGTGCACCATCGCCACACAATCGTGATGACTTAATGAATGCGCCACTCCAACCACAATCACGTGCGATTCATGGTAATCGTTATACGGATGTCAAGAATGAACCACAACCACTCAGTCCTTACAATCAAGTTCCGAGAAAATTCGCTGATGCAGATATTCCGTCATATAAGGATTGGAATGAATCGAGCTTGTGAGCGGAACGCGAAACACGCATCTTGTTTGTTTGCATTCATATTGTCAAACCAAAATCAAAAATGTCCGAAACTTTCGAATTCAAAAGAGAGTGATTGTATGCATTGCGCACGACGTTGAGACAATCTTGCTAGAGCAAGCACATTGCCCTAAAAGCTGGATGAATCAAATAACAAAAAAGAAGAAAGGTTCCTTACGCTTGCTCATACGAGCTTGATCTCCTCCCTCGTTCCTGCCCCACGCAAGACATTCTTCTCCACTCTCTTGCCAACACCACTTCCACACTGTGGAGAATTCTGTTGAAACACAACTTCACCTGCTTCTGAAGTCGGATTAATTTGCATCTGTACTTGACATGTATTTCCTGTAATATCAATTCCTGCACCTGGCCCTGATGCAGAGAGGGAGAGTGAGGATTGAGAGGAGAAGGTGTTGGATGTGAGTGTGAGGGAGGAGTTGGAGGAGGATGGTGATGATGAGATGGTATAAGAGATAGCAACTTCACCACCATTGAATTGACATTGTGAGAAATCACTTTGACCAGATGTTAATACAATACCTGTTGCAGTCGATTCCTCCTCTTCATTGTTCCATGTGAAATTTGTCTGTGAGACTTGTAATACACCTTCACCATTCATGACAACAGTACTATCCTCAAAAATACTCTCTGATACAGTTACGACACTTGTATCAGTCACACTCACAGCATTTGTAACATTTGTAAAGGAAGTGGTGGAGATACTGATGTAGGAGGTGATATCAGCAGCAGAAGAAGAAGAAGAAGAAGATGAGGTCGAAATACCAGATGTTGCGAAATTCGAGATGCTCGTATTGAGAAGGAAGACATTTGTAGAATCAGCAAAGGAGAGAGCGAATTGTGGTGTAGTTGAGGAAGGTGGTGAAGGTAGCTCCAAACCAGCAACAATACAATTGGTAACAATTACTAACGGTAATTCGCCTTTACTACTCTCCTTCCGATTTTGTATGAGAGTGAGGAAGGAGTAGATGTCAGTGAATGTACAGGAGTCGATACGTGTGGTGGAGGAACGAACGTTGGAGAGTTGAAGGAAGGTTAGTGGAGCTGTTGAGGAGAAGAGAAGGAAATGAGTTCTTGCTCGTCACATACAACAAGATCTCTTTCACATTTGCCTTTCATTTACTGACCATAACTCTCTTCCACATTCTCATACACTACTCTTTCAATCTTCGTACTCCACACATAACCGAATGAGAACATCACAGTTGGTGTACTCGATACGGAACCACCAAACGCTTGAATCGTCAGATCATTGATATTCACATCTAATACATTATCTTTCGACCAATTCTCTAATGCATTACCATACATCAAACTCACACCTGGTACAGAAGCATTCCATCTGATCACAGTTTGACCAATACCTGCACCGAGAAGTGCGAGGAATTGTATTGGTGTGTGTGGATATGAGATGGAAGGAGGTGTGAAACAGATGTATGCGAGGACATTTGAGTTCGGACAAGGTTGGGTTGGTGGTGTATTGAGGAGGAATGTACCAGCACTCGGAAATAAGAGTGAGGAGCCGCTGGTATTTGATTGGAGTAAAACGAGATTAGCACGTAAGATTGCGGCAGTATCGTCAGTTTCACCATCACCTACTGCACCGTATGAGGTGACATCGATGATTGGTGCGAAAGGTGGTGTTGGTGGTTGTGTGATTGGTGTTGTTTGTACCCGATGCTCATTGGTTGGTCGGATGTGTTCACTCAGTTGTAGTGCCGTCACGGGCGTGACAAGTGCAAGTAATGGTACTAGTAACAGTGTGCAGATGAGCACACTTGCAAGGACTCGATGCAGCATGGTGATGATGAAACAGTGAAACACACGATGCACATCGAGCACGCGACGAGAAACGTACAGCGTTGACTGCAGGTCAGAGACGCATCCAAAATGCGGCTGCGTTTGGTGCTCTCAATGCCTGTGCACTCCATCAACCCCTTCCTTAGTCTTGTGATTCAGGCAGAGTGGTATTTGGCAAGCAGAAACAATTCAATCCGATAGCAACAGGCATGCATATATCGATTCATATAATCGAAAGAGTAGTTCAAGAGAACTCGTCACACTGGTACACCCCAAAGACGGAACAATACAGGATGTTAAACCGTTTGACATGATTCGATATTGAAAACCAAGTAATCGAGACACTCTGGTAATGACATCGTTGAATTTGTACCTAAACATTCATTATTGTTGTAGTGATGATTGGTGGTTGACTGCCTGATTGTTGTGTGATATTCATCGATGCACCAACGAACGGGCAGTGAACGTGTTCCACTCAGTGTGAGGTCACCACCATTCAACGCTGATATCGCCATAACACCACCAGTAAAAAAATGAGTTTGTGATATTGACCGTGTTATTGGATCACTAGTCTTGAATTACTATTGTTCCGATTCCTAACAATAAGATTGCCTCGCCTGGATAAAAGCCATACGGATGTTCAATATTGCCAGGTGCATAGAAGCGTGAATTCGTGACGGTCAAGTCGAATGGTATCAGAGTGTTATTGTCACTCTGACTATCTTGACTAGCAATAAGGAGACCTTGATAGTAGTTTGTCATACTGAGATCATGTTGATCGTAAAATTCGGATACACGTCATATTCAGTTTTTCCTTCAAAATCAAGAGGAGCAAAGAAAACATTCAGCTGGAGAGTATTCAGTGTCACCTGACCAACATTTGTTATATAAAGGAATTGATTACCATTCGAACCACCACACATTCAAATGCGAATGGTTAGCGCTTGATGACATTTCTGCTCTTTGGTCGCATTTGTCACTTTCCTTCTTTCTCGCTTTCTCTTTCTCTCTTTGAACTGACGTGCGTCTTCCCTGGGTTGAATCCTTGATAAACTAGTTCTGTCATCTCTACACCAACACTCTCCCAATGAATCGTCGCACCGAAAGAAGTAAGTTCTTTGAGTGTCATCTGGGAGAATGTCAATCGAGAACCAGGAAGTATGATTGACCTTGATCCACCGAGCGGAATAGTGGACACCGGCGCCGGCTGACAGACTCAACAGCAATACAGTCGTAGTACTCGATACGCCAATGACAGGGCAACTGAAATTCACTCGTGGTGGAATAATAATGTACACGCCAGGTACAGAGCTGTGAATTCCCTGCACCTGTACTCACAGAATGATGATCCATCACCGACCAAATGTGCAGTCATGAGCGCATCAAATCATGCGACATTTTGCTTCCTTTTTTCCTTCGATCATGCCTGGACCACATTGTTGTCTACCTCATCCTCCAGCAGACACATCAGACGATGATGATGATGACAGTGTGATGTCGATCGAATCTGATGTTGATGATGTTGAATCACCACCACCTTCCCTCAACCCTCATCCACCTTCCTCCTCCTCCTCCTCCATCACCTTCACCTCATACTCTTCCTACTTCATGCGCAGTCGTGCTGCGGCAACATCTGTCACATCCACCACCACCACCACCATGTTTGGCACTAAGCGCTCTGCTACTACTACTACTGCTGCTGCTGCTGCTGCATCTTCTTCGAGTCAACACCATCAACACCACAGCAGCGATGATGATGATGATGATGATGAAGAGTCAAACATGTCTGATGTTGATGATGAATCAGAGGAGAACATGAACACTCCTGCTGCTGCTGCTGCTGCTGCTGCTGCCTCATCCTCATCCTCATCCTCATCCATCTCACATCAAACGACTCCAACTCTACTTCCTCGTCGCTCCAGTGGTAAGCGCACACGTAATACCATGTGTGACGTCGAAGATGAAGAAGATGCAGATGATGATGAAGATGGTGTTGATGAGGAATATAAGGAAGTTGAACCTGATACTGATGCCGGTGCTGATGATGCATATGAAGATGAAGTTCAACAGCCAAAGAAGAAGAATAGGAAGCTGAAAGGTCACATGGATTACATGCTGGCCTTCAATCCAGACAGAGAAGAATAGCATCAACTTTGTCAACGATGGTGGTCAGATTGCATGTTTTGCGTGTTATCGCATGTTCAAGAACGGTAAGCGTGTCCATAGTAACGGTGACATGGTCAGACAGAAAATCGAAGTGGCGCGAGAAGGTGAACCTTCAAGTTAAATCCATGAAACAGATCAATGTACCATCATTGTAGATCAACCATCCAGTAATGGAGAATATCCATCACCACAAAAACCAACTATTATGAATGCACGAAGTCACAATTTATTGTGACAGAATTCAAGCTCACAGACTCGAACAATCACTCAGCCAGCATGGTCTGCTGTATGTTGAGGGATGTACATTCATCGATACAATCTTTCTCACAAATTCATATCGATGCAAATTATGGTGCGGTGACACTCATCAACAAATCGCTACCAGCACCAGCAATTGTTACGCTGGGAATGAGGTAAGCCATGTATGAATACATAGCATCCCTGTACGGGAGCTGCATGACCAGCTAAACGTACAAAGCGAGCGCATGCGAAGCGTACAAATAGATAAGAGAGAGAGAGAGAGAGAGAGAGAGAGAGAGGGCAATGCACGAACTCGACACGATTCTAGACTAAAAACTAAATTCAATTTTAAAGATTTAACTGAGTTGTAGGGTGGGTGGGTGGTAAGAATATTTTGCACCTGAAGTGTACACTACTGTGATGTGCACAAGTCGTGACGACAGGCGAAGGAATTGTGAATTGTTCAGAGACCCGAATGACGCTTGACGTTCACCATTGAAAAACGATAGAAGAGATTGATGCGAGGGGTGAGGAGATGAAGCTGCTGCGATGCGAACGCGCTAATGCTATGATGCGATTTGATGCGAAGTGGATTGATGACATTCGAAGCTGCACGACGCTGTTTGGTATGATTTACCTTCATGTGGACGTGGGTACATCATTCTTCCTTACCGTCCAATGTATCACAAAATGAGAAGATGAAAAAGGAGACATCGTTCAAACAGCTGATGGATTCACAAACGTACATCCTTTATTGTTGCCTGCCTGACATATTGATGATGGTGAGATCGAACAGCTCGAATTATCGTATCTGAACTCTGTTGATGGTCCTTGACATACATTATTCATAATGATCATCGGGACTGCAAACGAATCTAAACTAATAATAGCAGAGAATGTACCAGTAAAGATATTATCAGTGATTGTCAACGAATCCATGCCACCAGATGGATCAAATGCGGATTGACCTGTGTCAGAGAAGAGAAGAGAGGAGAGTTACGCATAAATGAGAGTCTTGCCAAGCGTAAAACCGAGAATCGCCCTCACTTTCTTCTCGACCACTCTCTCCTGCGCTCCTGACTCACCTGAATGAAAAGTATTATTTGTGATAGTCATATTACCAGTAATTGGCAGCAGATGTACAACAAAATGTTGTACCTCATCGACAAAAGTACAATTGTTCACTGTAACGAGACCAGAAGCAGCAGCGTAGAATGAATAATCACATACATTCCATGAACTGGCTGGACCACAATTGAAATAAGAATTCGTGAGATTCATATTGTAGATTTCTAGTCCTTCTAAACCAGTGTCATAGAAGTTGATTGCTGTATTGTAATTTAAGATGGTCGTACGATCAATTTCGATATTCTGTGTCTCAAAAACCTGATAATCTGTTGCAAATACGAATCCTTGATACATACCATTCAACTGAGCGTCACTGATCGATGTTGAACTAACATCATTCGCGAGGAGGAAGACAGAGAAATTTCCACCCGTGGATGAAGTGATGCTGACAGATGATGTATTATCGACTTGTGCACTGCCGATCACTTGAAACACGCACACTAATGGACAACAGAAGGAAACAGCAGCGCAATTAGAATACACACTTCTTCTTGCCACTATCTCATTTCGCGTACCGCCAGCCGGAGTCTCACTTCACTCAGCAACTAACCTGAATCTTGTGCATTAAAACCGGAATATGTAAAATCACTAACAACGATCTCCTCAATAGCAACAGTCTGAAACATCGAAATACAATTCCATAATGGGTCTTGTAAGACTGGGTTTTGGGGAAGCTGCACTGGACAAGTGGTTGTAACTGTCAATTGTGTGAGTATAACCTTTGAACCTGTATTTGATACGATATTATCTTGTGCATTAAATGAGAAGAGTGGTAATGAGACATTTGGATTCCATATGATTGTTGTACCTAATTCAGATACACCAACAATACTCCATTCAATTTGAGGTTGTGATGGAAAATTAAAGAATGCACCTGAACCTGATACATTATATTGTGGAGATATTGTAACAAGATATTCACCTTCAGGGAAGTAGAGAATATTTGGTTGATTTGGTTGTGCTGATGCAATAAGTGCTGTCAATGCATCCTGAATAGCTGGTGCATCATTTATAATACCATTACCTATTGCACCATATGATTTTACTGATACTTGATTTGAGGTTGTCGTCGTCGTCGTCGAGTGTACATCATGATGATGATCATGATGCTGATGCTGATAATGGCGAGATTGTGATGATGAATGCGAATTGCGCAGATGATGAGGATGGGGATGAGAGTTAGATGCTGCGGATGCGGATGCTGCGGATACAGAGGATGTGAAGATGATGACACACACGCACACACATAGGAATAAGATACCAGGACGAAGCGATACCATCATGATGAACTGGGAAGGAGTGTGTGTGAGGAGACGAGGTTTGCGTGTGCTTGGCACAATTTTTGCACATGCTCGGCAAATGTTTCTCACTGAGAAATGGAAGTCACCCCGGTCCGATCCGAAGGGCCGATTAATTATGGCTATGTCATAGCCTCCGAAGCTGCAATCTCACCACCATACCACATCATGTGCCAAATAACTCTAACTTGCCTCTAGCTAACGAGCGAGTGAACACAGAGAAGGTAGGTAGGTAGCCTTGAAAGAATGATATAACAAATCGTGCTGAGGCTGAGCTGAATGATTATTAACTATTCGCTTTTGCAATGGAGTCATACGGTGGTTTCGGAAAAGATGCAATGATCATCACCCTCGATGGTACAGTAAATGAGTGACGATCACAGGGTGAAATGTGAATTCGTCAAGTGCCATGTTGTGTTATAGGGTGATGTCGAGATTGTAGGACCATTACTACCAAAAGAAGTTGATTGGCTACATACATTGTAATATTGATATTGTTGTGATCTGATCAATTGTCTCACATTCATCTGTATCTTCAGACTCCTGTGTGCATGCAGCATTTGATGCAGTCATTCATGAGTGTCACTGTCACTGAGTGTCAGTCAATCCTTGATTCATACCTAATAAATAAATCTACTTGACTCATTTGAATGAGAGAGAGAGAGAGAGAGAGAGACATCGTTTCGAGAGAAGAAAATTTGATACATTGAAGCGTTCACACCACGCGATGATGACACAACACTAATAGATGATACAGTATATTAATTGTTGCACTACCAGTCACTTGAATGACACACACATACACTGTGAGAGAGAAGTGAGAAGTGATTATCGGCAATAATTCAACCGAACAAAGAGACACTCTTTTCTCTCTCGCGATGCACGCTTGCTAACAAAGATTTCATTAATTCTCAGGTAAATTCAAATGGATGCGAGCTTGTATGACGAGATTTGGACAACGTGGAAGCGTGCAGATGTGTTTAGAAATTGTCCAGCCAATCGTCGTCGAATCCACCGGCAGAAGATGATGCTGCTGGTTTCGTCGGTGCGCTAGTATTCACTTCCTCCTCGTCCTGCGCGAAGAGGTCGATTGGTGCAGCAGCTGCGACGATTTTCTTCTTCTCGCTACTTTTGTGTGATGATTTCTTCTCGCTACTAATCGGTGTCGCATCAAATGCTTCGAGTGCTGGTTCATCACCGGCTGCATCGACATCGGATAGTGAAGTAGGTGAGACGGCGAGTGAAGATACGCTCAGCGCGCCTTTCTTTTTCTCTGAATGAAAGTGAAAGCAGACAATCAGAAATCAGAATGAGAAAATGATTCGACGTACTCAAAGCAAAACTTCACTCACACCCTCTCTCACTCAGCGCCACTGACTCTCTTTCGTGCTTGACGAGGATGAACCACCTGCTTTCTTACTTGCAGCTGCTTTCAAGTCGAGACCTTTTCCACGTTTCTCACTTCCACCACTTGAACTGCCTGCACCACCACCACCACCACTCGCATACTTACCTTCCTTTGCCGTATGTTCACCGAGTGCTTTCCTTAATGCTTCTTCTATCACTAGTGGAAAAGCTAATCGTTTCCAATCAGAATTATCAAGTTGTTTCAGCTGTGCGATGGTGGAGAGATAGTTGTCACGCAAGATCTGAGAGTATTTCGTTGTACCGAAGGATGGAATACCGATACTGATCAGGATCGAGATGAGGAACTTACTTGCACTTCCTTCTTCTTTCTCGTTACTGAAACTACCTGCAGTTGATGGTGATTGGCTTGGTGCACCTGGTTGTGGTGACGGTGATCTCATATCATCATCGACAGCACTCAACTTCGCAAATCCTTTCTGTCCACCGAAAGACTTCGATCCTCTCTCGATTTCACGAGGCACGTTTGTATTGTGATCTGTCGAGGTCTGTCCAAGCTCGATATCGTCTTCATCATCTTCATCAGCCGATAGTTGAGAGTTTGATGTATCGGAGCCCATACCAGATAGATCGACCGAATGACGAGGTCGCATACATAGGTAATAGAATGTCACACTCAATACACCACCGACGAGCAACATCAACATGAAAGGATTGATCCCAAGTGATTCATACCATGCTGCACTTTCCTCCTGCTGCTGCAGTGGCACCGATTTTGTCTCAATTTCAGATGTGCCGACGTTCAGATCATCAACTTCAAAACCAGTGGCGGTCTGAGTTTCAGGAGAGGGAGTAGGGGGTGAATACTCAGCTTCATCATCAGGATCAGAGAATCCAGGTGTTGCTGTGGAAGCAACACCAGTTGATACATCCGTAGCGGTTGTCGTCGGCGTGGTCGAAGGATTTACAGCTGCTGGTTTGAGACGAGCGCATTCAACAGTCGTATCATCCTCACCACACGGATCGAATGGAAGGATGCTCTCAACTTTTGAGAGAATATTCAAGATCGAGTCTGAGGCAGGAGGTTGTGCTTGAAGGGATGCAAGGAAACAGTTGACACGCTCTGCGAGCATCGCTGCAGGCATACTCTCAGGATCATCATTCGGACCAGGTGGTAGAATATCAATCGTGACGCTCTCATCACCAACTCGAGGATTCTCCTCGATTCGTGTATAAATGCGCTCAGGTTTGAGTGTCCTCATAGCAGATGAAGTTGAGATCAGCGATTCGATGATAGTCTGTGAGATCTGATTAGCTGCTTCGGACTCGGACAGAGGTGAGAGGATTGCACGAAGCTCACTGCCTGCTTTCGGTACCGTCGAGAGTTTGAAACGGAAAGAAGAATCGAGTGGAGTCGCATAGCTAGCTCGTTTGAACGTCGGCATTGTCAATGTGCGACAGATCTTCGGATCAGCTAGATCATCCTGCGATGTCGCGACACTAGCACACGCACGAATACGTGCGTTGTACACAAGGCCTTGTACGAGTCGGAGCGCTTCATTCTCAAGAGTGATTGACACGACATTCTTCGTTGAAGTCGATTTTGCGATCTCATCAGCATTGACTATTTGTGTATGCACGCACGGTGCTGTGCCGGTCGCCATTGAATCAAACGAATCAGCAGTCCACTCCACCACAACATACTTTGGTGCTAAACATTTCGATTTGGCTTTCAAACCAAGTCCATCGATTTGAAATGAGGCTTTGAAGACTGCAGCTTCGAGTGTGGTCTGACCATTGGAGACCTCACATAGGGACGGTGCCGTCTTTGAAGTGGGTGTTGGCTTCGGCTCAGGAGTAGGAGTAGGTGGAATTGTCTGTGAACCAGTTGCCGATGCTGGCTTCTCTTCTTCGATCGGTGACCTCGGATCTACCGGATCATCCTCGATTGATGATGGAAGATCCTCTGGTGTGTCGTTTGTCGCTGCTGGTGTTGTTGTGGCAGGTGTAGCAGGCGGATTTGTATCGAGTGTTCCTCCTACTTCTTTCTCATCCAGTACTGGATCCTTATCTACAACCGGCGTAGGGGGTTTTTGCTTCGCGCTCGGCTGGTTTGTGGTCGTTTCTCCTGATTTTGCACCCTTCTTTGGTGGACGCTTTGACTGCTTCGGCTTGATTTCCTTTCCTTTGTGCTTCCGAAATGATGGCTGCTGCTTGGTTGTTGACGCAGACGATGATGAGGCTTGAGGTGGTGCGGTTACTACAGGAATTGTGACTGTGGTTGATGCTGGTGGTGGATCTTGGGTGTTGCCACCTGGATTCTCAGTTGATGGTTGTTGGCTTGGTACTGTCGTCGTGGCACCTGACGCACTCGAATCAGCAACACCATCTTTTGTGTCAGTAGTTGACGCACCTGCTTGAGAAAGTGACGGATCTGGCTTGTCTTCGGATGTTGGTGTTGCAGACGAATCGACCGGAAGAGATGTATCAGGGACAACAGACTGCTGTGTGGTTTGATCACTTGAAGGGTTCGTTTGAGTCGAATCACCACCGACTGTAGTTGTTGCCGATGCATCCTTCGTGCTTCCTTCAACAATTGGTGCTGTTAGTGCAGGTGGTACTTTTGTTGGAGCCCCGGTTGCAGTCGATGTAGGCTTGGCGGCAGGTGGTTTTGGATTGGCCGCTGTGCGAGGAGATTTTTTAGTGGTGATTGTTTTTTTCTTGAGAGGAGTTTGCTTTCCAGTCGCTGAAGTGGCGGCAGTTGAAGTAGCTGCAGGTGCAGTAGTCGATAGAGGCAATGGAGCAGAAGTAGGATCAACTGCGGGAGTAGGATCAACTGGCGCTGCTGGTTCGCTGTTTGCTTGCTCATGCTTGGAATCAGTCTGTTCACTCTCACCAGTCTGAGGTGGTGGCTGTAAAGTTGCTGATGGTGCTGTCGCCGATGCTGGAGGTGTAGTCGGCGCTGTTGTTGCTGCGGCTGTTGTTCCCGGAGTTGGTTTACCGCCTCCTTGTTTTGTTTGATTCGATGGTCGTCTTTTTGTTTTCGGTGTTTGAAGTGATTTCTTCGGTGGCGATGTGGCACTTTCTGCTGTTGTACTTTTGGCACCAGTCGCTGCAGTATTCGCAGCAGGTGTTGTTATTGGAGCTGCTGCTTGTGTCTTTGGAGGTGCAGCAACCTGATTTTCAGACAGCACTTCCTCCTCTGTTGGCGCATCACCATCATCAAGAGTTGAGCCGCTCAGCCTTGGTGCTTGCACTGGAGGCACACTCGTTGCTGTCGTTGTCGTCGTTGTTGTCGTTTCTTTCGCAGCTTCTTTTGCAGGCGGCGGTTCTTGCGCTTCACCTGATGGCGCAACACTCTCCGATGTAGGCTGCAAATCAGTTGCTCCTGCAGCGCCTGCTAAAGGATTTGATTGGGGATTCGCAAGAGGTGCAGGAGAAGAATTCGATTGTGATGCTGGTGGTTGAGCATCGGCATCAGCAGGAGGTATTTCTGTCTTCGATTCTTCTTCTGTGTCGCTCTCATCAGGTGAAACCACAACACCAGCATCGAGTGGTGAGACAATATCATTTGGATCAGTTGCTGGGGGTGCACCCGCCACTGTTAATGTCGAGCCTGTTGGCGCGGCACCTTTTGATGCTTCTTCAGCAATCACTCCATTCGTGCAAAAATGAGCACATATGAGGCAGATCAGTAGCAAGAGTAGGTAGACACGACGATGACGAACTCGCTGCAGCATCATCTCGTGTGGGAACTCCGAAGTGCGATGACGTTTGTGGAGAAGATAGGAGATGAGAGGATGGAGGATGAGAGGAGATGAAGTGTTGAAGATGGCGGAGACCAACTGCGAGTTTTTTCTTCTTGCTTGCGATGAAGGAGATGGGATTGAAAAGGCAAAGTTTTTCCAAAGGCAACTCTTCTCGACGCGATTCCTCATGAACCCTTAACAATGAGATGATGGTTTAGAACATGCAGGTGTAACTTAACTATTTGTATGGTAGAAAATTATCTATACGGCATGATCACCCGTGGTTCGCTTTCAAATCGATAATTAAGTTGTCAGTTATTTTTCTGACTGGGATTTTCACTTGCTCGTCTTCTGCTCCATACATCGATCGTAAGTTCAACGCGTCAGATCGCGAGTGTGGCTCTGCTGCTTATGATTTGCGTTGTACTGCGTGCAAAGTGAGAGCACACTCCTGCATTCTGCCGCTCTGCCTCCTTCAAACGAATCTCAGATCAGCAGATTTGTCGGACCTTCGCCGATCAACTCCATCTCTGCATCATAAGGTAGTGTACTTGTATCGAGTGCTGATTTGTGTCTTCACTCCATCTCTCCTATTATTATAGCAACAATCCTCTTCGTTCTCTCGTCCTCTACATTCACAATCTCCTTTCTCCCCAAAGATGACTCAATACACTGCTGCCGAAGTCGCGAAGCATAACACCGAGACTGACTGTTGGATCATTATTGCTGGCAAAGTCTATGATGTTACAAAATTCTTGAAACTGCATCCAGGTGGTAAGAAGGTATTACTCGGTGTCGGTGGACAGGAGTGTACAGAGCAATTCAATCAATTTCATAATGCTGCAGCTGTATTAGCAAAGTATGGACCAAAATTGATTATTGGTGAACTTGCTGGTGCTGGTGGTGGTGCAGCGAAATCAGATGCTGCACCGAAGAAGGAGAAGCCAGCAGCACCGAAACCACAAGCTGCATCATCGTCCTCATCAACTGCACTCACCACCATTCACCATGCACCATTCGGTGATCAGGTCAGTACAGATATGATAGAATAAGTGAGAAAGTGTTGCATTTGAGTTGCTGCTGACTTTTTGATTGATTTCTATCGTGCAGATTCCTTACGGTGATCCAGCATGGTATCAGGGAAGGTGAGTTGTTGTATGAGATAAGCAGTAGTGATCATGACTTGCTTGATCTTCTCATGTTCACAACTCGCTGCTCTCTTCTCCTCTCCAGTAACTCTCCATACTACAATGAATCACACATCAAGTTCCGCGCTGCACTTCGTGAATTCATCGATGCTGAGATCATGCCGAATATGTTCGAGTGGGATGAGAAGAAAGAACTCCCTCGCGAGTTATTTAAGAAGTGTGCCGAGATCGGTTGGCTTGGAGGATGTGCCGGCGCTCCTTGGCATACGAAATACGCCGGAACGAAGCTTGTAGGAGGAATCAAACCAGAGGAGTTTGATGTCTTCCATGAGTTGATCGGAACTGAGGAATTATCACGTGTCGGTAGTGGTGGTCTCTGTTGGGGTCTGTTCGGTGGTCTCTCAATTGGTCTGCCACCAGTCTTGCACTTCGGTTCACAGGAGCTCAAGGATCGTATTGCAGGTCCATGTTTACGTGGTGAGAAGATCATCTGTCTCGCTGTGACTGAACCAACCGCTGGTAGTGATGTCGCCAATCTCAAGTGTACAGCGAAGAAGACACCAGATGGAAAGCATTACATCGTCAACGGCGAGAAGAAATGGATCACGAACGGTGTATTTGCTGATTACTTCACTGTCGCAGTTCGTACTGGTGGTGAAGGAATGGCTGGTGTCTCCCTCCTTCTTGTTGAACGTAGTGAGGGTGTCAAGACAACACAGATGAAGTGTTCAGGAGTATGGTCAAGTGGTACGACATATATTACATTCGAAGATGTGAAGGTTCCAGTTGAGAATATCATTGGAAAGGAGAATCAAGGATTTAAGTATATTATGGTGAGTTTCAGGATTTGAGAAATATGACGAATTAACGAGGGTTCTAGAGCTGACTTTATTTCTCCTCTCCTCTCTTCCTTCTAGTGGAACTTCAATCATGAGCGTTGGGGCATGGCAACACAAGCAATTCGTTTCGCACGTGTGTGTGTTGAAGAGTCGATGAAGCATGCAATGCGTCGTAAGACATTCGGTAAGAAGTTGATCGAACATCCAGTCATTCGTTTCAAGTTGGCACAGATGGCGAGACAGGTTGAATCAGCACATGCATGGTTAGAAACCATCACATATCAAATGAAGACACTGCCACCAGCCGAGCAGAATCGTATCCTCGGTGGTCCAATTGCATTGTTGAAAGCACATTCATCTGTCGTATTCGAGTTCTGTGCGCGTGAGGCATCACAGATCTATGGCGGTCTATCTTATACACGTGGTGGACAAGGCGAGAAGATCGAGAGATTGTATCGTGAAGTCCGTGCTTATGCTATTCCAGCTGGATCAGAAGAGATCATGGTTCGTACTCTTGCTTTGCTGTGCTGTTGAGAGGTCGTGCTATGCATGCCGTCCATCTGCTCATCCTTTCAATTCTTCCCTCTTCTCCTCTCTTTCAGCTCGACTTGGGAATTCGCATGGCAATGAAAACAGCACAGGCACAGTTCTCTGGTGCCAAGGCGAAACTCTAAATCCAATATCAGGTCGAATTCTTCATTTCTACACTTCCGTTCGTGCCGCTTCATTTCAGCACACGATTTTCCTGTAATCCTCATTACCAGCTGTACACAGCATTCTTCTTATCTACTGTAGCTCTATCAGCGCTCGGCTGATCCGTGAGCTCAGTTGTAAATTTCTCAAATTTCATACATCGCAAAAAGACCTTTAACAACTCAATCTTGCCAGTTGCGAGGAGTAAAAAGCGTGGAAAGGATACATGCAATTGTATGCAAGAACCGTGCGAAAGATCAAAATTTGACTCTCTTCTTCGGTGGCTCTTGCGCGTGCGTTGATTCTTGCTCGGTTGCTTGTCCTGTTTCGAGATCGACACTTCCTATTCCTATCCACTGTTGTTGCTGGTGTTGCGCTTGCTGTGGATTGAATCTTTGTACCTGCACATTTGCATCGAGTAAGCCAGATGATCGCATCTCAGCCAACTTGACACCACTGATCGGACCGTTCGAAGTCGTATCATCGGAGGACCAACGATACATCCATTGCACGTCAGAAGTTGAGGAGGAAGATGAGGCAGCAGGTGCAGCTGCAGGAGGTGGAGGAAATGCGCGTGAAGAAGCAGCGGCAGCAGAAGACGTAGCAGCAGGCATATCATCGTCATCATCGTCACTCGAATCCGGTTCTGGTAATCCTGCCGCACGTGCATCACGCTTACGTTGAAGTCTCGCTGCTGCTCTTGCACGTGCATCCTGAGTCACGCGTGGTGCTGATGGCGCTGATGAAGAAGCAGCAGCTGCAGCTCGCGCTCTCTGAAATTCCTCCGCTTGTCGTCTTCGTGTCCTCTCATTCTCAACAAGCTGTGCAATCTTCTCGTATGAGTCTTGATAGATCTCGGGTGTACCACTTGAGATGAAGCCTTGCGCTGCTTCAGTCACTTCATCGAACGCGAGTTTGCGTGCACGTGTGACAGATGGATCTTCAGCGGGAATGGATGAGGCGGCTGCGGCAGGTGTGGACGCGGCAGCTGCAGATGCGGATGGCTTCGTGCGTACATTCTTCATCTTCGTCGCTGGCTTATGTTGCGCTGCTGCAGACGCAGATGCGCCATTCGATACAGCACCGGTTGGTTTCGTTCCAAGTCTCTTCACAGCACGAAGTACAGTCTCACCAGGTTGCATATGTTTGAGTAATGTCTCACGTGCAGCATGTGTATCGAACATAGCAGTCGAATCATCGTTGAAGATTTCAGTTGAGGAGCGAAGTGATTGTTTCGATGCAGCTGATGACGCAGCGGTGGCAGGATCGAAATCAATTCCATCCGCCTCAGCACGAGCAGCAGCACGAGCAGCATCCTCAGCAGCCTGCTTTAGCCAGGGATCATTGTTGTCATCTTCGAGTTCCTCATCTTCACGAGCGGCGGCACGAGCTTTGTCTGTGAGGAGGGAAAGAGAGAAAGAAAAGGAAATGTGAGTAACAGGAAAGCAAACAAGAACAATCTCTCCCTCAGCTCCTCTCGCACTATTTACTACTCACTCGGATTCGGTCGAAGTGGATCATCTGCATGAAATGTCATATATCGATCATCTTTCTTCTTATCAAATGTCTCACGAATCTTTGCTTGTAATTCACGATACGCTTTCGCCTCTTCTTCCTCAGCTGTCATCTCTGTATCAGCTTCTGCACCTCCTTCACTTTCATCCATCTTCTGATCACCTGTCTGCTCAGTTGCGGAATGCATTGCTTTTGCTTTCCGTGCTGCTTTCTGTTCCTCCGTCTGTTTCTTTGCATTGAACTTGAGTTGTTTCACTTGATATTCATCCTCCTCCTCACGATCGAGTTCGATACCTTGTTCCTGTTGTGCTCGTCGTGAATGTATTGCCTCATGATCACGTCTCGCCTGATCTTCATTCTCGCGCGCACGCTCACGATTGTTGCGTGTCTCCTCGGAAGTGGCTGCTTGTTGCTCAGAGTCACTCTCATCACCTGAATCGTGCTCATCGTCACTGCTGCGATTGCCACCGCCACCATCATCACCGTCTCCTTCGCCCTTCTTGAAAGCGAGTTTCGAATGCTTGGAGGAATTGCGTTTCATTAATTCATCCAGACCAACATTCGATGCTGGTTGATCATTTGTGCCTTCATCGTCGGAGCCTGTCAGAGCAAGCAGCAGCAGGGTGTCAGAGAAATCCACAACGCAACAATTCGAATCACAACAGCCGCACATCTGACTCCCATCCTCCATCCATCCACCTCTTGTTACTCACCACCTTCACCACCCCAATCCTCCTTCTTTGGACGACGTCGTGACATTCACGGCTGTTGATGATTTTCTGCACAGGTCGGGAAACAGTGTCGTCTCAACATGTCCAGTCAATCATCGTACCCACATCGCAGCCTATTTCTCCATCTGGGATCAGTCGATGACACACACATGCACTACAGGACTGATGACTACAATGACATTCAATATTCGTACATTCGAGACCATCTCCATTTAAGTGAACGAACTTTAACATCACGACTTCTCGACACACGATGAAAAATCGCGACAATTATCATCCAGAATGGTGATGTACTGGACATGGACTTTATTACTTCGTTTCACCGAATACACGATCTCGTTGTTGTTCGAACATTCGACGCTTCTGTGTACCTGCTCTCATCTCATACAGGTGAGGGTCCGTGCGGAGGTTTCAATTCGAGGTACTCGACCATAGGAAATCATGTTGACAGAGACACCAATCTCCTCCCCACTCTTATATTCATTTATTTTATATTAATTTATTCAACTACCGCAATATCCTATGGAAGTGTAAGTGCTAGCGGTGGACACGGAGTGATGGAGGAATGCGAAGAAGTGGAAGGTGAAAGGTGGAAGAAAAGTACAGGAAATAGGAATTCTTTCGCTCCAGATAATGTGATACTAATACTCGAATGGGCATGTGCGGTACCGAGAAATGCTTGCGGCGTGCAACCCAATGAATTCGAAATTGAAACGATCAGCTTTGTGTATGCTATTGACACAACACACGCAAAAAATGTGCGTATGAAAAAAAGCGTAGTGAAAACAGATAGCAGACAGTAGCGTGTCCCATTTCTCTTCAATCGAATTTCCCTCAACAGCGAATGTCGCCACCAGACAAAGGAACTGGTTGCGACGATTCGTTGATACAAGAACTTGATTTTTCTTCTTCTCTTTCCATCCTCTATTATCTTTCTCTTCTCTTGTCGTGAAATCGAAATATGAAAGTAATCAGATCTGACTACTCTCTGCCCGTTTAAATCATAACACAACCATCATTATCCTCAACTGTACATCCGCTGGTTGGTCCACTCAAACATTCTGCAGCAACAGCACCAGCATAGAGACATGAGTTTCCAACTACATTGATATCATTTCCAGCACCAGAGATCGAGAGGTGTGTAATATTAGTGAATGTATTTGAAGAGAATGTAAATTGTGTATTCTGTGCGTAAGAGTTGTAATATAAGATACCATTCTGACCACCTTGAAATGTTGAACTTGTAACTTGTGAGGCACCACATTTCTGCGAGATAGCTGTACCACAATTCTTAAAGTTTGTCTCATACACTTGGAGCTGACCACATACTTCATAAGATGGTGAGTTGAACTCAATTCCTGTAGTGTTCTCAAAGGCGATTGCATCGATGATACATCCGTTGAGTGAGAGAGAGGAGTTATCTGCGATATGAACACCACCGAGTGTACCAGAGAATTGAACATTCTCGAGACTGATAATTGAGGTCGAGACTGGAGTACCTGGTCTGTTTACAATAAGTAAAGGAGTATGTGGTAAATCGATGAAGAGTGAATCATCGAACTGTACTTGCTGAATGGACGAGCTATCAATGAGTACAGCATACGGTGCACCTTCCAGACCACCAGTTAAGTTGACGTTTGATAAAGAGAGACTCTGGAGGTCACGTGCAACATTTAAGAGAATCCATGATTCTGGATACACGATGGAGGAGAGTTCAACGGAAGTGGCGTTCAGGGAGAGGAATAATGTACCCTGGTAGTTGTCGTTACCGTTGAAGTTAAGATACTGGATATTAACATCGGATACATTATCCCACTGCATCATTGGTAATGAAGCCAGTGGTCCAATTGGTGTAACAGCAATATTGTACATGGATAAACCGATTAAGTTCTCTTGTGTTGTTGATGAGTTGCTACCATACATCAGCATTGCCAGTGATGCATTCCATAACAATGTTGTCGAGCCACTTCCAGTAATACCAAATACAGATGATGATTCTGTAGAGATATTGGAAGTGAATGATAAATATGCCAAAGGATTTGGTGCGGAGTAGAGCTTTGGATCAGAAGCGAGTAAGTAAGTACCTTGTCCGAAATACATCGAACCACCGCTTGTGGATTGTGCTAATAATGCAATGTTGGCTTTGACGATGGCTTCGGTATCATCTGTGACACCATCACCTTTGGCACCGTAGTCAGCGACATCGATTTCGATGGAGGCGTGGACGCTGATAATTGCGCAGGCTGTGATGATGGTGAGAAGGAGGAGGAGAGAGAGGGAGCGCATCTTGTTTGAGGACTAAGAGGAAGCAGAGGAGGAAAAGGCGTGAGCAGGTAGATGAACACAGGCAGTACAACGAGGAATTTCAAGAGATCTGCAAGTACAGGCACAAGATCAGACTCATATGCAATTTGCAGTCACTTTGCAGCGCAGACGAAGGTGTTCAGAGAATGAAGGTCTTCTTGCTCTGGCTCAACCGTCACGTCGTTCCAGCGCAGCCGCGGCAACGATCGGATCAATCGATTGTAGCATGCCCATTTCAGCAAATGCATTCCCATGCATGATCATATTTGTACACACTCGACTAACCTGCGCTGGATATTGGAGGAGAGAGCAGAGGAATTGTTGTTGCATGCGTGTCAAGGAAAATTTCGCAGCCGAGCCGACCGTGATCAGCTCTGCTCTTCGTGTTCAGCAAGACTGATCTGAAACACAAGAAGTATGACAAATTGCTGAGTTGAACGATTATCAGCTATGCACATTGCAATGCTATTCTCTACATCGTCGAATACATCTTAGAATACATATTCTCAGAAGTAGATCCGTAGTATGCTAGCAGAAGGTGTGTGGATGCGGCAACAATCGGATCGATTGATTGCATGCTCGCTTCAGTAAATGCATGTTCGGACATGATTGTCTCTGTGCACCCTGCACACGCCGGGGAGAAGTGAGCCGAAAAAATTGTTTTCGAAATTTACAATTTCGAAGCCGAGCCGATGGTAGCGACATGCGCACTCCTCCGCCCTCTTCTCCCTCCGCCATACATTCCCACAGTGCTAAGCTACCTAACGTCTCATTTTCATTGTCACAATGCACATCTTCATTCTCATCCTGATCATCGTTGGATGCGCTGCAGCCTCCGCACATCCGGCAACGGCGGCATCACCTCCCTCCTCATCTCCATCCCATCATCACAACGATCACCACATGTTACACCACTCAGGTCGTATCATGAATCAGGTATCAGTAAAATCGTATGGTGCTGTTGGTGATGGTGTAACAGATGATTCATCAGCTATTATGAATGCAACTGCTGCACTTGTTGCAAGTGGAACATCAGAATCTGAGAATGTGTTATATTTTCCAGTTGGTCGATATCTTCTCTCTGGTCCAATTCCATTATCTCTATCTGCATATATAACAATACCATCAGAAGCATATTATCATTATTCTGTTAGTGGTGTATCAAGTGAAGGAACGGAGCTAATCTGGCAGAATGATCAAGGTTCACTCATAGAATGGCAGTCAGGTCCAGGAGTGCAGATTGGTTCAAGTCTCTCATTCACACAGATGACAATCACAACAATTGGGCCGATTAGTGGGAATGGACAGATGAATCTCTGGGCGAGTATCGGTATTGAGACAGTCAATATTACGGATATCGTTTATAACGGTTTCCAACCCGATGACTCCAGTCAGTAGGAGAACAGAAAGGTGCGACGGTGAGTGTATATGATTCTCACGGCTAACTTTATTTCTCATCTGACTCTGTAGTCATTCTGTTTCAGGTACAAACAACAGCGACACTGACAATGAGCTCGTGTCGTGGTGTGAATGGTTCGTTATTTCTTTTCGCATCGGATGTTGGTATCATCTCACTGAGCGATGTTCAAACTGCTGCATTCGGTGAGCCGATTGTCTTCAAGACATTTACCGAAAATACGAATTTTCCAAATTGTACTGTGAATATTGATAATCTGAGTCTGATCAACTACTTTCAAGGTATCACTCTCATGACGGGAGCATCGCCTTATCCATCATATCTGCCATTCCAAGTCATGATCACAAATTCGCATTTTGATGCGACAGGTAGAGAAGCGAGTCTTTATGGTGATGGTAGTACGACCGTCTTTGCAACGGCTACTGGTTCGTTGACTGTTGACTCGAGTACATTCATTGATCCACTTCATATCGTCACTCATCTATACCTTGAAACTAATAGTTCACTCACACTCACGAATTCAACCTTCTCAGGTGGTGCGATGGCGTTACAGGCACAGAATGGTGGTGAATTCACACTGAGTGAAAATCAGTTCATTGGTCCATTCAACAGTTCATCGATTGAGATCACACAGCCGCAACAGCAGGCACAATCATTGGTCGTCAATATCACTAACAATGTCTGCTCTGGCATCAATTCCACGATCTCGCTCCCATCGTGTAATGCAGTCGAGTGTCATCTCGCGAACAATCATGGATGTTGATCAAGCCACACATTATCCATGTCTTCATGATCATCGATCTTCATTTTCTTCCCTCACTTTCTTGTTTTCTTTCCTCAAATTTACTTTAAACCTCTTTTCTTCCTTTGTGTTCTTGTTTTCTTTCGATTATCTATTTATATTTAATTTCTCAATGATAACGCAGGGCAATTGCTGCAAAGAAGTGCAGAAACCTGAATTGAGGCAAGAAAAGAGACGGGCGACAGATGAATGGGCATGGAAGGTCGAATGTAGGAATATGTATGGCTATCGAAGCAACAGCGTTCTATTTAGTGAGCATACATGCAAGCAAGCATGAAGAAGGAAAAGATTAGTTGGTTAGATGAGTTGAATCTTCGATGTAGCAGGCGAGATTGTACACCCCTGATTATTCTCATCGATACACACTTGAGCTGCACCCGTACAATTGAATAAGATTGAGCCACCACCCAAGCATAAATTATCCTCGACAGTGACACTAGTTGTACCACTTGCATCAAGTGCGACTGATGATGCAGAGGTCCAAGGTCCATTGAATGTATTACCCGAAATTTTTAAATTCGATGATGCAGATGGACCACCAGACCAATACCAGCCAGCAGGATAAAATGCAGATGAACCACCATTAAATTTACTGTTGACGATTGTCGCATTACCAATCACTGAATCGATATGAACTCGTGTCGGTTTTGCAAGTGAATCGCTGAATGTACAGCTATCAACAAAAAGTAAACCTGGTGAGGATTGAATGATTGCTTCATTCACTTGAAATGAGTTCAGATTCTGCGTCACGCTGAATACAGAATTTGTGATAGTCGCATTGATGATCGTTGGTGGATATGGATCAGAGTCGACAATCTCCATATTTAGATATACACCGACAGCAACATTTGTTTGAGTCATGTCATCTATTTGTAAACTCATCTCAGTACCGACCGTATAGACCACTATTCCACTCTGTGTATTTGTGATTGTGGTTGAATTGATGGAGACCGAACCAATCAAGCCACAATTGAGAAAAGTGTTGCTGTTGGTGGAAGTGACGTCGCTCATTTGTAGAGATGCGGCAGCATCGCCGTTTAAATCGAATATACTCACTATCCGGATGAAAAAGTCATGATGAGAAAGAAAAGAAGCGAATATTAGTTAATCATTCATTCTTTCTCGCACTTTTTCAATCCTCTCTGTACAAACCAGTCGAATCAAATGGCTGATATCCATTGAACACGACATCATGAATCAGAATATCTTGATACCATCGACTATAACAAAGACTGTAACTCGTACCGTTCACATTCGATGTTGACCATTCGACAGTGAACCCACTGAATGTGAATGATGAGCCGTTGACAGTTGCATCATTGACATAACCACGATTTTCTTGAAGTTCGAGTAATGTACCATTCTGTGGTGCATACAGAAATTTGGTCAGCTCAGAACCAGCACCGACAATCGAATAACTGACATTCTCTTGTGGTGGCATATACATATAACCGTAAACAGGAAGTGGTCGAGGACCAGATCCACCCACTGTCGGAACAGAGGCGAGGAGGTAAACGCCGGGTTCGAAAACCTGGAGTGAGGAAGGCGAACAAGAAATGCATAGTCAGAGAGATGCTACCATGCTGCTGCTGTCTCTCCCTCTCTCTCTCTCTCTCTCTCTCCCTCTCCAGCATGTTTTTCTCAAACTGACAAGTTCAACTGGTTGACCTGGTGCTGCGGTATTGATGACATCAATGATCGCATCGAATACCGGTTGTGTGTCATCATGTACACCATCACCAACTGCACCGTACGATTTGATCGATAATCGGATTGTCGAGCTGGATGCGAGTGTTTGCTGCACAAGTGCGAGTAATGCAAGGGCGAGCAAAATCAGGGCTGGTGCACTCATCACGTGGTGATTATGCTGTCGGCAGTGTTGCAGACTTGCAATACCACCTCACTTTGGATGTGGGTGAGGCTTATGCAATTCTGTTGGGCACCTGCAAGTGGATGCTGTGCAGTCAAACGAGACCAGCGCTGCAGCGCGGTCCGTGGGTTTGATTTCGAAATCGGCCGAGTTTGATAAATTGTGCTTCCGAATCGGCATTGGCATTGGATGCTGTTCATGCTTTTTTAAGCAAAATGCTTTGTCCTATGCACTACGAGATGCATTACTGATCGGTGATAATGGACAGCGCAAGACTCTGAGCACGTGACGCAACCGCACGAGCCGCAGTCGGGCTGAAGCAGCGCATATTTCTTCTCCAACATTAGTTGCTACCACTACTCTTCAGTATCTTCTAGCATATCGTGATGTCCACTGCTGCAGCTGCATCTGCATCCTCACGCCAGTATCAAATTAGTGTCGCGGTGCCATTCTCTGCCACACGCGATCAGATGTGGTGTGGTCTCATCGATAAGGTGTGATACACTGCCAGTGGAGGAAAGACGAGAATAGTGGCAAACAGATCCAGACTGCCTCTCGGTGCGCTGTATTCTCATCACCATCATTCTTCCTTTGCTCTTCACTGTACAGATCCGAATACCCGGTAAGTACGTTGACAACAGACGAAATGTGAAGGTCGGTTTGAGCAGAAATATTGCACAATGTCATGTCGGCTGCATCTTTCCTGACGCAGCTGCAGCAGTATCGCCACACTGACCACTTTCTTCTTCTCTCTTCCTTCAGATTCTTGAAGATACACCAACTTACGTTCGTCGTTACATGGAAGCCGGTCCAGAAGATGCGCCGATAGTGATTCAAGAAAAAATTACTTGGGGTGAGCAACAGCAGCGCAGTAGGCAGAAAGTGCAGCATCTTTAGCAACATCAGGGAGTAGTATTCGATATTGGCACTCATGATCACCACCTTCTTCGTCTTTCTTAATCCTCAGATGAATCTGCTAGTATCGTGACATACACTTCAGAAGATAATCCGCAAATGACCGGTAGTGTACAGAATAAGATTGAGACAGCAGCTGATGGTTCCCTCTCACTTCGACTCTCATTCGATTGGCATTTTACTGATGCAGCACCAGAGACGGCTGTAGGTGATATGGCAAAGATGTTGGACGAGGCAACAGTGCAAAATATTGCGAATAAGATCATTAGTGTTGTCGAAGGAAAGGTGCAATAGCCAACTGGAAATCATACAGGAATAAATTCAACTTTTAAATGATGTGTATTGTATGTGGAAAGGCATCAACAACAGACAATAGTCGCGTCGCAACTGTAGATCGCAAAAAAGCAATAGTTAGCTATGGAATAGGAAATATCCTAAGTTTTTTTGTTTTGTTTCCTCGTCTATCTCCTCCTCACCGTCGTGTCTGCCGATGCATTCGAAGCTTCAAAACTCTTCTCAGTCGATACAATTGAAGATTCATTCATTCTGATACTACTACTGAGTAGTGAAGAATCAGGATCAGGTGAGACACTACGATTTGGTAATGGTGATCCTGCATGAATGAGTGAAGTACGTTCGGAAGGGGATTTTGGTTGAAGTGGATCAGATGAGGATGATCCTTCGATTGCTGCTGTAGTGACGACACCTTTGACAGGTACACCTCTATCTAATACACTCTTTCCACCTAACTCTTCTCTCCACATTCTATCATATCCAACGAGAGATAACATACCTAATACCAAGGTAATCGCCATGAATCCAGTCTTCCATCCAAAATCAATCTGATCTTCATAAGCGAATGCTATTGCTGTTGAAGCAGCTTGAACAAGTTTCAGATTTGCAAATGCATATTCTTCCTCCTTGGGAAACCATGTTCCGAGTATACTGTAGAGTTGTGTATTGAAGACACCATCACTGACACCTAATACGGCACCACATAGAAAGAACACGAAGATCTGATCTTGTCGTGAGTCAACAGTTGTGGCATTTTCCCATAAGAAGAGGAAAATAAGACAAGAGATTGAGCATAAGAATCCTAAGATGATGATCGGCATTCTTCCCACTTTATCACTCGCTTTTCCAAGGAACATACTACTACTCGCATCAAATACACCGATACATGCGAGGACATAGAATTTCATGGATTTTGATTGAATCAAGGGAGGAAATGTACCGAAATAGTAGGCTTGTGATAAGCCGGAATAGATGATGAGAGGGATGAGGACCATCATACGAGGATAGATGAGATAACGTAAGGAGGCAAAGAGGTTGAGGAAGGATTGGAAGGGGGTAAGTGGTACTGTGGATTTGGCTGATGTTGCTTTCGTACCATTTCCATTCGTCGCACCACCCACAAGTCCAGAATCATCTCCTACTGTAAGATGACTCTCATCATCTCTCACATATACGAAATGTACATTTGTTGATGAGGAAGCTGTTGGTGGTGAGGCTGTTGCTGCTGATGGTGCGACGGATTGTGCAGCTGCTGATGAATTAATCTGCTGTGCTCTCATCATTCCTTCATCCACATTCGGTAGTCTCAATCCAAGTAAAGTAACAGCACCAACACCACAGATTGTCGCCATAACAATAAAGATGACTTCAACGCTGATATTCATTTCGAATAGTAATGCTGCGAGTAATGAACCGACAATCATGTTTGAAATGAAACACGAAAAGAATATTCCATTATAATATCCTAACGTACTTCCTTTCTTCAATCCATTCACTACTTCATTCTCATTCGCACACTGTGAGATATACACACCTTGTGCTGTCCACAGAATACTTGCACCCCAACCCAAGATTGCTGAGAAGATATACAGGATCGTCTCGTTGTATTCGATGTTGACAGCGACGAATGCTACATAAGTCGTCGCACCCGTAAATAGTGCTTTTCTTGTGCCCAAAAGTGAGACAATCTTTGATGAGACAAAATTACTGACAGTAAAACATGTATAAAGAATGGATAATGCAACAGAACCGGCATGTGGATGTGCGGAGGAGGTTTGAAAAGATTGTGAAACAGAGAAGGCGATGAAGATGAGACAGAAGGAGAAACCGAGATGGAGAGAGTTATGAAAGGAACGCTTGTTGTGTGGTGCTGCTACTGTTGTTGCGGTGGTGGCAGATGAGGATGAGCCGGTACTGTCGTTGTCACTGACGGGTGATGGTGGAGATGATGGTAGTGGTATGGGAATGATGGTATCAGATCCAGACCCAGCGGAGGAGGGACTGTCGAGCGTTGACATGCTAGCAGGGTGTGTGGGTGGGTGACAAAGGAAGTGTTGATCACTAAGAGCCGCAACCCCAGCGGTTGGAGAATTGCAGCAGAGACACTACTACCTTAACAAGTAAGGAAGATGACTCCTAGGAGTAGTGGCGTGGGGTGCAACTCGACTGCAGCAACACCATCAACCACGGCACAACACAATCGACTGTGATTAGTTGCACAGTCATACTTCTTCGTTTGCTTGGTGCAGACTCAGAATGAGTTGATTCTCTCACTACACTTTTCTGTGTGTACAAATAAGCTATTATCAGGCAATGTATGGTTGAAAACACAGATCAACTCAGTAATACCAGCGCACGAATCGAACACCGACGTGTGTCTTGAAAAGCATGAGACATTCGATTTTCTTGCTGTTGATTCGTTGTGGTGCTGTGGTGAGTGTAGTTGCTGTGGTGAAAACACTGATAATTCACATTTATTCCACATCCTAGCCTTCACACTCAGTGACAACACATCCAAACAAAAATCCGATCGTATCTCCTTGCTCGCTCGCTGCTTCAATCTCACCTCTTCGTCCAGCACTGCTGTACTCTTCCAAGTTCGCGCGATTGTGAGTATTTATATTACCCACCGCTCACTCTTTGAATCAACTTGTGCGTGATTCTCATCTCTCCAGCTATTATCGCAGCACTCGTTTCGTCCTCCAAATCTTCTCTCCGCTCGCCTCCACCAATCTTCCACCCACATCCGCTCTTCGTAACTTCACCTTTCTCCTTCTCCTCATCAATGGGTCAAAGTTCCTCTAAGTCGAAGGATTTTCGTTGTCCACATTGTGCATGTGCAAAGCCACCTCGCGTTGTTGGCAACTCAAACTCGTCATCAACGCCTGCTTACGCTACTTGCACACGATGTCACTCACTCGTTGATCCGACTGCAGGTAATACGAATGCGAGTGGGAAGAAGAAACCAACACCGGCATCAAGCAGATATGATGCACTCGCTGGCGAGGAGACTTCATCCTCCTCCTCCTTATCTTCCTCTTCCTTTCGTCTTCCGCTCGAACGCATTCATCTAGCGCCATTCTACGAGACACTCCCGCCTGCTCATCAAGCCGAAGCAACTTCACTCAATTACGAGCAATTGATGCTCGACTCTTATTTGACACCATACTTCTCATCACTCGCAGCGTCCTATCCGCAACGACCGACCTTCCTCACGATTGGTACACGATTACAGATTCAATCAGTCGATTGGAAGATTGTATCAGCATATCCTCCTTCAGGTGTACTCACACCAAAGACAAGTGTTCGATGTCTGACACGCCCGCTCTCCGCCATCGCACAACTCGCAAAAGTTCACATTCTTCCTGTACTCGCATCAATGCCACATACGGTACTCGATGGTGGTCAACTCGAATACAAGCCAATCGATTCGAATGTATTGTTTCGGGACTATGTGCGTCCATGGATCGAAACCCATGGGATTGCACCATCGAACAGAGGATCAGCAGCAGCTTCATCTTCCTCATCCTCATCCTCGTCATCATCCTCTTCTTCGCATACCATGGCCTCCGCTCCTGCAGCTGCATCTTCTTCCTCCTCCTCCTCCTCTTCTTCTGCTTCATCCCAACCTCCGCGCTCGGCCGCCTCACTCGCTGATCTTGAGCCACGTCACGTCTGTGAAGGAGATCTCTTCACCTACAAAGATCTGCAATTCAAGATCGTCTCTTGCCTGCCTTCGAATGGTGTCATCACGAGTGAGACTGAGATCTTCACGAATGGGCCGCCAGTTCTGGATATTGAAAAGCTCCAGATTCATCCAATCTTCGAGAGTATGCCGAATAATGAGAAGAACATGACCGGAGCACAACTATTCGAGAAGTATTTGAAGCCATACTTTCAAGGTTGGTTTCGTGCAATTAAACGTGGTGACGTGCTCGTGATTGATGGTGTCGACTTTAAGATTGTCGCAGCGGAGCCACCAGTAGGTATTGTCACGAGTTCGACGCTTATTTATAACGAAGGACCGCCTCTACGCGCTGAGGATCTCAGGAGGCAACAAGAGGAGGAGGATGCAGCAATGGCACGATCGATGCAGGAAGCGGAAGAACAAGCGAGTAGACCGGTGATGAGAGGCGGCGGTGGAGGCATGGTGACATCACCTGAGGAATTACGAGCACGATTAGCTCTCATGATGCGCATGATGCCACCGACTGATCCGCATCGTGTCGTGATTCAACGACTCTACGAGCAACTCGGTCAACTACCAGCTGGTGTTACAATTCAGCCACCTGATCGTAGCATGCTTGACATGCTTCGTGCTGCATCACAGGCACCACCAGTCAATCGTGGTGCAAGTCAGGCTGATATTGAGGCATTGCCGACGCGAATCTATCATGCACCGAAGTCGAATGGCACAACCGATGAAAAGGATGAGAAGGAGAGAGTGACGTGCATGGTCAGTCAAGACGCGTCAGATGCGAGTTGGGTGATATGTGCCCATCCTAATTTCCTCTTTCTCATCTCTTCTCTCGCTCCTCAGGTCTGCCTCTCCGAGTACTCCGAAGGCGAAGAACTGCGAACACTTCCCTGCTTTCACTCGGTCAGTTGAGAGCAAATGAGCGCGCCGAAAAATATGCATCTTTTTTTTTGATCATTTCTCACGCACTCCTTTCCTTCACACAGTACCACAAGGAGTGTATCGATGAGTGGCTCGCTCGGTCAGTGCAACACGAGATCGACAATTGATGAGAAACTTGTCATGATGCTCGTATTTTGCACTCCTTCGATGCTCACTCCTGTTGTGATCTTCTGCTTCTCTCCTCTTTCCTTCTCACAGTAACAAAACCTGTGCAATTTGTAAGGTTCGTTTGTTGTTGTGAGAAGGTGAGAGCGGCGTGTTGTCTGTCGGTCTTTTCACTCTGTTCTATTCTCTTCTCTCCTCCAACTCACTAGAATCCGATTTGCGCCTGATCTCACATTCTCGATGTTCCGTGCTTTCATATCGGCACTGATTTGGTGTTTTCCTTCGCGCGCGCATTCGGCACCTGTCCTCCTCCTCTCATTTCGCTTCTTATGCACTCGTCAGACGAACTCAAGTGAAGGAACAGAGAAAAGAGCAAGAGGGAGGGGACTCGTTTCGCGAACCTGAAAGCGAATTGAGCTAAAGAATCACGATTTGCAGCTGAATGTCAGATACCCACCACTGTCACATCATATTGCATATGCTTCCATCAACAGTTCGATCACATCCACGCATACATGTTCAACCATCTTGGATTATCTGCGTCGTCCTTCGCTCCACAAACACCACCTGGGCAATCAATAGCATCGTGCGTGGATTGATTGATCATGACTTCACGACGAAATGCATGAAGATAGAATTCGCTGCGAATCTCTTCCAATCAGTCCGGTATGTAGCAACAAGAAATGGACTTGTATGCAGAATCGCAAGAACCGTTCACAGCACAAGGTGACACAGCGACAAGAAGAAAGAGGCTGGAGGCTGGTGGTTGACATACCATTCAGGAGATTTAACATGGAGCACGAGGAGGATTAGGAGGAGGAGATGGAGAGTGATGGAAGAAGTGAACGGTCCATTTCATCCTTTTATTTCTGCTCGCTCCGTCACGTAATACAAGTTTCAAGTTCCAATAGAGTGTAGAATTAGACGAGCATCACCTTCTTTGTATGTCCAGCCGTACAACCAGGATTATTCTGTTGTTCGCACGTTTGACCAGTCTTACACTGATAGACAAGTGAACCGCCTGTACATGAATTATCTTTTACAATGACACTACCCGAACCAATTGTCTCAAAAGCGATATTTGATGTTGATGTCCATGGTCCAGTAAATGTATTACCAGTTACATTCAGTGATGTTGACGAACCAGAGTTACCATCGTAACCTGCAGGAAATAAGGCAGACGAACCTGAATTGAAATTGTTATCGACAAGTGTGACCGCACCAGTTGTTGCATCGATATGAATACGCGATTTATACGTCGTATCATTGAATGTACATCCTTCGACATAGAGTAGACCAGGTGATGCCTGAATGATTGCCTCATTCACAATGAATGAAGATAAATCCTCTGTGACAATAAATTGTGAATTGGTAATTTTGACATTCATTATGGTTGGTGTTGGTGGTGGATCGTTAGTGCCATCCATTTGAATAAAAATACCAGCTGGTACATTGATCTGTTTCATTGAATCAATTTCAATGTTCATCTCACTACCAAGTGCATTCAGTGATAATCCCCATTGTACATTCTCTAATGTCAAACCACTGATCGATGTCGAACCTATACTATCACCCTCGAGAAATGAATTACATCCTGACGCAGTGACATCACTTATTTCCAGAGAACCAGCAGAGTCACTCCAGATATTAAGTGCGATGACTGGAGGAGGTGGAAGAGGATAGAGGAGGAAGGAAGAGACGAATGCAAAATCAGCAAGCAGGTGTCGTCTCTTCGTCTCCTTCCTTCTCTTCTCTTTGCCCTCACTACGCTTCTTCTCTCCTCTTTGCTTACTAACTAGAAAAATCATATGGACTGTATCCTTGAAATAAAACATCATTTACAATTGTCTCTTGATACCATCGAATATTTGCGAGATTCATTTGCCCATTACCTGCAGAATTGGATGTTGACCAGGTCAGGTTGAGACCACTCAGAGTAATTGATGAACCTAAGACAGTTGAATACGTTTGTCCCATATCATGTGGTTGAAGATCGAAAAGTGGACCATTAGCAGGTGTCCATAAAATGGACGTAGATCCTGAACCTGAACCGACAATCGAGAATGTCGTATTCACTTGTGGCAGAAGACTTATGTATCCATTCGGATCAGTTGGTGCAGACTTAAGAAGGTAGACGCCTTCCGGGAAATACTTGTGGAAGAGGGAGGAGATGAGAAGATTAGAAGAGATGGAATGTGCATCGTGCGCATTGTTGTGCCGCGCTTCTCTTTTGCTGCTTCTCTACTGACGAGCTGATTCTCCTCACCCACAACTACACTCTCGAGTAGCATTGCGAATGCTGCATTGATCGCAGGTGCATCATCATGAATACCATTGCCAACTGCGCCGTACGATTTTACCGAGACCTGATTCGGTGTCGACTGCGCAGTGGAACTGGAAGGTACGTAACATGCAGCGAAAAGTATCAGTGCCAGTGTACATGCGAGTAGAGTCGCAAGAGGGGGAGTGACAAAGCAGCGCATCTGAGCTCGTTGTTTGGAGGAATGAGAATGTGAGGAGGCAATTCGATCGGAATTGACCAAAGCGCTTTGGTCAACAAAATTGTGATCGTGGCTTCCGGAAGCATAGACATTCACTCAAGCCACGCAGAGCGGCATGCAAATCATCAGGAAGTAGGTGTAATCATGTGTAATCGTGTTGTCATGTATGAATCAAGTGACAGCACATGACAATTCTGTATCATCTGCTTGTATCGACATCGTCGCTGCTGCTTCTAGCGCTTAACTACAACTCCAATACTTCTTCTCAGTTGCACCCAATTGTAATACACGCTTTCTGAGTAATGCGTACCACAGACATCCAATGAGGAAGCATACAGATGAGATAATATAATAACCATCAATACCACGAGGAATCCAACCGTAACACGGCGACGAATCGATGACTGGAGAAGATGAGGTCGACGATGAATCGGTTGTATTCGTAGCACCAGCAACTGCTGTACCATCACCATTCACACCAGTATCTCCTTTCATCACCTTACACGTAAACAAATCTACTGCCGCAAATACAAAAAATTTCGGCCAAGCTGAACCAAGATTACATATCGTATTCAATAGTGTCATATAAGTACCACCGATTGATTCATCACAGATCTGTGCGAAGAAACCACATTGTGAAACGAAGAGAATGTTGGAAGCGAGTGAATAGACTAGATGGACGAAGAGGATTCGTGCGTAGAAGGAGTAAGAGAGATCAGGGAGTGCGCCAGCGGTTGAGGAAGAAGGAAATGTCGCAACTAATCCCACACCAAGTAGTGTCACAAACAATCGGAACGGATAACCAATAATCCATGGTTTTAATGGATTTCCTGTACTCATCCATTTTCCAACCAGGACAGGTGTGACTAACTCAAACGGAAACAGTATCACAACAAGAAAAGCCATATTCTCTTTCGGAAATCCATACTCAATCAATTTCAGTACGGTGAGATTATCACCAGCAGCGAATGCGACACGACATGTCAACATAAGGAGGAGAAGATCTCTTACAGGTTTCAACTTCATAATCCTCCACATCTTCTTATAAATACTCTTCAGACTCATGTCCTCACCTTCTTCAATGTTCGATGACTCACGCTGGAAGACGAGTAAGTAGAGAGTACAGAATAAGAAGGAAATACCCCAAAAGTAGAGATATCCATTAAGAGTAACAAATCCTTCTGTCGATGGTACTGATCTGAATTTATTACAAAACTCTGCATGATTGAGTG
Organism: Asterella californica; assembly: GCA_036924285.1. Classification (NCBI taxonomy): domain Eukaryota; kingdom Viridiplantae; phylum Streptophyta; class Marchantiopsida; order Marchantiales; family Aytoniaceae; genus Asterella; species Asterella californica. The sequence goes on along the minus strand of JAYKYS010000026.1, from coordinate 211,821 downwards.
CAAGAAAAATTGTGTACGATGCAAAGAATCCGATATTCTGTCCAATACTTTGACAGGTTGAGGCATAACCGACATTTGCTTTCGAGAGAAGGGAGATTGCCCATCCATCAACAGCGATATCTTGTGTCGCGACGAGTGTGATTAGGAGAAAACATGTAATAGTCAGGGTACGTACTTCTCCTGCAGCAATCCACGCTTCGATGTAATAACTCATGCCAATCATCATCAATCCAATTGCAAATTGTGCTGGTACAATCCATGATTTCCTTCTTCCTATCTTTTGTGAATACCAACAATCTACTAGAGGTGACCAGAGTAGTTTCAACGAGTACGGCCACGATGCAAAGGTGAAGAAGCCGAGTGCGGTGTAGGAGACGGATTGTTGGAGGAGGAAGGGGATGGATCCGAGGCAGAGACCGAGTGGGACACCTTGTAACGTGTCTGTTGAGAAAGGATGGAAAGGGAGAGCGAGAAAGAATGAGTCATCGATCGTACATTGTTGAAGTCGGACTATCACAATTTTCAATTCCAACAACTGACATAGCGCAACGAGGAGGATCATCTTTGGTAGTTCCTGACGCACAGTAGGACCAGTAACAACGGTAGTCTAAAAGAGGAGTGGCAGTGCAGGCAGGATGAGTATCGGATACAAAGTGACCGTCTCGTCCTGTTCATTCTTCTCACAACTCACCGCCTCGTCCTTCTTCTTCATCTGTTTCGCATGTGTCACTTGCTGATCCTGATAAGTATGCGTCAATTCCACCGACTCGTTCATTGGTGTATGCAATAATGTGTGATGCGATGGTGTTTTGGTCAAGATGGAGGAATCATCAGCGGAAGCTGGAGAGGAGGTGGAATCGACGCGATATGTCGTCGATGTCATTGCGATACCACTCTCATGTGTCAACTCCGTACGCTCAGTAATACGTGAATCATCAGCATCATCATCAGAATTCGTACTATCGTGAGGTGACGAGGGTAAGGCAGCGTTCATCGTCGGTGATTTCTTCGTTGCGCTCATTCGCATCGTACCACCTGCAGGTACAGTACTACCACCACTATTCGCAGCTGATGCAGTAGCTGCGTGCTTGCGTTGATTCAACGCGCTCATTCAAACACCAGGTGCGGCAGCAGGCAATGGGTCGAGGTAAAAATTGAGACGACGAGCGAGCCAAGACGACCGACCTTCACGTGCGGAACTGACTCTGACACAGTTACAGCCACTATCTCGTGAATGCAGAGGCAGGAGGAGAAGCGGAGAACAGGCATGAGGGAGTGAGGAATGATACAATGAATGCTCACTCCTCACAACTCAAACACTCAAAACACAATAGCATCCAAATATCTTCCTCTGCCTCAACTACCGCAACAATGTCCTCATCTTCTGCCGCCTCACGTCACTATCAACTCAGCGTCGCTGTACCATTCAAAGCATCGCGCGATGACATGTGGAAGGGTCTTGTCGATAAGGTGAGTGATGGAGAAGGTGCAGGAGGTGCAGAAGATATTATCGTGCTCCGCACTGCGTGAATTTGAATCCAGTATCTAATCCTCATCTCTACCCATCACCTCCTACAGATCCGCGCACCAGAGAAGTATGTCGGCAGCAGAAATGTGAAGGTCAGTATGAATTGAATGTGAGGCAGAGACAATACACGCTCGTATCTTTCTCTGACGCACTCCCTTCGTTCTTCTCTTTCATCAGATTCTCGAAGATACACCAACTTATGTTCGTCGTTACATGGAGGCTGGACCAGAAGCAGCACCAATGACAATCAAAGAGAAAATCACTTGGGGTCAGCAGCAGGACAGCACTCCGCGATTGAAATGGGACGTTCAAGTGTGCACATGTATGTCATCGCGATCTAACAAGTTCTTTCCTCCTTTTCCCCCCTCTTCTCAGACGAAAAAGCTGGCCTCGTCACCTTTACCTCCGAGGACAATCCGAATATGTCTGGTTCGGTATTGAATCAGATCGAGACAGCAGCCGATGGTTCGCTTCAACTACGTTTCTCCTTCGATTGGCAGTTTAGTGAGAAGGCACCTGATGCAATGGTGGCTGGTACGACAAAGATGCTGACTGAAGAGAATGTGCGCGGTATTATCCAAAAGACGATCGGTGTAGTCGAAGGAACGTCGCAATAAGAACAAACAACACTCGAAACCTTCTCCCAACTTGGATTTGCTCCACATCTTTTGTCCTTTCCTCTTCCTCTTTGACCTTTCTCTGTATTTCTTGATCAAGTGCGCAATATGCGCTTGAACCATTTCACCTCAACTAGCATACATCACTTTCATTCAATCAACATTCCGAAAACAATTGCGCAGGGACGCTTCTGAATGCCAATGGAATAGTCAACCACCGAAATTCGGTGTCCACAATATCGTCGCTGACCTGATCCAGCAATCGAAAAGCTAGTATTCCATTGAGGAGACATATCCAAGACCAGGACTTGAACCAAGCAAATATTGAGGTGATTACACACCCGCCCTTCGGGAATGCTGTGTGAGAAAGGAGTGAGGTGGATCCATTCAGAGAGCGAAATCAACTGAAGTAGATGCGAGTGGTGGGACATCAACTTCCTCAATATCTCCTCTTCCTCCTCCTTATTCCTTCTCTGCACTGACAAGCAGATTCTCCTCACCCGCAACAGTCTTTTCAAGTAGATTCGCACAGTGCAGCTTCGATTGCTGAGGTAGCATCATGTTGTCCTGAGAATAACATCACACAGATTACTCATACATCAACTAGACCAGCAACCCACCCGAAACTTGTTGAAGGAGTTAGGCGACCTGCACCGGTCTGGCTGAAGGATCTGATTGAGGAAAGGAGACGATGGTGAATTGGTACAGTGCGAACAATTAGAATCCATTGCGATAACGCTGCAATACAACTCGATAATACTCACTGCGAGCGTAACATATCCAACATGCAACTGTGAACTATTTTTGGTCGTCCTCATCAAAGGGCCCATGCTGCAGACGTAATCGAGTTGCTGCTAGCTCGGAATCTAAGGATATATATCTACATACTGTATTTAGCTAAATATTCGCTAAAAATATGATATCAGAATACTATTTCTAAGCAATTACAAAGTCTCGATTGATCGATTTGCAATTAAAGGAACATTTTTTGCCAGAAATCTTGCGGATATGCAAGACCATAGAATCAAATATGAGACAGGGCCTTCACCGACAGCACCGAATGATCGCACTGATGGGGTTTGCCTTGGCGCAGCGGCAGATGACGCGGAGAGTGGGCAGATGCAGCTGCAGTGCGAGGATGGGCGGTGCGAGTCACCGAATGGTGGAAGGTGAAAGCGCACAAGGCCAAAAGATGGCGAGTGCGGTCTGACATCACTCAGCCTGGTGCCGAAACATTGTCTCATTTCATCGGTAGACAATTCGAGCCGTTGAGAATTCGACCGTTGATGTTTGTTCCTCCTGCTACTCTTTTTCGTTTGCCACGCCTCCTCAACTACAAGAATGTCGGGTGCACTTTGGTCAGTTGGAACACGCACGATGAGCGCACAGTGGTCTGTACGCATCAACACTCACTTACCCTTGGTTCTTCCTTCTCCTCTGCAGGTTCCCCGCTCACACCTCCTCTGCCATGTCTGCAAGCTACACTCCTTCCTCACCAATCGATGCTGATTCCATCTCAGTCGAGGATATCGAGAATCAGAATCAACCACAGCAACGAGTTCCTCTTCAGAAGAAGAGATCCTCACTACCACCATCCTCAACGACTAACTCCAACAATTCACTCCCACCTCGTACACCTTCGACACCACAAGCATTACAATCTATCACGAGCATTATCAACAATCGTGCGAATATTACACCAACTGCTGCAAATGGAGGATTGAATAAATCAGCAGCAGCAGCAACACTCACGATGTCGGCAGCATTGAGAGCAGCGAAAGCGAGGAGGACGAGTGGTGGATCAAATACTACTTCACCATCACTTCTACCACCACCACACTCTTACTCACCACATACTGATGCAGACAAAGAGAATCTCAACACATCCACCTCCTCCTCATCATCATCATCCGCAGATCTCAACACAAGTATCACTTTCTCAACTTCATCTTATGAGAGCAATAACAACGTAAAGCCACTCCTCTCTGTTGCTGAACTCTCACCACTCCGTTTCCCAGGTGAAGAGATTACTAATATCAAGAAAGAGACTGCCGATACCACCACCGCAGCATCATCATCATCATCATCATCAGCAGCAGTCAACAAGCCATTCACAATCTCCTCTTCGCCACTCGTAGTAAGTCTTGCTTGTACAGGCGAAGAATCAACAGCTGTCGCACCTGTCGCATTGAACTATTGGTCAACACCTGTCAAAGCAGTGAGGCAACGCAAATCTCTCACTTCCAACACAGTATCCGCACCACCATCAGCTGATCCACGTGTCGAAGCCATAAAAGAGCGTGTTGCTACACTGTTGAAGAGTAAGAAGAAAGGAGCATTGGAGATGCGAACACCGATGACTGGTATGAAGACTGTATCGAAGATGAATAGTTTTATGGTGACACCAAAACCTGTTGGACCGAGTAGTACAATTAAATCATCCTCATTCGCAGCATTCACACCACGTCCTGCTGAATTTTCGGGCATCCCCTCATCTTTCCTTCCATCCTCATCCATCAAACTCGTCGGCAACAACACCAACACGCACGAAGCACTGGATCAACTCACACCCTACTCTGCTGCAATCGAAGCAAATCTGAAAGAGTGTTGTGCTGCTGGTGGTGGTGATGATGATGAAGTTCAACGAGAATGGATGAAGGAGGAGGAACTTGCGTCCGAGATGAGGATTAAAGAAGAAGAGGTGGTGGAGGAAGTAGTGATGATACAACAAGGTATGGAGATACCACGCACACCATCTACGCGCGTGATCGCATCACTATCACAAGCATCACCACATACAGTGATGAAAGCTGAGAGGGAATCGTTCTCGAGAGATTTCATTGCGGGGATTGCTGTACAGGAGAGAGTGGAGAAGATTGAGGTGCCATCTGTGGAAAAGGAAGAAATGGTAGTGGTTGCAGAGAATGTGACAGCAACATCAACCGGATTCGATTCCATTCTCGAAGAAGAGGAGGGACACGAGGATGAAGCAACTGAACAAGTTGTGATGGAATCAAAAGAACAAGTTGAATCACAGCTACTGATGATGATGAATGACGTGGAATATGAGAAGAATTTCATTGCGAGTATCATGACATCACCGAAGGCAAAGGCTGTGAAGATGATTTCTGAGCCATCTATGAAGGTGACATCAGAAAAGGTGATGATTGCACCAGCAGCAGCAGCAACCGACAAGGTCAATAATAAGTCATCATGTTTCTCTATCAAGAAATTCCTCTTGACGATCTCACTCCTCGCTGTCGTCATCGGTATCTCAGGGGTTGCATACATGAAGATGAATGGATCGGATATGAACATTCGTTCGGTTATCAACTCCACTCCCACATCAACACGTGTACCACAACCTGTGATTACATCAATTAACATTGTCGCCGTTCCAGAAGCAGTGGTTGAGATCGTGGAAGTCACGCCTGTCGTCGAAGAAATCGTCGTTACTCCTGTTTCTGTTATCCAAGATACTCCAATAGCGACAATCGAAGTCGAAGTCGAAGTCGAAGCTGTTACTCCTCCAGTTGAAGTTATTCCAACAGCAGCAGAGGATGTTCAGATCGTTAGCGAGACAGTTGTTGAAGAGGTGATCACACCGATCGAAGTCGTCGAGACAGTTGTAGTACCGATCGATGCACGCATTGAAGAGATCATCGAACCAACAATCTCTGCATCTGCACCAACCACTTCCTCCTCATCATCGACCTCCGAATCCGACGATATCCCAACCTCCACCTGGACATGGTCACCAGATGATGTCCTCGCTGAAGAAGATCTCTTCGCAACACCATTCGATGCCTCCTCCTCTGGTGCAGGAGGACAAGGAGCAGCATCGAAAGTCCAAGTGATTATTCATGCAGCGAATGAGCGACTTGCATTAGGTGAACAGTTGAAGATGGAACATGAGAAGAGGATGGCGGAGAGAATGCAACAACAACAACAACAGCAGCAACCGAGTAAGATTCAAAGAGTTATGCTTGAAGTACCACAGGTTGTTGCTATCGAGCCAGCAGCTGTAGCACCGATCGTGATGTCAACACCGATTGAACCGGTTGTTGTGAAAGCTCCAGCCGTGGTGGTTCAAGAAGAAAAGATTCCGATCGTGGAGGAAAAGATCGCACAAGAGGTCGTCGTTCCTCTTGTCAGTGAGAAGATCAAGATTGAGCCGATTATCGAGTCGGTTGTCGAACCAGTCGTTGAGCAGATCGTAGAACCGATCATCGAGCAGGTGGTTGAACCAATCATCGCTCCTGCTGCTGTCGAAGCAATTGAGCAAGTAGAGATCATTGCACCAGCGATCGAAGAGACTGTCACTTCTATTGCCACCGAAACCACCTCCATCATCGAAGGCGCTACTTCATCCTCCATCACCTCTTATCTCACCACGACTCTCCTCATCTCCGGTTTCCTTCTCGCATGTCTAATCGGTGGTTATCTTCACTCACTCGAAGCTGCAGCATTGAGGCAAGCGAATTTAGGCGGAAATGGAAACGATGCTGATGAAGTTGTGTCACCGTTGAAGAATGGTGTTGTTGTAGCAACAGGTGGCAGGAATATCTCACCATTCAGTTTCACTTCGACTGCAGTTGCTCCAGTACCAGTCGCTGCACCATCTGCCTCACTCATCACCTCCTCACGTACATCCTTCCCAAAGCAACGTCCATCCTTAAGTCCAATTCGTCCAGTTCGTAAGATCAACTTTGAACCGACGAGTGATGATCGTGTACGCGATGGATTGATGATGCATAATCCTGTGACATCACCAATCTCCTTGACTCTTAACAGTGTCTCATCACCATCCTCTACTACAACCACACCAGCTTTCTCACATCTTGCATCACGCTTGGAACGAACAGAACAAGTACTGGCAGCATTGAAACCATCTATCACGACACAGACGAGATTACATGTTGATGTGCCGATGATGGTACCAACGAGCGTGCAACTGAGATCGACTGCTCCAGTTGGTATCGTCGCAGCGCCAACACCTGCCGTCGTCGAGCCTGTCGTGAGTCGATCCACTCGTCGTCGCACTGCTGCTTCATCAGGTGTGACACCACAATTAATTGCAGCAGCACCGATGGAAACTCGTCGTTCAACGAGACTGTCGAGAAAGGTTTAATCAACTTCTACATTCACTCTTCTGTCCTCTCCTTCCTTCTTCCTTCCTTTTTCCTCCTCCTTCTCTATCCTAATTCGCTTCGCCTACCCTGCTTCGCCTTCGATGAGTCCTACTTTGGAAGTACGATTCTCGTGTCTCGCGATCACTTGCTAGCGTTATCTTTCGCTTTGCTTCCTTGCATACACTCGCTTTCTTTTCGATTCAAGGTCCGAATACTTGTCTTTTGGCATTCGCACCGCATGCATGCTGGTGCTTCTCGAATAATTGCCTCGTTCATGTTTCACATACTGCGGGTTAATTCGTCTGTGGTTGCATTAAGATAGTTGGTGATCAACCCATTAGTGCGTTGTTCTGGTCGTTGGACGCGTGTTCGGAACTCGGAAGCGAGTGATCAAGTGTGATTCAGCGCGGTGACCAGCTTTCGACTCGCTGTTCTTCTTGCTCGCGTATGCTTGCAGAATCATCGACCCACCAGAGGCTTACCTCTCAGTAAGAGACACTTCATTCGCCACCAACACAAGAGTGATCATGCTGCACCGATTCGCTGCGCCGTCTGCGCTTCTCCTCATCGCCACGCTTGCACTCCTCGCGTGTGCTCTACCATCCTCTGCACTGAATCAGATCTCAGTCAAGTCGTACGGTGCAGTTGGTGATGGTGTACACGATGATACGGCGGCACTTAATGCAGCACTAGCTAGTCTACTCGAGAGGGCACAACCTGGCGTGTCGAACGAACTTGTGAGTGGGATGAAGAGAAGAAAAGTGAGGAGAAGAAGGAACAGGAAGGACTCAGCGATACTGTGCAATGAAAGATAGTCGTGTTAACGATCGCCTCTCCTTCATCCACAGTACTTCCCTGCTGCTACGTATCTCCTCGGTTCAACACCAACTAATCCTAATGGATATTTTAGTCTCATTCCAGAAGAGAATATGAGTTACTCGATGGTAGGTGATGGTTCATCAACTACGACCATCCTGTGGAGACCTGCTTACGGCACACTACTCGATCTCCAGCCGAATGAGCATTCGATTCCAATCGTATCCAACACCATTCCTGGCTCATCCTTCACATTGAGTGGTCTCAACATCAGCTGGCCAAATTCGTTTGAGTCGCAGCAAATCACTCTCGCTCAGATACAATGGTACGCACAGACGAATTTCAATGATGTAGCTTTTAATGGGGCAGATCCGTATGATTATGGAGGTACGTCTGAGGAAGAGAAGGGGAAGAAAAGATAGAAGAGATGATAGAGGCCACTCAATCATGTGTTTTCCTCTCTTTCGGTTCAGTTGCGGCGATTCAGATCTCTGGTGATTCCGATGGTTCATTAGCGATCAGTGATGTGTCTGTAACTGGATGTGCTATTTTTCTGTCAAGTACAAATCTGAGTTCAATAACTGTCAGCGAGACAACGATGATGAATGTCGACACAGGAATTTCGGTGACCACAACAGGTGCTCAAAGCAACCTCGTCATTGATTCACTGATGCAGACAAATGTACCTGTCGGTGTCTATGTCACCATGGATGGCAATGACCAGGATCCAAACAATGTCATCCAGAATGCGCGTATTACGAATTCACAGTTTCTGATCACATCGAATCTCTCTGGAGGTCCTGCTAACGAAGCAATTATTCATTCATCGATTGGTCAGCTCTATGTTGAAGGCTGTACTTTCAGTGATACTATCTATCAGACGCGTAATCACATCAACCCGAAGAATGGTGTGAGTGTAACATTGATTGACAATACTTTCAATGCAGGTTCGTATGGTATTTATTCAGATGCAGGTACAGATGGTGACTTTTATCCAGCAGGTTCCTTTGATGTTACGGGTAATACCTTTAATGGACCATGGTCATCATTTGGCAATATTGCATTTGATACTGCCAGTAGTGGTAGCGTCAGTGTCGAGAATAATAACTGTAATGGTGTTGGTACCTATCTTTATCATTGTGGAAGCGGTCAAACATGTGTACTATCGAATAATGCAGGTTGTACGCAAGCACCCAAGAAGAAGATGACACTCGTCTAAATTGTTGAGTTGCATCACCTTCACTTGATTAGCATCACTCCCATGTCCTCTCCATCCTCCTCATTCTCGAATGACCTCTTCCTGGCTTTGTTCCTTTTCTGTTTGTATCCTTGCTTCCTTTAATGCGACAAGTCAATCTTCTTCACCTTCACTTTCGACGTGGTGCTCTTTCCCTTCATCAGCAGAGCGTTGTGTTGTTTGATTCTTTGTGCCGTGCATAAAGGACTGCAATTCGATTCGGATGAAAATGTACTTGCACCCACGAGCTGATGAGCTGGAGAATGTTGCATGATTAGCAAAGTTGTGTTCACCCGAGGAATCGTGTGCTTTTTTGAGTGATCAATCGATCGTCGGATCGGAATCGGAATCCGAATTCGTCGCGACATCCGACGTTCCGTTCATAGCCTCCAATTTCCCAGCGCGCTGACAACATGGCGATATTGTCTTCAGCTCTGTCATTCTCCATTTCCACCTCAGAGATGCGCTACATTACTGCACTCGCAACACTACTCATCGCTGCTGCTGGTTGCGCATTGCCATCATCCGCGCAGTCGACACCGAATCAGGTCTCGGTAAAATCGTACGGCGCAGTTGGTAATGGTATTCATGATGACGCACCTGCTATCAATGCAGCATTAGGGACTTTAATTGCAACCGTGGTTCAGGGTGAAGAGAATCAGCTCGTCAGTCGAAGAGGAGAAAGAGAGAAGCGGCACAGCAATGCGCACGGTGCACATTCCATCTCTTCTAATCTTCTCATCTCCTCCCTCTTCCACAAGTACTTTCCGGCAGGTTTTTACCTTCTTGGGTCTGCACCATTTAGCTCGAATGGATACATGAGTCTTCTGCCACAAGCGAATACGATATTCTCGATTGTTGGTGCAGGTTCTGAATCTACGACCATCCTCTGGACACCATCTAATGGTCCACTATTCGGTCTCTCAGCTGGTCCTTCTGCACCGCAGCAAACTGTTGTAGGTTCTTCGATTACTCTGAATGGCTTCAATGTGACTTGGGCAGCCGAGTCGACGTCGCCTGCACCCACTGGCGGTCAAGCGTTCAACCTCGCAAATATACAATGGTACGAACAGATTATCATGCAAGATTTTGTCTTTCAAGGGGATGCATCGGGTGAGTAGAGGAATGAATGGAGCAAAGAGAAGGCAGAGAACAAAAGGAAGAAAAAGAGCAAATACAGATCCCTCGACTCTTCCATTGTGTTCTTATCTCCCCTTCCTCTTCTTCCTTCCTTCAGTAAATGTGATGAATGTAATGGGTGATACTGCCGGTTCGATGTCGATCAGTGATGTAACAGCGAGCGGATGCGATACATTCCTATCGAGTCAGAGTTTAGGTTCAACATCGATCTCACACCTCTCGTTGGAGGAGGTTGACTTCGGTATCAGCATCTATGCAGTCGGGACACAAATGAACCTCACTATCGATTCAATGACTCAACTCAATGTACCAGTCGGCGTTTTTATCGAAGGCACTACATCCGGTCAGCCGCAACCAACACCACCGATCATGAATGTCAACATTACCAACTCACAGTTCATTGTCTCACAGAATCTAACCTCATTTAGCGCCAACGAAGCAATCATGCAGGCATCACCTGGTCTACTCTATGTGGAAGGTTGTACATTCAGTGATACAACATATAAATCACGTAATCACATTGATGCGAATGGTGGAGCGGTGACGTTGATTAATAATCAATTCTCAGGTGGATTATACGGACTCTTTCCTACAGGTTACTATGGTAGCTTACCCGCACCATCAACATCGTTGAATTTCACTGGTAATACATTCACTGGGCCGTGGACATCAAATGGTGCGATTGCATTTGAGGCAATTGGTACCGATAGTGTGATAGTCCAGGATAATGTATGTACTGGTGGTACACTCGTCTATCAATGCTCACAAGGTCAAACTTGTCTGCAATCAAATAATGTCGGCTGTACAACCAAACACACAAAGATTGCACTAGCTTAACTTGAATACGCCACCATACCACACTCATACTGCTCCCCCTCTGATCGTTTTCTTCGGTATACGAGGGCGCTTGGGTTGTTTTGAGCAATTTGTCCTCCAACCTCACTCTCTTGACACTCTATGGATGTGAGTGCAGCAATTCCTCACCGACGATCACCAAGCGTGCTTGATTGTCGCACACGCACATGATCGCATTCGACATTCTTCTTTGTCAATGTTGTTGTTCTCCATACAATCCCGTTTGCTTGATTTGCAATATTCGATCAGTTTAATTTGTTGTGTGAAGCATACGATCTTTGAATAATTAACAGCCCTGTTAACCTGGCAGATGAGTGCCGCTGAGCATGATGGTAGCGACATCGTCGAGTTGATATTGAAGCAGAAATTATTGGTGTCACCAACGATGATGGGACATTGCCTGGTGGATCCACGGTCGAAATCGAGTGGCCGAGGAATGGACCATGAATGTATTTCCATTCAGAGTAAATTCAGATCCACCGTAAGTTGCATCTAACGCCATGAGACCACCCTTGAAAGTTGTATTGGTGATAGTGACAGTGTTATTGGCATCATGCAAAACGTGTGTAATTTGTTGAAGTTGATCCATGAAAGTACTCGAATCAATAGTCAATGAGCCACCACCGGCAGAGTAGATCGACGAGCCTTGATTATCTGCAAGTTCACCTGCATCAAATTCGTGATCGACACTTGAAATGAAGGCACCCATGCGAAGGAGAAGTTCCGACATTCGTACTGGGTGCAGAAGGTGGACGCGTTGTCGTTGTAGTTGATGTTGTCTGACTTCCGTCCTCTTCCTTGCTTGTCTGACGATGCCAGGATGACCTCCTCGTCAGTGTAGAAGGTGATTGTAGTTCAGATATTGATTCTTCTTTGATATCAGTGGGTGAGACGATGAGTTTCGTGAGCAGGAGGTCAGAAACGGGGATGATTTGAGGAGAGAGGTGTTGTTCAAGTTGCGATTCATTCGTAACAGCTTGACTCGCCAGTGTTATACCTTGATAGTAGTACCTCAGCTGTAGCTCATCAATTGTCACAGTTGAATTGGACAAGAGTTGAATTTGTGGATAATTCGACCAGAAGACAAGTGGTGTTCCGAACTCAGAAATAATGGCATTACTCACTGAAATGACATTGACATCTTGTGCCAATAGAAATTGATAACCAGACACAGCAAGACAGGAAGAAATTGTCAAATTAATACTTTGCCCTATCTGAAAGACAATGACTAAAAGGGAAAAGATCGAAGGGAGAAGACAAGCGAGGGTGAGCCGCTGAGCGTGATTCGCCGCGAAAGCTGTGCGTGTCATCTCACGCGAAGAGGAACGCAAAGCAACTCTCTTATACAATGTAAATTTTCTCACTTGTTTCAAACTGTAACTTGCACAGTGTTGTTCCTCTCTGTCATCTCTTTCTCTCTCGTTCTGTCACTGACCAGGTCCTACATTACTTGGTCTCGATCCAGAATCAGCCATCATATGGATGAAGTCAGTTGAAGGGAGACGAAAGGAAAGAGGGAGGCAGAGAAGAAGAGAAGCAGGTAGGGAGGCAGAAAACTTTGAGAGGAACAATCTCAGTTGAGCACCTGTTCAATCCGAAAAGTATGGCACCCAGCAGCACAAGCAAGCTTGAAGAAGCACCGAGAATTGTATGAAAAAGGAGACAGTGACAGTCCAAGAGTAGATTGCTGCGAGCACGCAGCGTGTTGCAACTTGAAACGTTCAATTCTCGTGATCTTGGGTCAGTGGAATAATCAGCACGGATGAGTGCAGGATTCGCTGAGCTGACGTGAGGAATGGTGAATTGCAGGAGCGGGTTGACAGGAGCGCAAGAAGAATCGCGTGATGCGACTGAGGCTGGTTGAGTGACGCTGCAGAGGGGGATATCACTGCTGTTGCTGTCCCTGACGCATTTAGTGCGACAGCTGATGCTTCTGCGAATGATGCTGCTTTCTGGTGCTTCTTTGGTGGCTGCGAATGGTGATCCATTTTACAGAAGTAAGACGATCCCTCAATGCACTGATTCACTGGCATGGACTGAGATGGCCTGAGCTTGCCTGACAGGAACCAGAATGTTGTTGAAAGTTGACACGATCATCTCCTGTGAGATGACTCCCTGCAGACGTGCGTACTGAATATTGTCGATACATGTCTGCTGGTTCACGATCTGCGAGAGAGAATTCACCTGACACTGATTATCATTAGTCCAGAATGCACCGATCGACGAATACAGTGACTATGGAAGTGGCGCTCACTATTTTAATTGAGAGCGAGGAGAACTTTTAATTTGAGAAGCAGTACAGCGTATTGGACTTCAAGTTGTGTTTGTAACTCGAGTATTTATGTGTATGATTGAGGATGCACCTTAATTTATTACAAGCAAGGTTCCGGAAAATGGAGTAAAGAAGAGAATCGATGTTTATGATTTTTGGAGCAAATGTTTTCTGCGCTGCTCCTTCATTTCTCTCTTCTAATCCCAGGTAAGTCAACATTTGCATAGAGTGCATAATTTGCCCATTTCTTTCCTGGTACCGTCGCATATTCCAACACAAAATTCGTTCTCTTCAATGAGAACTTCTTGAAAGTTGAGAGGAGTGAATTCTCCTCACGCTTCAAGAATGCGATAAGTAACTTGGTTTGATAATTTCCTTTCACGATTTTACTTACGGCTGCATAGAGCTGTTGCATTGAGATATAAAAGAATGGTGGATCGAAGACAACAATATGAAATGGCTGTTTCGAATCATATCCACCAACACCGATATCGACCGGCGAGAGAAGATCCCAATAGCGGAAACCTGGAAGATAATCGAATCGTTTGTCGATATCGAGCAGAATCTCATCTCGACCAAGTGTGGTGGAGAAGGAGTGGGCGAGAGTTGGTGTTGTCAGGCAGCAGCAATCAGGGAAGTATTCAAGTGCGGAGAGGAGACGAGATACGGTACTTGTGGTCCTGAGGAAAGAGAAGAAAACGGAGGAAAGCAGATGAGTTTCAAGTTGGCACATACCCACACATGGATGATCTCATATGTTTGTTCATTTTAACAGACCAGAAGTACTGCTCAAGGTCATTGCGCTCCTTGAATCCATCGGCGAACATGCCACGAGTTTGCTTCGAGTTCGAGTGCGCTGCTTGTGGTGCTTTTCCTTTGCTGACTAATGATGCAACTGCTGATGAAGATGATGATGATGAAGAAGAAGTTGGATGTGCTAGTAGAAAGCTCTTATTTTGCTTTTTCTTTCTTTTCTTTTCGTGACGTTTGATCATCGCATTCGCATCATACCAACTCTGACAGACACATGCGGCGGAGGAGAGATCATTTGAGGAGAGATAGGCGAAGACACGATGGAGGGTGTGAGCAAGGGTTGGGTTGGATGAGGAAGAGGAAGAAGTGGCGGATGGGGAAGATGTAGAAGATGTAGAAGATGACTCGCTGTCAGACACATCGTCCTGCTTCAACTCTTCTTGTGCATCTGCTTCTTCTTGAATCATTTCATCAAAGTATGCACGAATTTCTGGTGAAACTTGTGAGGCAGCAGCAGATGTGCTGCGTGAGGCGGCGGTAGAGGCTGAAGAAGGTCGTGACATCGCGAGAGGTGTCAGAAGAAAGTAGCAGTAGCTATAGCAGGTGTATTGCACTATGGAGTGCAAGTTGAATTGTGCCTGCTGATCACACAAGCCAACAAGCTGCTCGGTAGTCTCCCACACAGCACATTGCACTACTTCGAACAGAATTTTTCGGTGGAGTTTTCTCCAACTTTCAACGACCAAAAACGGCTTTCAGTGTGCTTGACCGGTTGTGTGTTGTTGTCGGTGCGCTATAGTAAATGAGCTGAGTGCAATCTTGATCGAGAACAAGTTGTCCATTCTCACACACTGCTTCTTCTCCACAGTTTATTTTCAACATACCCAACGCTTCGCAACCATGCACATCTTTGTCAACATACGCGAATCGACCTTGCGAATTGAACTTGGTTCCTCCTCCTCACGTCATACACACAAATGGCTCGCACTCACTGCAACATCACTCTACGCAGCACAACTATCAGGCGGATCGACGAATAATACAGGTGCATCATTCCTTCCTGTCCATTTGACAGATATGCCAGGAAATATTTTACAACCTTCAGCACTTGTATGTGATCACCTCTCATCTGGTGCTACAGTACGTCTCGATATCACAGGGCCACAATCTTCCTCCGGTGGAGTATCAGGTGCAGGAGGAAGAAAAGAGGAGTCACTTTGGCAGCTCCATGCATTCGCACAACAGAAGGAATATACACCGATTGTCATTCTGTATGATGCTGGGAGTGATGGCGCGAGTAACAGTAGTTCCTCCTCAACATCACAGGCCACCACATCCAATCCACCACACATCCACGGTAACTTCACAAACTGGCATCTACATCGTATGACATATTGGCGTGATTCGATCTGGAAGTATGAAAGTACATTTCCTGCTGGTGCCCAACTGGTGTGGAAGTTTGTTGTTGGTGTGGGGATGAATGTGAGTGGTGGGAATATACAGAATGCATTGAATGGTGCAACATCAGTCCTAACACCATCAGTCTATCCACTCATCCACGATGAGCACGGAAACAAACTTCATTATCTTGTTGTATCGCCTATCCCTCCGATGGAATGTTTAGATGTAGATGGAGTGTGTGTTGGTGGTAGTGGTAGTAGTATCGGCTCCACAACCGATCTGACATCGAAATCCACCTCACTCCTGACAACACGCAGTATTCTCTCCTCGAATCAACACGCACTTGAAGCATGGTTACAGCGCGATGTGTATCAGAGGAATGGCAAGGAGTTGAAAGTGTGTGCTGAGAGGATTGTAGGGAAGTATCCGGGAGGTGGAAGTGTGAATGGTGTCTCGAAACAACCTTCCCTATCAATCGCCATCTCTCCATCACGTACAACAATCGATCGTCTTCTCGAGCGTGATCTCCTCTCCCTCATTCCAAACCTATCTGATGTCTTTCCTTCATCAACATCGATTGCTGGTGGAAGGATACTTCAGAGTAAGACATATCCAACACGTGTCGCTGAGCTACAACAAACAGTCGGAAAGTATTATTCTGATCTCTATGCTCTCTATACAATGTATGCTTCAGTGAATACTGTCTATCAACAAGATGGTATCATCTCCAATCCAGGATGGAATAAGTTACTCGTCGCATTATTCTGTGGCTTACTTAAACTCAGTGAGAGTGGTGGTACGAGTACGATGAGTATGAGTCGTGGTGCTTCGGTTGGGAGTGAGAGAGTTGAACTCGTGCTGGAGAAGGTAATTGAGAGAGAACAGAATGGTGGCAACTCTAACACAAGTTCCAATTCATCATCATCAAACGAAGTCACCTCCACACCATCCACCTCAAAATGGTCGCGTTACATTCAAAATCTCTTCTCCTCCTACAATGTATTGACACGCGGAATGTTCCTGTCGTTCATAGTGCGAGTTGCAATGATGAAATATAAGAATCCGGTGGATGGTAAAGAGTGGGAAGGGAAGAGTGGAACTGAGAAGGGAGGCAAGCAGGGACAGTCATCTTCTTCAGCACAACCTCAACAACCAACACATTCCCTCGAGCCCAACCCTTCACTCAGTCTAGAACTCCTGATGAAACATTATCTCCTGCCCTTCATCCAGACACAGATCTATGGAATTACAAATAACAATGTGAATGGTACGAGTGAGAAGAGTAGTGCAGGTGGTGTCGGTACTGGAATTAATGGAAAGAGTGGCGGTGCAAGTAAATTGTCTGCTCAACAACAACAACAACAGCAACATCAACATCATCCACAATCCGCATCACTCACCAACATTCATTCCTCCAACGGAATCTCCGCACTTCAGACACATCAATTCAGATTACGCTGTCTGCAAGATAAAAACGTATGGAGAATCCTCGCAGCGTATTCTGAAGAGCTAAGAGAATGTTGGGGCAAGTATACAAATAAGGGTGGAATTGGAGGTAGTGCCACGAATGGATCAGCTGCAGGAAGAGTAAGATCAGCATCTGCTCGTACTTCATCTTTTTCTCAACGTATGTCACTCCGTTCGCTTGAAGCCATGCTAAACGAATTCGATCTCATCCTCGATCCAAGTCAGCCTATGAAAACATTAGCGATGATTGGTGTACAATTGGATGAAGTTGCTGTTGCAACTGCTGCAGCTTCAGCGGGTGTACAACCTACAGCAGCGGGAGGATCATCTTCGTCATCAGCGACTGCAGCAGCAGATGTTGATGTTGATTCAAGTGTGAGCAATACTGAGCTGACGGAAGCTGAGTGGCTGGAAGTTTTGTTACGTATCGCTGACACTGGACTTGCAATGAAAGGGCAACAGCAGAGCCATCATATCGGCAGTACACGTCCTGTCACCTCTTCGCTGAAATCCCTTCAATCAGCTGGTCATTCCCATGCGCTTCACTTGGATGACGGAGATGGTGATTCGGATCATGATCATTCACGTCGTATCCTCGATGACACTGAGTTATGTGAGAGATTAGCAATACTGATGAGATCAATGTTTCCGAGTGAATCGGAGAGAGCGGAGAGAAGAGCACGACTGGCAGCACAACAGGCGAGAGAACAGTTGACACATGGACATGGAAGTGTGAGTGGAGGTGCAGGAGGTGGTGGTAGCGCGGCAACTGCACAAAGTACGAATCCAGCGAAATCTACGGATGAGTCAAAAGAAGAGACACCAGTAATTGCACCAACAACAAAGGAGTCCAAAGTGACGATCAAAAAGGTAGGCGGTGCAGGAGCAGCGGCAACAAAAGGAACAGCAGCAACAGCGAGTGCAAGGACGCCAGCGAAGAAGATCATCGTCAAAAAGTGAAAAGCGCATTGCATGTTGTCTTTTTGTATTTCGAAATGTTCACTTTTGCGATCTCCTAACTTGTATTGCATTCTCACGTTCTCACGTAAGACAAATTAAATTTGGCAGTAATGGCTAACGCAGATGAAATTGGAAATGGAACTTGAAAAGTCGTGTGAGGTGGAGTCAACGATATTTCTTGGTGAATCCGAAAGAACCGAGTACGCGCAAGCGAATGAGGCATCGGGATGAGAAAAACGTGAAAAACGAAAGTGGCGGAGATAGAGAGACAAAAAGAAACAACGAAAGGACAATAAGAAGAGAAAGAGCCGGCTTCAAAGTTACGCAGACGACGACATGATTGGTGGATCAGGCACAAGTGAGCACCCTTGATTATTCTTCACATAACATGTTGATAGAGGATTCTGTGTACATGCACTCTGATCAAAAGCAAAGTTAACACTTGGTCCTTGACATAAATTATTCAGAATTGTCAGTTGAGCTGGTCTCATATCAATCGAATGATCGTATTATTATCAGAGAATATACCAGTAAAAATATTTCCATCAGCGACGAACAAACAGTGCACTGCCGTATGGATCCAATGCATTTTGTCCTGATGAGAAACAAGGGAAGCAGAAAAGGAAAGACAGCACACTATGATGAGATGATGGCAAACATGACATAAAGCCGATCGGATCGACGTCGAGAGGATATGTTTCTGCTGCTGCACTGCTGCACTGCTACTGACCTGAATTGAATGTATTATTTGTGACGACCATACTACCAGTACGTGGTAGTAGATGTGCAACTGTTTGTTGTTGCACATCTTCAAAAGTACAATTGTTGATGTTGCTAAGACCATCAGTAGCTGTATAAACAGAAAAACCACATACATTCCATGATACGGATGACCATTACCGTACAAATTAATAGCTGTATTGTAATTCGAGACAGCAACGCGATCAATTACGATATTCTGTGTCTGCTCCATCATCAGTGGATTCGTTGAGAATGCGAATCCTTGATCCATACTGGATAACTCCACCTCACTGATCGATCATGTTGAACTGACATCGTCAACGATGAGAAATACATTCCATTCACACCATTTGATGAAGTCATACTAACAGATGAGAGTGTATCGACAGTCGCACTACCATGCACTCGAATCACGCAAACTTACTTATAGGGCAGAGGGAGAGAGAGAAAAGGAAAGTGTTGAGAAGCGTCATTTTATTCTGTCCTGCCTCTCACATATCATTAATCTCAAAGCACCACACAGCACGCGCATACACACTGAGTGGCTCACCTGAATCTTGTGCATTAAACCCATATGTAAAATCAGTGATAACGACTTCCTCAATTGCAACTGTCAGAAACATTGAAATACAATTGATTGGTGGAAGTTGGACTGAACGAGGAGTGCGCAATAGCATATGAATGCGATTCCTATGATGAGATTGATGTGCATTTCGGTATGTATGCGTGCAGGTGACACCACAACAACAAAGAAGAAGTGAGAGCGTAACAGGTAATGGTGTTACAGATGATATGGTAGCAACTATTCAAGCAGCAACCATAGCGCTCTTAGGATCAGCTGCACTAGCCACTACACATAATCAGGTGAATGAATGTAGTATTATATTTTATTCATTCCTGCAATGCAGCAATGAATATCTCATCTCTGAACCTCTCGCCAAGTATAGTATGAATACAACATTTCTCAATTTTCCAACACCTCCAAATATATCGAATGAATGGACAATATATACAGGTACAACAACTATTATTTGGGAATTCAAATATGAGGAGACTTTCACTCACTCTTCTCATTCATTTCATTTCATTTCATTTCATTTCATTTCATTTCATTTCATTTCATTTCATTTCATTTCATTTCATTTCATTTCATTTCATTCAATGATGATGGTGCCGTCTCAAATCCAGGTTCTGCATGAACATGAACATGAACATAACATGAACATTAACATTAACATTAACATGAACATGAACATGAACATTAACACAAATGACTATATCATGAACAATCATATTACCTTATTACCTCAGAATTTCCACCTGATAATATACCAAATAATATACCGTCCGTCGTCATGTTACTCGTATCAAAGGAGGAGTGGAGAATATTGTTGTGATGACAGATTTTATTTACGCGGGTATGAGCTTACCAGGATTGTTGCGGTCAGTCTCATGTCTCAAGTAGATAGCATGCGAAAGAAAGAAGAGAGAGAGAGAGAGAGAGAGAGAGAGATGAGCGAAAAGCTTAAGATTAACCCTCCCATCTCTTCTTCTTCTCTTTCCCTAAGCTTCTCACTTCTCACTTCTCTCACAGTGTGTGTGTATGTGTGTCATTCAAATGACTGGTAGTGCAACAATTAATCTACTGTATCATCTATTAGTGTTGTGTCATCATCACGTGGTGTGAATGCTTAGGAGATACAGATGAATGTGACAATTGATCAGATCACAACAATCAACTTCTTTGGTAATGGTCGACATCACCCTATATAACATGCACTTGACGAATTCACATTTCATATGTGGTGGACACTGGACTCGATACACAACCGCTGACTGACAGGTCAATCGAATGTGTGCACTGTGTGGCTCTTCAATCTAACACTCAGCTACTGAAGGTATTGTGACAATCACTGGTTGCATTTTTCTTTGAGGATCGGTTTCAACTGACTGCAGCTCACATTTTTACCTCAGGCAGGGTACATGGATCATCACGAATAATACATTCCGATTAGGTTAGCAACGACGAGTATGAGAATATATGCGGGATGATCTCCCCACTTGGCTCTCATGTTTCTCGATCGTGTTTCTCACACTCCGTTTTATTCATCGAGTTCATCTCCCGCGCCGAGAGTCCCATCTCACTCACAGACAGTTCAGTTCGATCATGCAGGCATCGATACTAACTGTACTGACACCACTCATCAGTCATGTCAATTCATAATGACATTCGCTGATTTCGATCCATCAACAACAGTGGCAGCTGTGAACTGGATTGGTCAGTCTGATTCATCTCGTCCTCCTCCTCGTGAGTTTTCGACGAACTCATCATCCGAGTCTCAGAGAGTGATTGTTGGTGGTTAGTCAATTGCATACTTGAATCATACTCGATTCAAGTTCAGTGAGTGACACTTCGAATCATCAGCAGCAGGTCAGCAACAATCGCATTCGCATGCATCTCATCTCTTTTCTATCGCTCAGCATTACCATCGCATCACATGCATCTCTTCATCGCATCTCTCGTTGTTTCAAGTCACTTTCATTCTCAGATCTCGTTGTGTCCTATTCCCTCCTTCCTAGGTCAATATGCATTTTATCCACAACAACTTGCATCGCTAAAATACGCTCTTTTTCTGTATTTTGGGTTCTTAGGCAAGACATCATGGTCAAGTATGTAACACAATTGCTCATCATTTTCGTTGTGTATGTTTACCTCGTTTTTTGAAATAAGTATGCACTCATATGCAAACATACAAAATGATGCGCATATCTAATAATTGCAACACGGGCGTTTAACTTGAAAGTTTTCAAATCCTTTGGCAGGCTGGAGCTGCTCGACGATGCAGGACTGAGTGGATGTCGAGATTGCATGGCTCAGTTCTGCAACTGTCGAAAACGAAACGATAAGAGTAGAGACTGATGCGGATGTGCTCAATGGAAATGCGAGAAAACACAGGAGAGAAAATACGTGAAGAAGGGAAGAGCTGCGAGGAGTTAGGAGAAGTTAACACCGCGTTGATATCATTCAGTTCTCACCCACTTCCCTGCTCTGCTCGGTCTCGTCAATGCAGAAAGTAGAGAACAATCTCTCGGCTGATCCATTGAATCTGATTACATCCTTGACCATTCATCAAACCTGTGGTCGTCATCATTTACTGTACCACCGAGTGATGATAGACATCTTCATTGCTTCTTTTCCGGAACCACCGGAGGACTCCATTGCAAAGCGAATAGTTAATAATCATTATCATTCTGTCAAGGCTACCTTCTCTGTGTTCACTCGCTCGTTAGCTAGAGGCAAGTTAGAGTTATTTGGCACATGTAGATGTGGTATGGTGGTGAGATTGCAGTTCGGAGGCTACATGACGTAGCCATAATTAATCGCCCTTCGGATCGGACCGGGGTGACTTCCATTTCTCAGTGAGAAACTTTTGCCGAGCATGTGCATAAATTGTGCCAAGCACACGCAAACCTCCTCCTCACACTCCTTCCCAGTTCATCATGGTATCGCTTCGTCCTGATATCTTATTCTTATGTGTGTGCGTGTGTGTCATCATCTTCACATCCTCTGTATCCGCAGCATCCGCAGCATCATCTAACTCGCATCTCCATCCTCATCATCATCTGCGCAATTCGCATTCATCATCACAATCTCGCCATTATCAGCATCATCATCATGATCATCATCATGATGTACACTCGACGACGACAACAACCTCAAATCAAGTATCAGTAAAATCATATGGTGCAGTAGGTAATGGTATTATAAATGATGCACCAGCTATTCAGGATGCATTAACAGCACTTATTGCATCAGCACAACCAAATCAACCAAATATTCTCTACTTCCCTGAAGGTGAATATCTTGTTACAATATCGTCACAATATAATTCATCAGGTGCATTCTTTAATTTTCCATCACAACCTCAAATTGAATGGAGTATTGTTGGTGTATCTGAATTAGGTACAACAATCATATGGAATCCAAATGTCTCATTACCACTCTTCTCATTTAATGCTCAAGATAATACCGTATCAAATGCAGGTTCAAAAGTTATACTCACACAATTGACAATTACAACCACTCGTCCAGTGCAGCTTCCCCAAAACCCATTCTTACCAGACCCATTATTGAATTGTATTTCGATGTTTCAGACTGTTGCTATTGAGGAGATCGTTGTTCGTGATTTTACATATTCTGGTTTTAATGCACAAGATTCAGGTTAGTTACTGAGTGAAGTGAGACTCCGGCTGGCGGTACGCGAAATGAGATAGTGGCAAGAAGAAGTGTGTATTCTAATTGCGCTGCTGTTTCCTTCTTTTGTCCATTAGTGTGCGTGTTTCAAGTGACCGGTTGTGCAGCAGTCGATAATACATCATCTGTCAGCATCACTTCATCCAGAGGTGGAAATTTCTCTGCCTTCCTCCTCGCGAATGATGTTAGTTCAACATCGATCAGTGACGTTCAGTTGAATGGTATGTATCAAGGATTCGCATTTGCAACAATTTTTCAGGTTTATGAGACACAGAATATCGAAATTGATCGTACGACCATCTTAAATTACAATACAGCAATCAACTTCTATGACACTGGTTTGGAAGGACTACTAGAAATCTACAATATGAATCTCACGAATTCTTATTTCAATTGTGGTCCAGCCAGTTCATGGAATGTATGTGATTATTCATTCTACGCTGCTGCTTCTGGTCTCGTTACAGTGAACAATTGTACTTTTGTCGATGAGGTGCAACATTCTGTTGTACATCTGCTGCCAGTTAATGGTAATATGACTATCACAAATAATACTTTTCATTCAGGTGAGTCAGGAGCGCAGGAGAGAGCGGTAGAGAAGACGGTTTTACGCTTGGCAAGACTCTCATTTATGCGTAACTCTCCTCTCTTCTCTTCTCTGAAACAGGTCAATCCGCATTTGATCCATCTGCTAGCTTGGATTCGTTGACAATCACTGACAATATCTTTACTGGTACATTCTCTGATATTATTCGTTTAGATTCAAGTGTAATCCCGATGATCATTATGAATAATGTATGTCAAGGACCATCAACAGAGTTCAGATACGATAATTCGAGCTGTACGATCTCACCATCATCAATATGTCAAGCAGGCAACAATAAAGGATGTACGGTTGTGAATCCATTAGCTGTTTGAACGATGTCTCCTTTTTTCTATCCTTCTCATTTTGTCTTTATCACATGTTAGCATTCGCCAAAAGTCACTTCACAATCGCGGGTAGCGCGATCACTCCTCCTTGATTCGAGATGTGCACCCCCCTGCTGTTGATGCCGCACACGCACGTGATGTATGTTGCTCATACATGCAACTTGTACGCGATTTCAGCAGCGAGTTGTTGTGCAGCACTCGGTGAGGAGGCGGAATTGAGAGCAATTTTCCCACACCCATGCACCCACTCGTGCATCGCTGTTCGCATCACGTAGTCAGTACACTTCAGTCAATCTTGCATGATCGACTCACTACACACGTGTGAACATTTCTTGAGTGTCGGTACTATGAGAGATGCACCTGTGATAACGCACTCGCAGGTGAAATGGGCATCGAGTGGAAATCTTGATGTGTGGGAGTGCGTCGTGTGTGCAACACCAGTGTGAAGCGGAACTGTTATCTGACAAATCGAGTGCATTCAACACAAAGCAGCACAGGAGCAGCAGTACGAGCGGGCTGCACAGAGCATTTTTTATCTTTTAAAGAATGGCATCGAATAGGTTGGCCGCTTGTGCGAGACGGAGAGGGTGTATGACAGATATGCGTGAGTAACGTTTGCCAATCAGTATGCGTTCAAGAGAAGAAAATAAAAAGGAAACAGCAAGGAAGTGCAGGTGGTGAGGAGGATTGGCTATACATGAGGTGAGGAGGAGGAACATGGGAGGAAGGCATGCGATGGATCGTAGTGAAGGTTCAACATCGATGCCACTCCTGTTGCTGGTATGTATTTCTGCTGCGTACTGCATATTTACTGATCCTCAGTCAAATCTGGTGCAATTGTAAGATCCAACTCCTTACCCGCTACACGTTTATACATCGCGATAACTTCATCCGTGGCACTCTCGAAGTGTGAGGTAGCATCATACGAACTCGTCACAAATACATTCGATGCTGATTGATCAACACCTGATGGTGCATAGTTTGGTACAACTTCAAAGAACATCTCATCAATCTTACCGAGAAGATTCAATGCTGGTGCAATCTCTTCCTTCTCGGCAGCACTACCTGGAGCTGCTTGGAGATTCTCCTGATTCGTAGAGATAACAGCAATCCATTTGTTCTGTACACAGACCTTGTGTGCATATGATACAGCAAGGACATAGATATCACTCTTTCTTCCTTTCACTTGATGAAATGGAATAATAATCTGACATGACTCAGCATCAGCTGTATTCGGAAGAGGATGTGACAAGATACAGATACAACGAATAATCTTACCAACTTGCTTAATCTTATCAGTACCCACAACATATGATGGATCACAGATGACCATTTTTGTCTTTGCAACCTCACCTTCCTTATCCTTCACACCTGCAACCTTTCCATCCGAATCATAAACAATCTCACTACCTGGTTTATTCAACATATATGTTCCATTGTTGATAGCA
Source organism: Asterella californica (assembly GCA_036924285.1). Taxonomy (NCBI): domain Eukaryota; kingdom Viridiplantae; phylum Streptophyta; class Marchantiopsida; order Marchantiales; family Aytoniaceae; genus Asterella; species Asterella californica. Next base: position 186,272 of record JAYKYS010000026.1, on the reverse strand, counting down.
CAGAGACGTGAGAAACCTTCTGGCAGACCACCGAGACCATAGACTGGATAGATGTATGGTGAGTTACCATAACGTGCGACAGAATATGCATATAACTTAATCAACTCAATAATCTCCTTTGCTGGACGATTCATGTAGGAATCATCAGCCTGTAATGCAATGGCATGACCAGTAAATTGTTGAGTGGTATCTTCGAGCTTGAAGTAATCGAAGAGTGCACGAGTAGTCATCTTGTCTAAGTTGAGACCATCGTGTGTCTTTGCATCCTTCTCATCGTAGTTGCTATGAGGAGGAAGAAAGGAGAGGAAAAGAGAAATGAGTGCCACGTTCACTTTCTTCACAATCTGCGTTCTGTCTCGCTTCTCTCCATCACAATACCAACCTTGCAAACTGAAGGAAGGTACGAAATCTTCTCTTCTGAAAGATACCAAGAAGTCCTGATGAAAGTGCCTCAGATGGTGTTGATGGAACTTTATGTACTTTGCCTGATTGTACGACGAATGAACCCATGACTGACTTAAAATCAAGATACTTCGTAACTTTGGTGTGTAGCAATACCTTGACAAGGTTACCACATGCCATCAGATACTTCGGACAGAGATCGATACAATAATCGCGTGCACGACCCATCTCGTCTGGTGGCAGTGTGCCTGGACGAAATTTGGCATAGAGTTGCTCGAGATTGAGGGAAGCACATTCACCACCTGTGATTGTTGATTGTGATGTGAGAGGGAGGGAGGATGGAGGAAGGGTGGACGGAATAGAGGTTGAGGAGAATGACGTTGTGAAGGCAGAGTGTGAAGGATTTTGTGTCAGTCCGAGAGTCGAGAGATGACGAGTGAATGAGATTCAAGATCGAATTTGCAACCAGCTGCTCAACTTGCACCTCAATACTACTCTCTTCTTCTCATTCGCTGCAGCGCTGACCGTAGTAATCATTACGATCCATGTGCAACACCTTCTTTCCTTCGAGTGAGAGTAGACCTGACAGAATACACTCCTTCAGGCCTGTGCCCATGACAATTGCATCGTACTCTTGATCCATGATTGGAGAATGTGTTAGTGTGGTGGGAAAGGTTGGTTAGGAGATCGGAGAATGACGGTGCACGACTAAGTCACTATTTAAGTCGTCTTCCACCTGACCCGTAAACGATGAAACGCGACCTGGGTCAACAATCTGTAGCGCTACAGCAGTGCATTTGAAACCACATCCTGTGAGAGAGTGGTCGACCTGGGCGCTCACGAAATGGAGAGTAAGGAACAGTTGCATCAGCAGCAACAACATCAGCAGTCTGTTACCTCCGCTGCACCCGCATCTGCCTCGACTCCACCAATGGTTCCAGTGCAGAGCGCATCTCCATCTATACTTGTAGTTCCATCTACTTCCACATCGACAGCATCCACAGCTCCGTCGAATTCAAATAACGCGAACACATCAGTCGCTTCTACTTCAGTCTCCTCTTCTACAACTCAGCCACTTGCACCTCTGCGCATCTCTCGCAACTTAACATGCGATTCTACACACTTCACTCTCTCATTCCTCTCACGTATGACACCACGTAGCATGGAATCCTTACGTCAACTCGGTGTGATGCAGAGTGAATTAGTTGTGAAATCATATGAAGAATTTGCTGAGACGGGATTAGATGAGAGGATACAACGGATGAGATACGAGGAGTATGAATCGATGAGACATGAGACGTTGGAACTTGTGAGGAAGGAACGAGAGAGGATGGTGAGAGAAGGGTGGACAACGACGATTCCACCAGCACAGAAGCTGAGAACGATGAAAGCTGCTGCTGCGAGTGGAGTGAGGAGTAGATCCGGGAGTAGAGGGAATAGTACATCACATTCGAGAACACATTCAACGAGAGTATCACCTGTCAGAAGTATCAATGCACTCGTCATGGCAAAGAGTGCAACGACAGGAAATCTTCACAACAACGGTGCACTCTCCTCAACTTCTGCTCCTTCACATCGACCTACGACATCACAATCAAATGGTTCGCTTCTATCACCTTCCTCATCTGCATCAATGCTTTCTCCGTCCTTCTCCCACACTTCTCCTCCCTCAACTGTCCTTCCCGAAGATCTTCTCTTCCTCGCCGAGCAAGATCGTCTGCGCAAGACAATGATCCGACAGAACAAAGAGATCGAATCAATGATGGCATATGAATTAAAAGTAGCACAGATGCATGTGAGACAGAAGATGAAAGCAGAAGTGAGGAAAGAGAAGGAAGAGAAGTTAGCACGTAAACGAGAAGAAGAGAGAAAGAAACAAGCAGCAAAACGTAAAGCATGGGAGCAATCGAAACTTGAAGAGGAAGAACGTCTTAAAATCGCTCACCTCCAATCACTTCAAAAGATGACTGAACAAGAAGAGAAGCATTTGGCCGAATTACAACAGCGTGATCTGGATCGTAAACAATTAGCATCAAAGAAAGCAGAGGAGCGTCAGAAGAAGAAATTGGAGGCAGAGATACGTACGAAAGAGAATCTCGAGAAATCGTATGTGGAAGCGAAGGAGAGAGAGAAAGAACTTGAAGTACGTGAGCAGAGAAGGAAAGATTTATTACTTCATAAGAAGCTCACATTAGCCGAAGAGCATGCACGTCTGAAACAATCTGCTGCCAAACGCGTCTCACAGGTGTTGACAAAGAATACACAGACGATTGAGGAGAAGAAGATTCTACTCGAGAAGAAAATGAATGAGATGGAATCTCGACTGAAACAATTTGATTCGATCAAGACTACAATAGCATATGAGAGGACACAAGAGCATATTCAGAAAGAGAAGAGACGATTGGAAGTTGTGAAAGAGAGTAAAGAGAAAGAAAAGGAAAGAGTGAAAGAGATACGAGAGAAATCAGAGAAACATGATGCACATCAAACTAGTATCGTGCAACAACATTCATCTGACTTGCGTGTGAAGTTAGAAAGACGTCGTCTGAATGCCTTAAGAAAACAAGCTAATGTCGATCGCCTGAAACGTGTCGAAGAATATCAACGTACAATCTTAAATGCCAAACTTGAAGAAGAGAAACGTCGTATGGAAGATTTGTCTCAACAGAAAGCACAATTATTGAAGAAGAGACAAGTAACAAATATTGAATTATTTCGACAGAAGGAGGAATTACTCCGAGTGTTTCATGATATGAGCTCGAAAAAGAATTGGGAAGCGTTGAGTAAGTTACAAGTCATTGATGGCAAGATTTGGATGAATCCTCCAATAGCACAACAACAGCAACAACATCAGGAGGAAGAGCAACAAGCGAATGAGGACAATCAAAGCGACCCAACGGTGCATCCAGCGCCAGCAGCATTGGTTGCACAATCTCTCCCACACTCGCATTCCGCATCGACTCCTTCACTTCACTCCCCTTCTTACGTCGCATCCTCCACCACCACACTTCCTTCTCCTTCTCCTATCCCGCAACGTCGTATTTCGACACATTCTCGTGTTGGTATTGACGGTGGGAGTGATCTCTTTGTTCCTGGACGAAATAATGGATATCAGAATATCACGACGACAACGATTAAATCGCCGACTATTCTCTCACCGACACTTCAACCAATGCAGCAGCAGACGAAGACACCACTAATATCGGCGTTGCAAGGATTGAATCAACTCGTGGCAGGTGGACGAAAGTAGTGCGTGCGAAGATCAAACGCAGTGAATTGTTCAAACGTAAATTCATGCGAAAATGACAAGAAATGATGATATGATCTCAACCAATTTGTCTCCTGAATGCGTTCTCGACCTCTGCTGGCAATGCAATTGATCAAGTACAGAGAATTAATATTGGACTTGAAAGTGCGCACGCGTGTTGCTTTGTTTCGAAAACTTTGATTCGCATTCGTTTAATGTTGACGAAGTACAAAGAATGTAGAGAAGCACCATTATGATGATTGTGAGAAAAAGAGAGAGGCAGTGTGAGAAACAAGAATATGTGAAGAGAGAGGGATGGGATAGATGATGAGAAAGAGATGAAATGAGGATAGAAGAAAGGAGAAGAAATCGCTATGCCAAGCTATAGATTAGTTGTGATTCGCAACCGTACATCCTTGATTGTTGCTTGTTTGACATGGCGATGTTGGTGAGGTCGTACAACTCGAATTGTCGTATCTCAACTCTGTTGATGGTCCTTGACATACATTATTCATAATGATCATGGATTCGGCATTTATATCTACACGAATAATGTCATAGAATGTACCAGTAAAAATATTGTCAGTGATTGTGAACGAAGTCAAGCCAGCGAATGGATCAAATGCGACTTGACCTGTGTCAGAGAGGAAAGGAGCAGAGACAAAATGAGACTTCTCTCGTCTTGCCCTCTTATTTTCTCCTTGCGCTTTATCCAGTGCTCTCTCCCTCTCTCCCTCTCTGCGCTCCTGACTGACCTGATCGAAAAGTATTATTTGTGATAATCATAGTACCAGCCATTGGCAGCAGATGTGCGACATTTTGTTGTACCTCATCGACAAAAGTACAATTGTTCACTGTCACAAGACCAGCAGTACTAGCAAAGAAGGTATAACCACATACATTCCACGAGCTGGTTGGACCACAATTGAAATAAGAATTCGTGAGATTCATATTGTAAGTTGATTGCGGTCCTTCTAAACCATTGTCATAGAAGTTGATTGCTGTGTTGTAATTCAAGACGGCAACACGATCAATTTCGATATTCTGTGTCTCAAGAGCACCTGAAGCGAAGGAAAATCCTTGAGACATACCATTCAATTGAACTTCATTGATGAATGTTGAAGTGACATCATTCGCAACAAGAAAAACGGAGAAATTTCCACCCGTAGATGAAGTGATGCTGACAGATGATGTAGTATCAACTGTCGCACTACCGGTCAATTGAATCACACACACTAACGGAGAACAGAAGAAAAGTACAGCAGCGCAGTTAGAAGACATTTTCTTGCCGCTCTCTCCTTTCGCGTACCGTCAGCCGGAGCCTCACTCAATAACTAACCTGAATCCTGTGCACTCTGACCCTGATATGTAAAATCAGCCACCATAACTTCCTCAATAGCAAATGTCTGAAACATCGAAATACAGTCCGGTAGTGGGTCTGGAAGCTGTACTGGACGAGTGGTTGTAACTGTCAATTGTGTGAGTATAACCTTTGAACCTGTATTTGATACGGTATTATCTTGTGCATTAAATGAGAAGAGTGGTAAGGAGACATTTGGATTCCATATGATTGTTGTACCTAATTCAGATACACCAACAATACTCCATTCAATTTGAGGTTGTGATGGAAAATTAAAGAATGCACCTGAACCTGATACATTATATTGTGACGATATTGTAACAAGATATTCACCTTCAGGGAAGTAGAGAATATTTGGTTGATTTGGTTGTGCTGATGCAATAAGTGCTGTTAATGCATCCTGAATAGCTGGTGCATCATTTATAATACCATTACCTACTGCACCATATGATTTTACTGATACTTGATTTGAGGTTGTTGTCGTCGTCGAGTGTACATCATGATGATGATCATGATGATGATGCTGATAATGGCGAGATTGTGATGATGAATGCGAATTGCGCAGATGATGATGAGGATGGAGATGCGAGTTAGATGATGCTGCGGATGCTGCGGATACCACTACGGAGGATGTGAAGATGATGGCACACACGCACACAAGGAATAGGATGCCAGAACGAAGCGATGTCATGATGAACTGGGAAGGAGTGTGAGGGAGAGACGGGAGTGTGGTTTGCGCGAGTGATCAAATTTATTGAATTTCTTCTTTGGGCGTCTTCCGAGCTGGGCTTCGGGACTGAGGATTTGCACACGAAACTTGTGGCTAAAACACAAATTGGCACACCATGCTTTTAATAATATACTCGTGGATGATGGAAGGAAGAGGATGAGAGAAGAACAGCAGACGAACGACGTGGGTGGGTTTTTGAATTTTCCTTCAATGATCAGGAGTGATCCAGCATGTCGGTTCATCGGAGGAAATGCACAGGTAACGAATTTCGGTTATGCCAACTTATGTGCCAGTGGTATTCCGAACGCGCTTGTGAATGTGGCTGTTCAAGCCGATTATGACACAACATTTCAACCAAATTTGGACCTCTCTCTGAGCCCAAGCAACCTTCTGCCAAATCAGAATCGCGTTGTCGAACTGGTAGTAATGACATTAATGCAGCCAAGAAGCACGGGTTGCGAAATCTGATCAGCATGAGTTCAGTGAGACTGCCGATCATAAGCAACATCAAGCTCAAGTTCAAGTTCAAGCCGTTTTATCGAATCGTTACCAGGCATGACAAGCGTGAAGCGAGAAAGGATGAAACAATGAAGAATGAACATAGATCAATTTCTTCTTCTACCCCTTTTTGTCGTCTCTTTCGCTACTAAGTATGTCATGCCAAATAGAATGAGTGCAAACACTGAGCGAATGCGATTTCCAGTGCGAATGTCATGACATTTTGCATGCAAAATGCTAATTTGCGTGGTCGCTCTGCAGTGAGAGCAACAGACCAAATTCAAGGTCAAGTATGAGACTACTTGGGTGAGTCAGCCACCTGATGATTCATGCAATGATCAGGCCATCGCTCATCACGATCATCGACATATTTGAACCGTGTCGTCCATCATCATGCTGTGCTCGTTTCACACTATTCGTGTTGTTGTTACGGTGATGCTGGAATTTTGGTGTCAACAAACATCGATGCCAATTGGTCTAGTTCAGTTTGTTTCACGTTTCTACCCAACTGTGTACCATTATTATAATAAGGACCATAAGCATTCGCGCCCATTGACACCTTCTCCCAGAAAGTCCATCCGATCGATCCACCAACAGCATCACGTAATGCAACACCAGCTGCAAGGATATAATCACCTTTTGGATCATTACCTGTGGTTGAGCCAAGTTGCTGACATACAACTGGTACATTCAATGACTCTCGCGCATCTGTATATAAAGTCACTTTTGATGCAAACTTACCTGGAGTTGGATCAGTGACCGCATTGTCCAGTAGATCTGATGTCAGAATTGTATTGTTGTCTGACTTCCATTTGCTCTGATATGCTTTCTGTATATTATTGACAGCATAACCGGGCCATGCTCCCATGATGAATAGTGCGTCTTTATCGATGCCCATGATCAATGAGCGAAGAGTATCTTGAATGACTTGAGTTGACGTCATGTTTCCTTCAACAGCCGAAGGTTCGACAAGTACTTCATAGAAGTCAACAAATCCCAAAAGGCGCTTAGCCATAGTCGTCCAAGTCTGTTGGAATAATGAGAATTGTGCCTGGCCTTTTGGAGTCCAGAAATTTTGCCCCTCAATACCATCAATGGCACAATAAGTCCATGTAGTATTATCTAATGGGTAACCCTGCTTTCCATTCTGACCACAATTGGAATCACCTGCGAGAATGACTTTGAGACCGACAGCTTTTGCTTGTTTCACTCTCGTGATGATTCCTGTCAGGTACGAAGGAGCAAGGTCACCAGGCTGACCGGCTCCACCAATTTGCCCATCGATGGTTGGTGAGTTATAGGAACCCCATTTACGCCAGATGATTCGAACAGTATTGGCACCGAGAGAGACATCTTCACTCGGATCAGAAGGAAGTGTCAACTCACCATGACCTTGATTGAACCCGCGCATCACAAATGGCTGCAAATGTTCATCGAGGATGTTCTTGCCAGATATCGACATACGGCCACTAGAGCTGGAACCAGTAGAGGAAGAAGAAGAAGAGGATGAAGAGGCTGCAGCAGAAGATGAAGAGGACGATGAAGGGGCACCAGTCGAAGATGATGAACCACTTGATGACGATGACTTCGTACCAGAGGAAGAAACACTGGTCGATGACGATGATGACGACGATGACCTCGCACTGGAGGAAGAAGCACTCGCCGAGGAGGATGATGACGATGATGACGATGGCATCGCACTAGAGGAAGAAGCGCCCGTCGATGATGATGACGATGACGACGATGATGAAACACCGCCGGAAGATGGCCCACTGCTGGATGCGACACTGTCAGAGGATGAGCCAGAAGATTGAGAGATGGCACTCCCAGATGAGGACGACTGTGTTGTGTTGAGTAGTACTGATTCACCATTGTTGTTGTTGTTGTTGCTGCTGCTGCTACTATTACGTGTGAGCAAGATAGGTATGATGACAGCTGCAGCAGCGATAAGCACCAGCAGTACGACGATGCCAATCCGTAGTGGTGAGCAGCAGCGTGGCTTTGAGTTAGCTAACCGAACATCGATGTCGGCGTGATCGTGTATATCCAAAGACTCCATCGCGATTCAATGCCAATGTGAACAACAGTATGAGTTTCCTTGGATCACTTCGATTGTGACAAAGAAGAATCGACGACACAAACTCACAAAAGAGTTTTGCGACTGCAGGAGCGGTCACCGTGACGCGTGACTCGTGACTCACTGACCGTGCGAATACTTCACACCAACACTCACCCGAAGAACATGCCTCGCTAATTACACTTGGACTCTCTGTCGAGTAGCTTAATGAGTGATCTCCAATCATCGTCGCTGATCGGATAGGTTCCGAACCTACCCGAGAGCCGTTGGGTCTAAGATGCCAGGTATTTTCAAATTCTCAAGCATCCGGTACACAGGATTGTTCTGTGATTTGTGCACACATTGCGGACACAAATCACAAGGTGGGTCAAATTGCCTTCGACCATTTCTCAATGTCATCCAAGCCCACTGCTCGCTCCAGGGCGTCAGAGCCCACCGCTCACAAGCGTAAGACATGTGATGTTTCATGTGAAACAAAGGAGGAAGTTGATGACACAACTGGTGACATTCAAGCAAAAGAGGAGGTGGTGGCGCCGAAAAAAAAAGCAAAGAGAATCGCTGATACTGGTGGCTCACAAGTTGGCAAGTACAGATACATATTCATTCCTGTCGGTGATTCGAAGGCAACCATTGCTGACGTACTCACATCGAGCGGCTCCGGCGTGAGTGGTACTGCCTTCTACTATCAAGTTGGATCAAAGAAGGAAGATATCAGTGCGACGAAGTTGCTCGTCGTACTGAGAAAGGATGGATCGATCGAAGATGATGCTGCCACAATTAGGAAGGAACTCAAACTCGGTACAGGCAAAATTTCTGTCTCAGCTGCTATGGTAGAAAAGGTGGCTGCTGGTGCGAAGTTGTTCGTCCAAAGCACAAGCTCAAATCGCGGCTTGCTGCCAGGTACCACCTTGTGCATCCAAACACTCAACGAGAGCGTTGATGAGGAAGATGACGAAGCAGAAGACGAAGAAGCCGACGAAGACGAAGGCGAAGGCGATGGCGATGGCGATGATGAATCACCCGACTACTCTGATCTCTGGACCGGACTCACTCTCCCCGTTCCGATCGTAGGCGGGATTGATACATTCTTGCCTCTCCCTTTGAAGGCAGAACCGAAGAAGGGGCAAGAGAACGAAGAAGAAAAGGTCATCGATGACTCCGGAATGGACGAATATGAGCGCAAACAAAAACTACAAGAAGAGAATGAATCCAATGGTACATGGGAGAAGCCGAACACGATCGTGTTTCGGCCAGTATGCCCCGAGTTGATCAAAGCGGCCGAAGGAATTTTGGCACACGGGACAGTGGATCCAATGTCCTTGTTCCCCACTTCTCGATACTCCTCAGACAAACGTCCACTCGATGCGCGAATTCTTGGAGCCTGTACTGACCATTCTCGAGCGCACATGCTCGCGTATACTCATTGCGAGGAGCACTTGGTCGCCAGCAAAAGCGTGAATCCGCATGATTTCATCAAGGCGCACATCGTACAGATTGGTGCACAAAAGCGCGGTTGGGCGATGGTTCGTGCAATGTTACGCGACACCAAGATCGGTGGACTCAAGCTCGACGCAGAACATGTCACCATGTTGGCTGCAATAGATTCATCCAATGCAGCACATGGGAGCAGTGATGTGGCTTCTCTCATCGCTGGACTTGCCGAACATGAAGATACAGCCAGTTACGCAAGTAAGTGGAAGTTTGTCCTCGGAGGTGAACCGATGGAGGGACAGGAAGAAGAGGAGGACAAAGAAGAAGATGAAGAAGAAGGTGAGGAAGAGCTCGTGGCTGGTGCAAGTTCGGCACAGCGCGAATCGTCACAAGCTGCGAGTTTAATCTGTCCGCGAAAGATTCGTGTGGCGAAGAGACCACCGAACGCCATTCGCAGCAAGTTTGGAGGCGAGGGCTATACCAGAAGAGACATTCCGACGCCACTATGCTCACAGCCAGCCGACCTGACGGTCGCATCGGATCAGTTGGACCACACAGGCTGCTACGAAGAGAAGGCAAGCCACCAGCGTCGTCTCGGTATGCAGCTGCGTCTCAGTGACATGTCAGTATTCGCTGTTGGATCAGGTGCTGGTGTTGCTCCTATTGTTGCTGCGCATGCAACTAATCGTTGTTTCTTCTTCGCTCATGTCTCATCAGGCCCGCACCGATGGCGTTTGCTCACGCTTTACCTGGTATTCCTATCAACCGTCAGCTATTTCAACTGTGGGTGTGTGACGCTAGCTCTCAACATGGTCATATTGGGCGCATCGTCGACATGCAGTCAGATTGGAACTCGACCTCCGTTGTGCGCTTCGATAGCTCAAGTTCTTCTGTCAAACCTGCTGAGCCTCTCATTGAACGTCCCTTCGTTCGTTGGGTGGAAGATCGAAACAGTATACCAGCAAATGACGAATTCGAAGCACTCGCGCAATCGCTCGGGCCAACTCCTCGCAGGCGAGTAAAAGAGGAGGAGACAAAAGCAGAAGCAGAGCTGAGTCCACTCTTCAAGTTTGAGCGAGCGGTCAAACGCAGCCAAATCAAGTGGTACGGATGTGGTGCCGACAATCGTGACGACTTTGGTGAAGGAGATTTCCTTTCTGGTTTTCCATTGTGGGACAATGGTGAAACGTATCACGAATGCGCCTTCTGTCATCGTCGCATGACCGCTATGATGCAATTCTTCGGAAATGTGTGGGACGCCCAATTTGGTGAGGGAACTGTGGGGCACATTCACCAATGCCCAACTCATCGACAGCACTTCGCTTGGAGTTGGGACTGCGACTAAGGGGTCCCCTTCTCTTTCGCCTCTCCGACATCTCTCACCTCCATTTTTCTTTGCTCTCTTCCTGTTTGCTTTATCGTAATTTGATGCGACTTCTAATGTGCTTGGGACGCTTAAGGATTTGGATTTTTTGTGACATCTTCCCTTGCGCAACCTTTTGCTAGCCTTCATGACCACCCTCCTTTGTCTTTCCCTTGTTGATGCATCAAATCTACACAAAAACTCTCTTGTTTCGATCCTCTGTGGAAGTTGCTTCGCTGCCATCGACACGCATAAGATGGTGACAGGCTAGCGCTATCATCGTTGACTTGAACTGCAGGGTGTATGAATCACAAATTGTACATACATCCCAATTCGAGATTAGCTGTAGTCTTCTCAATCGTTGTGTTAAGCGGAGATAGACAGGAAATCGCAAGCAAAGAGAAGAGCAAGAATGTAAATGGCACTGACGTGGACCGATGGAAGAAGACAGGTTGAGGAGTGAGTAGAACACAAGCAGAAAGAGGAAAATAACCACTCACAGATTCGGTGTTGGTGTAGGTGCTTGCCATGTACATCCAACATTCGCGCTGACACGACACAATGCAGATGGTGAATTCGTACATCCCGCATTATTATAAATCAACGTTGTCACAGGGCCTTCACATACATTATTCATAATCGTCTGCGAGTACGGAGTACCATTCTCAACAAGAATACCAAGCGTAAAATTACCACTTGCAGTATTTCCTGAGAAGATGTAGGAGGAAGTAATTTGACTCGGATTCAACGCATATACACCTGAACGAAATGTATTATTAATCACACTCACTGTGTCTTCCAGACCACTTGGTGAGATATGACCAGCATTCCGTTGATACTCATCTTCAAATGTACAATTCTCGACTTGCATTGATCCGAGTGCATACGATGCGAGTGATTGATAACAAGAGAATGAAGAGCCGTTTGGTTGAAGATCTGTACCACCACATGCGAAATAAGAGTTGGTGATGACTGTATTGATGGTCGCAAGTGTATCTGGATCACTACCCAGCATGATAGCAGCGAGATAATTGACAATACTCATCTGATCGACAGTAAGCGTAAGCGTCTCTCTCGACTGCTCTTGTGTGTCAAAGCTCACTCCTTTTGCCAATCCACCCATCTCAACTTGACTGATTGAGGTTGTGCTCACATCTGTTGCGTGGATTCCAGTGCTGGCATTGTAGATAAGAACATTTTGGACTGTCAGAGAGGATAAGGAGTCGACGGTGGCACTACCGGTGATATCGAAGACATTCACTGTGAGAAGGAAGAGAGAGGAGAGAAACGAGAGGGTTGTCAGAAACAGTAAGAGCACGAGCGAAGTCCATGCATGAATGTCACTCGCACCTCACGCCCTCACTCCTTCCTGACCAATATCTGAAGGACTCAATCCTGCATAACTGACATCAGTCACTTCCACCGTTTCAATTCCAATCGTCAAGAACATGGATACATCTGCCGTATCCTGTTGTTGAAATGGAACATTCGTATTAATCACGAGTGATGTTAATGTCACTTTCGAACCAGGATTTGATACAGGTTGTGTAGAAGTATTGAAGGAGAAGAGTGAGAAGGTAGAACTTGGATTCCAAATGATACGTGCTTGTAGTTGTTGAGATGGTGTCACACCTACAATCATCCATTCCACATCTGGCATGACAGGAAATGTGAAGTATGCTGAAGTACCTAATGGTTGTACTGCTGACACAAGATAGTCTCCTGCTGGGAAATACAGAATATTCGGTTGTGCAGATGATGCATCGATAAGGAGTGCTGCAATTGCTGATTGAATAGCTGCAGTATCATCATGTAAACCATCACCAAATGCTCCATATGACTTGACTGAAATCTCGTTAGGAGTCGGAGTTTCAATCGCTCTACGTTGAGTGACTCTGCTGCGATGAAACTGCTGCTGCGTATGTTGTTGTTGTGGTGTGATACCACAATTATCATTTCCAAATACTGTACAAGTTGGTGAGAATTGACCACATCCTAATTGAGGAAATTGCATCTGTATTCCTTCACCATTACCTTCACAATCATTGTTGGTTATAATCATGACGGTAGGTATATCACTCGCATTCACTTGTATCGATGCATCACTAAAGTTGCCTGTGAATGTATTTCCAATAATCGAGAGAAGTGCGAGTGGACCAACACCACTAACTTGTGGACTGATTGCTTCAAAACTGGTCGAACCTGAATTAAAAGTATTGTTTGATAAATAAGTCGAACCACCGGCAGTTAAGACATGTGTAACTAATTGAGTCTCATCGTTGAATACAGAATTACTAATCCTCATTGTTCCTTTCGATTCTTGATAGACAGAATAAGTACTAGAATAAGCCGATCCTACCTTCGCGATAAACTGAGAATTTGTGATGTTGATATTTTGTGTAGGACCATCGAGTGCGCAGAAAAGATTGACGCCGACAGAGCAACTTGTGATAAGAAGATTCGATAAGACGAACTCTTGTTGTTGTGTCGCCTGATCACTCTGGTCCAAATCGAATGCAGTGCCGAAATCACTTGTTTGTACATTTGTCACAGTTGTGGTAGTAATATCAGAAGAAACGAGAAAGCCACCACCGTTGATGCCGGAAGAGGAGGTGATGGTGAGGGAAGTGGGGAAGACAGGACTGCCGACAATATTGAGGGCGGTGCCTTTGAGAAGGGGAGGAGAAGAAGTGAAGAATAGATGAGCCAAGTGAAGATCAGCCAACACTTCTTCTTTCTCCACCAACATGCCTCTCCTTCAATCTTTATGCCTCCCTCGCCCTGCATCCCCTTCTCAACTAACTCGCATCAAACGCTGCCGCTCCAATATACTTAAAATCGTTTACTGTCACACTCTCGACTCCTTCCGTACTAAATCCAGTGACGCCACTCTCACCCTCATTCGTTGGCCCAGTCAAAGCAATTTGTAAACCTGAAAAGGAGACACTTGATCCAATAGTTGATACAGGAGTAGTTGTAGTACAACCAAAACAGAATGCCCCGCTCGCAGAAGAAGGATTAATTGTAATTCGTGTTGTCGAAGAGGATTGACCACGTATGGAGAAGGCAATATTCTGATAGACAGGAAAGATAACATAAGGATAGGATGTATTCTCCAGAGGTAATGACATGAGATAAGAACCAGAAGGGAAGAATAACTCATTCACTGCATTGGGTTTTAAGCTTGCAAGCAGTGCTGCTGTCGCATTCTGAATGGCGATGGAATCATCTGTCACACCGTTACCAGTTGCACCATATGTGTAGACAGAGATTTGGTTGAGGGTGAGAGAGGAGTGTTGAATGTGAGTGTGGGCCAGGTGGTGGTGGTGAGATACGTGATGCGATTGTTTGTTGAGTGAAGATGCATCGGCAGTGAGGAGTACGCAACAGCATATGAATGCGATTCCTATGATGAGATTGATGTGCATTTCGGTATGCGTGCAGTGCAGGCGACAGTAGCAGAAGAAGTGGGAGTGACGAAAATAATTGTCTCAATGAGCCGAAGGATAGATGGCTTCCGAATGACATTTCCGATCAAGCTGCTTTCACAATTCCATTGCCACGCCTATTTCACCAGTGCCTTCCTCTACTTGTCGCATCAGATGGACAAACATGTAAAATCATACGGTGAGATCCTCTAAGATACTGTCGATTGTCGCTCGTTTTCTTTTTCGTGGTCCTTCTTCCATTTTCTCTGCGATTTGCTCAATAATGCCCAAGCAAGTCAGACCAATTGCAATCGCACGCGACAACACATGTATGCATCGGCTGCCATTGTATCGGATTAAACAGTTATCGAACGCAAATTTTGCATTGACAAGAAGTCGGAACTTTGTCAATGCAAAATTTGGTGACCTGAAATCATCGTCGCTGTGGAGCGAGCCGAGCACTGTGCTGTTTTCGGACAGTTGATGAGGAAATGTGAAGACGAAGGAGGATGAAATCGCAGGAGCAGAAACGACTCAGCCTGCAGTGCGATCATCGTCGATGAAAAGACTAATCAAACTAAAATGGGGCAGCGACTGTACAACTTGATTGTTACTGACATAACACTGTGATGTCGGCGCATCCGTACAAGTCGAATTGGTGTATCTCATCAGTGTCGTCGGTCCATGGCAAACATTATCACTAATCGTCGAATTCTGTCTTGCGATTTGATCCAACTGAATCAGATAATAACTAAATGAACCAATGAAAATATTATTCGATAAGATAACAGAAGTCAAACGAACTTGATCATCAGAGATCACGTTTTCGAAGGCGAGGTTGCCTATTACGGAGAGTGAAAAAGAGAACGTGAGAGGAAGAAGTCATCTCTCTCTCTCTCACACACACTCACTCTCTTTGTGTTCATACCTGATCTAAAAGTATTATTGCTGATAATGGCAGTTCCGCCGCCAGCAGAGATATGTGTGGCAGCTATTTGCTCTTCGTCTTGAAATGTACAATTATTGACTTTCAAAGAATTTGCTGCAAAGTTGGTGTAAAAGGAGACAGCACACTGAAATGATTTTCCTTCAGGTTGAAGATCAATGCCACCACATGTGAATTGAGAATTTGTGAGAATAACATCATTTGTGACGTAATCAACCGGGAAAGAGATTGCCATATTGTAATTTGTGATTGTAAGTTCATCAATCGTCAGATTTTGCATCTCGCCACGCACGCCAGTAGTGAGGAGAACGATCCCTTGAGATACACTGTGTACTTCAACTTGACTGATCGAAGTCGTACTGACGTCACTCAGGTAAAGGAAGGCCGACGCATTCAAGCCACGCGACGAACTGATAAGAACAGAGGAGGAGGTATCGACAGGAGCACTACCTGTCACATCAAAGACAAACACTAGGAGAGGATCAGAAAAAGAAGAGTGGATAATGAGCATGTGGTGGTGAGATCGCGAAAAGCGCATGCTCTTTCATCCATCTGGTCCGACCTTGATCCTGCGCGTTCAAACCCTGATAATTGAAATCGCTGACTGCGATCTCCTCAATACCTGACGATTGAAACATCGAAATCCATTGACTCGAATATGGCAATAAGGGCGAGCAAGTTGTTGTTACAGTCATTTGCGTTAATGTTACCTTTGAACCTGGATTGGAGACGACACCTGATGAAGAGTTGAATTGGAAGAGTGCGAGTGTGCTATTCGGGTTCCACATGATGGTTGTACCTGATTCAGATACACCTGCAATCGTCCACTCGACATTGAGAATGGATGGGAAGTTGAAGTAACCGCCTAAAGAAGGATTGATTTCGATTGCTACAAGATATTCAGAGAATATTTTGTTGATTCGGTTGTGCCGCAGCAACGAGTGCGGTAATTGAATCTTGAATAGACACCGTATCATCTGTGATACCATTACCTATCGCACCATATGATTTGACCGATACTTGATTCAGGGCTGATGATGGCGAAGTGCGCAGATGAGAGTGCGCAGAGGAGAATGATGGAGGCAGCGCAGCTGAGGTTGCAGTGATGACTAGCCGACTTGCTGCTGGTTGATGCGTGGTAGTGTAGGATGATAATGATGATGATGAGTGATGATGATGAATAATGATGATGATGATGATGATGATGAGATGGAACCAACCGTGTCATCCTCTCTGCTCTGCTGATTCGGAAGGACGCATTGCGTTGATTGAGTGATCCCGAGATTGCCTGTTGCACGCGTGCACGCACGCGGCTGTCTCATTCATCAGCACATGTCGCTCACTGTGCCACAACCAACCAATCACAGCACATTATTGAATACTCTGATACCCTGACACACAACACACTATATCTATAGTTATATGCAATTTCCTTCTTCACATTCATTCAACATGCGACATCATCATTCATATTCCTCCTCGCCGCGGCTCCTCTTACCTCCATGCCTCCTATGCATACTCCTCCTCCTTGCCACATGTGTCCTTCTCCTCTCATCTCTCTCATCTTCCTTGACTTCATTCTCATGCACTCAACCATTCCTCCTCCTCGTCTCAGCTGCAACAACAAATCAGACTGACGCAAGTTGCGCATTTCAATCTGATAATGAATGCAATCGATGTGAATTTGAATTCTGTGCCTACTGTCTCGATGGTGATGGTTCATGTCAACTTGCAACAGCACCATGTGCATCTTCTTACATCTACTATGGTCAAACATGTCCTGATGATCGTGGACAAGTACACGGTTTATCATCTCGTGATTCGCTCATCTTAGGTCTATCGCTTGGACTCGGAATGCCATTCTTGGTGTGTATCTTGTACATTTTTGTGGTGATACGTGTTGCCTTGAGTGAGAGGGCCAAGGAGGCACGACACCGCGAGTATGAGATGAAACACAGCAGAGCGCTGGAAGCACTGCCGAATAGTGCTGCCATCGATTCGGCGAGCACAGTCTGATCAAGAACGGGGATTCGCTGATGCAAAGAATGTCACTGCGCAATATTTAATGTCAGAATGTTCGAGATATCGAGACAACACACGTACAATCGTACAATCGTTCAGCTTTCAAATAATCTTAGTTGTATTTGCAATTGACTCCTCCGCAATGCAAAATGTACAAACTAAGTGTTGAATATCCGCTCGAATTAGAGAAAGAATGAACGAAATTAGTAAGGCAATTAATTAATTTACTGCGAAGTACGAGAGAAACGATTGCGATTCGAGAAACGATTAGAAACGAATGAAGAGAAATGTATGCTATCACAATTCATAAGAACATACAATCGCACTGTCAAGTCTTTCATGGACCATATCAAGTGTCTCCGAATCAGATACGACCATACTTTGGAATCCAATCAATGCATGCCTCTTCGCCTTCTCCTCACCTTACGGCATCGAATCAAATTCAGGTTCGAAATAATTATTCACATAAATGGCAGTAGCAACAACTGTTGCAACGAATACTACGATAGCGATGCTGTTTATCTTAGGAATTGAGGGAGTCGCAGTTAGCGAGTTGAACTATCAAGGTTGGTTCTTGAAGGGGGAACAGAGTCAAAATAGTCCAAGAAGGGAGGTCACAGATCGTATAATCTCACTTCTTTTTCGATATTGTGCTGATGCCGTTAATCTGAAGAAAGATCTCTGCATTCACACCGTGTGAAGAGGTCACACTCAAGGAAGAGAGTGTATTTTGATCACATTTTTACCTCAGGCAGGGTACATGGATCATCACGAATAATACATTCCGATTAGGTTAGCAACGACGAGTATGAGAATATATGCGGGATGATCTCCCCACTTGGCTCTCATGTTTCTCGATCGTGTTTCTCACACTCCGTTCTATTCCCTCCTTTCTAGGTCAATAATATGCATTTATCCACAACAACTTGCATCGTTCAACTTATCTCAAAATATGTTTATTGGAAGCTTTGATGATATCCATCTCGTTGAAAAGAATGCACTCAACTCATATCCATAAACTGGCAATCACCCACTTCCTCCTCCTCCTTATGACATTTTCTGTTGTATCTTCCGTTCTCCCTTTCAATCATACATATCGTATGCTTCAAGAAATTTCGAAATGCGCCCACCTGCATTCAAAATTTTGATCACCTGTATTTAACTTCGTTAGCCTCACCACAACAAAAACTTCACGTTGTGTTTGTTTCAATCGACGGTGCGCACTTGTATGAGAATTGAGCTTGTGAGCGTGACAGTGACGAAAGTGCGAATGATGACTGACAAGGGGATGAGCAGTACCGAAAGCGCTTAGAGGAACGAGTGAGGAGGACATAGAAATTAAATGGACTCGAAACAGAATTTTAAACAGAGAGACGAAAGGGAATTGGCGATGGTGCAAACTCAACATCCCGAATTGTACGCAACAAAACATGAGGATGAAGTTGAGTTACATTGATTCGATGGTTGTGCATGAATTTGTGTATTCGAACCTTGACACTGATTGTAGGCGATATTCACTTGAGCATCAGGTGAGACAATCCAAATTGATCCTTGACTCATCGATCCTGCAAACAAACAATAATTGATTTCTAATGCAGATGTACTATTCTGACTCTGGTACACATACTCACCACCACTGAACTGTGCTTTTGATAGCTGAATGGTCGAAGAGGAACTACCGACGTTAAGATGAACAACATCCGAGGTTGGATCCACTGAATCTGCATTCATGAAGTTGAATGTACCACTAGTCCAGAACAATTTCATACCATAACGACAAATCAGTGAACCTGATAAACCAGTACCACAGTTGAGGGTCGTGTTAGTGATGCTCACATCAACAGGAGTCTGACCACCCTGTACACCATTGATCGATATTGCTGTACCATAATTCAATATCTCAGCATTCTGAATTAAGAGATTGCATGTCTCTGAATCTGATGCCAGCTGTGGATATTGCGACTGCCATACAATTGAATCAACGAATCCATCAAGACTGATATAGGTGATACTCACACGTCCGATATCAGTTAACTGTAAGAATGTAGAATCATTCGATCCTTGTGATGAATTGATAGTGAAGGTTGAAGTTAGATCACCAGTACCACGAGCCGAGTAGACTGTATCTGAGAAGAAGAAGGAAGAGACAAAGTGTACAGTGTGACGACGTCAACCAATGATCGGTGGTGTTCCTTGCGCGTCACAAATCTCTCTCCCTCTCTCCTATGCTCACAATATTGTGTCGATCCAGCTCCATTATAGTTGACATCATTAATTTGTACATTCTCGACTGCACTATTGAACATATAATTTTGTCCTGATGGTGCTGGTACAAGTACTGTTGCTGAAGCTGTAATTGATAGTTGTGTTAGTGTAATACTCGATCCTTGAGGAATTTCACGGCCACCACCATCCGAATCCAAGGCAGCAATGAGAATACCATTATTTGGATTGAAGATGATTTCACTGGAGTCATCTTCACCCTGAAGTGTGAATGTTGTATTGACACTTACAGGAAGATTAATGTACGCACTCTGTGAGTTGGAGAGTGGAGTTGAGATAAGGTATGTCCCTCGAGAAAACAGCAAAATATTCGGTTGATTCGGTTGTGCTGTTGCAACGAGCGCTGCTGTTGCACTCATGATCGCAGCAGTATCATCTGTGACACCATTACCAGTTGCACCATATGATTTGACAGAAATTTCATTGGTGAGTATGTGATTGTGAGTGCGTGATGCTGATGTCGATGCGTCAGCGGAGACGAAGAAGGCTAATGCCACCAGTAGGAAGACGCTCCTCATCATCGCGAAGCGAATGCCAATGAATTTTTTCCCCGTTGGAAAAAATAATCAACAAGTTCGGCTCGGTCCGCGATGCTGTGGTGATCATGATGATGAGTGATGTCTGTCACTCCTCACTTCACTTGCACACACACACGCCATTACGCCATGACCTACCTTCTTCGTGCTCATACACCGCTGGTGATCCTGTTCATCTGTCTCACCATCGGCACGTGACAAAGATTTCTCAACTTTGATCTCGTTGGAAGAGCCAACAAAAGTCGCGAGCTGGACAACAATAACACTTCCCCAAACAACACGCACACACACAACATATCTCATCTTCACATTCTCGATTGTTCGAGTCTGTTCGTGTCTGTTTGTTGTCACACATTTCATCATCTCATCTCCTCTCCGCTCGCTCTTCATCACTTATTGTTTGACAATAAACTACACAAGAGTAAGCAACAACAACAACACAATCTCATCGAGCAGCAGCACCAACAAGCAAGCAACTCGATCTTCCTCTCGCTTCCACATCCCCATCTTCACACAACCTCATATATCTACTTCGTGCGTCGAAGCGTTTTCTTCAAGTTTAATCAATCAATACCAATCAATCAATACCAATTATCAGGAATGTCGAGTGTCGTCGTTCGTTCGTTAAAATCGTATTACGGTGAGGATCTGCGTCGTTTTCCTCTTTCGAAGACACCAACATTACAAGAATTGAAGTCACTCCTTCAACAAGCGTATCAATTACAACATATCACACCAACATCACGTATTCTGATCAAGTATGTCGACGAAGAGGAGGAACGTGTGACAGCTGTATCAGATGCTGATCTCATCGAGGCAGTGAAGATTACTGAATCACAAGGTAAATCCATTCTTCGTGTCTATCTCGTACTGGCAACAGCAGCAGATGGTGGTAGTAGTAGTGAAACTAGTGGTAGTGGAAGTGTGACTACACCAACACCAACACCAATAGTGGCACCAAAGGAAGTAAAGCCTGTAGTCGAACAGTCAAAGTCATCACCACCACCACAAGCAGCAGCAGCAACTTCATCAACAAGTGCAGCATCTTCATCATCTTCATCATCTGCATCGTCTTCTTCTTCTTCATCATCACCACCACCATCCAAGAAGGTTGATGCTGTTGCTGTACTTGCTGCATTAAAGTCATTCTTTGGTAACTCGGCGATTGTCGCCTCATTACCGAATATTTTGACACAAGTTATTGATACATTGATGTCATCTCACGCACCAACAATTGATCTTCGTCGTGAGATAACATTCATTTTGGATGCTAATCCACAATTGAAGTCAACAGAATTAGTACAATTAGGTTTACAATATTTAGATGCAGGTCTCATTTATTTGTCACCACTCATTGAATCTGTACGTGCATATTTAGTTACACTTGGTCAAGAAGATGGTGGTTTGACACAATTGAAACAAACAATTTCAACATTTGGTCCATTTATCTTACCAATGATTGCAGGTAGTGTAGCAAATTTACAATCCGAATTACTTCTCGATCAGATATGGCAAGTATTGACAAAATGGAGTCGTGATACATCACAACCAATTCCAATTGATGAACTTAAATCAATTGTCATGAAGAATGTATGTGGTGGTGGTGGTGGTGCAAGTGATGCAAGTGGTGGCAGTGCAAGCTGTGGTCCATTTGGTGGTGCTTCATCTGCAGCATCATCAGCAGGTCCATCAGGACATCCATTTGCAGGTCTGTTTGGTGGTCTCGGTCGTGGATTAGGTGGTCTTGGTGCCATGTTCGGTGGTCATCATCATGGTCGCGGTCACCATGGTGGTGGTGGTCGTCATCATGGCGGTCATGGTGGTCATGGTAGTCATGGTCATGGTCATCCATTCTTTGGTGGTCCACGTGGTGGATGTTGGCGTCGTCGTGGTGAACAAGCAAGTGCTGAACCACCATCACAACAACAACAACAAGCATCAGCACAACAGCCATCAAGTGGTAATCCACTTGTTGATATGTTAGATGCATTTGGTGTACAAGCTGAGTCAACAGGTGAGGGTATTCAGAGTGTGATTGATTCAATCTTTCCACGTCGTGAGCAGCAACAACAGGATGCATCATCATCCTCCTCTTCGTCAGCACCACATGAAGTAATTCATCACTCAGTCATCTGTGATGGTTGTGGACAATCACCATTGAAGGGTTTACGTTATAAGTGTAGTGTATGTCCTGATTATGATTTGTGTGCCTCATGTGAAGAGAAGAATACACATGATGCATCACATCCATTGTTGAAGATTACTGTACCAGTCGAACGTAGTAGTAATACACATCGTTGTGGTGGTGGTGGTGGTGGTGCAGCTGGTGGTTATAATTGGCGTCGTCATTTACGTGGATTACAACAACATGCACATCAAGCAGCACAAGAAGGTGTTGATGCTGCATCGGCATCAGCATCAGCATCAGCTGAATCACCACGCCATCATCACAATCACAATCAACATAATCGTCGTGTAAAAGATCCATCAGCTAAATTTGTACGTGATATCAATTTAAGTGATCGTACGTGTGTACCAGTTGGTAGTATGCAAATCAAACGTTGGTTAGTAATGAATGATGGTGTATCAGTATGGCCGAATGGTACGAAATTAATATTTGTACGTGGTGATCGTGAATTAGTTGATGGTGAAGAATTTCCTGTTAGTGAATCAACACAAGTTGGTAGTGAAATTGAAATAAGTGCTGTATTACGTGCACCTACCATACCAGGTCGTTATCAAGCATTCTTTCGTTTAGCTGATTCCGATCGAAATGTATTTGGTCAACGTTTGTGGTGTGATCTATTTGTTGTTGCAGCAGCAACACCAGCAACAACAACATCAGCACAATCAGAATCAGCATCAGCATCAGCATCAGCACCAGTTGCAGTACCAGTAGCAACCTCTTCATCAGCACCATCAGAGAAGAAAGTTGAGATTGAAGATGAGAATGATGATGATGATGATGGTGAGTTGATTGCTGTACCAACACAAGTACAACCAAAGGCAATTGTCGCTGCAGCACCAGCACCTGCAGTAGCAGCAGCACCAGCACCAACTGTACCATCAGTCGCATCAGCATCATCAGTAAGTGAGGAACAGACAGAGCGTTATGCAACTGAATTATCATTACTATCAGGAATGGGATTTCAGAATCGTGAATTGAATCTATTCCTACTCGAATCGAAGCAAGGCGATGTTGTTCAAGTCGCTAATTGGCTTCTTGAGAAGATGAAGTAAATTAGTGGGAGCAGTAGTAGTAGCAGCAGCAACAACAACAACAGCAACAACAGCAGCAACAACAACAACAACAACAACCGAATGATTGTCGTCGGTACATCCGACATCAATCAATCAATCAATCAATCAATCAATCACTGCAGCCACTTCTTCCCACTTTACTCTCTTTCCCTCCCTCCCTCCTTCCTCCCTTTTCTTCCCATCGTCTGTTTCGATGCTTCGTTTCCCGTTCAGTGCGATTCTTGTCCATCCCTTCTTTTTTCTTCTGCATTCTCTAACTTTATCCACCTCAACATTCTAATCTGGCGCTCAATTCAATCCACGATCAACGTCATCACCTTGACTTGGGCCGCTATTAACGACAAAACTCTTGTGATTCGCTTCGTGCGATTGTTTCCTTCTCAGACAACACACCGCTTTCACAACGATCTAAGGTTGCCAATTGCAATTGCAATGGCAATGCCAAGCATGCGACTCTACTTGATTTCAATATAAAATGCATTGAAATCGTCTGTCAAAACCGCAAGAATTTCAAAAATATTCGTGCGCTCACGTCTTCGTCTCGCTTTCACGCTCACTTCCTCTTCGTAAACGCAAGACACATCGGCAACGATTCAATTGTATGCTCAGCAGGTGACGCATACTCCTTCTTCATCAGGTCAGGTGTTAGCATCCTTTCAACTGTCCATCCTCCTTGTGCTAACATCGCTGTGAATGCTTCTGCTGTAATCGTAAACTTCACAGGTTCACCCTTGTCAGCGAGTGATTTATGTCCTTCACCACCAAGTTGAGTTGAATAATCAGGTAGACCGAATGTCACGAGATAGTACGAGCCAGACGGTGAGATCGACCCAAGGAAGTCGATTGTAGATTGTGCAGCTTCTGCTGTCAAATATGCCATAACACCTTCCATCAGAAATAATGTCTTCTGTGTCGGATCATATCCATTCTCTTTCAATGCAGCAAGCAGCAAGTCCTTCGGTTGTGCGAAATCGAATGGAACGAATTTTACTTGTTCCACACTCGCTTCATTCGAATCACTCTTAACAGCTTCCTTGATAGCAGCAATCTTGTCAGCTTGAATCTTCGGTAAATCAACCTCGAAACGTGCGATCTTTCTGGCAGACAGTGCTTTCGTGAACCGAAACAATCGTGTATCAAATCCTGCGCCTAAGATTACAACTTGTTTAATACCTGCTGCTTCATTCGTGATTGTCTCGTTAAAGAGCGAATCAAGTGCTCTCGTCCTCGTCCATAGCCACAATGCTACCTTATGCCACAATGGTTGTGCTTGTATGAGTTTCATCATTCCACCAGAGAATGCTGCTAAATCTGCTTGAGCTTTCGCTTTGTATTCCGGAGGTAAGAATTGTACTGCATAGCGATCATGATAAGATTCACCGTAGGAATTCTCGGCCTTTACTAGTTCACCTGAAGATGATTTCCAGACAGGTTGGATGACACGTAGAGAGGCTGTGACTTGTGCTGTTGGAATCTTGGCGGATGCAGCAGCGGAGATGGAGGCGGCAGAGGATGGAGTAGTATCGGTGGTGGTTGCAGAGGTAGATGTAGGTGCTGACATTGTGAGGTAAGTTGAGAGAGGAAGTTGAAATGTGAACACGCGGCAGAGAATGAAGTGTTGCAAGAGCAGTGTTCGTGTGACTTTCGTCTGATTGAAAAGTGAGACGCAGCAGTGCTCTCATTGATAGAGGATGTCTCAACGAGAAGTGCACATCCTACCTACTCCATCACGTGATGCCATTAAGTTCGCATTCCACGATCTTCTCTTGCTAGTCTACACACCAGCACGATTCGGCTTTCTCCACACCGAACATTCGTATCAAAATTATCTCGAGGCCGATCGGATTGCATTGGTCAGTTGAACATTCTCGTAGACTACAGAAGAGGACAGTAGTGTAATAACATGAACGAGATTTTCAAGCGTATCGAACCTCACAATCCATACTCAGAGCTGCCGAGTTTGCTTTACACACGAATTCCTTCTTCCACGCACGATCTCATCCTATCTCGTCGCATCTGCTCTCATCAACCACAACGACACGACGATGTCAACAATCATCAGAATACCTTAGCACCATTATGGCCGAATTATAGACCGTTGTTGGATATTGATCCAACAAATGAGATCAGACGAAGAACAGTGAAGACACTGACTCAACTTGATGTGAGTGCAAATACAACAAAGAATGGACAACCATACTCATGTGCTCAATTATGTGCACGTGATGTACTCACACTGATGATATCATATTTGACAGGTGATGGCATAATTGCTATAAGTCGTACATGTCGTTGGTGGTATATCTGTTCACCTCGTCTATGTCAACTCGATCTCGAATCTGTCATCTCACTTCGATTCGTCTGTTGTGGTTCATCTATTACAAGTGCACCTGCATCGACATCACCAACTGGTATTGCACTTCGTCGTTCGATTGTCTCATTGAATCAGAGTGCATCAGCTCGCATCTTCAATAAGTATGACATCGATCTGATCCACGCCCTCCCCTCGCTGACACGACTCGAATGTCAGTTGGATGACGACTTTTTTCAATCGGGTATGACTCACACTTGGCGTCCATTCAACGAGAGAACGTATCCTCCCTTCCGTCCACCTCGTCATCTCTTGTCACTGCGCGTGCGAAATGCGATCTATCACTCGAGTGTCCAAAAATTTGTTGATGCAATCGCTGGGTTTACCAGCTTGACATCGCTCGACCTTCAGATTGACACCATCAGGGAAGAAGATAAGTCAAAAATCAACTTTACACCACTACTGCAACTACAACCAACACTGCGTCATCTCACTCTCTTTCTGAAGCCACTCTCCTATGATCAAGTGAGTACACTTTACCAGCTAGTGATGGGACCGAAATCACACATGCAAGATATTGATGTCAATAATGGTGAACTGAGGAAGAAACAGTTTGAGATCATGAGTCCCCGATCATCTCCATCGAATTTCCAGTTCAGAGCCTTATTACAGACAACTTTCAGCGATTTCCACCTCCCTTAAATCGCTGAAAGTTTAACACGAATAGATGCAAATTAGCAGCAACTCTACGAGAGATCCATGAACAAAGAAGACAGGCACACTCCAACACGCAACCCTCTTGCGATTCAAACTTGTGCAATGCCATGTCAACAATATTAATCACATGGACAACTTCAAGAAAGACATGAATTTCGAACTCAACTCTGGATTTTGTATGTGTTTCGTCACCTGAACAATGTGGCTGTCAGACCAAGTGCAACAGCGAACGGCAAAACAAGGGTCAGGAATGTTGACGTGGAGAGAAGTGAGGCCGAGGCAGAAGAACTGAGCTCAGCAGCGTGCTGATCGAGTAGCATAGGAAATGCAGCGATATCGATCGGAGGATAACGAATTAGCTGATAAGAACTCGATGAGGAGGAGGAGGAGGAAGAATCACCACGCTTCGATTGCGACTGCTTTTCCTGCTGCTTCTGTTCTTCTTCTTCTGGAATCGGTTCATTCCAATTCCCTTGTTCCAACACATCACACACATTTTTCGGTTCTGTCTGATACAGATATCTTCCCTTCTCAAGTGCTCTCGCTACCTCGCTCTGATGATTATGCATCAGACGAGTGTTGATCACGACTAGGAGTGGACGATGGAGACGGAGGGATTCCATGATACTTCCTGCACCAGCATGACTGATGACGAGGGAGGAGCATGTCACCCATGGAATGAGATCAGGACAATCACGAAAGTAGTCAATACGAAGGAGTGGTGGTGAGGAGGAGGATGCAGATGATTTACTTCTCTTCTCTGCTTCCTCCCTTACTTTTGTCGGTTCTACCTTCCCCGTTCCAATCTGCATCACGACTCTATCAAATCCATTCTCTAATAACCATGTCACAAATCTCTCTGCTTGCTGATTCAACTCGTTGACCAAGTCATCGAATTGTGTTGTACCGACAGTGAGGAAGAGAAGTTTCGTGTGAGGCACGAGTGATGGTGAGGAGATGGGAGGATTGGTTGGAGAGAAGGAGAGTGCAGAGAGATCAGAGGAGATGGAGGATGAAGCAGAGGAGGATTTTCGTTTGTGTGGTGCTTGTTGGATTTCAGCTATTGGCCGAGTTGGTGCACGACGACTCATTTGGAACATGTGAGGATGAAGTTGGATAGCGAATTGTCAATGCAATTGACAGCACAACAGCAACAGTGTGTCGTCAGCAAATGCTGACAGAGCAGCGTCTATTTTCGACGACCAGACGCTCGCAGCCGAATCTCACAGTGGTACCTTCCACTTGCTGCTAACAACTATCTCTCAAGCATATCTGTATTCATCGCTACACTCATCAACCTGTAGTTAATTATCACACCGTCTGCTCCACTTGCTCCTTGATACGAATCTGTGACATCTTCCATCATCTCCTCTTCTACACAATTCATCGTCATGTCGACCTCAGCATCCTCATCAACTGCTGCTACCTCTGCTACCCCACTGCCCAAAGGTTTTGGTAGTTTCCAATCACCATCCGTCGAAGTACTAATACATCAATCTGATACAGAATATGTCACTCCTGAACTTCCGGAGTGGACGAAGCAGTTTGATCTACCGAAGGAGTTGTTACTTGAGAATGAGAAGAGTGAGAAGAAGGATGCATTGACATCATCCACATTGCAATCAACACCTCCACTCTTCGGTCGTCATCTTCTTCCTCTTCTCTTTCACATCGATCCTTCCTGGACATTCATCAATCACGGAGCATTCGGTGGTGCATTGAAGAGTCTACTTCAGATCAGAAATCAATGGAGTATTGAAATGGAGAAACAACCATTGCGATTTATTGATCGTGCTGTCTTACCTTTGCTTGTCGAGACAACGAGAAGAGTCGCGAAATTTGTTGGTGCACCACCGACTTCAATTACACTTCATACCAACGTCACGACGGCATTGAATATTCTCTTCCATAACAATTCGTTAGCACTACCACCAAAAGCGAAAGTCCTTCGTCTCAATCTATGTTACGGTGCTGTGAAGAAGATGTTAGATGCGATGCATAAACGTGGTGAAGTTGAAGTCACTGAATTACAAGTCTCACTTCCTCTGAAATCAAGAAAAGTACTGATTGATCTTGTACAAGCTGAACTTGAGAAGAGTTCATATGCACTTGCTGTATTCGATTCTGTCGCATCGAATAGTGGCATTTCCCTCCCGATCGATGATCTCATCCGTATCTGTCACTCGACAAAAACAAAAGTCCTCATCGATGGAGCACATTCACTCGGATCAATTGATGTCGCACTTGAGAAGAGTGGTGTAGATTATTATGTAGCGAATGCACATAAATGGTTATGTAATCCGAAAGGTGCTGCACTGATGTATGTTGCTCCTGCACATCAATCCACAATTACACCACTCATTATCAGTCATGGAACAGGAAGTGGTTTCATTTCAGATTTCGTATGGACAGGATGTCAAGATTATGCTACATTACTGACACTGATGAGTACGATTCAGTTGTGGGAGAAAGTCGGATTAGATCGAGTACGACAGAGGAATCACCGCTTAGTATTAGAAGCAGGTCAAATGCTCGCCAAACGATGGAAGACCGAGTTACTTGTTGGTGATGGGAATGTGGATGAGATAAGTGAGACATCAGAAGCATCCCTACTCTCGGCGAACATGTTATGTATTCGTTTACCTGGTCCTATCACTCCTTCCGATGATGAGCATAATCAAATTCAGAATGAGTTACATTTCAAGTACAATATCGAAGTACCGATTAAAGTCTTGAATAATTCATTGTGGGTGAGAATTAGTGCAATGATTTATAATGAGATGAGTGATTATGAGAGATTGGCGGAAGTGATGATGGAGATTAGAGGTGGTGAGACGATGCAAGAGAAATCTCAGACGACAAACTCCACTTCTGCATCTGCTTCAACTTCGACAGCTACTTCCTCCACCGCTGCTACCACCACCACCACCACCACCTCAACTTCTTCCTCATCCTCCTCGTTCTTCCCTCCAACGCCACCTCAACTAACAGTTGATCACGCACAAGTTTGCATCCCAGTCGGTCTCGAAGCTGAGCAACGTGCACGTCGATTCTATGTTGATCTGTTAGGAATGAAAGTCATGAAGAAACCATTAGAGATGAATCAGACAGGAGTATGGTTGTATGCTGGATGTGATGATGTTACTGATGGGAAGAAACTACATGCAAATGTTCATCTTGGTGTCGAAGAGAATTTCAACCCCGCACATTATTCACGTTCGAAAGCACATATCGCGTATAGAGTGAAGAATCTCACTGCACTAATCGATAGACTACGAAAAGAAGCTGCTGATCTGATCGATCTCACACGAATCGAGCGTACACAGATTGTGAAGGAGTTAAAGATCAAGGAAAGATATGATGTCAGAGATCCGTTTGGGAATCGAGTTGAGTTAATTGAGTATGAGGAGGATACAGCAGTGTCATCAGCCATGACAGCAGCTTCTTCCTCTTCTACTTCATGCTCCTCTTCCTGTGCCACCACCACCTCCACTACCTCCGAAGCACAAGAATATTTCTGGCATCGTCCCTCCTTCCGTACTCCTGAATCGAAAGGTAAATCACTCCTCCGTCTCGGTGTGTATCAAGGTGCATCTGCCAATGGTGAAATTCGAGAGAATTTGAATACGATTCAAAGTGTATTGAAAGATGCGAAAGGGAAAGGAATCGAGCTCGTATTATTCAATGAACTCTTCCTCACTGGATATGCATTAGATCGAGAAACGATGCATCGTCTGGCAATTAAACAAGATTCGAAGTTCATGAATGAAGTAAGAGAGATGTGTCAAGAGTGTGGTGTGGGAATATGCTTAGGATATCCGGAAGAGGAAGTGATTGAGGAAGCGAAGACGCATGGTCATACCACATCCTTCTCATCATCAACAGCACCACCACACGATCACTCCGCCACTTGTTCCTCCTGCCAACCTCTCATCACCCGCCATGTCTACAATTCTGCTATCCTTATCAACTCCTGCGGTGAAATCATCTTGAACTATCGTAAGACTCATCTCTGGATGACTGTTGAGAAGAGTATGTTTATGGAAGGATCGGAGACACAGTTACGTGTGGTGGAGTATAAACAAGATGTACGCATTGGAATTAATATTTGTTATGATGTTGAGTTTGGAGAATGTTCTCGCTTACTATCATTACGTGGTGCCAATCTCATTCTCGTACCAACCGCTCTGGCAATCGGTGAAGTCCATGAAATCGTACCTCTCAAAGTCGTTCCAGTGAGAGCATTAGATAATCATGTCTGGATCGGTTATTCGAATCATGTTGGACCGAGTTATAAGGATAAAGAGTTTTGTGGATTGAGGTTGGAGTCGGAGAGTGCGAGAGTGAGAGAAAATCCGGGAGTGCCTTTCAGTTGTTTTCTGCTTATATCATTTTGCCTCTTCTCCTTCTTTCTCCCTCCCCACCACAGCGGCATCATCGGTCCTGATGGTTGTGATCTCGCTCGTGCTGGTGAGAAGTCAACTGTCTTACTGCAGCACGATCTGATTCCGAGTGATTACGCTGCGAAGTTTGATACTACACCCTTATTGATTGATCGTCGTGCTGAACTGTTTCATGAGCTGGCGAAACAGACGGAGTGGAAGTGAGACCTCTCGAGTGAGTGGTAGAACGGGTGAGGAAACCTAGACCGCACGCGCGCACGCATTTCTCGCAGTTGGATGATGCTAACATACAATTGTAATATCGTTTGTACTTTTTTCACATCATTGCTTCGAATTCGCGAAAGTCATGCCGATTGCAAATACTGACCGATCACGGTCGGACCTTCAACTAATTCGCCTCTACTGATTGTAGATGGGGTTGTTGCTTTTTTGTAACGCACCGATCAATTATGATAGTCTCGATTGTATCGGAGACAAAAGAAATGCGATGAGGGGGTGGGATGTCGTGCGATGGTGATGCTGAGCGGACGAGATGCGTGCGAACAATCTGAACATGCCGAATTCTCATTTTATTTGTGGTGATACCGATATGCAACCACATGGTGAATCGTGTGTATGTAGCTCAGTTATTTGGTTGGGACGTGGTTGTATGTTCCGACACCAGTTGCCGCGCGAGTCACGTGCGATTCCGATGCCGCCGACGCTGTGTTCACTCACAACGTTGACTGCGTCTTCACCCTCCTGACCAACTTCTGAGATCACACACTTACACCAAGATGATCCTCTCGCGCTCACTCCGGATGCTGCTGGCAGGTGCATTCCTGTGCCTATTTGCGCAAGCTGCGGCTGTATCGGCATCATCACGCAATCTTGCTGCTGCGACAACACACAAACATCACAGCAGTATACGAGGTAATAATGGTCTAACTATGAATCAGGTATCAGTGAATTCATACGGTGCTATCGGTGATGGTGTGACTGATGATTCTTATGCGATCATGAATGCAACAGCAGCATTGATTGCAGCCGCATTACCAGAACAAGATAATATCCTCTACTTTCCTCAAGAATCTATCTTCTAAATATAATATGTCCAGAATCGATCGGTGCATACATTGAGTTGCCAAATTTGTCTGACATTAGTTGGACAATAGAAGGAGTTTCATCATCTGATGCGAGCATCATATGGAATCCAAATGGTAGTGGTCTCATCTCGATTGGATATCACGCTTCAAGTACTGCACCTGGTTCAAGTATTACAGTATCACAGCTAACTGTGACATCTAATTCACTTGTGACAGCGACGAACGGTGTCGCAATGATCTATAGTGAAAGTGCGGTTAATATAACACAGTGACAGATGTACATTACTTCGGTCTCTCATCACAAGATACAGTATTTGTACTCTCGCTCAGAGGTGATGCAGAACCAATCGGAACTATTTATGGAAATGTACTGATCATGGAGAATTGCTCTGGACAGAATGGTCAAGTATTCTTAGGTCTCTTCGATTTCGCTGTTAGACTAAGTCAAGTTAAGAATGTGCAGGTGAGTGGATTTCAGACAACACTGTGGATTCGCGCATTACCAATGTCAACGCAGGTACAACAGAATCTAATCGATAGTGTCAATCTCACAAATTATGCCATTGGCATCAGCGTGAATGGCGATCAGGATAATCAGGATGCAGTACAGAATACTGTAGCCACAAACTCTTATTTCGCGTGTGGTACCTCTAATACGGCCGATCTATCATGTCAACAATCCATCACTTCTGGCACGATCGGTACAATCGAGGTATCAAATAGTGTCTTCTCTGATACGGTCGAAATGAGCGCATCGCATTTGCAAGTAATATTCAGTTCGCTGTTCATGTCGAACAATACGATTAAAGGCGGTGCATATGGTGTTTACAGTGACGCGACCTCTCAACTTACGCTAATGGATAATTCATTCCTCGGTCCTTTTGCTAACAATTCTGTACTGATTGATACAGCAACGAGGACTATGACTCTGACTGATAATTCATGTCAGGGCACGAATTCACTCATGTCCTTTCCACAATCATGTACACCGAATTGTACGATCAGCGGCAATGCAGGATGCACCAAAGCGACTCACTATAATTAGGCATCATATCAGTATCTGAAATACCAATAGATCGGCTCATCAAAAAATTTGCTGCCTATCATATTAATATATATTATGCATACTTCGTATGTTGTGTTGTATTTGTAGTGTTGTGGTGTGGTGTTGGTGTGTTCTACCTACTTCTATTTGAAATGTACACTAAAATACACTATTTTTCGTCTTTTGGGATTCTTGGGCGCTGACATCATGGTCAAGTATGTAACATACAATTGCTCATCATTTTTTTGTTGTATGTTTACCTCGTTTTTTTGAAATAAGTATGCACTCATATGCAAACATACAAAATGATGAGCCGATCTATTGGTCACATCAGTTGTCTTCTTTATCCATCCCCGCCTTCCCTCCTCTTTCTAGATCTCCTTTTTCTTTCTTGTTTTTATTTCCCTTTTCTTTGGTTCGCGTTACTTCGATGCTCTCGTAGTAGAGTCGTACTGGCTACTTGCGCAAGCTGATCAACTCTTTGACTTGTTGTTGGCGAAATCTCTTCTCTCAAATCAAAGCTACCCGAGCTTGACGAGCGCGAATAATCAGACCCAAATGTCAAACTAGATGATGAACTTGTTGAACTGAAATAACTGCACACAAAGAAGCGCTGGGTTACTTTCTCAACACTAAAAGAGAGCGATGTACTGCAGAACATCTGAACAATGAGTGACGATTTTTCTTCTCATTCTATGCTGGTGTCATGGCACATCCTGTATTATTGTTGACGAAACATCCAGTCGAGCATGATTGCCCCGCATAGGACATGGTTGAATTGTGACCTGAGCATTGATTATCCGCAACGGTCATACTCCACTGATTAGCATTCGGAGAGATGACAACCGAATTCGAAACGAATGGACCAATGAACTCATTGTTGGTGAGAATTGCCACTGTCGTCTGATCAACGTAAAGTCCACATGACCCACCATTGATTTGACTGTACGACAATATAAATAGACCATCGAATGTTGGTTGTACATGAACTGAGCTCATTTGCGCGGTATCAGAGAATGAACAATTTGTCACTTCAATCGTACCGATCGTAGCGGTAAGAATCGATTGATCACATGCAATCGAGGTTGATCCCTTAGTACCACATGTGAAATGAGAATTCTTGACGACACTATTTTGTGTTGCTCCCAGTGTATTCTGTTCACCATTAACACTAATGCCATACTGATAGTTGGTGATCTGCACTGAATCAATCAGATTCTGTTGTACCTGCGTGGAATCCTCTGAAACACTATACCACAAGCCTGTGCTGAATCCACTCACTTGTACATTTCTGACAATCGATACAGCAACATCCAACAGAAATAAGAATTCTTCACCATTCTGACCTGAACAATTCTCAATGATGACTGTCATCTCATCCGAACTACCTACTGACTCTCCATTCCCATCGATCCAGTATACAGACATTGAATCGGGTGGAAAGACACCTATATAATGAACATCCATGATGTGAATAAGAGAAACACATTCACTTGAGAGCATTGCAACACTATTCATCGCCTGTAATGGTGAATTCGATGTCACTGTTAGTTGTGACATAGAGATACTCTCACCTGATGCAGAACTATCTGAGCCGTATCCAATCGAGATGAGGCCAGCGCCATTTGGATTCCAAATAATGCGAGCTGCATCAGAGGAGACACCCATGATTGTCCAGCTGACATTCGATAGTGATGGTAATTGGATGTATGCAGGCATAGAATTTGATACTGTTGTATTGAGAAGATAGATTCTTGAGGAAAGTAGAGCATATTTACTTGTCCTGGCGCTGCAGCTGCAACGAGTGCTGCTGTCGCATTTATGATCGCATAGGAGTCATCTGTCACACCATCACCAACCGCACCGTACGATTTTACTGATACCTGGTTCAGATTCATCATTGACATCAATCGTCCATTCACGATCTCAGTTTCACTGGTGGTAGTGGGAGTTGTATGGTGTGAAGAGGAGGTAGTATGATCGGAGGTGGAGGAGGAGGAGGAGGAGGTTGCGGTTGGGTCATTGGGTGCGCGATGCGGCAGCGTCGGTGTACGTAACGAGCCGCCCTGATATGCAGAGTAAAGCTACTACTAACAGTAGCTGGATGGCGCGTGGGAGCAGCATGGTGATGAGGATGAAAGAATGGGACGCAAGAGTTCACAGAGAAAAATTGTCGACAATTAATCTTGAAATTATTCGGAAAACCGATCCGAGTGAAGTTGCAACTTTGTGTGGATTGGATGCATGATATCGTGTTCGCAAATCGAACAAGTAGAGCGAGCAAGTAGGTGCGATCAATGAGATGCAATGCAACGCGAGCGAGAAGGCAGAGGGGAGGCGAATTACTCGAAGTAGTGATTGTAGCGTGTGTCGAATTTCCTGTGAGGAAGGAAGAGGGAGAGAAAGCAGAAATTGAGAACACGGATTCATATGCTGCTTCCCTCACATGATGATGTCCACCTCGCCTTCTACTCACAAGTCTGGATCAAATTTAAATTCCGCAGCGCCGATGATACCACAATAACCTGCATGATACTTCTTATAAAATTCATCACTTGTCAACATCCAATTACCGCGCATCTTGCCTTTCTTCTCGTGTGTCAGGAGGAAGTGATAACCCTTCTGCATGACAGGAGAATCGTGCGGTGTATCGAGGATATGCAAAGCTTGAAGGAACTCACCAACAAGCTCGGGATCTTGCGCCTTGATGACGACATCCATATTCGACAAGAGGAATAGATATTCCTCGACAAAGAGTGTACGTGGGGACATACATGTAGCACCCCAGCGTGTCATGACGAATGTCAAATGTGTGATGAAGTAGCACATCAGCTTGTAAGAATCGGTACCACGATCGTGTAAACTGCCGTATGGACGAATTGATCTCATGAGTGCGAGAATATCACCAAGCTCAACTGTTGCATCAGCCGTGCGCACAGGTGAGATACCAAGCTCTTGAAAGAGACTCACCCAGACGAGTGACTCACACAGAAACTCGAAATCTGGTTCCATACGTAACTCGCCACCACATTCAGGACACGAGCCAGTACGACCGAGTGTTGAGTGGAAGACACCGCATGGATAGCAGTATGCCGCGTGAGGAAGAGAATCGCGATACTGTGATGCATCGAATCGAAGAATATCTTCAGCGCAGTGATTTGTAAGTGCTGATCGTACACGTTCGCACAGGATCTTGATCTCCTGATCGCTGCCACATCTCATCTCCTTCTTTGCGTGTAGACATTCGCTGTATACGAGAATGTGACTTGGTTCGGACGAATCACTGATGATAGTAAGAGTCGTCGAATCCCATCTCGCAATCATCTCACGCACTACAATATCAGCCTGCTTCGATACTTCGCCTCTCGCCTTGAAGATTGCGTTACGTAGAAGGAAAATAATATCGCCACCATGAAATGAGAATTCATGATTCTTCGCTTTTGCCATACAGACACGTAGCCATTGAATCGCACGCAGTGTGATATCCTCGCGCGCTTTAAGAATCCATGCTGCATCTGGCATAGGAATGGAGTCGAGATCGGAGGAGGCACGAAATTTGGTTGGGGGAGTTGGAGCGGAGGAGATAGTTGGAGATGATGCAGCGGTTGGAGTTTTGCGACGTTTTGTGGAGGAGGATTCAATGTAAGCAGATGGTGAGGCGGAGGATGCGGAGGATGCGGATGAGGAGTCTGTCTCGGCATCCAATTCTTCTTCATCTTCCTCCTCATCTTCTTCACTCTGCTTCTTCTTTTTCGATGATGCCTTCGGTGCTGCCTTCTTCTTCGCTGATGCATTGAGTGCTTTCGCATGTGATTGTGCTGCATCGAATGCATCGAGTTCGCGCTGTTTGAGGACAGCTTCACGCCAATCAACGACAGGATTGACTTTGAGTCCATCCTTCTTGCGACACTCTGAACAGATGGTCATGAGGAAGGAACGCTCGGTACGACATTTAGGTGCAGAGCAAGTAGAGAAGGTTGGATTGTGAGCAGATTTGAGAAGGAAGTGAGGGTCAGGAGAGCCGTGAGGACCGAGTGCATGAAGCTGAGCCTCGATCTGAGGAAGGGAAACAAAAGGTTTCTCACAGTGAGAATTGATTCAATCATACCATAAATGCACTCTACCTTTTGTTCCTCTCATCTAACGAACCCTCTCCACGACTCTCTTCGTCAGTACTCTTTCCATTCCTGGTCTAATCTTGTTATCGAGATCAGTTGGAATGATTGGTAATAATTTCGCAACTTCCTTGTGATAGGCGGAGAGGAGTGCGTCATCACGGAGACAGATCTGTTCACATGCGATGACAAAGTTAGTGACGTAACGAGGGGATGGGCCGATCTGAAAAGGGAGAAGGAAGAAGAGAGAAGTAAGAATCATTTCGCAAAGGATTTCTCTGTTCTCTCAATTACCTCGCTGCTCACTGTTTTCTTCTTAGCGGTGCCAAAGTCCAATGAATGTGCAATCTTCTTACCAGACATGGTACTACTCGAGCTGTTATCAAGATTCTTCTTTGTCACACTTGCCATCAGTTGCTTCATGATTGATTTAGGTGTCCTGATTCTAATACCAGCCGGTGATGCTGATGCATTACGTTTACGTGATGAACCACTACCACCACCACCACTGCCATGCTTCATAGTAGTATCCTCAACAGCCTCAGCATAATTGACTTGACCAGCTGTACTACGCTTTGGACGACCACTGCCACTTGGCGGTGTATCTGTCATCCGCGATGATGCGACTGAGCTGGAGCGTTGTACAGGCGCTGCCATCAGCAACGACATGACAGATGACATCGTGAAGGAGGGGAGGAGGGAGGAGGGGAGGGTGAGTGATACTCGCGGATCTGTAAAGGAATGAGAGAGAAAATTGGACGAATCAGCCACATTTCCCTTGAATTCGCATCGATTACAACGTTTCTCGTCGTAGCAACGGACGACACCGATAGAACACGACCCAAGCAGACTATTGCAGCGCAAAGAATGGCTAGAATGATGCAGGAAGACGTGTGAATGAGCGGGAAGCAGAAATCCAACGGCTATATTGGATGGATCGTTGCAGCTCACGGAATAATGATCGTAAAAATATGTTCAAAGTATATTCGTGCATGATATCATGTTATCTATTCGTTCAAGAGATTGTATATTCATTCGATTATACCTTCGTCAAGTAACTATCTAATGGAGATTCTTCAATACCAAGTTCAGCGAGGATAGTACTAAGAGTTTTGTTGATATCAGTATACTGATATTTCACTTATATACTTTATCTACCAAAGAGTATCAAAAAGAGCGGTTGTCTCATTTTTGTGTCTTTACTGTTACTTTGCTCATTCACTTTCATCGCACCTCCACCACCACCATCATGCAGCCTCGTATTGTCATCCTGAAGGATGGTGTTGATTCGTCACAGGGTGGGTGTGATGAAGATATGCTGAAGCGTTGCATTTGCTTGAGAGGCTGTGTTGCGATACTCGACGACTGAGTTGCTTCTTTTCTCCTTTCTCTCTCTCAACAACAGGTAAGGGACAACTGATCTCCAACATCAATGCATGTGAAGCTATTACCGAAATTCTCAAGACCACACTCGGACCGCGCGGTTAGTAGCAGGAGGAAGAAAAGAGAAGAGAGGATGAAGCAGAGAAACAGACGCGAACATCGAACGAGAATGAGGTTCCACACCAACGTCAGCTTGCTGCGTCACCATCGACCTCGATTCCATCCTCACATCATTACCTGGCGTATGACGATGATGCAACGCGAGAGCTTGGCTGCGAATGAGAGGAAGAAGAAAGACAACGAGAAACGACAGTACTTGCCAGCAGATTTACTCATTCTCATCATTTACCGCTCGCTCGCTCTTACAGGTATGGATAAGTTGATTCACGACCAGGGTAAAGTGACAATCTCGAACGATGGTGCAACAATCATCAAACTCCTCGACATCGTACACCCAGCAGCAAAGACACTATGCGACATTGCGAAATCACAGGACGATGAGGTTGGCGATGGTACAACTTCAGTATGTCTCCTTGCTGGTGAATTTCTCAAGGGTGTTAAGGGCTTTATTGAGGATGGTGTACATCCACAGACTATCATTCGTGGATTTCGTGATGCACTCAGATTTGTACGTTGAGACGAGAGGAGAAGAGATCCGGATGAATTGAGTGACCGATGCTATTGCGCAGAATTTCATTGCTTTCCTTGCACCTCCTCTTCCTTCCTCCTTCTTTAGTCCCTCGAGAAGCTCAAGGAGCTCCAAATCCCAGTCGATCGTAACGATAAAGGAAAGACACGTGATATGTTGATTAAGTGTGCTGGTACTGCATTAAACTCCAAGTTGATTGCAGGTCAGAAGGAATTCTTCGCACCAATGGTCGTTGATGCGATCATGAACCTCGACTCGAATCTCGATCTCAAGATGGTTGGTATTAAGAAGGTTGCAGGTGGCAGTGTCACTGAGTCTGTTCTTGTTCCCGGTGTAGCATTCAAGAAGACATTTTCCTATGCCGGTTTCGAGCAACAACCAAAGTCGTTTCAGAATCCAGGAATCCTCTGTCTCAATGTTGAACTTGAGTTGAAGAGTGAGCGTCAGAATGCTGAGATTCGTATCACCGATCCATCACAATACCAATCGATCGTCGATGCTGAGTGGAACATCATCTACGATAAGCTTCACAAGATTCGTGCATCAGGTGCTAAGGTCGTACTTTCAAAGCTCCCAGTTGGTGATCTTGCTACACAGTACTTCGCTGATCATGATATCTTCTGTGCTGGTCGCGTACCAAACGAGGATCTTAATCGTATCGAAGCAGCAACTGGTGCTGTCCTCCAGACCTCACTCTCAGATCTGAATGAGAAGATTCTTGGTCGTGCTGAGAAGTTCGAGGAGAAGCAGGTTGGTAGTGAGAGATTCAACTTCCTTACAGGATGTCTCGGTGCAAGCTCATCTACCATCATCCTTCGTGGTGGTGCTGATCAGTTCATTGCTGAGAGTGAACGTTCACTTCACGATGCACTCATGATCGTCAAGCGCGCAGTGACACACTCCGCTGTCGTCGGTGGTGGTGGTGCAATTGAGATGGAGTTGAGCAAGCACTTACGTACTTATGCAAAGACAATCAAGAGTAAGCATCAAATGATTCTCTCCGCATACGCAAAGTCGCTTGAGATCATTCCGCGTCAACTTGCCGAGAATGCTGGATTTGATTCGACCGATATGTTGAATCATCTTCGTGCAGCACACTCGAAGGATGAAGTATGGGCTGGTGTTGATATTGAGAATGATGGTATCTGTGATACAGTGAAGGCATTCGTATGGGAGCCGTCACTCGTCAAGCAGAATGCACTCTCAGCAGCAACTGAGGCAGCATGTATGATCCTCTCCGTCGATGAGACCATCAAGCACCCAGAAGGCGCAGCAAACTTCAACGATGATCGTGTCGCACCAGGTCCAGGCAGACGATAAAAGACCCCACCGCAATACCTCCCTCATTTCGCGACTCGCTTTCTTTCGTTTTTTCTTTCGTATGCCGCCATTTATTTATCAACCTTTCTGCCAACCGATTGTCGCACAACAAAACAGTAACGCATACTAAAAGCAACAAATAATTTGAACGAAAATCGGCGTTTGTGTTCACGTTCGCGTTGCCTCGTTTTGAACAGTCTGATTGATCACGAGCTAACTCGAACGAAGAACAATTTTTCGTCTATCGATTGTCATTTCGTATCTGCGGTGTTGATTTGGTGAGCCCAAATCCGGTCTTCCATCTGAATCTCACGAATATGCGCAAAAAGCGTGTCCGCATTCATCTGCTGTGGCGTGTCTGCATCATTCCCTCCAAACGCTGAGGATGCCGATGGATTCTTCCCTGGTAGGTGGTGCAAGAAGTATAGACACTCTTCGAACGACATCTGCAGTAGAGTCGATTCGTACATACGAAGGATTCCAAGTCCGACACGAAAGAGATAAGGAAATCCTGTTCCTTCGTGTAAGGAGGTGAGGGCAGATGAGGAGGACGATGAATTGAAAGATGGTAGAGGTGGCGACGGTGAGGAGAAGAGGTTGACACTCGTGTTCTGGAGGACTTCCCGTGCAGAGTTCCAGACTTGCGAGATCTTCGATGGAGTCGGTACGTTGAAGGAGGAAGAAGCGGAGGATGAGGAGGAAGCAGACGATGATCGTATAATTCCATTCGTCGCTCCTGAACCACTCTGTATCAATCCTCTCCTCTTGAAACATTCCCAAAGGAAGCAGTCCCAAATACGAAAGACTGTGTCAAGTGGTAAGGATTGACAGTAAACCGAAAAAATCCATTTGAATATGTACATATCAGGACGGATGTTGAGGGAGTACCAGTGTTGCGAGAGATGTGGAAGTGATGCGTTGAGTTGAGAGACGATCATGTTACACGTATGAATTGCAGTATGATCACTCATCGCGAAGAGATCAGCTAAACGTTCGTTTGGATTCTCAAGTAGGTTAAGAAGCGAGAGGAATGAGAGGAAGGAGTCATCGAGTGTGAGGAGGAGGATCGAAGCTTGGAAGGAGAGACCTTGAACGTAACCAGTCATGGCAGAGGAATTGGAGGATGGAGCGGTAGCGGCAGTTGAAGGGGCAGCAGTGGAGGATGGAGTTGGAGCGGAAGATGTAGAAGCAGAAGCAGAAGCAGATGGAACACCATTCGTTGAAGCACCCGTTGTGCCTCTCCTCCCCTGTCTGAATCTCTGCCTCCACACTGCAACAGCTTCCAGTACGACACGCAACTCCGTCGCATAGGGTCCATCGCCATGAAAGAATGCGAGTTCAGGAAATGTGCGTGGAAGATCTTGATCAATGAGCGTGTAGAGATGAAGATGTGAGGGGAGAGATGGAGAGAAAGCGGATGACGGAGAAGAGGCAACAGGAGCTGTAGTGGAGTCGGATGAGGATGGTGCAGCGATCGACGAAGAGATTTGAGCATCGATCGATTCAGATTCGACAGCATGGTCATCACCATTCATCTGCTTCGCTTCTTCCGCTTTTCTCTCTTCTTCTTCCCTCTCCATCCTCTCCTTATTCACTTTCTCCATTTCTCCTTTCCACAATTCATATTCCTGCCTGCCCTTCGTACACTCCTCTTTCACACTCTGCCATTCTTCTGGTGTAATATGAAGCTCATTTCCGATCATTAACATCCAGACTTTCGAGCGGAGATGACCAGGAATACCGTGGCAAGAGAGAAGATGGGTCAAGCGATGTTGATGTTTGAGTAAGGAAGAGAGATATGTGGAATCGAGTGGTGTTGATGCGGAGACAGAGGGGGATGTGAAATTGAAGGAACTGCTGCGTGGTACGGCTGTCGCACTTGCGGCTCCATTCCCATGCACGCCAGTCCTTCCCACGACACCGTTATATTGATACTCTTGCCACTTTCCAATGATACCAAGCCATTCTTTCGTCAACTCATCTTGTGTTTTCGCTGGAGGCAGAACAACAGTCGACGGAGTATGTTGAGGGAGAGGTTGAGTCGGATGATTGTGGTTGTGACGAGTGTGAACTGGAGGAGGCGTGGCGGAAACCGTGGAGGGACGACGTACGTGATTGCTGTGATGATGCGCATGATGAATCGATGTCGCATGTCCATTCTGTAAACCATTCGCTGATGCAGAGTGGCTCAACTTCGTCCCAGAAGCAGATTTCGTCGATCCAGCAATACTTGTCTCACTCATGGCGTGACTGTGACTCGCAGAGCTGAGATCAGGAATAACTGAAATTAATGATGGAGAGGAGAGACCATCGACTGAGGGAATTGAGAGCGAACGACCAGAACGCACAGACGTGATATTCGAAGCAGCAGAAGTTGCGGCGGTGGCGGAGGAAGCTGATGCGCTGATGCCACCGCTTGTAGATGCAGCAATGGAAATCGATGATGGTGTGGATGATGCTGCAGAGGATGCGAGTCCAGTCGAATCCACTGCAACATTAGTCGTCTGCAAGCTCGACGGACCTTCAAGATTTAGTCCAATCTGCCTCTGTGCAGGCGATGGCTGTGCAGCCACCACTGTCGCTGCGATGATCGCACCAAATGTGCTACTCGCACCACCACTGAAGGACGGAGTGTGTGAGTTGGCAGAAGAGGCAAGTGCAGGCGAGATTGAGGATGAGGTCGAGAGAGGTGCTGTGAGTGCAGACGAGTATGATAGAGGAGCTGTTACTACCGTTGCATCCTTCGGTATCGTAGCAGCATTCTCCTCATCTTCCTCGTCATCATCACATTTCATCGGAGATAGATGTCGTGCTATCGTTGCATGAGGATGTTGGATTTCCTCATCGTCGGTGTTACAAGGTTCTGATGTCGCCATTTGATTTGTGGCAGCGATAGATGGCGCTGTCAGAGGATGAACAACTTCTTCATCGTCAATAGATGCAGATGCAGCATTCATTCCTGCCTGGCTGCTTTGCACGCAAAGTGTCGGCAGCACCTTTGCATGTCTGCGTCGCTCAGTCACCGACTTTTCAAACGAATCAATTCACAACGCATCGCACGCTGACATACACGTGTGTCTGCTGCACGACAACAAGATTATTTGCATCCTAGGAATTCATATTCTCATCACAACTGTGAACTCATCTGGCGCACTGCCGACTCACAGCCAACCACAGTCCTGTGTTGTGACCAGCATGCCACACTCCTCAAGGCGGCTCATCTCACCGTCATGCTTCATCTTCCTTGTCGCTACATCCTTCTTTCTCCTATCATCATCTTCATCCTCCATCTCCTCATCCTCACCTCTGACACCCGCTGCAGCACAGAATCAGACTGACGCGAGTTGTGCTGCCCTCTCTGGTAATGATTGCGATCGCTGCGAGATCGAATTCTGTGCCTACTGTCTCGATGGCAACGGTGCATGTCAACTCGCGACTGCACCATGCGCATCCTCCTACATCTACTACGGACAGACTTGTCCTGACAATCGTGGTCAGGTACATGGATTATCACAGCGCGATTCGATTATTATTGGATTATCAGTGGGACTTGGTGTACCACTATTTATTGCACTTGTGTTCGCGTGTGTGTGGGTATGTACGAAATGGCGAGATTAGACAAAAGTGGAGGAGATTGAGGCAGGTAAGAGGCACGCCCCTTTCGCTCGACATTGATGTTATTTTTTACATTAGCAACTCAGCAAGAGTGCATTCTACTTTTTTACATTACACCACAAACTGTTTGAGAAGAGAAAAGAAGAAGAAGCAGCGCAGATCCAACCACAAGCGATACTCATTTGATCGGGTCCCTCGAGATTAAGAGAAGGAACGCTCGCTCTATCACACATCCAGAATGT
Source organism: Asterella californica (assembly GCA_036924285.1). Classification (NCBI taxonomy): domain Eukaryota; kingdom Viridiplantae; phylum Streptophyta; class Marchantiopsida; order Marchantiales; family Aytoniaceae; genus Asterella; species Asterella californica. Next base: position 141,803 of record JAYKYS010000026.1, on the reverse strand, counting down.
TCGATATTTTAGCCATTACAATACACTTAAATCTTTTGATCTCCATTGTACCATTCTTCCATAGCCCATTGCATCGGACTACAGCAACCACTGCGAAGTCGCAAGCGCCAAGCCCCAAATTGATTTGGGTAAATTGAAACGAGCGATGGGGCAAGGAACTCTGATAACATCGTAGAACATAACAATTATGAGAGCACCGCAGAGCTGCATTGTTCACAGAAAGGAGAAGAAGAAAGAACAAATTTTGGAGAGAAAGCAAAAGAAGAAGAAGAGAAGCGGAAGAAAAATCGAAAAACAAGGGAGATTAACACGGTGTCGTCATTGTATTATTGACGAGACTGCACGTACTCGAGCCTCACTCTGACATGCCGATTTTGTATATGATATCCCTGATTTGAGACCTGAGCATTGATTATCTGTCACACTCCAATCTGTGACACTTGGATAGAGTAGAACCGAATCGGCAATGAATGGACCAATGAATGTATTACCAGTGAGAGTTGCCTCTTGTAGCTGTTTAAGATAAATACCATATACGCCACCTTGAATTGTACTATTCGATACCACCAAATGACCCAACGACTGTTCCACATGAATTGCAGTCATTTGTATCGTATCAGAGAACAAACAATTTTGCACCTCAATCATGCCACTTGAAGCAGCAAGAATTGATTGAGAACACGGCTGCGCATTTGAGTCATGATTGCCACATATGAATATGGAATTTTGTACAACCACATTCGGTGGTTCCCGTTCACAATTGATTCAAATACCATATTCATAATCATTGAGTACAATCGACTCAATCGAACTCTGTGTCACCGCTGCATACCATAATGGTGTCCAATTGTGAAACTCGTGTCATTGAGAGCTGGGAACTGGATGTACGCATTACCAACTGGCTGTGTTGCATTGAAAAGATATTCGCTTCAGGGAAGTAGAGAATATTGTCTTGTCCTGGTGATGCAGTTGCTATGAGTGCTGCTGTTGCTTGTTGAATCGCTTGAGAGTCATCAGTGATACCATTACCAGTAGCACCGTAGGATGTTACAGATACTTGATTCCCCCCTCGTCTATTAATCACACGGATGTTGCTGTGGTGTTTCTTTACTTGCTGTGTGTGTTTCTTGGTAATGACACGAGCATGGCGCATGCGCATCTTGCGCATCTCTGTAGTTATGAGATTCGGTCCGGCAATTACACAACCAGTATTTCCACTGACACGACACGATGCAGGAAATTCTGCACATCCTTTCACATCGTATCTTATCGTCGTTGTTGGTCCTTGACATGTATTCTTTGTAATATCTAATGCGAATGTCAGCCCCAGTTCGATTAGAAAGACATCAGTGAATGTACCAGTGAAGATATTGTTGGAGAGTGTGATGGAATCAAGTAAGGAGTGTGGTTCCAGTGCGTATTGACCTAAAACAGAAAGAAGAGAAGTTCGAAGTGAGAATCACAGCCTCTCCCTCGCTCCCTCTCTTCTCTCACCTTTATCCGCAACATTCATACCCTCATATGAAAACTCGCTTACCACAACTTTCTCCAGACCTTGAGTCAGCAACATTGAAGAGCAACTCGGGAGACGAAGTTGTGAGTGCGTTCACTCATCGTTTTCACTTCTCATCCAAGCGCGAACCTCTCAACAGCCACAGCGATAGACAAAACTGCTCTGTCGGGTTGCTGATCATCCAAATTTGTCCATCCTTCAGGCCAGGCAACATTTGCCAGTGGAAAGTAATCGAAAGCTTGACATTTGTATGGTTAACATCGAACATTTGACTCATTGTCTACTGCTTCATTCCCCTTATTACCGCTCACACGCATCCCGTACAGATCGCAATCTGCTGAGTCGGATCGAGCGGTGAGTCGGTAACATTCGCACATTTGCATCGTCGGTGTAGATCGATCGATGCGAAATCCATGCGATTGTGTACAATCAACATCTGAAGATTATTCACGAAATTCGTGATCGTGGCACTCTTCGCCTTATCGATTGTGCCACTCGCGACATAAGATACAACATCGGGAGTCTGGGAGAAAGAGAGAAGGAAAGATAGGCAAATCAGCAAATGGCAATCGAGAACACCCCCTATCTCTCCTCGTTCACTCATTTCTCTCCACTCACCTCAACATTGTACGCGCACTGTTTCATCGCCTTTTGTACCTGTTTCGCTAACGTGATTCCAATACTCGGCTTCTCCTTACCATATTTCATTTTCTGTGAGATTGGGAGTAACAAACTGTATAGCTGTTCGATATCAAAGAGACGAGTGATTGGGATGGAGGAAAGCTTCTCAGTCGTGACGAGTGTTGCCACGAAACCACAGAATGGACTCGGATTCACGTGCCATGAACCATAGCCGAGTGCGAGGCCAACAGGTTCAAATAGTTGACCGACAGAGACAGGAATGAAATCGCTTGGACGAAGAAGACCGCGAGTACTTGCTTCCATTGATTCGAGAAGTTCGTAAGGGTCAATTGATTCAGGATAGGAGGTGAGATTTGGACTCGGTTGAGATGTTGCTCGTTCTGCTGTTGCTGGTGATGATGCTGAGGATAAGGATGAAGCTGCTGGTGTTGTGTTCTTCTCCGCTTCCACATCTGCATGTAATCGATTAAGAATCGATCTCGGTGATCTTTCTCTGGAAATGAGAATAAATCGTATCAACCCTTTATAACGTTGAATATAATTCAATATTTTCATCATATCAGGATAAGGTGATTCGAGTGAGAGTGAAAGAATTAATTCAAGATCACTAATCTCACGTACGAGTGACAGAAGATAATCCATCTCAACTTCGAATTGTGGCTCCTCACCTGGTGTCAGGAAGTAACGTACGCATGGGAGGACACGGACTTTGAGGAAGACGGATTTTTCGAGTAGTAGGAGGTCGACAAGCCTCTCGTACGATACATCGACGAGGATGCGTACATTCAGCAATGCAGGTGTCAGAATCGGATGCGCCTTTGTCTGAGAGTTCTTCGAAGCAGCTGTCGCAATCCCAACGATTCGAAGGATTTTGTCGTTCAGCAGCGGAATCTGTGATTTATCGACGAGTCCTCCAATCAGTTTGAGTAGAAATGTACTGCCGCGTCCTTGTTGTGGGAATCTCTTCACGAAGGCCAGTAATTTCGCATCGAGTTCTGCATCAGCGACGAATGTGCCATCGACGAATAGTGCGAGTTCGAATGAGAGTGGCATATTGTCAACAGGCGGTTGAGCACTCCTCAGTGTCTGCTCCATCATCTTTCCAATATCCTCAATATCATTCGATATGCCTTGATACACAGAACGTGGAATATCACCTGCAATGATATTATTCACTTTCAATGATGTGATATAGCGCTCTTCGAATGAATAACAGCGCCACCAGAAGTTTCGATCTTTACACACGAGTGTGACATGACGACCATGTCGTTCGCATGTCGCTCGAAGCCAGATTCCACGATATTGTTCGAATAATTCGGCTGGTTTGTACTGACCAGAATCAAAGCCACGTTTTTCGAGGAGTGAGCAGCGAGGGCAGAGGGATGCTGTGCGATAGATGAGTCGCTCAACAGATTCGCGTGCGAGTTGAGCAGAGGAGATGGAGGCAGCAGCGGTTGTGGCGGGTGAAGAGGACGAGGTGGATGAAGACGCAGCTGCGACTGATGAGGAAGAATCAGAGAAAATAGCCATAGTATTTGATATCTGTTGCATGAGATCAGGATTCGACTGTTTCCTGTTGCTGTTCGAGGCTGCATTCAGGTTGGCTGTGGTAGCACCAAATGACGGCTTTCGTTCGTACGCATTCACTTGCTGATCTTTCAATCGGTCAGCTCGTGCTTGTGTCAATGCAGCGTGGCAGCCGAGGCAGACACGCGAGAGTACACCATTGATACGCCATTCAGCATCGCTACATTTCGAACAGTAGATGCGACCGTCTTGGCGACCTGAGAAAAGCACAAATTTGAAGAAATGTCAGATTTTGAACATTATTATCAATCCTACACTCCTCTTTCCTTCGCGACCGCTGACAATGGTGCTTGCGAGTAAATAAACCGAAGCTCGTACCACACGAATTACAATGTGTGATCTCAGAATCTTTCTGCCACTGCGATTGATCGACTGGAGCGAGAGGATTTCGAACTGGCGTCGATGGTACCAGCGCTGCTTGCGACATTATGATAAGGAAGAAAATCTACTGTAAATATGAGGTGTGAATGAGAGGAGTAGCTGCTGAGTCTGTATCTGTTCGACGGTTGATTTGAGAGGAGGCGTTTGATTTGGCTGAGGAGAAGGAGAATGAGAAAGAAGCAACATCGAGGAAAGAGATTAATGAACCATGATGTCTAATCAAGACATTCAACAGTAGTGAAGAGATAACAACGATGCGAACAGATAGAACAAAGATTGCTGGCAGAGCACAGGATTGCAGCAGGAGCAATCGAACGAGGACAGATGTTAGATAGAGATCGGAGACAGGTGCATGATGGATGTGCAGGAAGAAAACTGACCTGCTAAATGTGGTGCGCTGTCAAGCTGTGGTGAACAAGCAAAAAAGACTGTGGGTCAGAGTTTCTGCTGCTACGAATGAACAACACTAAAAATACAGGCAGATGTTCAATATATTCTATACACTATGATCTACGATTCAGGAGAATGAAATGTGATTCTGAGCATGGCAATGCCTTCAAAACCTTTGTTGAAATTTGCTCAGGTTTTTCTCAGAGCTTTCCTTCTCCTCCTTGCATCGCGATGTCGGCTCCAGCTGCAGCATCCTCTGCCTCATCACCTCAGTCTGCGAGTGGTGATAAGGATGACCTTTCTGTAAAGATTGATTACAAGAGTCTGCCACCCGTGAAGATTGCGAGTGCGTGATACAGAAAGGAGAAGGGAGATGAAGTGGATGCTCTGTTGCTGCCGCCTCTCACCTCATCCTTTCAATTTTCTCCCTCCATAGTTCGTTCGAGGACTGGTGTCGAATTTCGCACAGGTCCATTCGCTGAGTTTACACCTACGACAGGAGAGAATCAGCAATCGGATTGCAATGGTGATGGTCAGATACTCTATTCACACGATGGTGCACGAGTTGCACTTGTGAAATTGAAGAATGTACAAATCCTTGATACAGAGACCCATCAACAAATTGCAGTGATTGTGAGTGAAAAGAAGAGGAGGAAGAACTGCACGAGTGATCAAGAGCATCCACTACTGCGCAGTCCGATGAGTTGCATCTCCTCATTCTACTCCATTCTTGTTCTTCTCTCCTCATCAGAATCGGCCACGTATCGAGCATCTTTGGTTCTCTCCTCAATCGACCTACCTCGCATCATGGGATCGTAAGACACTCGAAAATAAGCAATCCGAGAATCTTCATGTCTGGCGTGTGAGTGATGGTGCCGAAGTATTGAAAGTACATTGGAATGATCTTGATGCGACACAACAGCGACCTGTACAGTGGACATACGATGAGACAATTATGGGACTTCTCGTCACGAATGAGGTGCGATTCTTCAATGCACTCGCACCTGTACTCGCTGAACCGATCTCACGCATCTCATGCAAGGGTGTGCAACAATTCGCATTCGCACCTGCCGTCAAGCCATATCAACTCGCTGTATTCTTACCTGGAAAACAGACTGATCCTGCACGAGTGAATGTCTATCATGTTCCGACACCTTCTTCCACTGCAACTGCCGCATCCGCCGCCTCCTCCTCTTCCCCAGCTGACTCCTCACCAACCGCATCGAAATCCTTCTACAAGGCTGAAGAGGTAGATTTGCTTTGGTCGCCACTCGGTACATCGATCCTGATCGAGACTCGCACTTCGACGGATAAGACTGGCAAATCGTATTACGGCGAAAGTGGATTGCATTTGCTGCACGCTGATGGATCATATCAGGGCACTGTACCTTTTGGCACGAATCCTGGCCCGATTCAGGATGTCAAGTGGAGTCCAACAGGCAAGGAGTTCATGGTGATTCAAGGATTTCAGCCAGCAAAGAGTACACTCTTCGTTGCAGCGAACTGCACACCGATTCGTGAATACGGCACGAAATCACGTAACACGATTCGTTGGAGTCCACACGGCCGCTTTGTTGTACTTGGTGGCTTCGGCAACTTGGCAGGTGAGATGGACTTCTGGGATCACTTCAAGTTCAAGTGCATGGGATCAGCGATCGATCGTGATGGTGCGAAATCATTCGAGTGGACTGCTGATGGACGATACTTCATTACAGCTGCACTGAGACCATGGAGACGTGTTGATAACGGCTATAAAATCTGGACTTATGCTGGTGAGGAAGTCTATAAGGAGGGGTATGAGGAACTCTGGCAGGTCGCATGTCAGCCTGCACCTGTCGGCGTGTATCCGAATCGTCCTCAGAGTCCTCGTCTCTCAGATAAGCGCAAACTTGCGGCAGCTGCAGCCGCATCGGGTACAACAGGAAGCACATCAGCTGCAGCACCCCTGAAAACTGGCGCATACATTCCTCCTCATCTGCGAGCACAAGGCGCGACTGCACCGTCAACCATCATGAAACGTGAGAATGAAGCGGCGGCTGCACCGAGGAAACTGAATAGTGTGGAGAGGGCGGCTATCACGGGAGAACCTGTGCAAGAGCAAGAAGGAGGAGTGAGTACTGGGAAAATGACGAAATTGAAAGTTGAATCTAATTTGTTGCTGCTTGCTCATCTTTTTTCCTTTCCTTCTCCATCTCACACAGATGTCAAAATCTCAACTGAAGCGTTCCAAAGTGAAAGCATCAGCTGCACGTAAGGCTGATGAGGAAGCGAAGAAGCAAGCTGAGGAGGCTGAAGCTGCTGCAAAGATCAAGGCGGAGGAGGATGCGAAACGCAATGGTGGGTAGAGCAAGATGACAAATGTGTGCGAAGTGATTCACGTTGGTGCTTGTTGGATTGATTTACGTTCCTTTCTTCTCACTCCTCTTCCCTCACAGATCTCTCTGATCCTGCCGTCGTCGCACGTAAACTCAAAGCGAGTCAGAAGAAACTTCGTCAGATCGTTGAGTTGAAGGAGCGAAAGGCAGCAGGCGATGCACTGAACGAGGATCAACAATCGAAGATTGACTCAGAGGCGGAACTGCAGAAGGAAGTGGAACAGTTAACACTCTTGGCAAAGGCATGAGGCGGATCTCATGCCTGCTGCATTGTTCACTGTAAATCTAGAACGAAGCACGACATATTTAATTCCCTGTTCTTCTTGGAAGCATTTGCAAACAACGAGCTCATGATCAGGACTTGAATTTTGTGTAGATTTGATGCATCGAGAAGGGAAAGAAGTGACAAAAGTGTTGGGAAGGCCGGGACGATTGCGCAAGGGAGCTGATGCTCATCCAATCAAAAGGAAGAAACATCCGATCCTTGAATACAAGCGTCGTTCGGCGCATCAGATGGTCGACATCAAATAACATATGAGGGGTGAAAGAAAACAAGAGGAGAAACAAGAGAGGTTGGAGGAAGAAGTGAGACAAGAGAAAACGGAAGAAGTGTGGTAATTTCTTCAACGTCAGCCTCCTTTGATCACCGTTGATGAATTTATTTACTGCTTCTTAGCATGGTGCTTCTTTGCTGCATGTGCAGCGACATGTTGCTTTGCCTTTGAAGCTTCATGCTTCTTCGTTGGTGGTGCATATTGAACGAGTGGTGCAACAGTGTTTTGAAGGCGTGCATGTGTCTTTGACAGTGCAGTTGGTGAACAACCGACTGAGTTCGAGTAGATTGAACCAGAGTAGTAGTACTGATAGTTCATGCGAGAGTTGAGACCAGTACAAGTGTTATACTGAAGGATGAGATTGCCACATGAAATCGAGACTGAACTGAGCTTGAATGGACCAGTGAAGGAGTTATCAGTGACGTTAGCAGTACCACCGATAGCAGCTGCTGTGTAACCAACGTTACCACCAGTAAATGAGTTATCGTAGATTTGTGCCCAACCACCATATGAGCCGACATGATTCATAGTATAGGTAGTATCAGAGAAGGAAGTACCAGTGATATAAAGCTCACCACCTGAGACCTGTTGTACGTGTGTCTTTGCTGGTACGGAGTTGGAGTTGTAGATAAAAACGCTATTCTCAAGCTCAGTGTTGATAGTTGACTGTGACTGGAGCTGTGCACCATCACCATAGATGTTCAAGCCAAATTGCACATTGGTGAATTGCGATTGGTAAACTCCGGTGTTGATGGTCTCACCACGATATTGTGTCAGGAATTGTACACCCTGAAGGAGGTTGGCGAGACGAAGATCGGTAAATGAGCTTGAGCCGACTGATGTGAGGCGGAGGAACTGGAAGACATTTGCTGCGCCGATGGTGGTGACGGTCAGCTGTGAATCTTGTGCACCGAATACAGAGAAGAGTGAGATGAGATTCTGTGTTGCTTGTGAGTTAACCTGGATGTTGCTGAGAGAAACATACTGTACAGATTGAATCTGGTGTACTGCGAGTGCACCACGATTGCCTCCGTAAAATCCGAGGTTGATCTTCAATGAGGTCATCGAGAGTGCACTGTTCTTGATACTCGAATATGGTCCAGCGACAGATGATCCGTTCATTGAAAGGAGTGCACCTGCATTTGGATTGTAGATCAGCTGTGAGCTACCATCTGACATACCATTGATCTGAAAGCTGTATCCAATACGTGGCTGAATGGTAATGTATGCTGGTTGGTAGGATGGAATTGCGCCGGAGAGGACGTATGAACCAGTTGGAAACCACTAAGAGGAAGATGAAGATGATGTGCGGTAAGGATGGTGATGGAGGGGGAGTAGCAGAGGGACAGATGGGGTGAAGATAATGAAGATACGAGGAACATACCAAGAGGCGACGAGGCAGGGAGGCACCTTCTCAAGTACTCTGCACTTCTTCTGCTCCTCCACCTCTTTCCCTCTCTCTCTCTCTCCTCTTCACCTCATGTACTGACGAGAATGTTATTGCCATTTGGTTGTGCCTGTTGTTGAAGTGCCTGAACAGCGGACATAATCGCCTGAGAATCATCCGTCACACCATTTCCTGTTGCACCATAATGAGTTACGATCACAACATTATCAGCAACAATGCTAATGGTAAGGAAGGACAACACGACGAGCGTGCAGAAGAGGAGGGAGCGCATCATCGTGAGGATGGGAGAAGGTGGCTGAAGAATGAACAGAGAAATCGCAAGTGCGCGGTGTGAGCGATGAAATCGCGGTCCATGTGCTTGCCACAGCACACCACACAGTATGCTATGCTCATTATTATCCTTGCATACGACAAACTAGCACGAACAATGAGAATGAAGTGCAATGCGAACAATCAAAAACGTGGTGTGAAGTTCGGATCGGCACAGTCGGCTTCGAAATGCGAACACATAACAGCATGTATTCAGACATCATGTGCTGTCTGCAGTGGCTTTGCTCTGTGTTCAGTAGAAGTGAGATATCGACGAACTCCTTGAGTTGGCACTCCTCGTCGATGGTGCGCATGTTGCATGCTGGTCATGTTGGAATTCAGGTTGTCAAAAAGCACAAATAGAAAGAAGGGAAAAGATGGCGCATAGCAACATCATGAGAGGAGAAACAAGGAAAAAAGCAGAGATATCGCATCAATAACATCAAAGAGAAGAACAGAACAAAGATGGATGTCGAAAGTAGGTCACGATGATGGCACTGATACGACACACATCTGACGTCTGACTACATCCATTCGGATTATATCGAAACCATGTTGCTTTCTTCTGACACACATTATCAACATCATCAACTCTGTGTTGGATTGATTACGAGATCGACATTGTAACCGATATCACTTCGAATGTGTATTCGAGAGGACAAAAGAAATGACGAGGGACCAGTAGGGCTGGAAGGCGGCGCCGCTGGATGAGGATGAAAGGAGACAAGAAGAGAAGAGAAAAATGATCCGAAAATCGAGTTGGACGTTCTTGCTCGCCAATCCCTCCTGCACTGCGGAGTGCGGACCCGCTATTAAATGTATTATTATTCACAATCATTGTCCCTGCCGTCGGACTCAAGTGAATGACATTCCCTGCCATTCATCAGTGAAAGTTGAATTCTCTTTAACTGTCACACCATTCGTACACGTATTGAAACTGAAATTACACTGAAATTACACTCGTATGCTTCGTTTGGAGAAGTTGGTTGCGGACCACATGTGAATGCGGAATTGGTAAGTGTGGCGTAGTAGGTGGAGGTTGTGTGTGTACAATCATGGCCGTAGAGATTGATTCCCATTATGAAATTCGTAACAAAAATCTGATTCAATGTGATTGATTGTGTCTCCATCTCCTTCACCTCGCTCGTTCTAAATATAATTCCACCTTCAAATCCATCAATCTGAATTTGACTCACAGATGACACTCATATCACGCACTGTCAGGAACCATGAGTCGTAAGTCCGCTGCAGAAAGTTCAGGAAGGAAGTACCGTTGATGTTGGAACCAATAGCAAGAAAAGAGAATGACATCCGCGAGAGACTGAAAAGTACGCTTCCAAACAACACACTCACAAGCAGGTTATTCGCCACCTACGTGCGACATGGATATCCCTCTGCTTATCGTTAGTGCAGAGCAGCATCAGCGGGTAGGCACCACAGCATTGTGCAGAATAGGCCGAATCGAATCAAAGCGGAACATTCGGTTCGGCTTGGAGTCGGGGCCTGCCGGCTCAATTGATTCAGACAAATGTCGGCTGCTGCAGTTGTGGAATCTTCAAGCTGAAATCTCATGTCTTTTTGCAATCAAACCCACAGACAATCAAGTAGGCATTCACGCGAGGAAGCATGAAGGAGGTTTCGTCAGAGTTCTTTTTGTTCGACATGTTGGCACACCAATGAATGAAGTGAGAGGAGGCACCTGTGTAGTTCGAGGTGCACTAGACCAAGATGTCACTCGAGCAGTCAAATTTTCTGTTCCGCTTCTAATCTCTGCCTGGGTCGGCTCTTAGTAGCTTCCCTACCAGGCCTATGCCATACTCATTTGCATCAGAGTAGTGGAGGAGGAGGACTCTGATCAATCCAAAGTGAGCGAGTCAAGTCAAACACTATCACCTTGCTTCATCTGATCAAAGTGCTTTTTGATGTAATCACCGTCATTGACATCAATATCCTGAATGTGTGACCCCGTATCTGTATCTGTCACCAACTTATGAAGTACACTCATATGATCAGGTGAGATTGGCTTCATATAGAGAGTCAGGTGGCGGAGTGTTGGTTGAAGTTGCAGTAGAGGTGTAAATTCAATTGGCCAATTAGATGCAGTCTCGATATTACCAATCTCGAGGTGAAGTGATGTCAGACTTGTACATTCAGGCAATGCATCGAGAAAGTGCTGTATCCCCTCACCAGTCTGCTTTGGATGTCGCAGACCACGCAGACGTAAAGAGAGAAGATGACGAGGCAAACGTACACGAGGATACATTAACGTTCGCTCACTGACTGGACGCCAGTAGTTTGCACCTGCGATAAGAAAATCCTCATTCAGCTGGCATTCGAGCCGTGTCAGCGAGGGGAGGGCGTGGATCAGATCGATGTCAACCGCATTGAAGATGCGAGCTGTGACACTCTGATTCAATGAGACAATCGAACGACGAAGTGCAATACCAGTTGGTGATGTCGATGCAGGTGCACTTGTAATAGATGAACCACAACAGACAAATCGAAGTGAGATGACAGATTCGAGATCGAGTTGACATAGACGAGGTGAACAGATATACCACCAACGACATGTACGACTTACAGCAATTATGCCATCACCTGTCAAATATGATATCATCAGTGTGAGTACATCACGTGCACATAATTGAGCACATGAGTATGATTGTCCATTCTTTGTTGTATTTGCACTCACATCAAGTTGAGTCAGTGTCTTCACTGTTCTTCGTCTGATCTCATTTGTTGGATCAATATCCAACAACGGTCTATAATTCGGCCATAATGGTGCTAAGGTATTCTGATGATTGTTGACAATGTTGCCGTGTCGCAGTTGATGAGAGGCGATCGAATGCGTCGACACAATCAACGTCCTATGTGCTCATCTTTCTACTGCTCATTGACAACTGACCGATGTAATTCCATCGACTCGAGATAATGTTGAGAAGTGTGGGGTCACCGGTGACGGCGGTGAGGAGGTGAAGCCGAATCGTCTTAGTTCGTGCGAGGACACGCTCTTGTTGTGCTCCGTAAATTGGATCACTTGATCGAGGTTCAATTTCGGGCGCACGGTATAGCGCACAAGGATACATCGATTTGCACACAATGAGAGGCAGAATTTCTACAACGCAAACTGTGCAAGCGACGTCGCACCGAATTTCACGGTCTCGGTTGCTCGTTGTTGGTGATATCGGCTGTTTGTCCGTGTTGTAGTATCTATCCTCATACACCTACTCCTCCACAGCTTCCCGACATCATCATGAGGTTCACATCATTCGCAGCCATCGTCGCAGCACTCTGCCTCATCTCCCTCTCGACTGTGTCTGCTGACTCATCCGACCTCCTTATTCCAACTGCAAGTGGTTCCGTACTCGGGTTCATCTCGAGCCAAGCTTCCTCCACCGCTCGTGCATGGCTCGGCATTCCATACGCAGCACCACCGAATGGAACGTCTCGTATGTTGCCACCACAGCCAGTTGAAGACTGGACTGGTACGACACTGGTTGCACAAGAGGCTGGTCCAGGTTGCATACAATCATGCGACTTACCACCAGGCCTATGTCCTGCAGTCACAAGTGAAGACTGTCTCTACTTAAACGTATTCGCACCAGTGTATCCTTCTTCCTCCTCCTTACCAGTCATGGTGTTCATTCACGGTGGTAACTTTCGTCAAGGTGCAGGTTGGAGTGGAATGTATGATGGAACAATATTTGTGAATACAAGTGATGTCGTCTTAGTATCGATGAATTATCGCTTGGGAGCATTCGGTTTCTACTATTCCAACTTAACCTACGCGAACAATGGTCTATTGGATCAACAAATGGCCTTAGCATGGGTGAATCAGAATATCCTTGCATTTGGTGGTAATCCAAATCAAGTTACTATCTTCGGACAGAGCGCTGGCGCGACCAGTGTGTCCTCCCACTTACAAAACCCAATTTCAAGACAATATTTCCAACAAGCTATTTTAGAATCAATTCCTCTCGGAATTTCGTTACGTTATCCGACTGAATCAGAAGGAATTAACTCAGTCTTTGCAGGGATTGTGAATTGTGATGTTAGTGATTTACTATGTGTACAAGCACTGACACCTGAGGCGGTACAAGTAGCTGGCGAACAAGCTATTACTAAATCGTTAGCCCCTGATGGAACACATTGGCTCGAGGTTGCACAGAGCTGGGAACCTACTGTTGGTGTATCCTCCTTCTTAATTCCACTTGGATTAATTGAGTTCTATCAAGGTTACGCAAGCAATCCAGCTGTCGCAAGCATCCCACTCATCATGGGAACCGTCAGTGAAGAAGCATTTGTCTTTATCTACGAAGCATTACCAACCACGCCACTCACCAAATTTGAGGTAGAAGGTATCGAGACTTTACTGTTTGGATTTAAAGGATTGATTGAATTCGCTGATCTCTATCCTTTAACATCAGGACAAGATAATCGTCCTGCTTTAAGTGATATCGGTAGTGATGAACTCTTCACATGTGCTGCACGAAATGCTACGAATGCTATTGCACCAGTTGGGAATGAACAGACACATGTGTGGTCATACTTATTCTCTCATTTAAGTCAAGATGGCTCTCACGGTTGGGGTCCAAATTATACGATCTGTTGGACACACGTATGTCATGGTAGTGAATTACCATACGTGTTCGGATCAGCTGCTGCTGTGGGTTCAACTTTTACACCAGCTGAGACCGAGTTATCACAGACGATGATTACATATTGGACAAACTTCGCGAAGAGTGGGAATCCAAACGTCGGTGCACCTGTAGATTATCAATGGCCACTATATTCAGCAGATACACGAGAGATATTGAATCTTGATATTGGTGAGTTGACATTGATTGATAATATTAGACATCAGAAGTGTGATGTAATGGATCAGTGGGATTATCAATTGTAAAGAGGCATATGCTCAAAGAAGAAGGAGGCGTGCGTTGGTGCATTTATTTTTCATTTCATTCATGTTTCTATTCTCAATTTCATTTTCCTTTCACTTCATTTCATTTCGTGCAAATCCATTTGTTTCTTTTTTTGCAGGCAAGAATTCTTAACAAGCGAACCAAAAGGAAGATGCTTTTGTCATCATCCTCATTGTCGTACATACAAACTTGTTGAATTCAACTCAAGCATCCTCCGGTCCTTAAATCGATTTGCTTTCGGGAATCGCAAATTGCCACCAGCACGCGTACGGCCTGCGATTCTCATGACAATTTTCATTATTCTCAATATGTAGTTGAAAAAATTGAAAATTGTATGCAAAATGATCTCAAACACTTGAACAACTTTGTCTGCCGCTGCAGACGCAGATCATGATCCGATCGCGTTTTCATCACAATCCACATCCCTGATTCTCCACAATCGTACACGGTGGTTTGAGGCACGTCATCGTCATCTGTGAATACTCACCCTGACACATATTACCTTGCACAACAATATTCTCACCTTCTCCATACGCAGCATCCATGATCTGTTCAACGAATGAGTTGTTCTCGACGTAGAATTGTGGAGAGTTGGGAATACTCCAGGGTGAAGGCTTATCCCACACACTGAAATAAAATCCGGTCTGTGCACCTTGAAAGGTATTTCCAAATAGACTCGCTGTTCCGTACACAACTTGGACACAGAATTCCACCGTGCCAGGATTGGAGAAGACACTGTTTGTGACAGTGAGTGAAGGAAAGATTGGCAAGGGAACGACACCAGACCAGACACCACCTTCAGTAAAGGAAGAGCTCATAACGCTTACACTACTATTATCACATACACTCACAGCTGGATTGACATTCACAAATGTACAATTCGTTACGGTAACATAAGAATTTGTATTATTCGATGCACTCGTACTATTCGTCACACTTTTCGTGACAACACCATTCGGTAGATTAGTAAACGTAGTATTCTCTATTTGTAGGATGACATTCTCACCAATAAATATTCCACTTCCAATCGCCATGTTTGGTGTGGCAGAAATGAACGAGTTGGTGATGGTGATACTCGGGAGAGATGCAGAGGAAGATGGTGCAGCTGATGATGCAGATAAAGGCATGGATTGATAATCGAAGAAGACGGCAGTTAGTGAGGAGGTGACTTGGTCGAGATAAAGCGTACTCGAAGGAATGTTTAGTGCAGAGAAGAGGACGACACCTGGAAACAGAAACACAGGAATACAACGTCAGCCCTTATTCACCTTTCGCCTTTTCGCCTCTTCCTTCACCTCACCCATCCATCTCCCCTCTTACTCACTCGCTGTCTGAGCTTCAAACGTCACTCTTTCAACATTCCATCCAACCACGTACATCGATTCCACCATGCTTGCTGTAATGGATGATTCCAATTCTGTCGCTGTCACGGATAAATCGTGCATTCCGATTGTGAGGGAACCATAATCGCCAGAGGTGGGATTAGAGGAGAGTGCATCACCATAAATAAGTGTTCCAAGTGATGAGTTCCATAGAATCGTTGTCTGAGAGAGACCAGCACCGAAAACTTCGAGCGTGATTTGTGCATCACTGTTCTGTTCAGAGTTTGTGGTGAGACAGATGAAAGCTGGTTGGTTGTATCGTGATGTACACCCAGTCTGTGGGATGCTGTTTAGGAGGTAGCGACCAGCAGCGAAGTATAATTGTCCTGATGCGTTCGAACCAGACGAAGATATCGTTTGGAGTAGATACTGATTCGCTGCCGATACTGCAGCAGTATCGTCTGTCACACCATCACCGACTGCACCGTAGGATGTCACATCGACGAGGAGAGGTGAAGAACTTGAGTATGAGGAGGAGGATGCAACAGCAGAAGAAGTTGAGATATCTCTTGCTGCAGGAGTTTGACGACGTGACTTGATGTCGACACTAGTTGCCGAGGACACTGAGGCGACAATGGAGATGGATGCAATGAATGCAACTAGTGCTATCAGAACAATGAGTTGCCTCATCCTGCCTGTTGTTGTGATCCGGTCGCACTGCCAAAGAAAGTACCGTGCGCATCCGAGTGATCGACGGGTGACGAAAGAATTTTGTTTGTGAGCGAGCCTTCCTGCACAATTCTCCCCTCGCACGCACGCTGCTGCATCCACACGCTTGCGCTGTTCTACCCACGCATTGAGGAATCATAGATCTTCGTGTTCCGGTGATCACTCAACTACACCACGCCACATACACATTCTTCATACCAAAGCATCTCGTCCTCACCGTCATCATGCGCACTCTCCTCCTCTGCTTCGCTGCCGTCTTCGCCATCTGTGCCCTCCTCACTCTAAGTGTGGTCGAAGGATTCCCACATCCACCACCGCCACCACCATGCCCGACAGCAACACGCTCGTCTTCGTCTTCTCGTCACTTCCCTGTTCCTACAGGACCAACTCTATTCGATGTGACACTGTATGGTGCGGTTGGTGATGGTGTTACGGATGATACCGATGCAGTGTTCGCTGCCAACCAAGCCTTACTCCAAAGCCTCGTCTCATGTACCTCCTCCGCCGAACTCTATTTCCCACCTGGCTTCTTCTTATTGAATTCAGCACCGAAGACTGCGGAAGAAGGTGGTTGTGCTGGTGCGTTCGATAGACCAGCGTTTATTTGTCTGACGCCGACAACATCAGCACTTGGTGGTATCTCACTCTACATTAGCGGAGGCAATACAAACGTATCTACAATTCTCTACAACTCCACACTCGGTCATCTGTTCCATGCTTCCTCCACAGCAAGTATCGCACCATATCAAGACTTCTTTGCATCCTTCGCTGATTTCAGTGTACAAGAATTCGGTGGTGTTTCTCTCTACGCACATCCAAATACACCAAACAATGTCATTGATATCGGTAGTGGTGTTCAAGTCTCACGTATTGAACGCATCGATTATGAATCGAAGACTGGTTCAAGATGGAGGATTGGTGCGACTATGATCTCGTTTACAGATGAACCGGATCAGGTGAGTACGATTGATCAGATTCAGATGGATGGTGATGTTACGTTCTTTACTGTTGGTGCATTGGCAGCAAGCGAACAAAAACAACATCATACACGTGCGCATGCAGGTAAGAAGCATCAAGTACATCGTCACAGCCGCAACATCCGTCACAATGCAAAGCAGGTCGCAGACGCCTCCACCAACAACCTTCCAAACATCACCATGTCTCAACTCACACTCTCCGCTGCTGCAGGTCTGAATAATGATGGATGGGGTTGTTTACTCTCTACTCCGATTAATCTCGTCTTAACACAATCTACCATGACTGGATTCCATGCTGCTGGTGTTGGAATGATGTCCTACGGAACTTCTTACGTCAATATCTCTCAAGTCACATTCAGTGGTATGTCACAAGCTGTTGACAGTTCAGATAACTCTGTTTTGTTTATTGATGAATGTCAATTTATTAATGGATCAAGTGTGATTGTAACAAGTAACTGGCCACCACCTGTTACCAACACTTACATGACAATCACCAACTCTGAATTCCAACTTGCCCTGGCAGGTATCGGTGTCGTTCAATCTGGTTGTTTTGTTACCCTGATTAATAATACTTTTGTCGATGGTACAATTGCGGTGATTTATGAAAGATTGACTGGGAATTCTACACAGTCTATTACAATCGAGACTTGTGAATTCATCTCGCAAACTGAGAATGCAATCCAAGCGTACGGTCCTTCTATCATCATCGAGAATAATATGTGTCAGAATACTGTCAATACGACATCACCTGCTGCTGCGGCAGTGTATGGATGCTTTCCGGATGTGGGACCATGTGTGTATGAAGGAAATAGTGGATGTGGAAACGGTACAGCACCGAATTCGAAGTAAAGGAACAAGAAAGGAAAAAAAACCAAAAAGCAAAACGAAGAAAAAGAAGCAGTGAGAGGTGCACTTGAGTAATCTTAGGATATCATGTCCAGAGATTGTACTCGTATCTTCCACATGCGCATGCGTTGTATGCAATGTTTCTTTCTTATTAACTACAGCTCAATACCGTACCGCCTGAATCCAATCAACTCTAATTATTTGGCGCGTTGATCGATTTCAACTTGCATATTAATTGTTTTGTATGTTGATTGCTATTCAACGCGCATTTAATTATCCCTTAGCGGAAGGTGAAGTTTTCACCTTTTTTGAAATTTGCTTTCGCTCACACCACATCGCACGCAACTCGCACTTGCTGTCCGCATGCACTCATCCTGTCGACACGTCTGCCAGACGCTGCGTGATGTGAGAATGAAATGAAAACATGCACTCTCGGGTGAGACAGCAGCCCGAATCTGTCAACATCGAAATCCTGCTCCTCGCACTTGTGCACCACCACCATGCAACGCAATCAGGTGAGTTGCACGCGATGGGGTGAGTATCGAGTGACACTACTGTGTGTGTGTTACTTGTGAGGATTCGCGTTGTCCGCTGTGGTACATCACCATCGACTTCTCACCTCAGTCTCTCGCATCTGCATTTCTGTTCCCTCCTCGTCAGCCCAACGCTGCATGCACATGTCATGATTCAATCATACCTGAAGTGAGGATCATGAGGTGGTATCATTTATTGAGTGTGCGACAGTGAGTGTGTGGTGCGCATGAGCGCACACTCACCATCACCAACCTGGATGGCTGATTTCCTATTCCCTTCTCAATGCACCGCGCAAACGTCCGTTTCGGGTCATCCGTCCGCTAAGGGTTATTCAGAGTTCCGTTAATACGAAATCGTGTACTTCCCGCACTGCTTCTTCTGTTTCTTTGTTGGTTGCTCACTGTCCAAGAGTGCTGAGGCTGCTGGGATGAGGGTGTGACTGGCATCGCGTACACGTTTTGGTCGTCCCACCGGTCGCTTGGGAGGAGCAGGAGGGGGTGCAGGCAATGCAGCGATGGCGGCAACCTGTGCGAAACGGGAGGGTTGCTTGGGACATCGCAATTTGAAAGGTGCACAAAAGCGCGCGCATGTTGAAATGAAATTAATTCCAATAAGAGTATGTTGAAATGCACGTTGAAAGATTAATTAATTCCAAATTTTGCTACGTTGATTGGATTCAGGCGGTACGGTAGCATTCAAACGCAAAATTCTGGCACTTTCTCTAGCGTCTTTACGCATTTCGTCTTACAATTCACAGTCAGAGCACGAGAAATCTCCTTTTTACAGTGATTTATTTGCGGCGCATTCTGAATTTGCAAATTTCTGCATCTGTACCACGATACGCAGCAACGAGGTGAGTGCAGATGTGCTGGTGTTGGAGCGCGTACACTGTGCATTTGCTTGGACTGTTGCTCATTCTTCATTGCGATGAACTCTGCAGCCTTTACACGAAGAAAGGTTTTCCAACACTTCGCGATGAAGCGTCGTCCAGGCGTGCTATGGTGCCTGCTGCTGGCAGCGCTGTTGATAGCAACGATAGCAGGTGAGTGGAGTGAAGAGAGGAAGAGAAGATCCAAGTGAGGAAATGATCCAAGTGAGGAGCATCTCATCTTCTTGTTGTTTCTTTCTTCTGCAGTCAACGCCACCTCCTCCTCCACCTACACCTCCTCCGACAGCGACACTGATACATCGTCAGATACAGACACATCCTCCTCCTTCTCATCTGAATCAAAAGATCTCCCGAAATTAAACATCAAAGGAACAGCGAAATTATCGGCTGCTTCTTCACCTATCCCTTCGATTCCTTCCCCATCCTCATCCATCACCTCATCACTCAAAGTCAGTGGGAACACACTAAAATCCTCCGCCTCATCGGTCGGAGGTTCAGCAGTTGGTACTGTTGGCTCAGTCGGTTCATCATTCACAGCCAAAGCGAAGATTGGAGGAGCGACGTTGAAGTTGAAAGCACAGACACCTGTGAGTGCAGTGAAGAGTGGTGGCGGAAAGACATCACATTCACGTCCGTCCAAGAAATCATCCTCACTCAAAGCACGCGTACCAGCACCAGCCGCAGCAGCAGAGCCAAAGCCGTGTCCAACACCAAAGAAGAAGAATCCTCTCCTCTCAATCGAGCAACAATATCCTGTACTCGTGAATGATTATCATCCAGTTGACGATGCAGTCAATCCAAACAGTATCGATGATAAACTTGCTGATCGTACCGCACGTGTAATTATCAGAGAACACTTGGCATGGGAGAAGGAGAATCCACCACCACCAAAACAGATGAACCTCGAAGAATTGAAAGAGATGAATCTGAAGATAGCAAAAGAAACACTTGATATCGAGAAAGAAGGAAAAGCATTCAAAGTATATGAGAAACTTGTTGCAGATGATGAGAAAGCACATATTGATGGTGAGAAAGCACGTGCTGCAGCGAAAGTATTAGCTGCGAAGAAAGCAGCAGATGATGCAGCTGAGAAGATTAAATCAGCGAAGATGATGGCTGATATGAAGATCAAGAGAGAACAATTAGCAAAAGAGAAGGTACTGAATGAAGCGAAGAGAAAAGCAGAAGCTGCGAAACGTGAGGCAGAGAAGAATGCATTACCACCAAAGGCACCAGCTCTCACACCAGCGAAGCCATCAACACCATCTGTCTCCACTATTCAGAATGCATTGAAGAATGCAATGTTCAATTCATTGAAGAAGAAAGATCCGATTCAGATTACTGCACCGTTACAAGGCAAGACTCCGGCACCTGCTACACCAGCACCAGCTGCGGCAGTGACACCACCATCACCACTTCAAGCGAAGACTCCTCCGTTGAGAGCACCAAGAACGAAGGCAGCACCACAAGCGAAGGCGCCTGCAGCAACTCCACCAGCAAAAGCAGTTCCAGCTCCAGCTGCAGCGAAGCCAGCAACTCCAGTAGCCGCAGCGAAACCAGCTGTTCCAACAGCAATTCCAGCAGCGAAACCAGCATCACCTTCTGCAGTACCAGCAGCAGCTGGCGCCGCAGCAGTCAAGCCACCAGTAGCAGGAGTGGCACCAGCAGCAACAGCAGCAAAGCCAACCTTACTTGAGATGGAAGATGAATATTCCTCTTCTGATGAACCATCATTCCTCGAGCTAAACACTGAGCTGTCACCACCGAGTGAGAGAGATGCAGAGTATAAACAGGATATGGCTGAACAGTTAGGACTTGCTGAGGTCGGCTCGGATAGCGAGAGTGATAGTGACAGTGTGATCACCACTGATGCAGAAGCAGAGATTGCTGCATCACTCGAAGCAACAATTGATGCTGAGACAGCTGAGAGAGATGCTGCAGAGGAATCAGCGATTGTGGAAGAAGATGATGCTACGGCGATGATTGAAGAAGACGTGGCTGAAGAGCAGGAAGAAGATCAATCCTCTGATCCAACACTTCTCGAGACAGCCAATCATCCATCCCAATTCATTATGGACACTGCTGATTCAGATCATCATGTTCTTGTCGAAGCAGAGAGTGAGAGTGGAATGTCAACTATGACTGAAAGTCAGGCAGCACCAGGTGCCGCCGCAAAAGCCATAATCAAAAAAGAAGCTGAAGCACTTCTCCCCACAACACAACATAGTTCCGGTGTTCCATTAACAGCGAAAGATCTCCTCGTGAAAACTACAGCTGCTGCAGAAGGCGAGACCTTGCCTAAGAATCCTGTGTTACCACTTGCACCAGTCACGCCAGTCAAGCCAGAATCAAAGCGAATCGTCACACCAAGAATGGAGCGTGCGAAACACGCATTACGTAAAGCTGAAGAAGAGAGTGCGCGTGCGAAGAGAAAAGAATATGAACGTAAACAAGCGAAATATGACAAACAACAAGCAATCGTACGAGCACGTCAATCCACACAATTTCGTCGTTCTCTGCCACCATTGACAGACGCAGAACGTGCACCACATCCATCAAGTAACGGTGCGTCACTCAACAATGATCGTAACTTCAATCATCTGTTCCCAGCTGCCACAGCAAAATCTGACGGTAAAGCATCATCACAGGAATATGACTTCCATCATATGGGTGCAGGCGATGCGTATGAGAATATGGGAATTGCTGATGAAGTAACGATTACGAAAGATCCACCAGCAGAGCCAGTTGTGCAAGCGAAACCTGCCGCAGCAGCTCCAGCAACTGGTGCAGCAAAGGCAGCAACACCAGCAACACCAGCAGCAGCAGCAAAAGTACCAGCAGTAACACCAGGTGGTATCATTCCAACTACATCTCTGCTTCAACATGATTCTACAGCTGAGCATACTCAACAAGCGGAAGGTGATGCTACTGCAGATGCAGAAGATTCGAATCGTATGTCAAATGGTATGGATGCAGAACAAGATGCTGAATTAGATCAAGAACAATATGCTGAACAAGAACAACAACAAGAGAATTATCAAGATGTCGCTGATGGGGAAGGTACATTTGAAGCGACAGAACAATTGGATGAATCAAGTTATCCTGTACCGCAACAGCAAGATGAGCAACAAGATGACGACCAACATCATAACTTCCTCGAGCATTCCCAACGTCCATCACTCACACGTGGTACACCTGTTGGATCGAAACCGAGTGCTCTTGATTCAGTTTCGGAACCAGATTGGATGACTTATATGCAAGATCAACCAGTAGCATCCCCCAAATCTTCACCATCCAAAACTTCATCACCCTACTCATCTTCTTCATCTTCATCTTCTTCTTCATCATCATCATCATCATCATCATCAAAATCCTCCTATTCCTCCTCTTCACCATCCTCCTCCTACTCCTCTTCCTCATCCAAACCTCGTACTTCCTATTCCGATTCCGATTATCAATCACCAATGCAAGGTCAAGATCGTACATCGAACACGAAGTTTCAAGGTACGAAATATTCTGATTCTGATTGGAAAGTACCGATGCAAGGTCAGGATATTCCAACGAAATCGAAGTTGCAAGGTAGTAAAGCACCATCAGATAAGAAGAAGCCAGAGCAGAAATATTTTGATTCGACAGGATATGATACCTTAGCTTTCACAACAAATGATTTTGAACCAGAACAGAAGGTAAAATCAACTGTGTTAGCTAGTATTCCAACACCAGAACATGTACCAGCAACACCGATTACACCTGAAAAAGCACCAATTGATCCATGTTCAATTTATTGTGATGAGAAGGGTGCATGGAAGACCGCCCCATGTCAAGATTGTTTATTACGAGGTATGGTGAATGGATGGATTGTAAAGAGTATACGTGAACAACAACGTGGTTATAATTATATACATTATTCAAGAAATAAATGTACAGCATGGGCAAATGATCGACGATTGAAAGGTGAGAAGAATACAGCACCATTTGCTCAATGCTTCTTTCAAAAGATGCATGAGACATGTAATCTATAAATGAAAGCATGAATGAAAGCAAGCAAGAAAGAAAGAGAATATTGCACTCAGCAGCATAGCATCGCAACACAGCAACAGTACTCGTGGTACGATGCATACAAAAGCAATCAATCAATCATTTGATCTTCCCCCTCTCCCTCTCCCTTAGTATTATTCAGCGAACACTGTGAGGGAAAATCGAAGTATGCAAGCGAAGGATTGAGATTGGCAGCAGGGCGGAGCAGTGCTCTGTAGATGAGACCCCTTTTCTGAGCTCTCCTTCCACCGATCCAACTCCGTTCGTGACAAGTTCTCGGTACATACGCATACTCTACACAACATGCCTACGCATATCTGGTCGCATCACACAGTTGACACCCACAAGAGACGACCAAAATTCTTCGAGTTTTCGCCCATCCGATGCTCACGCCGATCATTCTCACCATGCGCACGTCATCACGCAACGAGCACATGCGTGAATACAATCAAACTTTTCTCAACATCGTGTGGGCGACCGAATGTTGATGTAATCAGCTGTGTGATTGCATAGATGACGAAATGCGATGAGTGACACACGCGTGTCATCGACTCTCAATCCCGCATCTCGCTGTAGCATCTAAGTAGATAAGAAGAGAAGTCAGTTGAGGTGATAGGCCGCTGACTCTGAGATAGTGTACCTATGAAATGTTGGTGTGTCCAAACTTTTCGATCAAGTCGGGATATGAGAGAAGACGAGATGAGGAGCAAAATCACAGGCGTTCTCTCGTTCTGCAGCAACACCCATTTGAAAGCAAATTGGTCAAAGTAAATTTCAAAAGAAATGATGATATGATTTCAACTAATTCTTCATTGCGATGTCAGTGCGGTTGAAGATCTTAGCTGGGAATGCAGTCGACAAAGTAAAAGGGAATTGAAGTGAAAAGTGCGAAGGAATGTGTTTAGATCGAGCCCTTATTGGCGTTTACAGAGAGAAAGAGGAGAGAAAAAATATAAATTATTGAGAAGTATCATATACTTGAGTTTGTGATAAAAAAGGAGAGGAAGTGAAAACAAAGAAATGTATGGTGAAGAAGGAGACAGAAGCAGAGCATGAATGGGAAGAAACCGTTCAACACAGCTCACTGATTCACAATCGTACATCCTTGATTGTTACCTACTTGACACGGTAATGATGGTGAAGCCGTACAACCCGAATTATTGTATCGCAACTTCGTACTTGGACCTTCACATACATTATTAGTAATTGATAGTGCACTCATATCGAATATCGAGGCGAATGATATCCTTGAATGTGCCACTGTGAGTGGTGTCATTGGTCAGGAAGGATCGAATGCGTATTGACCTGGAGAAAGAGCAGGGAGGACACAAAAATGAGAGTCATGTCTAGAGGTTAAAAGTGCTAGAATGTAGTTGTCGTCTCTTTTTCTTGCTTGCATTGCTATTCACCTGAATTAAATGTTCACCTGCATTACCTGTTGCACCGATGTCACGTCTTTTTCATTCTGTGCTGATCTCAAGCGATGGTAATGATGATGAGGAAATGTTTCGAGGAGAAGGATGCTGCAGCATATGCGTACTTGCACATATACATGTTCAGCTGGAGAAGCAACATAAAAATGCTACCTCTGCAACATCGCGACTGTCAGTGCCTTAAGCCGTCATCAACATCGTCATTATGACGAGGCTCACTGCCAACTCATACGCATCCTTCGAGACAGTTATCGTAGCAAGAATTGGTTGATGGAAATTCGGATTTCAGATGAGTGTTGTATCTTTCTCATCCACACATTCTATGGTCCATTCGATTTGAGGTAGTGAGGGAAAGATGATGTAAGATATTGAATTCTGAGGTTGTGCAGCAGAGATTGCATCCTACATGGCTACGATAACTGACTCGAATATCCATTCTGCCTTGACATTGACACAAATGGCAGTGTGGCGAGGTTCACGTAGGATTGAATTGGACCACGATGCTCTATTGAGGCCGCAGTCATTGTTCGCTACCCATGTCGGTATGAATGCATCAGATTCAGGTCAGATAAACACGACTTGGAACCTGACAGTGTGGTGGTAGAGAGGAGATAGTGTACAAGAAAACAGCAGAAGCCAATCGCTCAAAGAGAGTGAGCATAAATCCACCTTCTGTCGTGCTCACCCTTTCTTCCCTTGCTCACTCATTTATGTTCCACTTTCATCATTTTGGATTATCGGTAGGTGATGATGCACTTTCTTCGTGGTATGAATGTACCCCAACGATGGTACGCTTCGATTAGTCAGGAGAGGACGGGACGAGAATCAGAATGGTGCAAATGAGCATCGATGTCTTCTTCTTACAATTTCTATTCCTTTACTTTCCTGACTGCAGGTGGAACTCAAACGCCATCCGATAAAGTAAACGACAATGCGCGATTTCAAGTTCAAATGATGAACAACTCCGGAGTTAATGGCTCCATGTGGATGTGTTGTGAAAACTTTGTGTGTTGTTGTATGGTGAGAAGCGAATTACAAGTGTGTTGATGTGTAGGTTTAGAATGAAAGAAGGCACGCGCAGCAGCAGATGGTAGAATTCGATGCTGCTGCTGCTGATGATGATGAATGTAAGAATAGGATTGGAGGGCACGCGATCCAGAATCAGAGTGGACATTGATAATGAATTGAGCTGAGCGCAGAAGATGGTGATGCAGGAAAGAATGCAGAAGAAAAAAGAAGGGATGGACAAGAATCGCACTGAACGGGAAACGAAGCATCGAAACAGACGATGGGAAGAAAGTGGGGGGAGGGAGGGAGGGAGGGAGGGAGGGAGGGAGGGAGGGAGGGAGGGAGGGAGGGAGGGAGGGAAAGAGAGTAAAGTGGGAAGAAGTGGCTGAGTGATTGATTGATTGATTGATTGATTGATTGATTGATGTCGGATGTACCGACGACAATCATTCGGTTGTTGTTGTTGTTGTTGTTGTTGTTGTTGTTGTTGCTGCTGTTGCTGCTACTGCTACTACTACTACTGCTCCCACTAATTTACTTCATCTTCTCAAGAAGCCAATTAGCGACTTGAACAACATCGCCTTGCTTCGATTCGAGTAGGAATAGATTCAATTCACGATTCTGAAATCCCATTCCTGATAGTAATGATAATTCAGTTGCATAACGCTCTGTCTCTTCCTCACTTACTGATGATGCTGATGCGACTGATGGTACAGTTGGTGCTGGTGCTGCTGCTACTGCAGGTGCTGGTGCTGCAGCGACAGTTGCCTTTGGTTGTACTTGTGTTGGTACTGCAATCAACTCACCATCATCATTCTCATCTTCAATCTCGACTTTCTTCTCTGCTAGTGCTGGTGCAGATGATGATGACGAAGATGAAGAGGATGATGAGGAGGTTGCTACTGGTACTGCAACTGGTGCTGATGCTGATTCTGATTGTGCTGCTGTTGCTGTTGCTGTTGCTGGTGTTGCTGCTGCTGCAACAACAAATAGATCACACCACAAACGTTGACCAAATACATTTCGATCGGAATCAGCTAAACGAAAGAATGCTTGATAACGACCTGGTATGGTAGGTGCACGTAATACAGCACTTATTTCAATTTCACTACCAACTTGTGTTGATTCACTAACAGGAAATTCTTCACCATCAACTAATTCACGATCACCACGTACAAATATTAATTTCGTACCATTCGGCCATACTGATACACCATCATTCATTACTAACCAACGTTTGATTTGCATACTACCAACTGGTACACACGTACGATCACTTAAATTGATATCACGTACAAATTTAGCTGATGGATCTTTTACACGACGATTATGTTGATTGTGATTGTGATGATGGCGTGGTGATTCAGCTGATGCTGATGCTGATGCCGATGCAGCATCAACACCTTCTTGTGCTGCTTGATGTGCATGTTGTTGTAATCCACGTAAATGACGACGCCAATTATAACCACCAGCTGCACCACCACCACCACCACCACAACGATGTGTATTACTACTACGTTCGACTGGTACAGTAATCTTCAACAATGGATGTGATGCATCATGTGTATTCTTCTCTTCACATGAGGCACACAAATCATAATCAGGACATACACTACACTTATAACGTAAACCCTTCAATGGTGATTGTCCACAACCATCACAGATGACTGAGTGATGAATTACTTCATGTGGTGCTGACGAAGAGGAGGATGATGATGCATCCTGTTGTTGCTGCTCACGACGTGGAAAGATTGAATCAATCACACTCTGAATACCCTCACCTGTTGACTCAGCTTGTACACCAAATGCATCTAACATATCAACAAGTGGATTACCACTGGATGGCTGTTGTGCTGATGCTTCTTGTTGTTGTTGTTGTTGTTGTTGTGATGGTGGTTCAGCACTTGCTTGTTCACCACGACGACGCCAACATCCACCACGTGGACCACCAAAGAATGGATGACCATGACCATGACTACCATGACCACCATGACCGCCATGATGACGACCACCACCACCATGGTGACCGCGACCATGATGATGACCACCGAACATGGCACCAAGACCACCTAATCCACGACCGAGACCACCAAACAGACCTGCAAATGGATGTCCTGATGGACCTGCTGATGATGCTGCAGATGAAGCACCACCAAATGGACCACAGCTTGCACTGCCACCACTTGCATCACTTGCACCACCACCACCACCACATACATTCTTCATGACAATTGATTTAAGTTCATCAATTGGAATTGGTTGTGATGTATCACGACTCCATTTTGTCAATACTTGCCATATCTGATCGAGAAGTAATTCGGATTGTAAATTTGCTACACTACCTGCAATCATTGGTAAGATAAATGGACCAAATGTTGAAATTGTTTGTTTCAATTGTGTCAAACCACCATCTTCTTGACCAAGTGTAACTAAATATGCACGTACAGATTCAATGAGTGGTGACAAATAAATGAGACCTGCATCTAAATATTGTAGTCCTAATTGTATTAATTCTGTTGACTTCAATTGTGGATTAGCATCTAAAATGAATGTTATCTCACGACGAAGATCAATTGTTGGTGCGTGAGATGACATCAATGTATCAATAACTTGTGTCAAAATATTCGGTAATGAGGCGACAATCGCCGAGTTACCAAAGAATGACTTTAATGCAGCAAGTACAGCAACAGCATCAACCTTCTTGGATGGTGGTGGTGATGATGAAGAAGAAGAAGACGATGCAGATGATGAAGATGATGAAGATGCTGCACTTGTTGATGAAGTTGCTGCTGCTGCTTGTGGTGGTGGTGATGACTTTGACTGTTCGACTACAGGCTTTACTTCCTTTGGTGCCACTATTGGTGTTGGTGTTGGTGTAGTCACACTTCCACTACCACTAGTTTCACTACTACTACCACCATCTGCTGCTGTTGCCAGTACGAGATAGACACGAAGAATGGATTTACCTTGTGATTCAGTAATCTTCACTGCCTCGATGAGATCAGCATCTGATACAGCTGTCACACGTTCCTCCTCTTCGTCGACATACTTGATCAGAATACGTGATGTTGGTGTGATATGTTGTAATTGATACGCTTGTTGAAGGAGTGACTTCAATTCTTGTAATGTTGGTGTCT
The DNA here is from genome assembly GCA_036924285.1 of Asterella californica. NCBI lineage: Eukaryota > Viridiplantae > Streptophyta > Marchantiopsida > Marchantiales > Aytoniaceae > Asterella > Asterella californica. The sequence continues at coordinate 112,809 of JAYKYS010000026.1, read as the reverse complement.
TCGAAAGAGGAAAACGACGCAGATCCTCACCGTAATACGATTTTAACGAACGAACGACGACACTCGACATTACTGATAATTGGTATTGATTGATTGGTATTGGGTACTTGATTAAACTTGAAGAAAACGCTTCGACGCACGAAGTAGATATATGAGGTTGTTGTGTGAAGATGGGATGTGGAAGCGAGAGGAAGATCGAGTTGCCTGCTTGTTGGTGCTGCTGCTCGATGAGATTGTGTTGTTGTTGTTGCTTACTCTTGTGTAGTTTATTGTCAAACAATAAGTGATGAAGAGCGAGCGGAGAGGAGATGAGATGATGAAATGTGTGACAACAAACAGACACGAACAGACCCGAACAATCGAGAATGTGAAGATGAGATATGTTGTGTGTTTGTGTGTTGTTTGGGGAAGTGTTATTGTTGTCCAGCTCGCGACTTTTGTTGGCTCTTCCAATTCAAAAAGTTGAGAAATCTTTGTCACGTGCCGACTAGCCGACCCTTGCTGCTGGTTGTTGATGCGTGGTAGTGTAGGATGATAATGATGATGAGTGATGAGTGATGATGATGAATGATGATGATGATGATGATAATGATGAGATGGAACCAACAGTCATCCTCTCTGCTCTGCTGATTAAGAACGATCACGATGCGTCGATTGAGAGTGATCCCGAGATTGGCCTGCTGCACGCGTGCACGCACATGGCTGTGTCTCATTCATCACTAACTCTGAATACCCTGACACAACACTAGAAATAGAAATAGTTGTATGCAATCTCCTTCTTCACTTCATTTCAACATGCGACATCATCATTCATATTCCTCGCCGCTGCGGCGACCTCTTACCTCCAGACCTCCATGTCGATGCCTCCTACGCACACTGCTCCTCCTCCTCGCCACATGCGTCCTTCTCCTCTCATCTCTCTCATCTCCCTTGACTTCATTCTCATGCACTCCACCATTCCTCCTCCTCGTCTCAGCTGCAACAACAAATCAGACTGACGCAAGTTGCGCATTTCAATCTGGTAATGAATGCAATCGATGTGAATTTGAATTCTGTGCCTACTGTCTCGATGGTGACGGCTCATGTCAACTTGCAACAGCACCATGCGCTTCCTCTTACATCTACTACGGTCAAACATGTCCTGATGATCGTGGACAAGTACACGGTTTATCATCTCGTGATTCGCTCATCTTAGGTCTATCGCTTGGACTCGGAATGCCATTCTTGATTTGTATCTGTACTATTTGTGTGGCAATGCGTGTGGCCTTGCGTGAGATGGCGAATGATGCACGAGACCGCGAGTATGAGATGAAACACAGTAGAGCGCTGGAAGCACTGCCAAATAGTGCTGCCATCGATTCGGCGAGCACAGTCTGATTCAAGAACAGGGATTCGCTGATGCAAAGATTGTCACTGCGCAATATTTAATGTCAAAATGTTCGAGATATTGAGACAACACACAAGTACAATCGTGAAATCGTTCAGCTTTCGAATAATCTTATGTTGTATTTGCAACTGACTCCTCCGCAATGCAAATGTACTAACTAAGGGAGATGATTGATTAATTGCTTTTGTATGCATCGTATCGCGAGTACTGTGACTGTTGTTCTTCTTCGTTGTTGTGATGCTATGTTGCTGAGCGCAATATTCTCTTTCTTTCTTGCTTGCTTTCATTCATGCTTTCATTTATAGATTACATGTCTCATGCATCTTTTGAAAGAAGCATTGAGCAAATGGTGCTGTATTCTTCTCACCTTTCAATCGTCGATCATTTGCCCATGCTGTACATTTATTTCTTGAATAATGTATATAATTATAACCACGCTGTTGTTCACGTATACTCTTTACAATCCATCCATTTACCATACCTCGTAATAAACAATCTTGACATGGGGCGGTCTTCCATGCACCCTTCTGTTTCCTGATCTGCCTAACATGAGTTTTATAATCAAAGGAGATCGGATTCTTCGTCGTCTGGTGCAACATCATCTGGAATCCGAATGGTGGTCTCATCACTATCGGTTTTCACCCAATAGGTACGGTTCAAGTATCACATTATCTCAACTGACCGTGACACCAAACTCATATTGCCTCACACAGCCTGATGTTCATGTCAAGCATCTGCACAGAATATTACAATCAGCGTTATGAAGGTCTCTCTCCATCTGATAATACATATGTATACTGATATCAGGCCATGAAGCTTCTGTCATCGGTAGTTCAAATCAGAGTACATTCACCATGGAGAATTGTTCAGGTCAAAATGGTCAAGCCTTTTTATTTCTCCTTGATTGGACTGTATCAAATGTGACGAATGTAGAAATGACAGGATTTGCGACATCTTTGGTACCGAGCGAGTCAAGGTTCAACTCAGGTGACACAGAATCTGATTCGTTCAATTGAGATGATAAACTATCTGTATGGTGTTAGTCTGGATGGTCAAATAATACATTCTCAGGTGTTCGCAGTGGTATACTTGTTGCACAGACTACACAAATCATACCTTCTCACGGTCTTTTCTCGGGGAATGTTTCACCAGTGATTTATGCAACCTGCACACAGCGGACTGTGACGGACAATTTTTGTGAAGGTCCTTGGTCAACTTTTTCATATTCGGTCCATGCTTGTGAGGGAGTACGGTCAAGAATATGTATACCGGATGCACGATGACGCCACCATCGTACTAGAGTCCATGTTTCCCTTTTGTTCTTCCTGCATATGTTCCCTCATCCGCGTTCTGCTTGCTGTGCTCTCGTAATCGTTCCTTTTCTGAATGATTTTGCTGCAGAGTTGGTTGTAACTGTCAATTGTGTGAATGTCAACTTTGAACCAGGATTTGAGATAGCACCAGAGGGAGGCTGGAAGGAGAAAAGTGCGAGGGAGATATTTGGATAATACTTGAGTACGATTGTGATACACCTTCAATGGTCCACTCTGTATTGGTAAGGACTGGAAAGTTGAAATAGGAAGTTGTTGTTGATCCATTCAGTGATGCTGATATTCGTACTGCAGGAAGTACAGCACATTCGCTTGATTTGGTTGCGCAGCTTGAACCAGGGCTGCTGTTGCCTGTTGGATGGCGGCTAAGTTGCTTCTCATTCTTCCAGATCTCCCACCATATCACGACGATGATCTTCTCACGCACTATACAGCTCGTGCTGGTGATCGCCTTCCTCTGCCTAACCGTGCAACTCGGCGCTGCATCCGTTGCTTCTGCCACATCAACATCGCACGGATGCGCACGCAGCAATGTTAACTTCGAACCATCGTCATGGTGAGCACACAACTTACTCAAGCTCAGCAGATCAAGGCATCACGCATCGACCAACAGTCACGAATCAGACTGACTGCGAGAGGTCGGCTAGTCGGCACGTGACGAAGATTTGTCCGCTCTTCCACCGATCGTGAGCACAAACACACTTCAAACAACCTCATTCTCGATTGTTCGAGTTTGTTCGTGTCTGTTGTCACATTTCATCTCATCTCATCTCCGCTCGCTCTTCATCACATTTCGTGTTTATTGTCTGACAATAAACTACACACACAAGAGTAAGCAACACAATCTCATCGAGTAGCAGCATCAACAACAAACAAGCAAGCAACTCGATCTTCCTCTCGCTTCCACATCTCCATCTTCACACAACAACCTCATATCTACTTCGTGCGTCGAAGCGTTTTCTTCAAGTTTAATCAAGTACCCAATACCAATCAATCAATACCAATTATCAGTAATGTCGAGTGTCGTCGTTCGTTCGTTAAAATCGTATTACGGTGAGGATCTGCGTCGTTTTCCTCTTTCGAAGACACCAACATTACAAGAATTGAAGTCACTCCTTCAACAAGCGTATCAATTACAACATATCACACCAACATCACGTATTCTGATCAAGTATGTCGACGAAGAGGAGGAACGTGTGACAGCTGTATCAGATGCTGATCTCATCGAGGCAGTGAAGATTACTGAATCACAAGGTAAATCCATTCTTCGTGTCTATCTCGTACTGGCAACAGCAGCAGATGGTGGTAGTAGTAGTGAAACTAGTGGTAGTGGAAGTGTGACTACACCAACACCAACACCAATAGTGGCACCAAAGGAAGTAAAGCCTGTAGTCGAACAGTCAAAGTCATCACCACCACCACAAGCAGCAGCAGCAACTTCATCAACAAGTGCAGCATCTTCATCATCTTCATCATCTGCATCGTCTTCTTCTTCTTCATCATCACCACCACCATCCAAGAAGGTTGATGCTGTTGCTGTACTTGCTGCATTAAAGTCATTCTTTGGTAACTCGGCGATTGTCGCCTCATTACCGAATATTTTGACACAAGTTATTGATACATTGATGTCATCTCACGCACCAACAATTGATCTTCGTCGTGAGATAACATTCATTTTAGATGCTAATCCACAATTGAAGTCAACAGAATTAATACAATTAGGACTACAATATTTAGATGCAGGTCTCATTTATTTGTCACCACTCATTGAATCTGTACGTGCATATTTAGTTACACTTGGTCAAGAAGATGGTGGTTTGACACAATTGAAACAAACAATTTCAACATTTGGTCCATTTATCTTACCAATGATTGCAGGTAGTGTAGCAAATTTACAATCCGAATTACTTCTCGATCAGATATGGCAAGTATTGACAAAATGGAGTCGTGATACATCACAACCAATTCCAATTGATGAACTCAAATCAATTGTCATGAAGAATGTATGTGGTGGTGGTGGTGGTGCAAGTGGTGGTGCAAGTGGTGGCAGTGCAAGCTGTGGTCCATTTGGTGGTGCTTCATCTGCAGCATCATCAGCAGGTCCATCAGGACATCCATTTGCAGGTCTGTTTGGTGGTCTCGGTCGTGGATTAGGTGGTCTTGGTGCCATGTTCGGTGGTCATCATCATGGTCGCGGTCACCATGGTGGTGGTGGTCGTCATCATGGCGGTCATGGTGGTCATGGTAGTCATGGTCATGGTCATCCATTCTTTGGTGGTCCACGTGGTGGATGTTGGCGTCGTCGTGGTGAACAAGCAAGTGCTGAACCACCATCACAACAACAACAACAAGCATCAGCACAACAGCCATCAAGTGGTAATCCACTTGTTGATATGTTAGATGCATTTGGTGTACAAGCTGAGTCAACAGGTGAGGGTATTCAGAGTGTGATTGATTCAATCTTTCCACGTCGTGAGCAGCAACAACAGGATGCATCATCATCCTCCTCTTCGTCAGCACCACATGAAGTAATTCATCACTCAGTCATCTGTGATGGTTGTGGACAATCACCATTGAAGGGTTTACGTTATAAGTGTAGTGTATGTCCTGATTATGATTTGTGTGCCTCATGTGAAGAGAAGAATACACATGATGCATCACATCCATTGTTGAAGATTACTGTACCAGTCGAACGTAGTAGTAATACACATCGTTGTGGTGGTGGTGGTGGTGGTGCAGCTGGTGGTTATAATTGGCGTCGTCATTTACGTGGATTACAACAACATGCACATCAAGCAGCACAAGAAGGTGTTGATGCTGCATCGGCATCAGCATCAGCATCAGCTGAATCACCACGCCATCATCACAATCACAATCAACATAATCGTCGTGTAAAAGATCCATCAGCTAAATTTGTACGTGATATCAATTTAAGTGATCGTACGTGTGTACCAGTTGGTAGTATGCAAATCAAACGTTGGTTAGTAATGAATGATGGTGTATCAGTATGGCCGAATGGTACGAAATTAATATTTGTACGTGGTGATCGTGAATTAGTTGATGGTGAAGAATTTCCTGTTAGTGAATCAACACAAGTTGGTAGTGAAATTGAAATAAGTGCTGTATTACGTGCACCTACCATACCAGGTCGTTATCAAGCATTCTTTCGTTTAGCTGATTCCGATCGAAATGTATTTGGTCAACGTTTGTGGTGTGATCTATTTGTTGTTGCAGCAGCAGCAGCAACACCAACAGCAACAGCAACATCAGCACAATCAGAATCAGCATCAGCACCAGTTGCAGTACCAGTAGTAACCTCCTCATCATCCTCTTCATCTTCGTCATCATCATCTGCACCAGCACTAGCAGAGAAGAAAGTCGAGATTGAAGATGAGAATGATGATGGTGAGTTGATTGCAGTACCAACACAAGTACAACCAAAGGCAATTGTCGCTGCAGCACCAGCACCTGCAGTAGCAGCAGCACCAGCACCAACTGTACCATCAGTCGCATCAGCATCATCAGTAAGTGAGGAACAGACAGAGCGTTATGCAACTGAATTATCATTACTATCAGGAATGGGATTTCAGAATCGTGAATTGAATCTATTCCTACTCGAATCGAAGCAAGGCGATGTTGTTCAAGTCGCTAATTGGCTTCTTGAGAAGATGAAGTAAATTAGTGGGAGCAGTAGTAGTAGCAGCAGCAACAACAACAACAGCAACAACAGCAGCAACAACAACAACAACAACAACCGAATGATTGTCGTCGGTACATCCGACATCAATCAATCAATCAATCAATCAATCAATCACTGCAGCCACTTCTTCCCACTTTACTCTCTTTCCCTCCCTCCCTCCTTCCTCCCTTTTCTTCCCATCGTCTGTTTCGATGCTTCGTTTCCCGTTCAGTGCGATTCTTGTCCATCCCTTCTTTTTTCTTCTGCATTCTCTAACTTTATCCACCTCAACATTCTAATCTGGCGCTCAATTCAATCCACGATCAACTGTCACCACTGGTTTGGATCGACTTGTACATGTGCTATTCTCACATTCATCATCAGCAGCGAACACTATCATATGCTTGCTCATTTCCTTTCTCTTCATGCAAACCCCCAACAACCAAACTCTTGTGATTCGCTTCGTGCAATTTGTTTCTTATCTCATACAACAACACACAAGCTTTCACAACGCATGTACATATCGCGAACGATAAGTGCGACAGTTGCGTTGCGCATGAGATTCACACAGCCAAATTCGAACTGATAATGCATGAGTTTGAGGATCATGAGAACCTCACACGAAGCTTAACATTCCTGTTTGGCTCTAGATCTGGCGCTCTGCGAAATGCTAGCTATTTTCGCTTTCTCGCTCATCTGTTCATAGCGTTTCGAGGTTTCCCTCGCGATCTTCTTTCTGTGTCGGTCGCTTCTCTCACTTCCTCTTTGTAAACGCAAGACACATCGATGACGCTCCGTTTGCTTGTTCATCAGGTGATGCATACTCTTTCTTCATCATCTCTGGTGTGAGCATCTTTTCCACCACCCATCCACCTTGTGCTAACATCGTAGTAAATGTATCTACCGTAGCTGTAAACTTCACAGGTTCACCTTTCGCAGCGAGTGCCGCACGTCCTTCACTCGCGAGCATACTCGAATAATCAGGTAGACCGAATGTCACGAGATAGTACGAGCCAGACGGTGAGATCGACCCAAGGAAGTCGATTGTAGATTGTGCAGCTTCTGCAGTGATATATCCCATCACACCTTCCATTATAAATAATGTCTTCTGTGTTGGATCATATCCATTCTCTTTCAATGCAGCAAGCAGTAGATCCTTCGGTTGTGCGAAATCGAATGGAACGAATTTTACTTGTTCCACACTCGCTTCATTCGAATCGCTCTTAACAGCTTCGCGAATCGACGCGATCTTGTCTGCTTGAATCTTGGGTAAGTCAACCTCAAATCCTATGATCTTTCTCGCAGACAGTGCTTTCGTGAACCGATACAATCGTGTATCAAAACCTGCACCTAAGATTACAACTTGCTTAATACCTGCTTCCTCATTCGCAATAGTCTCATTGAATAAGGAATCGATCGCTCTCGTTCTCGCCCACAGCCACAGCATAACTTTCGACCAGACAGGATGACTACCAATTGTTTTATTCACACCTGCAGAGAATGCTGCTAGGTCTTGAGCTTTCTCTTTATATTCAGGCGGTAAGAAGTGTGCTGCATAGCGATCATGATAAGATTCACCGTAAGCATTTTCTGCTTTGATGAGCTCACTTGTAGATGATTTCCAGACAGGTTGAATCACACGCAAGCAGGCGGTGATTTGTGCAGTTGGCATTTTGGCCCAGAGTGAAGCGGTGGCGGAGGTGGCAGCTGTAGAAGAAGAAGAAGAAGAAGAAGAAGAAGAAGAAGAAGAAGAAGAAGAAGAAGAAGAAGAAGAAGAAGAAGAAGAAGAAGAAGAAGAAGAAGAAGAAGAGGCATCCGTAGCAGATGTTGGTGATGCAGAAGAAGTGGACGATGTAGAATCAGTTGTTGCTCCTCCTTCTAATAACTTCAGAATCGGTGACGTCTTCCAAGTTGCACACAACTCCTTGAACAGCGCAAGAGGAGTCTGTTTCTCATTATTCATGACGGTACAATCAGCACCTCTTTCGAGCAGCAGCCTGACACATTCGAGTTGTTCATGTCCGGCTGCGAAGTGCAGAGGTGTGGCATTTTGAGGTGTCGAGCGGATATTGATGTTTGCACCACGATTGAGAAGGAGTGTGCATGCAGCGATGTGACCATACCATGCTGCATAGTGCAAGCACGACCATCCATCATCGTCAAGTGAGTTGATATCGAATGGAGTGGATGCTGCAGCAGCAGATGCATTCGCATCGAGTAATTTCTCAAGTTGTACAGCATTACCAAGTTGTGCTTGACAATGATAGGGGTACTGATCTTGCCAGGAGATTTCACTTGAAAGAGAAGAGATCAGGAGAGGAGATAAAAACGTTGCTCGCTGGCTATCCTCCTTGCTCATGTTCTGATATCAGAACTACTGACACTAACGTCGAGGATGATGCAGAGGTAGATGAAGATTTTGCAGGTGGTGCTGCAGGTGCAGCGGATGGTGCGATAGGAATATTAGTTCCACTCATTTGCGATGAATATGTGCACAGCAGAGATCTGACTGCGGATTAGAGAATTTCTACACCTGCAACGATCGCTTCCCATCAACACGCACAATGCTACGCGTACTTCCATCTTCACAGCGCATCATCGCTACTCACTTGCCTCAACTTCAACTACAACGCTGTTGTCGATCCTTCTCTGCAGCAACAGCTGCCTCTGCACCAACCACTTTCCCTCGCCAATCGCATGATCGTGCCACTACAGCTGCTGCTTCCTTCTCCTCATCATCACTCTTCTTGTTAAAACCTCTGAGCCAACAACTTGCGCGACGATCTCTTCATTTGACCTCGGCGAGCAACTCAAATTCTTCCTCTCCTTCTTCTGCATCCAATCGTGACTGTCAGTACGATTTTACTGGTCGTACTGCATTAATCATCGGTGGTGCTGGTGACATTGGCTCGAGTATCGCAGAATTATTGTATCGATCAGGTGCACGAATATGCATCACGAGTCGAACGAAGGAGAAGGCGATGAAAGTATGCAAGAGAATTGAGTCCGATGTTGCTACCACTGCATCAGCATCATCTTCCTCCACTGCAACTTCATCAACAGTCGCATCTCTTCATCATGTCGAATGTGATGTGCGTGATTCATCCTCCATCAAATGCGCCATTTCCGAAGCACATCGTCTCCTCTCACCACGCATTGATATTCTCATCTACGCTGCTGGAGTCGCACAAGATCAACTGATTGCACGTGCGACTGATGATGCAATTGCGGAACAGATTGAGACGAATCTTATTGGAGCGATAATGGCAGCACGTGCTGTATCACGAGTGATGCTGTCGTCGCGAACATCCTCTGCCTCTCCATCCTCGTCAACTACAACAGCTGCATCTTCCTCATCTTCTTCCTCACCTTCATTGTCATCAGCGTCAACAATTCCTTCATCTTCTGCATTATCCTCTTTCGGTGGGCGAATCATTTTCATTGGCAGCGTAGTTGGTGAATCCGGCAACGTCGGTCAGAGTGTTTATTCAGCGAGTAAGGCTGGATTACATGGTCTAACTCGCTCACTCTCAAAAGAGCTCGCCTCTCGCTCAATCACCGTCAACTGCGTCAACCCTGGCTATTGTGATACAAACATGACGAAGACATTCACAGAAGAGCAACGACGAGCGATTCTCTCACGCATTCCACTACAACAACGAATGGGCAATGTCAGCGAGATTGCACATACCGTGGCTTTCATCTGCACGCGAGCATCGAACTACACTACAGGACAAATCATCACAATTGATGGGGGATTGATGTTGTAGCGTTGTAGCAAAAGTTCATACCTTCATAGTGCCTTCATAGTGTCCGTGGTAATTTCAAGCGCACTTGAGCGACGCTGGCTTTGAATTCAGATGAAGCTGTATGCATATGCATGTACATGTAAAAATAAATCGCTCGCGATATAAGAATCGAATGCGCTTAACTGTCACTCCAAATTCATTTGCCTGATGTTACCTCTTCAAGCGTGCGCTCAAACTCAAAGGTCTTATTGGTGGCGCCGACGGCGATGTGGTATTCATCGGTGCAGCAGCGCATTCCTCCGAGTTCTCACTCACCTGGCACTGTTGACCCTTGCATACCAGCTGCATGGTTGAATTCGTTCCAGAACAGAAACTCGACTCAATCCGAATCATTGTAGCATTGCCTATCAGTGCGTGTTCGTACTGGTTCGTGAAGTTGCATTGTTCTGCTACGAATGAATTCACATTTTGTGCGATCACTGCAACATTACCACCAAAGAATGTCGACTGGTAACCAGCGAAGTCACCCGCATTCTGTTGGATAAATACGGACGATGGTGAATCAGTGAAATCACTGAACGTAGAATAAGACACTCCTAGAGCAGTTTCTGGATTGAGTGTCGATTCGAATTGGATCTGAGGTACGATGCTAATTGAAGAAACATTTCGTTGAATCACAGATGAACTGTACTCAATCATTACTCCTCCATCACCACTGACATGTAGCACACTCTCAACGTCTTGAAAAGTTGATCGTTCAATCTCCATTTGAATTTCTGCGATCTGAGCTCGTGTACTCTTTGTCTCCATCTTAAACCCTTCTTTCACATTCGTCATCTGGATATAAATTGCATATGCTGTCATGCTCGAAGGAAGGAAGGAATATTGAGGCGCATGAAGTTCGAAGTGGAAGGCACGACTGATATTAGTAATCACAAGGCTTTCCAGCTGGAACTCCCGGACGGAGGTTACATGAAAGAGTGTGACTGGAAGGAAGTTGTCATCAAAATCAGCATCACCGATGAAATTGATATTTGAAAATATGACTGTGCCGTAGAAATTGATTTCAGCGAGAGGATAGACCAACGGCGAGGATGCTGCTGGCAACAATGCTGAGTGTTGCGGTTGGGTTTTGCCATTGGCAATCCGAATTTCCAAATAACGAATGTCCACAAAAGGCGATGCACAATTAGGAATAGGCATATATTTGAATAATGGACCAAGTAAGGGATTCCATAGGAAGACGGAAGTACCAGAATCATTACCGACGAGATGAAATTCTGCGAACTGTGATAAATCGAATGATATATGTCCTTCAGGTGCAGATGAGTTGAAGAGGTAAATCCCTCTTAGAAAGTTTACGTTCACTCCCGACGCCCGTTGTGTCACGATTGCATTTGTCGCTGCTTGTATACATGCAGCAATTGCAGGTCCATCATCATGCAGACCATCACCAACAGCGCCATAATCATTAACATAAAAATCAATCGATCCCTGTGCCACATAAGGGTCTGAATCGTCATCAGATGGATCACTCAAACGTCCGCCTAACAGTACGGCCGTGAGGATGATAAGGAATACGATTGTCAGGACAAGGAAAGTACCAATACAAATATTTCGTATGATCGCATTTCTTCTCTTGGTTGAGTTGTTGATGGAGGAATGTGGCTTGTTCAGTAATGGTATGGATGGAGGAGGCAGGTCAGGCGCCATAGCGACAGCATTGAAAGCACTGACAGCAAGAGTTGACGGATGGTCTAATACATCGTTGTGCAGTTGTATGAGAAGTGGTTGATCGAGCGAATTAACTTTCATGTTCGTTTGTACCAGTTGGTTGTGCTTGTTGGTGCACTGGCAATGGTGAGTTGAGGTGGGTGACCGCGGTGAAGTCAGAGGTTGGGTTATCAAGAGAATGGATGTTGTGGACTGCGACAACACCTGAGGTTGTTGTTGTTTCAGCAAGCTCGGTGTCGTTAAAGAGTCCTGCTGGTGTGCGCAACATGGGACGAGCGGTGAAGCGCGAGCAACCAAGGTGAAAAATCATTGGCCAATCGGGTGCGAGCCATGTGATGAACGGAGGTTCATCATTCGAATGATGAAGTCGTTTGCATGGCTCTCCATCTGATCAGTCAAGTTGTTATGAGGTGAGGACAGAGTTTTGAATCTTAATCTACTCGAAAGTGGATCAAAGACAATCGAGCTCTTGTTCAACGGACGCTGATTGATTTGAGGGAGTACGATTGCGATTGTATGTTACTATGAATTGTTAACAAAACTGTCAACAACGTGCAACTTGCGGCAACAGCTGCATCGAACATTGCAATTTGCATTGATGCGTGTGGAATAGTTGTTACTTTTGAAGCTTTTTGATTGGTTGCGTCCAAAAATTCGGAAGAAGATTTCACACATGTGCATGTCGTGAGGACCAGAGGCCGGATTGTACACACAATTCAAACCACCACAACAACATAGTAGCAGGCCCTCTGCAGCCATAATCCACAGCAGACAGACATCGAAACATTGAGCATCATGAGTGAAACAACCATGCCACAACAGCACCAAACTGCAACTGCAGCCACTGCCGCACCATCTTCTCCTCTCATGATCGGCGTGCGATCTGAATCCTACTCGATCGATCCTGCTCCTGTTGATCTTGACAATTCAACGTCAGCTGTAGCACAGTCTGCTCAGTCGGCGAGTGCAACAGAGGCCCAAAAGCAAAAGATGAGGAACATTTTTATCGGTATCGTCCTGACAATAATGGCGGTCACTATCATCGTTGTGTTATGTTTCGTCTTCTTAAATAATCAAAAGACGGGTGATGGTTCCGATGAGCCACCTGATACTGAGACTTCCTTTGATGTCACTCAGTATGGTGCTATTGGTGATGGTATACATGATGATGCACCTGCTGTTGCTGCATGTATACGTGCAGCTGTGAGTGCAATCTATTCATCTGGAGTCTGGGCTATTCAAATCAGATTTCCAAGTGGGATATACCTCCTCAACTCATCTGCACCAGATGGATTCATACAATTTTCATCATCGATTCAAACTTTCAGTGTGGTAGGTGATTGGGGACTTGGGATGTCGACTATTCTCTGGAATTCTGCTCTCGGACCGCTATTTAACTTTCCACCTATTAATGCTGCAGCTTCGATATATGTAGGAAGACTCAAGATCAAGATGATCAACACGCAGCAGCAATATCCTCTCGCACATATTAATCAATACACTTGGATGATGTTCTATACAATAGAGATCAAAACAGCAGCCGGTGCATTCTCGGATCTTGTCAATGGCATGGCAGTGACAGAGGCGCCATCTACAACACTCTTTGATGTTCCATCCGTCCAGTATATCTCTTTCGAAGACACTCGAGTCGAGAACATGACGAAAACGACCTTCCTCTCATCCAGTGCATCAGCGAAATCCATTAACTTGCAGAATGTCACTCTCATTAATGTCAAGGAAGGCATAAGACTTGATACGATAGATGCATCCACACAGATGACAGTCAACATTCAACAGTCAACCTTTCTGAATGTTGATACTGCCATTCATGCTACAGGTGCAGGTTACGTAAAAGTTCAAGTCAGCTCATCTACGTTTCAACGCAATTCCGCTTCCCTCACCAATGCAAACTCAACACAGATCCTCTTCGAACCGACACTCCAATATTCATCCACTCTGACACTGAGCCAGTGTCACTTGAGTGATCTCACGCCTTCGTCAATATTCGTCGATCAGCATACTTCCCTCATTGTGTACAAGTCGACATTTCTTGGTGGTCGAATTGCACTCATGAGCTCAACCCCACCGTCGAAGTATTCGCCTCAATTGAATATCACACATTCAGTCTTCACGAATCAGAGTCAACATTCCATCGTTGGTGAGGGATGGAACATTCTGATTGACTCGAATATTTGTCAAGGTTCGAATGCGAGTATGTTAGTACAGTGTAATCTACTACCCTGTCAAGCGAGTGGAAACTCGAAGGAGTGTGGAATACAACTTTAAAACGAATTCAGCAGCGACAATCACGTCTTGTCCTGTCTCATCTCGGCTAAGTTTCAAGCACCCTGTTTTGTCTATGTTTTTGTTCTCCTCTTTCTCTTGTTCCTTGTCTTCTCTTTCACCTTCATACAATTACAAACGCCACGTGCGCATCCCAACTCCATTTGTCGATCGCGAGCAGCAAGCACTTCTCATCAATTACGATTTTTCAATCAATGCTCGCAAAATGTATCAAGAGTGAAGGTCATCAGGTCCATATTGAAGTCTAGCAGGAAGTTCACTCTCAATGACTCACTGCTTCACTGCATAACTAGTGGAGGAAAAACAGTTGCGAATGCCTACACAGCACATCAAATTCAATCAGTCCAGTAAGTCTCACTTCGCATGCGAAGTGTATGTACATATAATACATTCAACACAACGACCCAGCCGCACCGCACATTCAATATACACCACCACAAAATGGAAGTTCCACAAGCTGGCGCTCTTATCCTGGCATTTATGCCTATTTTCTCCTTTCTATCTTTCGTCCTTCCACACAAGCCGAACACGACGACCAAATCAAAATCTAGAGCTCCCTTGGAGCTGATTTCTTTTGGGCGCACATGCAAACAAGATTCAGCGGATTCATTGAACTAATGTAAATGATGTGTAATGAGGGACTTCAAAATCATGCAGACAATATTATTCATTCACGTTCAAGTTCATTCAAGAATGATTCGAGTTCGTGATCAGACTGAAGAGTATTCGAATTCGAAGTGGTTGCTGGTGACTGCTTGTACTTCGTTGTTGCCTGTAGTGTCGATTCGATTGTCGCTTGAAGTTTGTCCATCAAAGTTGAGGAAAGTGTGGCAGATGCAGGATCAATAGAGTCAGCAGGAGGGAGGGATGGTGATGAAGCTGCAGCAGTCGTGACACTCGTTGATGCAACAACTGTTGGTGATCCAATCGTCCTTCCTCTCAGATTCGGTGAGACATGCATGACATTCGCACGACTACTCATAGTATGAGGTGCAGCAGCTTGTAATAAATGCAGTTGATTAGAATTGGCACCACCACTACTTCCACGACGAATTTGTTGTAATTGTTGTAAGGAGAAGATGGAAGAACTTGCTTGTGGTGGAGAAGTGAACGGAGTCATGATTGCAGAGGTGGTGGAGGAGACAGCAGGGATTAGAACAGGTGTGCTTGGATTAGTGGTTGCCAGGATTGGTGGTGGCACCGGACCGAATGCTGGTGAAGATGTGACACTTAGATTACCATTATTTGCTGTTATAGGTAAACGAGGTGGTGTCGACATTGCCCCTGTAGCAAATGCACCTGATGCAATCGCATTGTTCATATTTCCAACATTCGTACCATAATAAGAGATCGCTTGATTCGCTCTCTGCTGAATGATTGACAGTCTTTGAGCTGTCATTGAATCCGGTTTTCCCATTGTGCTTCCACTACTCGATACAATCCCTGCATGTACTTCCATAAACTCTTTCTCTGCTTGAATCTGTTGATCCAAAATCGCTTCTGCTTCCAGACTCTCTTGATGTATTTCGGTAGCTAACTCAGGATGCATGATTGATTCAAGTTGTTCCTTCCCTCGCAAGACAGTACGACGGATAGTATTCTCATCCGAGAGGACACCATTTGAGTGACCATTACCAGAATCACCTCTACTCGAAGGAAGCGATAAGTATGGATTGAATCCGAGTGTCGTGACTCGGAGTGGTGTGGTATGCTGGAGGCTGGTTGGAAGTGAACCACGTGGAGGGAGAGTGGTGGTTGGAGGAGCAAGAGCGCTGGTGGTAGTTTGAGTGATTGAACCACGTGGTGTCATTGATGGAAGCATTGGGATTGCGCTTCGTGTGTTTCCTCCTGCAGATACTTGTTGTTGCTGATGTATCTGCTGCTGCATCTGCTGTGCTTGTTGCGCCTGTTGTACCTGCTGTTGTACCTGTTGTTGAATCATAATCATACTTCGACTACTATTTCGACTATGTCTGGATGCAGCACGTGTTGTAGGAGGTGAAGGACAAGGGAGGAGATGTGGAAGTGCTGCAGAGGCTGTCAGTGGTTGAGGTGGGGAAGTTTGAGGAGGAGAAATCATAGTTCCATTCACACCTGCAGCAGATGCCGGACGAAATCCAGCTGTGAATGTACCGTTACTACCACGAGGTGATCCTGAGAGTCTCTTTCGTGATGGACTGAGTTGTGGTACAGTTGTTGAGAAGGTGGTATCATTTGTGTTGAGTGGCGGAGGAGGAGGAGGTTGAGTCCCACTCCCTGCCAGCAACACAGTCTGGTTCGTCGTTGCAACCATTGCCATCTTAATCTTGGTATAATCTCTCTCCAGTTTCCCTTCCACAGCTTCCCTTAATCGTGCTTCCGCGTGTATCTGTACTTCTTCTTTCAATTCCGGATAGACTTCCAGGATTTCATGAAAGGACTCCATTGAGAGTGAGAATAGATCTGTTGTCGTGAGTGCACGTACCGACGCACTTCTCTTCGTCGGACGATTACTCAATACACTGAATTCACCGAAATATGCACCCTTTTGCAAAATAGCTAACTGCTTATTTTTAGGACCTAATACTTCCACTAACCCATCATCAATAAAACACATCTCTTTTCCGATACTATTTACTTTGAAGATCCAATTCCCTGCTGATATACGAAATGGTCGGAGTTCTGTGACGAGTAATGCTAAGCAGTCACTACCGAGATCACGTAAGAATGAGACATTTCTTATCAAGTCTTGATGTAGATATAATGCAACACGTGTACGTAACGAAGTCGGCAAACCTTTCATCAACAACTTCTCATCATAGACAGTCTTCTTTGTCCATAGGTATTCATAATGTTGTCTTATTTTACGTTGTAAATCACTCGGTAACTTCCTGAACGCCATGTATGAATTGATACTCGCAATCTTCTCACGAATTTTCGTATCCGTATCATCCTCAATCTGAATGATATTCGAGACGTTACTAATGATATAACCGAAGATGACAGCACCGATGAAGATGACTAAGCATGCGTACACAAGTTCTGAATCAGATCGTGGTATAATATCACCATATCCAACTGTCGTCATGGTACTCACCGCCCAATACATTGCCATGAGATACGCAAGATCACTTGTCATTCCACCCTGTGAATGTATATTCTCATACACATGTATCTGACTCTGTAGATCGTACAACATATTCTCACTCACCCGTGCTGTGAGATAACCATGAGCGGTTTGATTATCGAGATAGGCACGTGTCTCAGTAATGTTTAAAGGTAACGTGTAACCGAGATTCCCGGGCCATGTACGTACTTCCCAGACACCTGTGGAGATGGATGAGGAGGATGAGGAGTATGAAGATACGCCATTCATCCCTCCACCTATCTGTTTCATTTCCTGCCAGGCGAGGAACATCCACATACATGCTGCAATATGTGAAATGAGGAAGAAACCAAATATAAATCTGAAAATCTTCAAGATATCACTTAAGATTGTCCCAGCAAAGAGTTCCAATTTGTGATAGTACGAGAAGACAGGAAGGAAACGAAAGAATTTTAACATACGAAGGAGATAACAGACTTGAATGAAGATATTAATGATATTGTATTGTGATTCATCAGTACTGTCATCCCTATTACCATCAATATCATAGACCCATCCTAAGATATGATGAATTGGGAATGAGGTGAGGAGATCGAAGAGGAACCATCGCTTCAAGTAATGTGACAATACTTTAAGTGGATTGAGCTCGAGGATATGATTTGTGTTAGATGAGGATGATGATGATGACGAAGATGAAGAGTTAAGATCACTACTTTGATGTGTCGTACTTTGATTCACCGAGCCACCACTACTCTCTTCCTCACCTTCCGCAAGATAATATCCAGTTCTTAATTGCAATACAAGACAGTCGACCATGAAGAAGATATCACAGAGGACATGAAGAATCGTAGTAGGACATGTTGCACAATTGGATGAGAAATGAAATCCCAATCTCAGAGGAATCTCAATCAGATAATATAAAATCATAACAAAGATGACGAAGTTCCAATACAATCTCCATGTAGATTTCGGTGAGAGAATTGTCCAATGACGTAGGATTGCTTGGAGCAGGGCTTGTGTGTGAGAGAGCTTACGACCGTAACGATCGTATCCATAACGATAAGGTATGAGTGAATTCAGTAATGCAGGATTCATTCCAAGCACACCACCAATTCCACTACGATGTGAAGCACCATGTACCATCCATGTATTATTCAAAGTACTCGCTGCACCACCAGGTCCTACTTTACGTAATAAAGAGCCACGACTCATCTGACGCACTTTCATTGCAGCTTGACGTGAACGACGTGCGGCGGCTGCGGATGCGGATTGTTGTTTGGAGGTGGTGGTATTGAGAGGAACGGTGGAGGTGGTGGTGGTGGTATTAGAGGAGGAGGGAGGAAGATTGATGGATGAAGGTAGAGGTGTGGTATCACCGATGCTATTATTATTAATCAATGAAGTCACATTATTACTATTCCCTCCTCCTATCGCAGTACCAATCTTCGTTGGCATACGTTTCAATCCACCACCAGCTGTATTACTACGTTTCAAGATACTTTTGATGGGTGGATCATTCGTGTTGTTGGAGGCGACTGTGATTGTTGTTGCAACACCAGGGAGGTTGAAGTCTTGTGTCGAAGAGGAAGGTTGGAAGGAGAAGGTATCATCCTGATTGTCAGATGGAGCAACAAGAATCTTCTTCGGTGAGAGTGAATTCATCGTAGTAGTATTGTTGTTATTGTTGGAGAAGGAGGTACGATGTGGTGTTGGTGGTGTGTTGTTACTCGCGACAGCAGTCGTATTCCCATTCCCAGTCGCATTCGCACCTCCAGCAAGCGTATTCGGCGGTGAGTGATACGGTGCGAGAACAAAAGTCGATGTGCCACCTGGTGATGGTATGGCTGTGATGCGAATGGAGTTGTTGCGAGGTGCAGCTGTGATTAGTGAGGAGGGATTGTCGCTTCCTCCACCTTCATTGTGATGTCGTCGTGGAGTGGAGTTGTAGCTGTGCTGCTGCTGGGACTGCAGCAGCTGTTGATGCTGTTCGTTTGAATGCTGCTGCATCGTCGATACTCAAATTCGTACTCAGCGTAGTGCAGCTAGAGTTGCGAATTCAATGTAGCGACAGAGTTACGCAAACACAGTGCCTGGAAGAAGAGATTGTGAGGACCGTCAGAGTGTGGTGATGCCGATTGTGAACTCAGCACAGTTTCACTCGACACTCCACTGAACTCACGACTGAGAACTAAAATATGTTCATTCTCGCTACTGCTTCATCATCCATCGAAAATCGTTCACAATCGTCTCAGGGTTTCGTTCATACAGTCAGATTTGCTGAGAAATTCCTCATGCAGTCAAACAGCTACTTTTCCCTCTCGATTTTGTTGTTCGGTGTCAGTCCGGTACTCCTTTCCTCCTCCACCTCATCTTCAACATCATGCTCACCTCCTCTGTACTCAATCAACCTGTAGATGATGAATGGATCGAAGTCGATGAATCACAGTTACATGTGCAGACATTGAGATTGTTCTCTGCTGCAAAATCCTCTTCGGCAACAATTTCATCACAACGGCGTGCTGTTGTTGGTGTCCCTCATGCATCGTCTGACTCACCACACTCGATTGCATCAACTGTAACGACATCACCATCTGCATCCTCATCTTCAATTGCATCAGACTGTGATTCCACCACATCATCTACGTCTGCCAACTCCTCTTCCTCATGTACCTCATCATCAACCTTCACATTCACTGTCTCCTCCACACCACCAACTACACGTCATCTCAACCGTACAAACGGTGCTCGTCTGCCACCACCGCCCCAGTCGTTCCATCACATGAAAGGAATACCGGAATTAGAATCATCCGAAAAGAATGAGAAGAGGAGACATTACTCCTCTCGTAGAGGTAGCGGTTGTAGCAACAATAGTAACTCAATACATCGTACTCCCTTACAAAACATCACAAACATTCCACCACCACCACCATTTCAGAGGAGACATTCCTTACAGTATCAATTCTTGCAAGAGGCAGTTGTGAAGGAAAATGTGCACACAATTAGTGAATCGGAACAAAATTCATCTTCCAAACGACAGGACAGTTATGATCGTCCTATTATTGCAAATAGAAGACAACGTAGTGTTGCACTGACTCAACGCATACCAATTGATAGTCCTCAACCAAAAACCAGCATCGAGAAAGAGAAGCATTCCAGTGTCGCACATCTCTCCTTCTCAACAACAGCGACACCACAAGCCTCTCCTCCTCATCCATCCACACAATCAAAAGTCGAGGAGTCACTATGTGCTAATGATTTCTTCTCACCTGCTCTCACAACACAACGTACACGTTCCTTCCTCATCACACAACGTCTTCCTCTGATTCCGAATCTGACAGTATCAGGAAATGCAAAGGAGTCACTTGTTCAAGTTCAACCACCTCATTCTTCAACATTAGCAATAGATGTATCAATTGAATCAGTACTTCCAAATGTACAACAACCACAACCACCACATGTTGTACGACATCTCGATTTTGATGCGATGGAATCAATGAATAACTCGATGAATTCTTCCTTTTCTTTACCTCCACCACCACCGCACGCTAGCTTATCCAATCTCTCCTACTCACTCCCAACACCTCCACCAACACGTACACTCTCTGCACCTTCTCCTCTTCAGATCCTGACATCTCCCATGTTTCATCGTCATGTCACACGTTACACTGCTTCACTCACGAAATCAAGACAGATCTGGGCGACACCGATCTTACCAGGATTGTATCTCGGATCAGCGAGACATGCGAGTGATTTGTCGTCATTGAGAGAGTATGGTATAACACATATCATCAATACAGCTGATGATGTACCGAATTACTTTGCTGATCATTATGATGACAGTGGAAAATCGTTGAGATTTCATTACACCAACTTGAATGTACAAGATAATGGTCTGGATGCAGGTATAGCTCGAGTATTTGAAAAGGTATGGAAAGAAGTTGAGAAAAGTGGATGGAAAGTGACACCAGAAGAGGAGCTATGGGCGACGGCTGAGAGGACGCGATGTGGCGGGAGAGGAAGAAGTTGTAGTAGTGTGATGGCAGAGGAACAACGTAGAGTTGTTGATGCATTGTTAGATGCAGCTCGAGAGACGGATGAGAGTAGTAGTGAGAGTGGCAGTAGTAGTGAGGCAGCGACAGCATCAGCAACTGCAACACCGACGACACCAACAACAGCGAAAGTGGAGGCTGATGATGCTGAGGATGAGAATTGTTCTACTGTATCATCCGTCAACTCCTCACCTTATGCTGATGGTACGAATACTCAGCATCACAATATGAGTACAGTCATGTCGCCTTCCCTCTTCGAAAGATCACACTCAGAGCCATTATCATTAGCATATCCTCCGATGAGTGTGAAGAAGCAACAACATTTTCAGTATCCTACGTCCGCCGCTGTTGCTGCTGTGAGTGCAATCGATCTTCCGACGCCAGGCTCAACTTCGACAACAACGACACCGCCGACTACTCCGCCACCACCTTCATCAGATGTGTCTTGCTCCACCTCTGGCGCATCATCAGCAGCTGCTTCCTCCTCCTCTTCTTCTTCATGTTCCTCACTCTCCTTACCTCCACCACCACCCGTCTGTATCCTCGTGCATTGTTATCATGGTGCAAATCGTAGTGTCACGATCATCCTCGCACTTCTCCTTCTCCTCTATCCATCATGGAGTCTCGATGAATGTCATCGTTACCTCCTCTCAACACGACATGCACATACATGTCCTTTTCCGGATAATAGGAGAGAGCTACTAGCGTTTGAGAGACATGTGAGAGGCGGACAGAATTCGATGCAGGATAAGGACTTCTTGACGAGATTTGGATCGGAGGCGTAGGAATGGAAAGAGAACAAAAAAGTCGCTCATTGGTCGCTATTGTCACACAACATTGTTCAATCATCGTGCATGCATGCATTAAACAAACATTATCAATCAATTCCTTTCAATTGTTTCCAGTCGCCAAGCTGTAGAGCTGTTGCAAGTTTGGAGCCACGGACAGAAAGAGGATGGGTGGGTGAGTGGATGTTAATGGGCAAGGAAGGAAGAACACAAAAGAGATTGCTGTCTCATGCACGGAGCAGAACCACTACCACCTTCTTGTCTTCTTGTTCGAATGTTCATCTTCTGACAATTTAGTGTCGTGCTCTGTCCGTTATTATTTGATTATTTGATATATCGGCCATGGATTGGAGAGAGGTGAGAATGTATGAGCACCAAGAGATTTCGCCAACAACAAACTTCAAAGAGTGATCAACTTTGGGCAAGTAGCGAGTACGACTCTATTACGAAAGCAACGAATGTGAACCAAAGAAAGAGGAAGACAAAAACAAGAAAGAACAAGGAGCAAGGTATTTCAATACTGATATGATACCTAATAGTGAGTCTTTCTGGTGCATCCTGTATTCCCGCTAATCGTACAATTCGGTGTACACGATTGTAGAAAGGACATGAGTGAATTCGTCCCATGACATGAATTATCAATCAGAGTCATATTACTCGCTGCAGTGGCAATCAGTGCAGAATTGTTGGCAAAAGGACCGATGAATGAATTATCGATTAGTATAAGTTGAGTGGTCGCGTCACTGTAAACACCATACGCACCACCTTCAATCGTGCTGTTCGACATCATCAGTGAACCGAATGTTGGTTGCAAATGCGATGCGCTCATTCCGACCGTATCCAAGAAAACACTATTTGATACCTTGATTGCTCCGATCGTGAAGGAAGTGATTGATTGTTGACATGATAGATCCGTATTAGAGGTACCACACGCGAAATAAGAGTTTGTGACTACAGTATTCTGTACTGCATACTGATCATTATTCTGATCGCCATTCAAACTGATGCCAATGACATAATTTGTGAGATTGACATTATCGATCAGATTCTGTTGTACCTGCCTTGACGCTTGTGTTGTGCGATACCACAATGCTGCCTGAAATCCACTCACCTGCACATTCTTAACTTGACTAACAGCGAAATCGAACATATCTAAGAATACTTCACCATTCTGTCCAGAGCAATTCTCGATGATCAGTGTATTCTGATCACGACTGCCAATTGGTTGTTCATCACCATAGACCCAGAGTACAAATACTGTATCTTGTGATGAGAGACCGAAGTAATGTACATCTGTCACTGTGTTATATTAACCGCACTTTCACTATAGATCATTGCGACACCGTTCGTCGCTGTCACGAGTGAATTAGATGTCACAGTTAGCTGTGATACTGTAATACTTGAACCAGGTGCAGTACCTGAAGCGTTATATCCAATCGAGATGAGACCACTACCATTTGGATTCCATATGATGCTCGCATCAGATGATGAAACTCCTTCTATTGTCCAACTAATTTCAGACAAATTTGGCAACTCAATGTATGCACCAATCGATTCTGGACATATTATATTTAGAAGATAGATTCCTTGAGAAAAGTAGAGGATATTATCTTGTCCTGGTAATGCGGCTGCAATCAATGCTGCCGTTGCATTCATGATCGCATACGAGTCATCTGTTTGGCCATCACCAACTGCACCGTATGATTTCACTGATACTTGATTAATGATTCGACCGTTAATAACTCGTATACTGCTGTGGTGTTTATGAGTGCGAGTGTGCGGCGGCAAGGCTTTTGCAGCATGGCTTGAGGATGAGAAGGGTGTTGCCGCAGTTGCGTGATTGCATGGTGCTGATGCCGATACATACACGTGCGCAAATAGGCATATGCATGCTACTACTACTGCCAGTAGCTGCAATATCTGTAGTGATCGCGAGAGTATCATCTTGGGCGTGTGTGTGGGGAACTTCTCAGCAACAGCAGTTGGTCAGCATGCTTGAAATCGGCCCGGCTTCGAAATTTGTCGGCTCGGATTCGACGCGTGGAAATTGAGCGATCTACATCTACCGCCGAGCCCACCACTTCTGCATGCTGTATGTGCGACTCTTCTTGCGTGGTGGTGTTGTTGGCTTGACAATACGATGATGGTGTGGGTTGGTCCTTGGAATCGATTATTCATGATCGTCTGATGGGTGTCGTTGATCTCGATAATTGCTGGCCCAGTAAAGTTGCCTTGAAATAATGCATTATTGATGCCAGCAAACCGACATCAGCCTGTTCACTGAAAATTACTTCTTCCGAAGATCCCGAGATGCGATCCGACGAAGTTTGCGGCTTCATCCTTTTCCACATCATGATGATCCCACGACGCCTCCAACTGCTGCTGGTCGATATCTATTACAATTCATCAATCATGTCCGCACAGCGCACGAGCCACATTCGCATGCGCCGATCGCGTACGACACACCATCGACAACACGAATCCTGAATCTGTCCGAATTATGTCTGGCATCGTTACTCAGTTAATGTCGATACACGAGGAGCAACGTGTCTCTTCGCTGTACGGAATACAAAAGATACCGTGAAGAGCCCACCTCCTCTTTCACTCTTCCTGCTTTCCTGTTGCAAACCGATAGGAAACAGAATGGGGTCAGTCAAGTACAGCAGTGCGGGCTCCTCAAGACTGATATCTTGCTCCTCTCGCACCACCACGCAACGCAATCAGGTGAGTTGCACAGATGGAGTGAGTGTCGAGTGGCATTGCTGTATGTGTGTCACTTGTGAGGATTTGTGTTAGCATCGACTTCACTAACTTTTGGAAGTGCATCATGCGCATGCAGAGGTGAATGCTCCGATCCGCTCGTCCGCTAAGGGATCGATCAGTCCGCTGCAGCAACTTTTGAGACCGCGCGCATTTCGGGCTTTCCGCTATCTTATCCTTCCGGAACAGCAAGATTAGGTGTTGAAAGCAGATTATGAGATAAAATACACGCCAGTGGATAACAATATCGTTACTCGTAAGCATGATGTGGGAATGCGAACTTATAATGCAATGCTGTGCTCTGTGCTTGTGTTGTTGTTTTTGCTTGTTGTAATGTGTGTGGTGGTGGTTGCCAAACCGTAGAATCAGAGGAGAAGATGGTGGGATGACTCAGAGGTGGTGGATGAGATGTCATGATGAGATAGTGGTATGAAGGACGTGTTGCTACAGTGAGAAAAGAGGATGTGAAAAAGAGGATAGAACTGTTTGATCGATGGTTGGCGGAAATCATCTGCGTTGAGCCCTACAGTGAGAGTTACTACATAGTAGTATGTATTGGGATGTTAGAAGTTGTTATGTGTAGATCATAACAACATTCTACCTGCGAGAGTACATGTAATGTCTGTACGACATTAATTGTGTAGAAAGGAAATGACCTTACGTGTGAAACAGAGTTGACTGACAAATGTGGTGGTGATCATGAGCGAATGATAAGATAGAGTAACCAAACTGACCTGATTCCACCACAGTCATACGAGATGGATACGGTCTTGGTTATGGTGCTGTTGATTCCACACCGACTTCGATCAATTCAACACCTGTTGGTGATTGCTCGCTTGCATTGTCTTTAAAACGTGGATGTGCGTAAGGTTTGTGACCGTCCCCACGAGGTGATAATGGTGTGCTGGTCGTTAGATGTTGCTGAATGGTCTGCTTTTTATCATCACGATGGCGTTTGATAAGACACAACAATAATAGCAGGAGGAGAAGACAGAATAAGAAACCACCAATGACAATACCAATGATTGCACCCACGGGGAACGTTGCTGAACTCGATCTTTCGTCATCACCACCAGATCCTGCCGTACTACTCGATATGACTTCGTCATCACCACTACTGCTACTTGAACTGTCAGTAGTAGGAGGTGCTTGGACCTCGAATGCAATCACAACGGGTGACGTTGCATTACCTGATTCTGATGTTACGACAAATAAGATTGATGTTGAGGTTGATAAGGCAATTGAGTACACTTTTGTTGTTGGTGTTGGCACAAGTGCGTTGATTGCCGTGATGCTACCTGATGGCTGACTTGTGAGTGTTGTGAGTTCAGCCCCAGCCGGTAGTGTCAATGTCAATCGTATTGATGAATTTATGAGCGTGTATGATAGTGGCAATGTGAGATCACTTTTTGATGATTCTGATGTGAGTTTTATATTGGTATCCGAAGTATCGATCGTATTATTGCGAAATGGTCCAATAATAATACTCCAAGAATTATCAGTGGGGCGTGGGAGAACATTAAACACCAATGTGACATCATCACGATCATCAGGTACAATGCCTCGTTGCGCTGTGATCGAGTATTCACGTTGCAATGATTGACCGACAATTGAAGGTAATCGAAATGATTCAACCGATACATTGGGTGAAATTGTCGCATACGGTGACATGGACCACAGGAGATCAACCTGTGCATTTGCGTATGAGAATGGAAAATTGGTGATCAACTCATCACTTGACATATTCGAATCTAGCAGGTATGCAGTCGAATTATCATTCGCGCCATTAGTAGCGTTGACAATCATTGCAACAGACCAGTATCGCTGCGTTGATGGTTGAATCATGAAGATGATTTCAACTGGTAGTGTTGTAATACCACTCTGTGATACAACAGTGAAAATATATTTGAGTGTTGAATTCTTTGCACCATAATCAATTTTCGTTGTCAATGGTTGTGTCTTATTTGACAATGATGCACCGTAGGGTAATGTAATCGTTAGTGTTGCTTGACCTGATCCAAATGATTCAGCAATTGTGAGTGTACGATCTGCAACTGGAGAGTTTGATGTGATGAGTGCAAGAGGAGAAGGTGAGATCGAGCAATTCCATGATCTATCATCAGATGGTAGCACTCTATATGTCACATTGTATGAAATTGTAGTACCATCTTGTGCCTCCACATTGAATAGAGATGAGAGACTCAAACCTGATGCCGGTAGTTGAAACAAGTGATGCCGTTGTACCAGCAGGATTCTTTGTGGAACCGTAAGGGAGAGAAAAGGTCATGTTAACGAATTGACCTAAGTAACTGCTGGGGAATAAGAAGGTACCTGCAGCAGCTGCGAAATCATAGGGTAGTGTCACATCAATTAGTGGTGATGGTAAGTTGACAAAGACACTGACTGAATTATTCAATGATGGTGGATTGACGAATGTGAATGTCCGCGTTATTTGGTTGCCTGCTGTGGCCGAAACCACTTCATGTGTAACCGACTCGCCAGGTGGTGCGGCGACGTTCAAGGACCGAACTGTTGCTGTTGGTGTGAATGTTGTACCAAGGAATGCAGTCAGTGTGATAGTGGCTGTGGCAACAGTCGGTACCGATGGATACGCTGAATTCACAGGAATATAAAATGTGAGTTCCTCATTAGTGCTGAATGTATCAACAGTCACTGTAGGGGTTCCAGTACAATCCACAGTTGCAGTCCATGCGGGTTGTGTTGGTAAGAGTTGGAATGTGTATGGACCGAGCTTGACCCCGTTCTCTGCCTTTATTGCGAACGTCAAATTTGTAGGTACATCAGGTTCAAATAGTATGACCTGATTCACACCAGTTGCAAGAGTGATACTTTGAACGGATGCCCCAGTGGCTGGTGTAAGCGTAACTGTGTAATTACCCGAACCAACAGCATGATATCGATAGAGATCAGTGTAAAATCGAACTTCAATGTCACCGAATCCACTCCAGATACTTCCACTCGCATCAACCCAGATTTTGGAAAATCGACGAGTACCGACGGTTGTAGTTGTTGGGTCATTCGGATATGGTGATGCTGGAAATGTAGGTAGGGTATTACCTATTGTTGACTGGCCACTCATCCAAGTCCATTGCTGCGTGACCATGTTGTAGTTCCAGAAATCACCATAAAAGTTTGCTGCATATGACATAGAACCACCTTGCATATATAACATTTTCGCTTGAGTGCTAAAAGTGTTGCCTGAATGACCTCTTGGTGGAGGCCAATTGGTCGAGGAGGCAACACCCTTGACACCAAACCAACTAGTACGCTGGACTCCCTTCCCTGAACTTGAACTTATCTCAGTCCAGCCCGTTTCACTCCACTCCCACATATCATTCACTGATGTTAAGGCATTCGATAGACCACCTAACAAAGTTAAGAACCAAATCAGAAAATAAAGAAGAGAGCATGAGAGAGCAATGTAAAGCAGTGTGTGTGTGTGTGTGTGTGTGTGTGTTAGTGACCAAATAAATACAATTTATTGTTGTATTTCCAATGGGTCGCACCAAATCTAGAATTGAAAACAAGAAAATCACACGCATATCAACACGAGATAACAATTCAAGATCTCAATCAATTTTGGTCTTAGTGTTTGAGTGTTGACCTCGGCGTTGGTTGATTGGATATTGATTGATTCCATTGAGACGAACCTGAAGCAAACAAATCAGAAAAGATAAGATAGTGAGTGTGACAAAACTCTTCGGTTATCATCTACCAGGATCACAACACCAACAATAGCAAACATAAACAAACCTGCTAACCAATACCAACTGTAGCAGACGAGAGTGAAGAGTAAGAGAGTGAGCTGCACAACACAGCACAACACAATACGACATAACACCACCATAGCATAACTGACTTATCTGATGCCACATCATAGTTCCACAAATCTTGTTTGCCAATATGATTATAGAAATCATCACCGCCAAAGATAAAAAACCTAGACATGTCACCATGAGCAACAAGAAAACGCCGCAGAGCTTGGTAACAACTTTTTTTCTCTCTCTCTACTCACTTATTATTAGAAAACCAACAGCTCGCACTCACTCTGTAACCTAACAAACCAGAACAGAGGGAGAGACACAGAGAGTCGCGTGTGAGTGTTGGACCAACACATCTATGTCACACATCATCTAATCCTATGTTCACACTAACCTGGTCCAGCGGTATCCCCTGGTTTGACATTATTAGGAGATTGTGTTGAAGTTGGATAAGTTGGGTACGACGTACTAGAATTGGAACCAGCAACCCTAGGTCAGAAGAAGATAGATAGGAAACGAATGAGAACCTCCACAATCACACAACGCAAACTTTGCGGTGACATCAAGACAACAAAAACAAAACTCAACTCCAGGATCCACGTAACTCACCATTTCCTGTAGTCAGACATGATAAGATCAAAAACAAAACGTCAATAAAAGACAGTGAGTATCCATAGACAATAGTCGAATGAATGAATGCAATCACCACTCTTAGATTCCATCTATGATGTGTGTGATGGGCGTTTGTGTTTTCTCGCTCACCATTGAAGAAGACTCTTCGAAAATACCCATAGATCGGAACGCAAGTCACCTAGAGGAGAACAACAGATGAAAGTGAAAGTCAAGAATTCTTCGAACTCTTACTATGCATGTTGTTCATTCACTAGACTCACCACCTAGATAAATATATATGAGAAGAGAGAGAGGAGAGGAGAGGAGAGAGAGAGAGAGAGAGAGAGAGAGAGAGAGAGAGAGAGAGAGAGAGAGAGAGGAGAGAGGCAAGATGAGAAGAGAATTATCATAAGCAATTCACTTGAACCCTTCAAAAACTGACCAAACAACCAGTAATTTCCTGATGGATCAACATCCCCACAACTCCAACGACGAATACCTGGTGAATATGTTGCTCCAAATTGTCCTCTTGGTCCAAAGTTTAGGAAAGAAGCTGGTGCACGTGAAATCCATTGATTTGTTGTTCGAATGTATTGCCAGATCGTCACACCAAAGGCATAGTTATCTGAATAAAGATAGAAACAAGAATGAGAAAGGTCAAATGAAGAATGAAACTATACAACGCTCAGATCAGATCCGTTGAAACGTCAGCTCACCACCTGATGAAGAATAAAAAAGTTGGAAATGAATTAGTATCGGAATTTCAAACCAATCCCTTCTCATACAGCCACTCTCGTCCTAACCAAACAACCAAAAACTTTGATCAGTCTCGTCTGTCCATTGATTTAATATTTGACCTTGAAATCCGGGTAGAGCCAGATCATCTCCTACACCCAACGATCCTGGTATGGTATTCGGATATTGGTAACTAAGTTTTTGACCTCTCATCCATAATGTTGGTGACGTTGGTGTCACATCAGGTATTGCAAATGGGCGTATGCGAATCTGGGAATAATTCGGCGAGCCAGGCGCAAGTAGTTGTGAGGATTGATAAGTGCGTGTTAATCGCATACCCGGCCCACTGATGGTGAGGGTAAAATTATTGGCATTCGACAGTGCTCCGACATCACATCGAGAAAAGCAGGCGACACTGAGTGCGAGTATGAAAAAGGTGATTGTTCTCATCTTGGTCAGTTAATTGATCAGTTGGTTTGAGGATCAGCACGAAAGGGCACGGACCTAATCAGTCAAGAATTTTCTAGACTTGACTAGCGACACCATCAATCCAGGTACGACACCCCATACTTCTCCCATCCGTCGACACACTGCAATAATTCTTTATCGTTCATGTGACGAATTTATAGTGTGGACGGAGGAAGAATACAAACCACGCAGATTACAATTGATTCGGTCACAACGATGTTGGTATCGATGAAACATTTCTTCTCTGACCTCAACACAAAACACCAACAATTCCGTTCACGTGCGGTACTCATGGATCAACTATGCTGGGTTGTGGTGCTACGATCGGTCCATTTGGGGTGTCGAATTGTCAATTCTTTGATACTTTGAGTGTCACTCAGGGGAGTCTCTCAGATCAATGTTCAGGTCAAAATTCCACAACCTCGACATTCGCATTGTCTCACTTCCAGTCGACAGACAACAAAGGTATTTTCACGTCGAACTAGGAATCTGTTGTGACCGAACAAAATGCGTGAACGCCGCTCTTGGCAACTTAAAAATGAGCGCGATTTGGACATTCGCACGTGGCAATAGTTTGCATGGAAATTGTAGAGTCTCAGGAAGAATTTCTGAGAATGAAAATGGCTTGAAGCAAATTAAACAAGAGATGCGATGATGAGATGAATGTGATGCCGCGACGGTGATGCTGAGCGATGGAAAAGAGATGAGATGCATGCGAATGCGATTGTTGCTGACTCGAAGTGTCACTGAGTATGATTCGAGTATGCAATCGACTAACCACCAACAATCACTCTCTCTCTCTCGGATAATGAGTTAGGAAACTCACGTCGAGGAGGACGACATGATCGAACTGAACTGTCTGTGAGTGGGGTGGGACTCTCGCGGGAGATGAACTCAATGAACAGTGAGTCATGCATTCTTGCTGCTGCTGCACCGAATGTTGCTACACAGTGAGTCACACTGGTCAGAGACTCAGAGATCAACTCAGACTGACTACACTCATAGAGGAATGCTTGCTTCTTCGGATGGTTCACTCCACCGACCGTCGGTAGTCGGGTAGACGAATCGGATTTCGAAAATTAATCAGCGCTGCGATTCGGCAGCACTGCAGAAGATCACCAACCACAATCCAAACACTACAAAGATGATCTCCACTCGCCTTCATGCTCTCCTTATCTGCGTGGTGGTGGTCGTGACCGTCATCACACTGATCACAGGCACTGCTGTTGCAGCTGCATCGTCGCGTGCGCAACAGAAGCACGCTGTGCATCCTTCTCGTGTGCATCATGCTGCGAGAGCAACAATCAATCTGTTTGATGTCACGAAATATGGTGCAACAGGTAATGGCGTCACAGATGATACCTTGGCAATACAGGCAGCAACAACAGCACTCGTTGCAGCTGCACAACCACAACAAGAGAATATCTTGTACCTACCTTCTGGTACCTACCTCGTCTCGTTACCACCGTCACTTTTTAATGACTCACTTGCTTACTTCAGTATTCCTGCAATTACAAATGTTGAATGGACGATCACAGGTGATGCAGAGTCGAGTACGACCATCATCTGGAATCCGAACAATACCATTCCACTCTTCTCTTTCACTTCACCTTCCGGCCCTGACGTCTTCGCTCTTGGTTCAAAGCTAACATTCACACAACTGACTGTAACAATAAATCATGGTATACAGTTTAATGAAGAAAATGCTTATGTTCCCATGTTTGAATGCGCAGGTATCAAAGAAATTGTGATCAGTGATTTTACTTACTCAGGACTTAGTCCAGAAGATCAAGGTAAGAGTGTGAGAGTCAGAGCTGCAGATGAAGAAAAGGACCGTCCTCATGGCATAATCGAAGAGTCAAAACTGATGCACCTTTTCTCTCCTCCTTTCTGTGTTTTTTCCGCATCCCTTCAGTGTCTGTCTTGACTATCGCTGGAAGTGCTTTGCAAGATTCCGTTTCATCCTTGTCGATAACCTCCTCGAAAGGTATGAATGTGTCGAACTTTCTCTTGAGTGATGATTTCACCACAACCTCGATCAGTCAACTCACTTTAGAGAGTGTCAATTACGGAATGGTCTTCTCCACATCTCAAGCAAACGTCACCGAGACACAAACGATCACGATCGATCAATTCTCGATCACGAATTACTACACCGCAATCGAAGCGAGTGGTGCGATTTCACGCTATAATCCATCAGAGATCTTCAATGTGAATATCACGAACTCACAATTTACATGTGGTTCAGCATATTTCTCACCACAAAGTAATGCAGTGCTCTGTCAGATGGGACTCGATCTGAACACACCAGGTACCATCAGTATTACGGATTCGACATTTGAAGATGAATTTCAACACAATGTGAAACACATAGCCTCAGCGCAGGGAATAGTGATTGTATCAGGTAATACATTTCGATCAGGTCAACAGGCTTTTTATGTCGATTTACAACTGACATCGCTCATTCTATCAAATAACATATTTCAAGGCAACTTTACTGGAACAGCACTCATCGAGATGGACTATCCCACACTCTCGTCACAGACGATAATGAATAATCAATGCCAAGGACCAGATACTCAGTTCATCTTTAATGCAACAGGTTGTACTTCTACGCCATCATCGTACTGTCAAGTCAACAACAATCAAGGTTGCACAGTCGTACCACCACCACAGTAGTGCCTCATCGTCTCTTCTCGACTCCAGGATTTCTTTTCTCCTCTCGCTACCCGTCGTTGTCTTTTTTTCCTCCACTTCTGATGTTCTTCTTCCTATTCTTCTAGTCTCTATCAAGAATAATGACGCCCATGCATACTCCTCGACAACCTTCATGTCACTTCGTTTCGGTCGTTCCTTCTTCTCTTCTCCTTCTTTGTTCTTCTTCCGTTCTTTCTTGACTATCGTTTTACTCTTTCATCCGCAGCTTCAGCGCTCTTGTGTCGACTTCACTTTGATTGTCTGCACAATTCGATATCTGTGGAAAATACACAACATCTATCTTTGCGATCTCGCACTTTGTTCTTGTGCGCCAACAATGTTGAACTGGACGCGTGGCGTGCGAATTTCTCGTGAATTATGGTGAAGCCGAATGCCCTCAGTAGAGCAATTCGAATTTGTCACGGTTCGAATTCGAGTGTGTTGCTGTAATCTACTCCTGTCGCGCGAGTGGAAGGAAGCTCGAAGGAGTAGTCGACATCACTTCTTGTGTATATCCTTGCCTTGGTTCTTTTTCCTCCTTCTCTTTCCTGGATCTTTGCAGCAGCAGCAAGAATGCATGACTCACTGTTCATTGAGTTCATCTCCCGCGAGAGTCCCACCCCACTCACAGACAGTTCAGTTCGATCATGTCGTCCTCCTCGACGTGAGTTTCCTAACTCATTATCCGAGAGAGAGAGAGTGATTGTTGGTGGTTAGTCGATTGCATACTCGAATCATACTCAGTGACACTTCGAGTCAGCAACAATCGCATTCGCATGCATCTCATCTCTTTTCCATCGCTCAGCATCACCGTCGCGGCATCACATTCATCTCATCATCGCATCTCTTGTTTAATTTGCTTCAAGCCATTTTCATTCTCAGAAATTCTTCCTGAGACTCTACCCGAAAAAATCTCGAAATTGAATTGATCAATTTCAAGGCGAATTTCAAGATATTCGCGTAGCGATGTATGGACAAATAAGAGATGCGTGAACTCGAACAGACAATATGCAAGTGAATGCAGGAAGGATGCAAGGGACAGAAGGTTTTCATCGACAAGTTCATCGCCCAACCAACGAACGTTTGACATTGGTGAGTCATGCCTTAAGTAATCTGCGACGCGGAGTTAATTGTAGCTGGTGGACGTTGTCATTTTGCTGTGCAATTCAGTCTTCCAGCATGTCTTGAGTGCATCAAGTTGTACGTACGACTTGACAAATCCACCTTCGCCTTCAAGCTCGCGACGATGCGATTTCAGCTTGACAATTGAGAATGCAGCATGTTCACCAACGAACTGAATCGAAGTTGATGTGACACGATAGTAACG
The DNA here is from genome assembly GCA_036924285.1 of Asterella californica. Lineage (NCBI taxonomy): Eukaryota > Viridiplantae > Streptophyta > Marchantiopsida > Marchantiales > Aytoniaceae > Asterella > Asterella californica. The sequence continues at coordinate 78,322 of JAYKYS010000026.1, read as the reverse complement.
ATACACGCGATCGTGGCCATGCTGTTCCTGAATACCATCACTAGATGTTCGACTCAACAATGATGCGATGAGATCGCTCGTACGTTCAGGTGAATCAGCACACTGAATATTTGAATGCCAACAAGTCTGGAAGAATGATCTCGATTCAGCCTCTTCATGCGCACGACACAGTGGCAGCATCTGAGAGGCAGAACGAAAGAGGCCACCATAGAAGAGTGAGCTGCAAGAAAGGTGTCGCTGCCATCTTCTCTCGCCTCTTGGCGTTCTCTCCCAACTTACACCAAGGCACAACACAAAGTTGTGCTCATTCTCGTGTTTCTCTTCCTCAATTTGAATTTGTGCATTCAACTCATGCAGAATCTTTGGATTCACGAAGGAGAAGGAAAATTGCTGTTGCTTCTCACGCTGCGTTTTTGCTTCACTTCCAGTTTGCTCCTTCATCTTTTCATTGACATCGAGTAGATCGATAGCTTCGAGTTGACCGTCGTAGAATTGTAGCTTGATTGTGTCGATCTTTCGTTCCCAGAAGAAGGATGCAGAATTGATTGACTCAGCCTGAATTGTGAGCACGTCCATCATTTCTTGGCTCTTCGCGGTGAAGAAATACGGACTCTCCATCAATGCAGCTTGATGTCTCGTATTTGGAATACGACACCAAGCTGACAATTCAGAATCTTCAAGTACTCCTGTCTGCTTGATGATGATCTTCGTGATGATAGAAGGCAACGGTGTTAGATGCTTCAACAACTCGTGCAGATGCCTTGGTAGCGTTGGATATACATCTAGGAGTTGCCCATGATGCTTGCTGATTTGAGCTGTTGGCGATGATACGCTCTGGTGATGCTGCAACTTCTGTTGATCGATGCTGCTATCTTCAACCTTCTGCACTTCGATGTTGACACTCTCATGCACCTGATAAGCGTCAATTTTCGATGCTGCTGATACAGGATGCAGTGAACTGATTCCTTGACTTGTGAGGTCGACAGTGGAATTCATCACTCTCTTTGCTCTCGTCTTCCATGCTGGGAGTACTTGCGGCAGGTGAGGAGTCGACATAGAAGAGGAATCAGAGGAGGAGAAAGAAGGTGAGGACTCCTCTCGATCCTTTGCTTCGTCGACCTTCTCAACCTTCTTTCTCTCGCTCTCGCTTGTCTGTTTCTTCGCATTATTCACTGGCTCGTCGAGACTGATCTGTCCACCTTGTGCCAGCTGAGCTGCTGGCGCTGAATCGATTTGAAGCCCTTCTTGATGTGATTCAAGTGTATGCCGCTGATGCTGCTGCTGTTGCTGATGCAGAGCCGAATGCTCTGTCGAACGCATCATCTCGAGAATGGTCGCGCCTGAGATTGCAGCATCTTCTGGTGGAAGCACCTTCTCCGTTTCGAAGAGATGACAGAGTGATCGTGACTGCTGCTGATCGCCCTCTTCTGTTCGAGGCGAGAGCGTCATTGAATTGAGATGATCCTCATCAATTGGTAGAGGTGGCTCATCCTCATACCACGCGTCTACTCTCTCACCGACGTCATCAAAGTTCGCTGTCGGATCAGACGTCGCTTCAGAATTGTTGAAGAAATAATTGTCGAATGAGTAATAGTTGCTCTGTGTGTTGAGTCCTTCAAGTTCCTCATCATCCCATCGATCTCGTGACTGCAATGTCATCTTCTCTTGCAATTCATCCCACACCTTCGTGGGAGAGAAGCAACGAGAGGAGGAGCAGCGCGAGGATGAAGAGAGGGAAGGTGATTGAACATGTAGACGATCCTGTTCTTCATCCTGCCGATCCTCTCCATGGTTGTAGTGTTGTTGATAGCGATCGAAGCAACTATTAATACTCATGTTTGGCTTTTGGAATGGCAGGTGACGATGGAGAGGAAGAAACAGAAAAAATGAAATCCTTTGCTGTCTTTCCTTTCGCTTCTCCTCTGCACATCACGATAACCAAACCACTTGAATTTGCGTGACATCATCTTCCTTTTGTCGCAGCTTGCAGCCAAGAGCGAATCGAGTGGAAGGATTGGAGAAGTGAAGAAATTGTATGTGACAGCCCTACTTCTTATTCGATCCCTTCTGCTTCTTCGTAGGCCTGTCGTTAGATTCATTGGCATGAGTCAGATGGTGCTTCTTGCCTGCAGCACCGTTGCCGCCACCGCCTCCTTGTTTGTGCTGCTTGTGTGAGTGAGATCGCTTCTGATGATTCGACGAGTTACCATTCGCATTTCCTTCCTTTTTGCTCTGTTGATGCTGCATTGCCTTGCCTCTAAGTCCAACGTAGTGATCCGTCATCGATTCATCGTCCACACTCTGACGAGCATGTTTCGCATCAGCTTTCACTCCTTTCCTCACATTCTCCTCCTGTTCACGCACCTGTGATACAAGTGTGTCAACATGCGGATTAAATGAACCATAGCTGCGTCGACCAGGTATGAATGGAAGTGCAGACGAGCGAGAAGGTGCGGTTGCAGGTTGTGATGGATCAGCACTGGCGATTGGGAGAATATCAACCTCATCCTCGATCAGAAACACAGAGGAGCGCGATGATGGAAGTGTAGCAGTCGGAAATGGCGATGAAGAGAATGCAGAGGAGGATGCGAATGGAGAGGAGGATGGAGATGCAGCAGCTTCAACGACGGCAGGTATATTCGCACTTCTGATTGCCGCAGAAGCCGCCACGGCAGCTGCATTTGGACTCGCATTCGGTGTGCTGGTCCATCTCTGTTCCTGTTGTGTCTTCGTCAGTTCTGTCTCGAGTTTCGCGCGTATTGTTGACTCACTTGCACGTTGCATGAATTTCATACCAAGTACTCGTCCTGACAGAATCTTTGGTGGATCATTCGATGAGGAGGATGAGGCAGCAGCGGAAGGAGTGACAGGTGTGGAGGATGCGCTGACTGCTGCAGTGGATACAGAGTGCGGAGTATGCTGAGATGCATTGATGGTATGACCTGCGCTGTGCTTTGCTTTCGGTGTGCGATGGGCACTCATTGAATGGTGGTAGTGGAGGGTAGAGAATCGAGTGCGCAGACTGCTCAATCGAGTTGCGAGGATTCAGACTTTGGAATGATAAATTCGGTGAGAGTAGGGCAGTCGACTTCTTCAGCCAACTATTAGCAGAAGAATGCAATTTGTGCAGTTTTCTTAGGCGCGGTCTAACTTCTGAACGCGGAGCATGCAATGCCTATCAAATTACATGGTGAGACAACTAAAATTATCAAGCTTCGCAAGAAAATTTATTGGGCATATTATACACTATTACGAGTATGAGAGATGATTCTATGAAAGGAATATAGACGCGTCCTTAAGCGTAGTGAATCGATTGCATTTCGATTGCCTCTGCGGCGCTCGTTGTGTATCATCTCACCTATTGTACATTAAATATCGCATTGGTTCTGTCATTCTGCATCGCGCGCAGATATACTTTATCGCATCAATTCTCCATCCACCATCACATCAGCAGCAGATTTCGAATATCGTCGCTCGCTCTCCACATCACCTTCCTCCTCCTCCTCCTCCTCCTCATCTGATTCACCATGAGTGTCTCACTCCTCCCATCCTCCCTCTACGCGCATCTCCGTTCGTTGGTCCATGCTGTCGCTGTTCGTTCGTCAGTGAATGCGTCAGTCGGTTCAGCTGAGCGAGTCGAATTAGGTTCACTCACTCGTTCATATGGTCATCCATGTCGAATGCAAATATTACAATTATGTATTACTGAGATTGAACAACACCAGATACAACAACAGCAGACGAGTAAGGCGTGTGAACAGATTGTAGCAGAGGAGACGACAGACCTACAAAAGAGGGAGCCATTCAAATGGTCAGTCGAGCAGAGATCAGAGAAGAAGCGGAAGGAGAAATATGAGTGGAGGTGGAAGAGAGCAGAAGCTGTGAGCACAGAGCGCGCACGACGAAATTATGCGAGCTCGTGAGCTCATCTTACCAATCTCTCTTCATCTCATCAGGTCCGTCATTCTCGCTCGTGTACTCGAGTCGACGATCGATTCTTCCTCACCCGCCTCACCTCGCGACGATACGCTACTCACTCGTTTCGCCAGCTACAGTGGTCTCAACCTACGTCAAACACTCGCACTTGCCATTCAACTGCATCGATCACCGATTCAGCGATTACAACATGCATCCATCACATTCCTCACGCAGACTCTCGCATGGACCAGCCTCGGTTCAATTACACAGGACAATCCGAATTGGTCTCAGATGAATGAGGAGCTCCTACATGACCTCTCGTACATCGTAACATCACACGCAGCATTTCCGATCGAGCACAAACAGTCGATTCTTCAAGCACTTGCGAAATTGACACCATCAGATGCGAAGCGTGAGAATCGTGTACGCGAAGAGAGTGCCGATCTCGTCGCATCGATTAGTGCGCACACGAATACGGGCAGTGTCGTGGCGGATCTACTACGTGATCTTGGTTATTCGATCTCGAGTACGATTGAGAGTTTCAAAGAGGCACTTCATCCATTCACGAAACTGACTGAACAGGATGTCGCTTCGATCATCATCATGATTCTTCGCACACAGTACGCACGACTTCATGCAGAGGAAGATGCATCGTCAGCAGCAGCGGCAGCATTAGTCGCACCATCCTCGACCACGAGTAAAGGTGGTAAGAATAACAAGTTGAACAGTAAGTCACCGACACCGCAGCGTGAGGTCCATTCTGAGGGTTGGCAGATCAATCATGTCATCGATGCAATTAAGGAGCACACACAAAGTAGCAGTGGTTCGTCGACAGCATCGAAACTCAACTGGAAGAATATTCTTGAGAATGAGATTGATCAGAAGACATTCTATATCTACGATGAGAAGGTCAGTGCACGCAGAGGGTGAGAACAGCGAGCGATGTGCAATCGATTGTTGCGGTAAGCAGAGCGCTCACTCATTTGTTTCTCTATCTCATTCTCCAGACTTACCTCCTCTACATTGATATTTATCGTTATGCCACGTCAACCACCACGACCTCCTCTGCTGCAACATTTCACATGCCGATTGATTTCATGCTTCGTGAGTGGAAGAATTCAACAGGGCAATTGAGTTTAGTTCGTTGGGCACTGCCTTCCTCGTTGACACTCTTCTCGTACTTACCACCGACGAATCAGACGAATGCATACGCAGCACGTAACTCAAAATCGATTCTCGCAGCAGCAAATAACTCCAGCTCTGCCTCATCAGATGTCAATACTGATGCAGCAGATATTGATGCCAGTACGACTGTCATGAGTCTGACGAGTACAGGTGTGCCAGCAGCTGTTGGAAAGGTCGAACTCACGAATGGTACGAGTCGTTATCAATCATGGGTATCAGTCGATCTTCTTGAGAGTCTGCTTGAGTCGATTCCATCCTCCTCATACGCCGCCGCATCTGTCACGCCATCATCCGCTTCATCCTCAGCACAATCACTCTACGCGTCGCTTCGTTCCCTCCTTAGTGTCGCGCTGGATCGTTCTCCAGAGTTGCTCACTACTGGTCTCTTGAGTGTACGCACGAATCTGAAGTCGAAGTCATCATGGCATGCTGTGAAGGATGAACTCATCACATGTATGTTGCCTGCGCATGTCGCAATCGCACCACACGCATCTGTCGCGCAATCGTTTCAGAAGATATGGGAAGCTGGTATTAACAATAGCAGCAGTAGTGCGTCACCATCCTCGAAGGCAGCAATCTTCTGGATCATGAAATATTGGCTGAGTGCAACACCAACGACATCCTCATCAGCGACGAACGGCCTCTTACCACCTTTGCTCGTCTCACTCGGCTACAGCTTGAAGAGTTTCCTTGAGACGCTTCTTCAATCCGCTTCAACACCATTCGTGGTTGATCTTTCCACAACGAATGGTCCACCAAGCGCGTTAGTGAACACGAATCTGACATTCGCGAAGTGGTGTCTCATGAAGTATCAGACAGAGTATACGAGTAACACGAGTAGCTCAAGTATCGGGAAGGAGATATTCTTATCGAACATCTTTGCATACATCAAGGAAGCGATGAGTGACTCTTCATCTTCGTCAGCAGCCGATATCGGTCTTCCTCCATTCCGTTTGAGTACTGAGACTGTCGCGATCCTCTTCAAGACCTTACTGAGCTTACCAAACGCACCGAGTCAACTCATGAGTGAGATGCAGAACTATTTTGCATCAAATGCGACACAGTATGTTCAATTCCAGGCCGGATTCATCAACACGATCGGATCGCAGATTCTTCTCAGCGGTGGTGCGAACTCATCTGTGAATGGACTCGCATCGTCGAACCTGCATCAATCAATGAACAATCTATCGCTCGGTGGTGTCAACTCCAGTATGAATGCATTCAACCAGAGCAGTGATGCTTCCCTCGTGCCGAATATGCAATCTGGTGTGGGTACGACTGCCGCGGCTGGTGCGAACGGCGTGAGTGATGAGATCGATGAGGAAGCTATCTCTTACGTTCAGAAGATCTACAACGGTACGATGTCAGTCGAGCAAGTGATTGAGATGTTACTCCGCTTCAAAGTGTCATCATCGAAGCGCGAACGTGATGTCTGTCAGTGTATGATTCACAATTTATTCGATGAGTACAAGTACTTTCATCGTTATCCAGTAAAGATACTTCAGATCACTGGTTACTTATTCGGTTCACTCATTGCGCACAAGCTCGTTACTGGATTCACACTCGGTATAGCATTGAGATTCATTCTCGAGGCACTGCGTAAAGGACCAGAGACGAAACTGTTCTCATTCGGTATCTGGTCGATTACACAGTTTAGGTCACGTCTCTCAGCATGGCCACAGTATGCGATGTTGATCTTGCACATTCCAACGTTGCAGGCAGTTCAACCAGATCTTTACAATGGACTCACGACTATCGTACAGACACATCAACAGCAGGGTACGATGAATTCGATCAATGCATCAGGTGAGGAGGTCGATTTCAGTACAACAGGATCGAGTGCATTCAGTGTTGGATTTCATTCCGATGCGCAAAGCTTCACCAACTTCGCGTCATTTCGTGAGGCAGAGCGTGCTGCTGATCTCGCTGCAGCGAATGCGAAGGTAGCTGCGGGCGGTGAGAATACAAGTCAAGCAACATCTCATTTACCACCTGGTCTCGGTCTCAAGTCAACTGGTACGCCAGGTCCAGCGTTGGCAGCGAGTCTGATTGGTGCAGGTGGCAATGCTACTAATCCTGCAGGTCCAATCGGAGGTGCTCGTGGAACTGTTGGTACGACAGCTGCAAGTGCGACTACACCAACAGCACACGCAGGTGCTGCATCATTTGGCTCAACACCAAACATCGATTCACTTCTCTCAGCTGAAGGTGATGCACCATTACCACTTGCGCCGAGTGAGGGTCTGAAGGATAAGATTCACTTCATCATCAATTGTCTCTCATTCGGTAGTGGTCAGACACGTTCGAACTTGCGTCAGAAAGGTCGTGAGCTCAAGTTGATTCTACGTGCTGAATATTTACCATACTTCAGTCGTTATCTCGTCATCAAGCGTGTATCTATCGAAGCGAACTTTCATCGTCTCTACGCTGCATTCTTGGATTATGTCGGCATTCCAGAGTTGAGAAAGATCATGCTTGAGACGACATATTACAATATTCAGGTACTATTGAGAAACGATAAGATCGTCTCCTCCTCAAGTGAGCGTTCACTTCTGAAGAACTTAGGTTCATGGTTAGGGCTACTCACGATTGCAAAGAACAAGCCAATTCGTTCGAAGTATCTCGAATTGAAGACACTTATTCTCGAAGCATACGATACAGGTCGTTTGATTGCTGTCATTCCATTCTGTGCGAAGGTTCTCGAGTCATGTGCCGAATCTCGTGTCTTCAAACCACCTAATCCATGGTTGATGGCTGTCGTTGGTCTTTTACGTGAGATTTTCGATCTGCCAGGTCTGAAACTGAATCTTAAGTTTGAGATTGAGGTGTTGTTCTTGCATCTCTCGCTACAGATGAAGGAAGTCAGAAGCACGAACTTACTTAAGCATCGTCCATTGCACTTACGCGATATTCGTATGGAGCGTGAAGAGAAGCAACGTGCTGGTGCAGGTGCAGCTACACCAACGAATGCACAGGCGGCTGCGAACAGTACAAGTATGTCGCGCACACCATTTCCACTCCTACCAACACCGAATCCTCTGCCACCACTTCCAAAGACTGGTGTTGCTCCTCTGAAGCCAGGTGCACTCGGACTTGGTCTTGGTCTCGGTGGACTCGCAGCACGTAGCCCGAGTCCGAATATGAGCGAGGAGGATGCATTGCGTATGGGTCTCAATACAGGAGGATCAAATGCGTTTGGTCCACCAGCTGGAACTGGCACAACGACCTCAACTGCACTCACTGCAGGCAACGTCGACTCGTCACTCATTCCGAATCTCAGTCAGTATGTCGTCATCAACTCAACGATTGCACTGTTTCAGATGTATCCAGCCTTGAAGCGATGTGTACCAACTGCAATCGATCGTGCGATTCGTGAGATTATCAATCCAGTCGTTGAACGTTCACTCGCTATCGCATGTGTTACAACGCGCGAGTTGATCCTGAAGGATTTCTGTTTGACAGGCGACCACGAAGTACTTGTACGTGAGCGTGGTTGGACTCCACTGCCACAAGTTCGTGCAGGTGAGCATGTCTGGAGTTTGTCGAAGTACGGTGATGAGACATCAGAGTGGTCGAAGGTAGAAGAGACGGTTGTACAACGTGCAGGTCCAATCATGCATCGCTTCGAGTCACCAGAGTTACATCTCCTCACGACACCAAATCACTCCAACTGGGTTCGTCAATCGAAGGGTACTGAGAAAGCGATCGGCGCGTGGATGATGGAGTCAAGCGCAGAGCTTGGTGCAGAGCGCTACTTCATTCAAGGTGCACCGAATCTCAACCGCAATGCGTATGCATTCAATGAGTATTCATTCCTCTCAGCTGATGTTGCTACTGACTCGATCAAGCAGCTCGCATGGTGTACACTCATCGGTTGCTTCCTCGCGAATGGTAGACTCGCAATCAACGGTGAGACCAAGTCAGTCATTCTCACTGCATCCAATATTGTCGGCGGATGTCTGAATGCACTCTCATGGTGTGATGGTACAATCGATCCATACTTCCTTCGCACGTCGAGTGGGTATGAGTCAAACTGTGCCGAGTTGTACGATTTCTTCTCACCAATGATCGATCAGTACACGATCTCGGCGGATGCAGTCAATGTCCCACAGAGATTCGCGAAGCTGAATAAGCGTCAACTCGATTACTCTTGGAGGTACTCACTCTCGGTTCAGCAGGCACGCGCGATTGTTGCTGGTCTTGCATCATCCACCGTCCTCAGTGAGAAGGCATCGAGTGATAAGCAACTCCGCGTCGCATCTTCATCATCGTCCTTGCATGATGAATGCTTCACTCTCGCCGCACTCGCTGGTTGGTCATGTTCGTTGGACGATTCGAAGTCACTTGTTTCATTTCATACTTCCTACGATCCTGCAGCACCTATCGAGGCAGTCTACGCACGTCTTTCAAAATCGACTCATCACACCACCGTCGCATCAGTGGATGAACTTGCTTACTGTCTGAAGGTAACGAGTGGTAACTTCCTCGTGCGTCGTCATGCTGAGGGTGAGCCAATGCATCTCACATACACAGGTAACTGTATGGAGCCAGATGAGACAAAGATGCGACTTGCGTCGAATAGCATGGTCTCGAATCTGACCTCGTCACTCGCACTCGTCACATGTCGTGAGCCACTTCGTGTCAGCATCACGAATCATCTGAACCAACTCCTCGAAGCGAACACCAACCCAACTGAGCGTCATCTCGTCGAGCGTGCGTGTATGCAGGTGAGTGCCGATAACTTAGAGCTCGGTACTACTCTGATCGAGAAGGAGGCAGCAGCACGTGCGATTCGTGAGATCGACGAGCAGCTCGCACCAGTGTATCAGATGCGTCGTAAGCATCGTGAGAGTACAGGTCAGGGTTACATTGATATCAGTTATCAGTACGGTAATCGTTATCCAGCTGCATTACCAGAGGCGCTGCGTGCGAAGCCAGGTGTTGGTTTACAACAGAGCCAGTTGCGCGTGTATGAGGACTTCAAGACCATTCGTTCTCAGCATGCAGCAGCGGCAGCAGCAGCACCACAGACTGGATCTGAGCGTCCGCTGGGCAAAGAGGGAGCAGCGACTGGTGTTGCAGCTACTACTACACCACCGACCTCAACGAGCACACTGCTTCAGGATGAGAAGAATAAGTCAGTCGTATCATCGAATGCTTTCGCTGCACCTGCACGTCCAGGCTCAGCACTTGCACCACCGACAAGCACTCTTGTTGGTACAGCTGCACCATCGAATGTCCCATCGACCCGCAGTCCACCACTTGGTGCACAAGCTCAACAGCAGGCATCGAATCTCACAGCACAGCAGACTCTCGATAAGTTGCTCGGTTATCTTGCGACACTTGAGCAAGCAGTACTGAGATTCCCGAATCACAAGTCGATTCCGTTACACTCGTTGACATCAGCTGTTGCTGGTGTAGCGGCTGGTGCAGCGGGTGCAGCCGCAGCAGCTGCAGGTCAACGTGAGGATCAAGAGATCAATGTACTCATGCGATTGATGGCAGCATTACTTCAACAGACATCACGTGACGAAGCAAACTATCCGAAGGATCTTGTACCACTTACATTCGCACTCAAGGTATTCAAGCGTCTGTATGAGCGTGAGAATCGCAGCAGTCTCTTACAGATCGATGTTCACATCGGTGTACTCAAGTGTATTCGTGCCGTCTGCCCGAAGTTATTACCTGAATTAACTGCATGGCTGTTGTACGCAGATGATGATCGTAAGTTCATCCTTCCGATCACAGCTGGTCTCTTACGTGCAAGACTCTTGAATACGAGTGAGTTAGATGCATTCTTATCGAAGCTCGCATCGACCATCTTTGCAAGTGGTCAGGCTGTTGCACCATCACCACAACCGAATCCAGCAGCACCAGCAGGTACAGCTGCACCACTTCAGCAGGTGCTTCATCCTCAATTTGAGTTCATTCTCACTCTCGTACGTCGTGTTGTCGTCAAGCGTCCAATCGTTTCAGTCGGTGAGCTCGGTCAGCTCCTCGAGACATTGAACAAGATCGGACAACAGGCATCACAACAACGAACGAAGTTACTCGCGGACCATATCGCACATCTGTTGGAAGATGTACGTACAGCTGCTGTACTTGCTGAGAAGGAACGTGCGGCTGGTGAGGGTTTAGATAAGTCACTCGTCGGTATCGAGTCTTCATCTGTACTGCCACCATTGAGTCTGCTCGAGTCCGATGATGCAGCTTCAGGTGGCAGTGAGTCGCTCCTACCGGATGAACCTGAGCCAGCTGGCCTCCGTCAACAGGTGATGTATCTACTCGATGAGTGGACGAATATCTGTCTTCAACAAGGTCAGGCGAATGATAAGGATTCATACAAGGCGCACAGTGCATACCTCGGTGTATTACAGCAGCAGCGTCTCCTCGCCACTCCTGAAGCAACACAGAAGTTCTTCCGTGTCATCATTCAGCTCTGCATCGAATCATCTGGTATTCCACATACTCCAGCTCAGCATTCCGACCTACCGAATGTACCATATGTCGCAATCGATGCACTCGCGAAGTTGTTCGTGTTCTTGCTCAAATGGACGAACTTAGGTGGTTTCTCGACTGAGAAGTTTGATGCACCGAATATTCAGACTCAGGGTCAGACACCAACACCGAATCAGACAGCGAGTAAGATCCAGCTTCTTCGTAGCTTCTTGAGTGCTGCGGTTTATGTACTCAAGAAGGACCAGCAGCAGAAGAGTTTGAATGGTACAACTACAGGTACAACATCGCCACCTGCCTCCTCGTCGACATTCAATCAGCGTCCATATCTTCGTCTGTTCACGAATCTGTTACAGGATCTGAACACTCCTGATCCACTCCTCGATTCGAACAATGTTGAAGTTCTCGCAGCATTCGCGTCACACTTCCGTGCACTTCGTCCACAGGCATGTCCTGGCTTCCTATTCGCATGGTTAGAGTTGATCTCACATCGTATGTTCATGTCGAAGTTACTGATCTCGAAGACACCAGGTTGTGCTGCACTATTCGCGAGACTCCTCGTTGAGTTGTTTCGTTTCTTACAGCCATACTTACGCCAAGCTGATCTCACTGAGGTACTTCGTCTTGCTTACAAGGGTACGCTACGTCTGTTACTCGTTCTTTTACATGACTTCCCTGAGTTCCTCTGCGAGTTTCACTTCTCCTTCTGTGATGTCATTCCAACGAGCTGTATTCAGATGCGCAATCTCATTCTATCAGCATTCCCACGCAGTATGAGACTTCCAGATCCGTTCACACCAAACCTCAAGGTTGATTTACTACAGGAGATGACACAGTCGCCGAGAATTCATTCTGACTTTGCTGGACTTCTGCAGCAACCACAGCATCGTCATACGACACTCGCGCCACTTGATCACTACTTGCGCCATCGTCAGCCACCATCGACCGATGCAGCAACCTTCTTCAAGCAACTGATCGACTCACTGACACTGCGCTCTGCTATTCTTCATACGCCACCACCTGCAGGATCGCCAGCACCAACACCACAGCAACTGGAGATTGCGCACAACACAGCAGTGAAGCGTGCAGGTACGACTTACAATGTGCCGTTGATCAATAGTGTAGTCATGTTCACTGGTCTTGCTGGTATCAGCAGTCTCCTCGCAAACTCTGGTAAGTCGGCAGTATCACAGTTCCAAGATTCTTCGTCAATGGATGTCTATGAGTCACTCTTATCAGGTCTCGATGCTGAAGGTCGTTACTACGTACTGAATGCAATTGCGAATCAGCTGCGATTCCCGAACAATCACACACATTATTTCAGCTGTGTATTGTTGTACCTCTTCCTTCAGTGTAAGGATGATGTGTTGATGGAGCAGATGACCCGTGTCTTACTCGAGCGTCTGATTGTACATCGTCCACATCCGTGGGGTCTACTGATTACATTCATTGAGTTGATTAAGAATCCACGTTATGACTTCTGGCGTCAACCATTCACACGATGCGCACCTGAAATTGAGCGTCTATTCGAATCTGTATGTGGTTCTGTGCTCGTCAAGCAGGCAGCTGGAGGTGCTGGTGGCGCGACTACAGGTACAGGTCAACCAGCGACGAATGGCAGTGCACTCGGTTCGAGTGTTGGTTCAGGTGCATCAGCAGCAACACAAGCGATGCTCCTACTCAACAATGATACCAATCACGCATAATCGGTGCGCCTCTCTCAACATGAAGCTTCCTCCGTCTATTTTTATTTCCTCTTCCATCTATTTGTGTTTTTGTATTGCCCCCTTCTCTTCTTCCTCATTTCAGCGGTGCGACGATGCTGATCCTCATCTCCTCGTCCACTCGTTCTTCCTTCCTCGCTGCAGCTCCTCCTCTTGCATTGTCCCATCGCGTTTGCGCCTTCTAACATATCGTTCGCCCGATCTCATTTCAATCATCTGCTCGATGCAATTCGCAAGTTCGTCCTTACCACTCGCTTTATCCCCTTCTCATTGCCCAGAACAGAGTGGAAGTAGGAGATTGGAAAGCGGGCTGAGCAGCTGATGAGATACAAGTCGACCACAGCAACACGGCGGCAGAGCGTGTGCGAGCATGCGAGGCAGGAGGGAGTTTGATGATTCGATTGACATCAACATGTTCTGCTATAGCTGCTAGGCTCAAGCATAGGTAGTAGCATGTATGGTCGACATCGTCTCTAACGCACATCGCGGTGTTGGTCACGCTGTTCTCTTTCTTGCTCCTTCGTATTAACCACAATTTCACAGCTGTCTCGACTCACTCCCACACACGATGCAATCACCACAACGACAACAAGAGCAGCAGCAGCAACACCGAGAATATTCTCGTACTTCCTCATGCGTTCGTTGGCATGGTGAGGACGATACCAGCATCGATGCTCCTGGCAGTGGTCTTCCTCAACCTCTCGCCAGTTCTACCTCCTCCTCGTTGACACATCCACCTCGTACGTATCATCACAATCAGCCACATCCACACGTGGGTGAGATCGAGTTGAGTCCACCAGCAGATCTACCAATTGATCCTTCGTCCATACCGCAAGAGATTCAATTTCCACTGAAAGCAGATACACTGACGACGAAGGCACCATCTACTCCAATTATTGCTTCTCTTGCAATCGCACCTACTTCACTCGTGCGTAAGACCAGCGATACATCCGCACCAGCAACAATTACAGGAGTTCCCAAGAGTGATGCAACCACAGTCACAGCCGCATACAAAGAGGCGATGGCAATCGCAAATATCGAGAATGGCCTTTCCACAGAAATAGTTGAATCTCAACGTACGAAATATGGCTGGAATGAGACGATCGAACCGGAGACACCTCTTTGGTTACTATTCTTGAGAAAATTTCAAGGGGCTGTACCATACATGATTATTATCGCGATGGTTGTGGCATTTGGATTGCAGAAATGGTGAGTATGAAGAGAAGAGCAAAGAAGCGCTTGCGTGGATTGCATAGCTCATGCTTCATCTTGTGCGCTCACTTATTTCTCCACTTCCCTCTCTTTCAGGGTCGACGGTTCTGTGATCGCAATCCTTCTTCTCATCAATGGCTGTATTTCCTTTCATGAGGATTTACGTGCAAGAAAAGCGATGCGCGAGTTGATTCAATCCTTACAAGTTGTGGCTAGAACGAAACGGTGAGTGAAGGGAGAAGGACGAAAAGAGGAGGCTTGTGTTTCTTGTTCTCACCTTGTTCCTTCCCTTCCCCTCCGCAGCAATGGGGAATGGCACGAATCACTCGCGCGTGAACTAGTACCAAGCGATTTGATTCGCTTACGTACAGGAGATATTGCTGGTGCAGATGTCTGTGTATTGAACGGACACCTCTCGGTGGATCAATCTGCTCTTACCGGTGAATCTGATCTTAAGAATATCAGTCGAGGTGGATTATTATTTGCAGGTTCGATTATCAAGCGAGGAGAAGCGAATGCACTTGTCGTAGCTATCGGCTCCAACACTTACTTCGGTAAGACAGCTCAACTCGTACAGGCATCCGTACCGAATCCACACATTCAATCACTACTAACACGTGTTGTCGGTGTTCTCATGTCCATCATTATCGTCTTAGTTGTTGTGACATTGATTGTTATCGGTTCAAAAGGCGATAGTATTGTTGATGCTATCCCGTTACTCTTGATGGTTATTATCACAGCACTTCCTGTTGCACTACCAGCTATGTTTACTGTCTCGATGGCGCTTGGATCACAGGAATTATCGAAGCGAGGTGTACTTGTGACGAGATTGAATGTGATTGAAGATTGTGCACTCATGTCGATTCTATTCTCGGACAAGACCGGAACGTCAGTACTGTTGAGGGAGTGAAGCAGACTTGCAGTATGAATTCTTCTCCTCCCATTCTCATTCTCACTGTGTTTCGTCCTCCTGGCTTTTTTTCAGTCTCTCCCAGAACTTGATGAGCGTTCAATCGATCGTTCCCTTACTACCAGGTGCAACCTCACAAGACGTTCTCCTTGCTGCTGCACTCTGCTCTCGTCATGAGAATGCTGATCCAATCGATCGTGCTGTACTGAATGCACTCGATGAACGCAAGAGGGCGAAGGCTGCTGGAGACTCCTCATTCGAACAACAACCTGACCCATCTACATTCATCGCAGGAGAGGCGCCACTCGCTATTAACACTCTCCTTCCGAGTCTTGACAGTAAAGATTATCGTCTCTTGAAGTTTATTCCATTCGATGCAAGTTCACGACGTACAGAAGCGATCTTACAGCCATCGTCGAAAAGAAATGCAGAAAATGTACAAACTGTACGTGTTACGAAAGGTGCCGTAGCGACGTTAGCGCTGGCAGCTGGCATTGCGCTCGATAGTCCACAGTATGCGAAGATTAATGCACTGGTGGAAGCGAATGCAAATAGAGGTCAGAAAAGTCTGGCTGTCGGTGTGGGTGTACTTGATCAAGAGGAAGCAGAGGCAGATCATGAAGCAGATGAAAGACAAGCACTACTTGCAACAACAGCCGATCCACACTTGCACAGCGCACCAGCCTCAGTCTCATCGCGTCCTCAATTTCGTCTCGTCGGCCTCATCTCGCTTCACGATCCGCCGCGTGCTGATTCTGCTGCCGTCATTGCGAAACTTGAATCACTCGGTATCGCTACGAAGATGCTCACAGGTGACAGTATCGGTGTCGCAAAGGAGATGGGACGCAACTTGAAGCTTGGTGAAGAATTTGTGAATCTTGAACATGAGAAACAACTGCTGCGTGATACTTGGAAACGCGAGGCAGACGAACGTGCGGCCAACAATCGCAATCAAGCAGGACAGCCGAGACTACATGCAGCAACACCTGCTGGTAATGTCCATCCGGAGGAAGTCCGTCTGACAATCGACGGTGCTGATATGACTGAAGCAGAGACACCAGGCCAACAGGAGGAGCGTCTGATGTCACTCCTCCTTGCTCGTTTCGATCCAATGACAGTGACAGGTTTCGCTCAGATCTTTCCAGCGGATAAACATGCCATCGTCAAGTTTGCGCAGACGAAGAATCTCATTTGTGGTATGACAGGAGATGGTGTGAATGATGCACCTGCATTGAAACAGGCCGAAGTTGGGTGTGCAGTTGCGAATGCTACTGATGTAGCAAAGGGATCATCATCCGCTCTCTTGCTGAATGAAGGTTTATCAGGAGTACCACGTGAGGCAGCACCGAGTTGATGGAGGGAAGATATGAGGAGAACCGTTTGGAAATTGCGCTTACCATCCTCTTGCTCTCCTTATTTCTCGCTCAGATATGGTTGAAGTTGGTCGCCAAGTCCATTCGCGCGTCGTTGTGTGGGTGATCAACAAGGTGGCCAAAGCTGCAATGCATTCCTCCTTCATCCTCATCCTCTTCCTCATACTGGGTCGATTTCCAGTGACAGCATTAGAAGTTGTATTGATGCTGTTACTCATGGACTTCGTGTTGCTTAGTATCGCCACCGATCGTCAACCAGCTGGTCATAAGCCTGCGCAATGGAATCTCGCACAGTTGACACGAATTGGCCTCACAATTGGCCTGCCTGGTATGGGACAGATTCTCGGTGTTATTCTCATCGCCGAGCATTACTTTGATCAAACCGTCGATGAATCACAGACGACAGCATGGCTTGCCATGTTTGAATGGGGGTTAGTTCTCTCACACACAATTTGCATGCACAAACGTCTCACACATTGATTGACTTGACATTGATCGATTTGACATTGATTGACTTGACCTCGAGCTATTTTGACTTTTTTGTTCGCGTCCATCCCTCACGATTTCACGACTTGACTTGCGATCGAGTTACATTTGCACAATTCAAGTTCATTATTCAAGCATTACCTTACATTCAACTACATCAACTACATTACATTACTACCAGCTATCTACTCATCAGTAAGTGACGTGAGATGAGATGGTGGGGCATAACATCAATCGTACATGAGCTGACTTCCTCTCTCTTCTAATCCTTTCCCTCCTCCAGTGGCCTCTGACGATCCGTCGTTCGCTTCTCAGGTATCGAATGTAGTTGAGTCACGATCACTCGCTGCCTTTCCTCAATACACTTTCTATGCGGATAGTCGAATCTGGTCGTCGGCCAGAAATCAGTATCTCAAACAGTCAGACCATTCAAGTGGGTATCGCGCGGTCAGTGTTTCAGGTAACAAGGTGTCAGTTCATGTTCCCATCTGTCGTGCTTTTCACGGCGAAGCACCATCGCAATCACACACAAACCGAATAATCATGCATCCAATCTTCGTTGGGCGACACCATCAGAGCAGGCCCGCAATCGTACAGCGAGTGCCAAGAAGAAGAAGGCGTCGGGTCGTGCAGATGCATCAACTGACACACGCGGTCATCAAGGTGCACGACACTCTGCGTGGCGCTGCTAAGGCTGTCGATGCCCCTTCTGCTACAATCGCTCAAGTCGTGTATCATACCAATCGTCATACTGGTAACTCCCACGGTTACTATTGGGAATTCGAGGAGGATCACCAACCAGTGGTAACACTCGATGTTGAGGTGTGGCATGATCTCAACACGGCAACTGGTATGCAGTCAGCCTGCATGCAGCGTCAATGGTAAACGTGTATTGGCACATGGACCTGATCAGGGTGTATCCTTTGAAGTTGGTACGAATGGTTATTATCAATTCAGTATGGGCGATGATAATCACTATTTACATCGTTTAGTCGCTCAACATTTCTTACCTGAGCCGACAGGCAATGTATCTCGTCAAGGCGGCCTAGTAGTGGATCATATCAATCAGAATAAACTGGATAATCGTGTTGCGAATCTACGCTGGGCGACTCGACGTGAAAATGCATTGAATGTGACACGAAATTCGACCTCGACACTGACTCCACAGAGCACAACACAAACACAGGCTCCACAGACACCGACACAACAGGTATCGATGCGACAACAGTCTTTAACTTCGTTTTTCGCTGCTAACAATTCTTCTTCTTCTGTATCTACTGCCCCATCAGAATGCTGGCTGTATTTGCAGCACGTGAAAAGAGCTTCTTCTGGAAGTCACGACCATCTGCTATGTAAGTCACATGTGCGAGTAGTCAGAGTACATCGAACTTGAACAAGAAACCAAAACACAACTCATCTCTCGTCTTCTTCTCTCTCGTTTTTCCTCTAGCATCCTCTCTGTCGTCATCATCGAGTTGATCGTTGTGTGGTTGGTATGTTCTTTCGGCGCGCCAGGTCTAGAGAAGATCGGTTTCGCTATGTCAACTTCTGTTGTCGCTATTGGTATTGGCTGCTTCATACTGAATGATGCAATCAAGGTACTATGGATCACACTATTCGATAAATCCTACCGCGAGAACGACGATAACAACGATAATGACACGAAGACACCACAGCGTACCGAAGTGAAATCCCAGCAACAGACAATGGAGCAACTATAAATGGAACCGACATATGTACAGCGAACAGACAGATACTAGTAGCGACGAGCGCATCAGAAGCAGCCTCTCGCATCGATATTTATCCTCTTTGACAATTTCTCCCTCCGATACACTTTCTATCACTTGTATTTACAGTACCCTTAACTTCAATGCGCAAGTCAAACAAATGCAATTCAAAAACGTGATTGAAGAGAAAATTCACTTTTTGTCCTGATTCATCGCCAAAAACAAGCAAGCTGCAACGCTCACTCATACCGCACTGCCATTGAAATGTAAGGTGACAGCTTCGGCGATGCTCCATTGCTACCGCAGTTGTTTTGATGCAAATCGAATGTCCCTTCGACGACATGCACAGAGGAGAGAGTTGAAGAGGAAGAAGAGGTAGTACCATCGTTTCCGCTGCTCTGAGTCTCGTTTTGTATCTCACTAATATTCACTGTCACACTCCAACTCTGTCGATGTGGTGCACCACTTGAAGTACCTTCAGCAACAGTTGATTGAGAGGATGAGGTGGTTGTAGTGGCGGCAGCAGTCGCTGTTGTGATACTAGGTGGTGCAGGCGAAGTCGTATTCGATCTATCCTGTGACGCTCTTCTCTGATGCAATCCCGAATTTCTTCTCTGATGTCCTGGTCTTCCTGATGTACCATTCGCAGAAGCAGTCGTAGCATGCAAATCCTCTTTCACCACAAGTACAATACTAGTTGGAAGTTGCTCCTCTTGTGAACGAGTGAGTGGAATGATCATGTCATTGTCGAAGATCGATATGCGAGAACCGGCTGTTGTGGTGAATGTATCGGAAGGAGTCGCACTATTAGTAGCAGCAGCATCCTCCGCTGCAGACGCTACCACTCTATATCCACCTCTCTGCTGACACGCATACGTTGTTCCAAACAATGTTACCTCGATTCTGAGAGGATATTTCACTCTCAGACAGTAGACAGCGTGCAAGGATATACGAAGTTGTCGTGCTGGTAATGGATGGTGAATGTGACGAGGCGAAGAGAGAATGTTGGCTGGAGGAAGCGCAGGCTTGCGAGAGGCGGTAGTGTGATGGAATGATGGAGGAAGTGGAGAAGGAGAACGACGAACTGCCAATGAAGAGGAGGGTCGTGGTGTAGGAGAAAGGTTTCGAAACTGCACCATCGGTGACTGATTCTCACTACTCCCTTCACTAGCCACACCCACACCTAATCTCCTGGCTTTATTCTCTGCCACTCTCTTCTCCCTTTCTCTACAATCCGGTAGTGCATCCAGCCATTCAATCGGCATCGGTGTCATCGTATAGAAGCGCTCACTATCAGGAATGAATACCCCTGTAACATGTGAAGGTGATGCACTTCCGTTGGCATTCCCGTTGCTTCCTCCGCCACCAGCATAAGGTCGCATATTCACGAGTGCTGTATCGATCGTCTCCCCCAGTACAGCACCGAGCGTACATCGTATCTTCGGAAGCATCATCTGTCCTATTCCACCACCACCACCACTTGCTACATCTTGTCCACTCGTGTTCGTGTTGCTACGAAGAAAAGGTGTGACATAATTTTGTGTAAACACAAGTGGATGTCCCAACTGTTTGAGGCTCACTTCACAACGACCTGCTGCTTTGAGTGTGATCTTGTCTGTCAGACGATTCTTCAGACGTAATGTTAAGTGAAGTGTGAGTGTACGTGATAAGAACCTCTGGAAAGAAAGTGTATCAGAGGCGAAGAAGTAGAAGATGACGAGACGATTGAGGAAGAGGATTGATGCTGACGTAGAAGGAGAAGAGGAATCTTCCTGACTGCTGGTAGTATTCATATCATTCAGATCTCTCACATCCACTTTCGATTTCATGACAAACTCAGCACGTGTCTCACGTTCGAATAAGTCGAACATGACATCACCACCTATGATTTCATTGTTATCATCATTATTATTGCCATTCGATAACCTCTCTACTACGCCTTCCAACGCATCCAAATACACCATCAATCTCGCAACTTTCAGTTGTAATGGCGGACGTGTTTCTGGTGAGACTTCAATATGTTCGAATTTGATCGAGAGTGAACCACCGTATGGTGTGGGAGTGTTGGAGTAGAGAAGCTCTGGATCGAGGGAAGGAGAGGAAGTGGATGGTGAAGAGGACGGACGATTATTAGTTGTTGTTGATGCGTTCATTGAGGATGAAATAATCGTACTCTTCGTTCTCGGTACCACACTTGATTGTGCTAGAATACTTTTACTTCCTGCTGCGGACTTACTTCTCACTCCCAAGCGATATCCATCTTCTGCTTCATCAATAACATTGCTTCCGGCACCACTTGATTTCTTCTGTTGTTGCCCATTTCCTCCAGTATTCCCGCTCGTCGTACTCCCACTATTCCCACTACTCGGTACGCCAATCATCTCCGCATATTTCCGACCAATTTTCCTGAGTGTCTGAATCGCCGTATGTACTTCACTGCATGCAGCACACACACTCCATGGTCCAGGATCAGAGGTTGTGTCAGGAGAAGCGAAGATGTTGGTGGAGGAGGGAGAAGGGCTGCCAGTGCTATTGGTGTCGGAGGAACCGAGCGCAGAGGAATGACCACGCTGCATCATTCGGAGGAGGGCATCAGCTGGTGACACTGTTGTTGTCGATGATGCATTGTGGTTCTCAATTCCTGCACCATTCTGTCCACTACTCCCTCCACTTCCACAAATCCCTCTTCCATGTGTCTCAAGATATCTCTTCACTTCTCTCATCATCGTACTCGTCATTTGATATCTCAGATCCGGTAATGGCAGGAAACGTTTACAACATGTACAACGTGATTGACGAAGTGTTGTGGCGATGAGTGAACGTGTCTTACGTGGCTGGAGAATGGAGGTGGAAGTACCACCATTTGAGGCGGCACGATCAGATGATGCTCCACCTGATGTTGATGCATTATTCGAAGCTCCACTTCCCCCACCACTTCCATTCCTTCCCATCGTTCCAATCAAATGCATACCTTTCGAATGTCCTCTGACTTGTATAGGTGCACCATAGTTCACTAATCGAAAAGCTTTGACTTGTAAGAATACATACAATCCGAAATGATCTTTCACATAATCACACACAATTTCTTCGAAACGAATGTGAAGTGCACGTTCTAAGTGACGTGCAACTGCTCCCGACAAGCGTAATATCTCCGTTGCCGCTGTTCCACTCAACTTCACTACTGTCAAGGTCTCATTCGCGAACTGACTACCTGGTTGTACTAATAAACGTTGTGGTAAGGATTCTCTGATAGCGTCGATACGTACTTGATTCGTTATGGTATAAACACTACCTGAACCAAGTGTAGCTTCACGACCAGGACGCCATTTACATCGTAGTAAGGAAACATGCGATCCTGCTGGTCTGATCAACTTCTGAATAGCGTAAGCACCTCCACCACCACCAGCAGAGTCTTCATCCAATTTACTTTCGATTAGTGCTGCAACATCAATCGCTGAGAGTAATGAAGTCTCATTCTGTCCTGGTCCCGAACCAGGTGTTTTTACGAGGGAACAGATGTATGGTTGACTGACGGGGAGATCGTCGAGTGGAAGGAAGAGCGAGGAGGAATCAGCATCGTCGTTGTTGAGAGGAGGAGATAGGAGAGGATTGTTTGTGTTGGAAGACGGTTGCTGTTGGTCTTTCTCGTCTGTAGAAGCGGCACCTCCAGCTGGCGCATTCAGATCTGGATTAGTCGTTGTGCCGGCAACAGTTCCATTCTTCTCCGTTCCTGCTATAGTATTTGTACTCGGTACATCACACGTCATCCTCGCAATAACTTGCCTAGCGGTGAAGCTACTCTTCTGTACAATATATCCATCCTGATCATTCACAATCAGAACAGTTCCTGTTGAAGTATTAATCAACGTATCAGGAATTCTCATCTTCAAGCGTGAGACGAGTGTGTTTACATCGTTGGTGACGAGAGGACCACTGTGGAGTCTTTCTAGCGAAGGTGCCAGGTATTGATACAACGCTAAGCCAGGTTGTAGACAGTGTGTGATATCCCTGGAATAGCCGAGCTGATATTCATCAACGCAACAGAGGCTTTTGAGCAAGAGCTCATGTTTTGTCGCGGTGACGAGTGAAGAGGCGGCAGCAGTATCACGCTTCGAACGTGCGAGTGCGATTTGACGTTGATGAGCAAGTTGGAGAGGATTTTGTGGAGGTGGTACGATGGTGGAAGGATCGGAGGCCGCAGACGAGGCTTCGATGGCAACATCTATTCGAATGCGCATGCGAGGAGTCTGCGATGACGGTGGACGAGGTGGTGGCATTCTAAGATGTTGAATGGTATAATTTACTCGACACAATCGTCACAATTGCACCACACACAGCGCAATGGAACACGTGATGAAATCGGTTTCGGTCGGTGGATGTGCCATTCGCTCTGATGTTCTCTGGGTCCAGCAGAATAGGAGGAAATGATGATTGCTAGACCAGTGACAGCATGCGTATCACCACACTCATCAAACACCCACTCAGTGTGTTACATTATCTGGACAATTTTCGGCATCGGCCCGAAACAGGGTTGAACCAATCGAAAAATTAGTGCGCACTCTCCACACATAACCAACCATGATCGCACTAACCGAGAGCCCCGAAGACGACGCTGCTATCAGTGCAACAGTCAATGCTCGAGCGAATGTAATCGTCAACCTTTTAAATGGTATATACTTACTTAATTCATCTGCACCTCATGGTTTTATGAGTTTCACATCATCTGAGAAATCATATACTCTGAGCGTGAAAGGTGACAAGGACATGAGGACGACGATACTCTGGAATCCAACACTCGGACCATTATTTAACTGGCCGAAGGTCAATGTCGCATCAATGGGAACAAAAATTTCTTCTCTTCAAGTCAAAATTATTAACACTCCAATCACGTCGACTTCAGCCGCACCATCTCCTTTTGCTCTGTTCGATCAGTACTACGCAGATCCCGACACCCTCGTGACCTTCGACCATGTGGGTATCATCGGTCCTTCCTCCTCAGATGTCAGTAACACAACAACGCTTGCAGCTGTCCCATCGACCCTCTTTCATTTGACACGAGCACGTAAGATTCAGTTCGCTAATGTCCGGATCGAGAATCTACCTGACACTGTTATTTTCCAGGCGAACAATCAGACGACACCCTCAACGTCGAGTTCATCCGTCGATGAGATCACCTTTGTTTTTATCACCATGATTAATGTCAAACAAGCGATACAAATTGATACAACACCTGTCAATGATGGATACCCTCAATACAAATCAACTGGTGTTACGATATATTCCTCAATATTTCAGAATATTGAAAGTGTCATTCATGCAACAGGCACAGGTACTGTCGCAATTGAGATGGTAAGAAGCAATGTTACCTCACCGCTGTCACAAACGGATTTGCTCCGTCTCGATTCGACACTCAGCCCCTCCTCTTGGCTCTCCTTGAGTCAGTGTTATTTTACGCATTCGGTCAACAGGACGAGTAAGTCCTGCTGCTAGCGAATGTACAGCAAGTAGATGTCAGGAGTGCATGTTTTCTTCTTCCTCCTCTATGCATACCGCCTTGTGCTGAGAGTAATGTTCTCATACATTGCATACAGCACCAACGCCATGCACGATCTCTCGAATGACAAACTGGAGTTAGAGCGGGTGAGAAGGATACTGGGTTGTGGATTGCGTAAGCCGATTACAACCACAGCAGGTGTTCGCGTCTTCTCACAGCTGAGTATGTATTCAAGGAGATTCTCATATAATGATGTCTGACACACCAGCGAAAATTGCAAAAGACTCCTTTTGGAAAACGTTCAGAGGTGGATGCGCAATCTGCTCGACCTAATGGTTGTCGTTGAGTTGCGGCTCGGATCGGCAGCCGATTGGTTTCCTTTCGAAAAGACGATTTGGGCTGTCTTTGTGACAGTCACCAAAGTTGACTGCACGTGCTGTGACAGCAACACAATCCATAACAGCAAACAGTAAACAACATATTTGCTCTGTGTGTCACCATGAGCGAACAGCAGCATCAGCGACAGCAGTATCAACAATACGGCACGATCGTACCAATTGCCGCAGACAATGCAGCAGACAATGCAGCAGATGCCGCAGTTGCAGCAGCACATGGCGGTGAAGGTGAACAACCACTGCTTGTAGGTTCACCACCGAGAAAGGATAATACAACACGTAATCTGATTATTGGTGTAGCAGTATTCTTAGTTATTGTTGGTATTGTACTCGGTATTGTATTCGTCTTACGACATAAGGATAATGATAATGATGATGATGATGATGGCGGTAACAATCTTCCTCTCCAACAGATTCGATTCAATGTACGTGATTATGGTGCAATAGGTGATGGTAAGCACGATGATACAGCTGCCATAATAGCAGCTACTGCAGCAATGTTAGCATCTCCTGTTGGTACAATCTTATATCTTCCAAGTGCTACATATCTACTCAATTCATCTGCACCTGATGGTTACATTAATTTAAATCCAACACAAAGAACAGCTGGTTATAGAATCAAGAGTGATGCTGCAAATGCAACAGCAACACTGATATGGAATCCATCATTAGGTTCACTATTCAACTTACCAAATTCAAGTGTGGTACAATCAGGTTTTAATATTATCATACCACATATGTTCTTTCAATGGATCGATGTACGAGTTGTTGTTATTACAGAGAGTCAGGCGAAGAGTAGTCATAGTATCTCTTCTTCCACTTCTACTTCCACTTCCATTTCCACTTCCACTTCCACCTCCACCATGTCCTACTATCCACTCTTCACCATCTCACAGATGTCACATGTACGGATTGACACATGCTCCTTCATTGGTCCTGATGATACTTCAGCTGCTGCTACAACAGAAGACCTCCTCCTATTAGATATAACACGTGTACAAAATTTCTTATTGTATCAATCCAAGGTGAGTAACTTTGATCGTATTCTTCGTGCAAGTAATACAACTGGATTATTTCTTGATCAACAAACTGATCCAGCTCATATTGATTTCAAAGGAGTGGAGATTCTGAATGTGAAAGAAGTGGCTAAAATTGAGACACAACCACAAAATTCGACTGAATTTACACCAGGTTCATTGACTCTATTTAGATTGATAGAAGTCAACTGTACAAATGTTGATCGAATTGTACATGCAACGGGTACAGGTGATGTACAAATTAGTGTCATTTCATCTAACTTTCAACGTATCATCAGTGACGATTCATCTGAACTGATTCAACAGATTCATCTCGATTTAACACTCCCATCAACATCGACATTAACTGTACAAGACAGTATCTTCTTTGATCATACCAAATCATTATCATCATCATCATCATCGACACTCATATTTGTAAAACATGAATCAGGTACACTAATTATTAATAATACACAATTTATTGGTGGTGGTATTGCACTTGATGTAGGTCAAACAAATGCAGAAGCATCATCCTTATTGATGATGAACATTACACAATCAAAGTTTATGAATCAATCAGATCATTCCATTATTGGTGAAGCCGATGGGAAGAATATTTTTGTCTTGGACAATGAATGTACGGGAGGTAAGAATGCAGCAATGTTCATTACATGTGACAAACAATCATGTACCTTTGTTGGCAACTCACAGGGATGCGGTGTTAACAATACATCGATTTCATCGTCCTCCTCTTCTTCCTCTTCTTCTTCTTCCACTGCACCATCATCTTCTTCCTCTTCGTTCTAATCTTGGTATTGATGGGTTCATCGAGTGGTAACTATCAGGAGATCTATCACAGCAATCGTGAGCCATAATCAGCCTCGATATCCTGCCTGACATAAATTATCTCCTGCCTGCCGATGGTCTCCCATATTTTTGTTTCATTTTGGTTTTTCTGTCATGCGCAGCTTGAATGACACTGCTCACTCTTTGTGCACATGTACTACTGTCCAGATCATTTGATTCGAATGCCTATCGCAATCGCAAGCTGCATCCACTCAATTCGAGCTCTGCAGGATCTTAACCCGAATGCGTTGAAGTCGCTCTGAAGGACCTGTTGGAGCAACTAATGCATCTAAGTAGTGACCACGAGTCGCGAGTACGAAAGCTGAAGGGGGACCAACATCGATCAACGACTGAGCGATTGAAGTGACAGGGAAATGGAAAGAAACCACAATCGATTTCTGAAAGCGCTTCCCCACCACTCCAATGAGTCAGCAATCCAACAACAGCAACTGTTACACGAGCAAAAGTAGCAACAAAAGTGACTCCCCCCCTTCTCCCCACAACCAACTTCCACCTCGATTTTGTGTCACAGATTTGGGCCTGCTTGAACTCGCGGTAAGTATTCCTCACCATCCATCTATCGTCAAGCCCTTCTTCTGCTGTTTGAGTTAGAATCGCCCCATCCGATTCATCCGAACGCTGCACCACGACTGATTCATCTCCTTCGTTCACGAATCATCGAACTTTGTTCCTCCCACCTCACACCAACTTCGAAGGCATTGATTGGTAGTGATGGGCAACCGATACCACGTGAACAGTTAGAGCCGCATCGTCGTTCAATACTTCGAATCTACATAGGTGCCTATCAATTATTAAATAAACCGACACCCGATCTCACGACGACATTAACAGATCTTCTCTCTCAACTCGATACAACCGGAAATCAGGTAGCAGATGAAGTCATGAAAGAGAGTCTCAATGCGAAGCAAGTGGAGGAACAAGATAAACCATTGATGAACGCAATTGATTCTCAATATGCTACATTATTCACAGAATTGCCGTCTGATGATTCCTCGCAATGTGAGGATTGCTCCACTATCACAGCCGTCAATAATATTCGTGTCTCATTCGGACACGCAGCTTGCGATACAAAATTGTGTGAGAAGCATAGGTAACAGTAGCATCTCTGCATTCTCCCGCCTCCTTGCCACTCGCCGCTGAGCTCCTCTCCCTCTCTTCACACATTCGCTTCATCCATCACTATCCTTCTATTATGGACGATTCTACGATGAGCCGCACTTCTGGCGCTCACCCAACATTCAGCTAGTGACATCACCATTTCTGTCCTTCTCCACAGCACACAGGCATTTTCGCACTAATGACACCACCTCATGATCCTTACATTGGGTAAGGTTGAATTATGCCATGTGCGTGCAGCACTCGGTGCGCATGAGTACACACATCATCGACAATTTCAATGGGATTGCGAAAAAGGTCAAATTTTGGCCTTCGAGGTGGTGTATTCGGTGTGAGATAGAATCAATCACTCTCACATTCATAGATGTGCATATTATGGTGAGTACTGCACAGCGAGTACAATCAGTGAATACAGCGACGTCCTCCTTTCCCTACAGTGATCATGACACATGAGCGTCCTGTATTGTATCGTCGCGCATACCATCTCTCTGGTGATCGATTATGAGGCATGATGAATCAGAGTGAACCACTGGCACGAGAACAATACGGAAAGAGAGAAGCGCAGCCCTATCCCAACCTCACTTGCTATCAATGCCACGCACAAGGGAACGCGCGACCACGCGATAGAACAGACTGAAGATTGATATATTCTTGTAATACAGCGTTCCAATCGTTTGAACACGTTGGTACGCAAGCATCATCCTCTTGTAAATCTTCCTTTTCATTCCCTTGCATACAACACCCTGCACACATTTCACCTACTTCTGCAAGTGTTCTTTTTCTCAATCGCAAAAAACAACAAGAACCTGTGCATTTCGAAAAATTCTCATTCAATAAATCGAATGTTCGTCACTTTTGCATCACACTTTCAAAGCCTCTCACGCTCGAACTAGCAATACGTTTGCCGTGAGGTCAAAGGCGAAGGTAGTGAATGTCCTGAAGAATGCTAGAGTGTGTGGGTTAGTACCTGGTGTTTGCTTTCTTTCAAAAAACAAAAATCCTTGCATGCTCGTGCATGTTAACTTTTTTGGCCTCTCCTGCCCGATCCTGCAACACATCTCCCAAAGACAGGATGATCCGAAAGGATCTTCCCACCGCAAATGTTGCCACAGGCAAGGCGCAAGGAGTGTTCACGAGAAACGTGCTTAAAGTCGAAATTTTTAAGCAAACATGCAAAAGTGACACAATGTCTATTCGCGCTTGCCAGTCGTGGAGTTGAATAAAATAGGATGTTTCATATGGATGATGGATGAATACAATTATTGCTTGAGATTGCGCTGAGATGTCACAGCTTGGCCTGTCGTACCAAGCGAGCTCAATATAGCGAGTGGAGGGGACGGCGCTGTTGAAGGTGCCACTGCATTCGATTTGTTGTTACTTCTCGAAGGTCGCGCTGCTGCAGGTGATGCGAACGGTTGTGGTCGAATATTGGCTGGATGAGTGATCGTAGGCTTCGAAGTAGTTGGATCAACCTTCGTCTTCTCCTCATAGATCGACGAGGAAGGTGGAGATGGAACTGAGGAGCGCATTCTTGCAGCTGCCATACGACGTGATGTTGCTGCACCGCTGCTGACCAGCGATGGACGAGAGAGAAATGGGTCAACTGGTCGATCAGTCTGTGATCCCAGTACAGATTCACGAGACGACGATGCAGCATGACTGATAGTGAATCGCGATGGAAGCACGGATGAAATTGATGCACTAGATCGCTGCTGCTGGTGCTGCTGATGAAGTGCACTCGATGATGCAACACCACTCGTATGACCACTTTTCACCTGCTTCGTCATTCTCGATGTTGCACGCATGATCTCCTCTTGCCACTGTAGCAGATCCACACCAATGAATCCACTCGACTGTGCTGATTGTGAATGTGAGAACGAATCGAGTAGTTCACTCTCATCGTACTCGACTGACGATGATGCAGATGCTGCGGCAGTGAGTATCGAGGAAGCGATGCGAGACTTATGTTGAGGCGGCTGTGATTGAGATGTTGCAGAAGAGGAAGGTGGTCTTGGTATCATAGTTGCAGCACTTCTGTCTTGTGAAGATGAGTTCGAGCCAGCTGAGGAAGAGCGTGACTTCGCTGAAGACTTCTCTTCTTCCTCACCAGCATTATTGTTATGATAGTGTAGTGAATCAAGTAGTGGGAAAGTGATAGTGTCTTCGATTGGAATATTGTTGTTGCGCGTTGAATCGGGTGAGAGATTCTCGTCTTCGTTCTTTCCTTCCGCCTCTTGCTCCTCCTCGTCGACTTCATCAATATTATTGTCGTCTTGCAGCAGATTCGATACAAGTCCGCCAATACGATGTTGGTGTTCACTCTTTGCATCTGCTGTCATCGCAGTAGCAGCTGCACTCTGCTTGCTTGTCAATGTCTTCTCATATCCTTTCTTCCTTCCTCTCCCTGCTGCTTCCATCATCGCCTGGTTCGTATTCTTCATACCTAATGCCGAATCAATATTCTTTATATTCTCACGATTCGATATTGTCACGCGAGAGCCACTTGATACAGAGAGAGGAAACTCATGTGCGATACGATGTAAGTGAGCTTGGAGCTGCGCAGGGGTGGGATGTGCGGAGGAGAGTGAAGATGAAACAGTGCGATTGGATGCTATACCTGATTCAGATGCAACAGAAGCATTCACAGCAGCACCACCAATCGATTTCGTAAACGGTGAAGTGAGTGATTCCGGTGGTGATTGTGATTGTTTTCCATTCAGTGCATCGAAATAATACAATGTAGATGGTACAGGAGGCACAGGTGATTGCTGTGCACTGAATCCGTGTACACTATGGTAGAGTTGTGTTGTGACAGCAGATGAGGCAGGTGTCATATCTCTTCTCATCTTCTCCTTCTCCATCTCGGTCCTCTCCTCCACCTCCTTCAATTCCTCCTTCACTCTCGCTGCTTCCAATTCTCCTGTCTTCATCTTATGTTCTATGAGATGTCGAAGAGATGCATTCTCAGCTTCTAAATCCGTACATAACTCTTCTTCTTCCATCACCCGTGTGTGGAAGAGACAACGTGTCCAGAGATGTGTGTGGTGTTGTTGTGAAGGGTGGATGTGGGTGGATGATGACTGAGGTATAGATCCATCCTCATCCATCTCCACACTACTTCCCTCGCCCACCATCCCCAAGCTCTTCGCAATCGCCATCTTCATCTGTCCAAATACTTCTACCTTCCTCTTTCGCTTCTCCACCAACTCTTGCTCCATCTCTGCTAGTTTCTCTGTATATCTCATCTCATCTTGAATCGAACGTTCATTCGCAACAACTTCTAATTCACTCAATCTTTGTAATTCGATATAATGTTTACGCATCTTCTCTCTCGCATCATGTATATTCTGAATACTCTTTGGTAAACGACTATATTTCATCCAACGATATTTCAACTCTTGATAGTGAAAGATATGATCTGTTCTCCAGATCAGAAGTGACTTCTTCTCTTGATAGAGACGTAGCATGAGTGCACGGAAGTTATGACATTCCATCTGTGAGTTATACAAGAGATAACGTAGTTCAGTCAGTGTCTGAATCAAATACTTCTCCTTATATTGTAAATTAGCAAGCTTCTCACACTGTTGTGAGTATTGTTTTAATATTCCGCGTGCTTGTGTGATTTTAAGATCTTGTGAATGTTGCTTACTGGTGAAGCGTGATGAGAAATCATTGTGGAGTGTGAGCAGGGAGGATTTGATACGATCAACACGTGACTTAGAAGAAGTGAAGTCAGGAGTGAGATATGAATCGAGTGGCTGTTGATTCTGTTGGTGTTCTTCATTAATCTGCAGATTCATGCCACCAGAAGAGTCGCTTCTATTATATTGTTTCAAGATCTCCAAGTTAGCTTGAATGTGATTATTTTCTTGTCGGATTGATTCAGCATCTTCTTCTTGTTCCAGTGGATCGACTTTTGATATTGTTGCTTCTTCTTCCTCCTCATGCTCTACTCCTTTCTTTCCACCACCATCACCTCCTCTTCTCTCCTGCTGTCTCCTTTCCTTCCTCTGCTGTTGAAACAACTGAAACAAACTTCTCTGACTAAACTCACCATCCAGAAAAGCAATCATCACTTCATCTTTCACACGTTTAATATTCGAACCGACGGTACGCTCGAGGAAAGATTTGGTATGACGAAATTCTTTACGAATACGATGAAGTTGATGTAACAGTTTTAGTATTGCTTGATTATATTCACCTTCAATCTTCTTTCGAATCTGTCTTCCTCTTAACTTGATCAACTGTTTCAATTCTCTCAAACCTTGTGTCAGATTCGCATACTCCTGTTGAATCATTCCACCAGAGATATCAAATACATTGATATCCGAAATAATTGAATTTTGTGTCAGGTTCAGACGAAGTTGCTCTTGCGCACATACCAGAGAACGTTCACGTAGATTCAATGCCTGACTAGAGTGACTGTGACGCTCGAGTTGATGTTGGAGATGATGTAAGTAAGATCTGTCATTATAAGAAAGAATATTCCTCGCGAATGTATTCAAGCATTTGTGAAGCTCGGATTCACCGATGATGAAGTAGGAGGAAGGAGAGTGAGAGTGGGGGTAAAGATATGGACCACTGTTGCTGGTGTGTTGTTGTTGTTGTTGATGCGAAGATTCGTTCGCATTGCCTTTTCCACCAGCAACACCATTCCCACTATTCACGGCCTGAACAGCTGGATCATCCAGAATCTGATGTAACTGCAACTTCATCGGTGCAAGTGCTAAGAGGAATAGATGCACAGGGGAGACACGCTCGATGTATTCATGTTGCTCAGCAGAGGCAGAGAGTGAGGGTGAGAGAGAGGATGTGACTGGAAGGAGAGAGGAAGATTTACCTGTCCCACCACCTCCACCATCTTTCCTGACGCCACTACTTCTCGCACCTACACCAGTTCCCTGTCCCGTACTCCCTGAAGTCGCAAACTTCCTCAATACCATCTCATTCTCTTTTCTATATCTTTCCGTCGCTGCTTTGATGAGGAGGACATCAATCTCGGTTTTCAAGTAACGTACACACTCTTGTGCTTCTATGTGTGTGAGGGAGAGTGCGTAGTCGGTGAAAGTGGTGTAGTAGGAGAAGGGATGAGATTGGAGTGAAGGGTGGGAACGGTAGGAGGAGTATGCATGTTCGAGTGAGGAAGATGATGTATTCGAGGAAGTAGCATGCGCACCACTTCCTCCAACATTCATCGCGACTTTACTATTCTTGCCATTCACAGCACTATTCTTGTAGCGTATCAACCACCCTTGCGTACGTACGCAAGTGGAGAGGAGCTTCCAGAGACTTTCGACTCTTTGACGACGTGTCAGAAGTGGGATGGATGATGTGCTGGTGGCAAGATTGGCAGAAGATGATGTGGATGAAGGAAAGGCAAGCGCGAGGTTCGATGATGAATGTTGTGTACTAAAGCTCACCTGACTTGCATTTCTTCCCAGCTTTCCGCCTTCCCCACTTCCACCAATACCGACACCACCAAGTTTCTTATCTTGTCTCGACATGAACTTAATTCGAAACAACACATCTTTCTCGAACTCGTGAAGAGATTGAAGATGGTAGGATTGTGCAGAGGAGCATGAGGATTCAATATGATTCTGTAGTAAACGTGAACACCATATGAGTGATGGATCTTCTGATGATGTGTTTGTGTTCATACCCGAAGCAGAGCCACTTCCACTATTCCCACCTCCACTTCCACCACTCCATGTTCCTCCTGTCGCTATAAGTTCCTCACCTACCACAGCGTATGGAATCCTCTGGCGCTTCAACTGTGAATAGACATCAAACAACCGAGTTAAGACTAGGATCACTTCGAAGTATGTGTTGTATAAGTTGAGTTTCAGATGTGTGCTTTCTAAAGCATCGAGTGTTGGCGTGATGCGACTGGAGGGGAGGGAAGGATGACAGGAGTGACGGATGAGTGAGGAGTCTTCGTCGGAGTCGTGACTGTTGGAATGGTGATGATGAGAGGTTGTGGCTGATGAAGAGGACGAGGATGATGGAGGGGAAGTGGATGGATCGGTTGGTGATGTGGAAGTTGAAGAGGAAGTTGCACTTGTAGTTGATCCACTTGAAGTTGCTTTCTCAGCATCTGTTGATTCGGTACTGCTCGCAACCGCAGCATTACCACTACCTCCACTCCCCACTTCTTCCTTCTGTCTCTTCCACACTCCCATCTCTCTTCCATACGTGCTTCTCTGTACTTCCGAAATCACTCTCTCCTCTTTCGTTGCTGTTGCTGATGGTAAGTTTTGTTGTTGTTGTGTTAACTGCTCTTGATGTGCTGCTTGTTCACGAGCAGCTTTGAGCTGTGCTCGTCTCATCCTCCTTCTCTCTCTCGGGCCAACGATCTCATTCGGATGATCCAGTGCACGTACAACCGCGACAGCGTGTACTCGCGATTCGAACGAGCGCCAGATTTTGGATAAGCGAGCTCGTGCAGCATGTGTGCAAGGAAGGAAGGACCATGGCAGATGCAAGAGGGAGGAGAAGAGTGTTGGTGATGCTGAAGTTGACGAGGAAGATGAAGAAGCACCATCACTAAAATGTACTGATCCTGCACTCGGACATAATGAAGGAATCACAGCATGAATACTCTCACCACGAACATGATACCATTCCATGATATCTTTCTCCCAGCATGTATATTGTGTTCGGGTGGATTCGAGTTGTGGTTGCTGTGATGAGGGGTTTTGTTGAGATGTGGTGGATGAGGAGTTGGTAGAATTATTACTTGTGGCTCCAATGACATTTGATGATGCTGCCGAAGACGATATTGTCGTACTCGAAGCAACTGGACTCGAGACCATCTCATCTACAGTATTATCCAATCCACCATAGCGTTGATACACTTTCGATTGTGTTGCTAATAACCAGGAACAAGAGGAGAAGATAGAAGAGATACCACTGTTGATTGAGGAACTGACAGCGGTGTTACTACTGACTGCTGCACCAGTCGGAACACATTGTAACGGTAAGAATGGATGTGCTAGTACAGACATCGTAGAAGAAGATGATATCAGCGCTGATTCTGTCTCAGCATGCAGAATACTTAATCTTGCTTGTTTCGTATGTTCTTCTAACGTATTAGATCGTGAGGAGAATCTCTTGCGTTGATCTGCATCTTCATCCTGTCCTAAATGTAACAGGACATCTTCGACACGTGAATGATGTGAAGAATCGAGATGTGATGAAGAAGAGGAGAAGTTGAATGAAGAGCGGAGGAGATGATCGGAGGAGAGAGTGGAGGAGGAGAGGAGGGTACGAGCTGTATCGTTTTGTTGCTGTGTTGATTCATTCATCCCACCAATCGTACTACTCTCACTCACCACTCTCACAAACACTCTTAACTGATTCAACAAGACAAGTCTCTTCGCTCTCAGTACTGAGATCAATCCAGACCAGAAGATATCAGGTAGACCAGAGATACGACGTGAGAGGGAGAGAAGAGAACGTGTGGAAGAGGAAGAGGAAGAAGAGGATGCGTCTGGTGTTGAGGAAGCTGCTTGTTGATTACTTGCATTCCTTCCTGCACCCGAGCCACCGCCATTTGTCTCACTTTCTCCTCCATTCACACCACCAGTTCCACCTGCACTATTGCTCATCATCGCCTGCGCGACATCTCTTGGATTGATAACAACATGTTGTTGTATCATCACAGCCAGTCTTCGTTTCTGTGTGACAGATAATGGACGTGGTGGAAGAAGCTCATCGGAATCTTCACTACCACTGATTCCACTGTAAGAATCTTCCTGTTGCATACCATTGATAAAGGAAGAAGAGATCTCTTCACATGCCCATCTTGTTGATTCATACATCTGTGGCATTGTGATAGAAGGATGTTTCATTGCTGAGGCCTGTTCTTCCATATTTGTTAGATCAACAACATCTAT
Organism: Asterella californica; assembly: GCA_036924285.1. Lineage (NCBI taxonomy): Eukaryota > Viridiplantae > Streptophyta > Marchantiopsida > Marchantiales > Aytoniaceae > Asterella > Asterella californica. The sequence goes on along the minus strand of JAYKYS010000026.1, from coordinate 42,545 downwards.
ATCACCTCCGTCATCTTCCTTCCCATCATATCCAAGTTCGACCATGACACGACACAGTTGAATGAGATCAAGAAGTAATTGTCTCGCTAATAAATCAAGCTTGAGTGCATCAATATTCACATGTGGTAAACGATCATCTTGTAGAAGTGATAACAATCCACTAATACGTGGTATACGATACAAGAACGCTGACGGTGTTTTAGACGCCACCTGAATCCTTCTTCCAGTCGAAGCACGTACTCTTCCCAATGCAGGTGCTGAGTCAAGTAAATAGACTTCATCAGCTGAGTCCAAGAGTTCACCGTTATCACCTGGACCACCGGAATCACTGTCGGAAGAGGAGGAAGAGGAGTAGTCGCTGTCGAGGAGGACTGAGACACTGCCGCTGACGGACGAACCAGCGGCGGTTGAGTTGGTTGCTGACGTCGCTGTTGAATCCTTGCCATTGCTTGTCGCAGTTGCTTTTGCATCAACACCATCCTTCCCAGCCGCTGTAGCAGAAGCACTCTTCGGTGACACTGCACCACTCGCAAGTTTACTTCTATTCGCACTTGATCTCGAGCTTGGTTTCACATGAGAGTGTTTGCTGCGTCGTCCTGATGATGATGAGGAGGAGGAGGAGAACTTGACTCGACTTGCTTCTCCACCTGAGATACCACTACCAGAAGATGAGCCAGTCTCACCATCATGCATAACTGAATTGACATGTGTGAAAAGATCTTCTACCATAAGTTCATCAGCTTGTGTTGGAAGGGAGGAGAGATGAGAATGATCGTGCTCACTTGCCAAATTCTCATCAGATTTCTTTCCTGCTGCAACTGAAGCATTCGCAGCACCACTATTCCCACCACCAATCGGTAATGCTCTAATCCTAGCATACTTCGAGCTCGGTCGTGTTGTTGGTAGTGATGTATGTTTACTACTTGTGTAAGATGAGGTGGAATGACTTCCCTGATGTGCTGCTGCGTTAGTATGAGAGTATGGTGGTACAACTCCATGCCAACTTGAATAGTTCGAAACATATCCAGAAGCAGCTTGTGACATCGTAAAAGGTGAGATAGTATCAACCTCATCTTGATAAGAAATAGACTTCTTGATGGCGGCTGCTGTGGTCGCGGCAGTTGATGTCGAGCCTTTAGTTCTGCTGCTACTAACAGAAGCAGGAATACTTCTACTCAAACTCATATTTCCATTCCCACCTTCCACTCCACCTAGCACTCTCTTATGAATCCATTTCATCTTCCTCATACACTTGACTGATTCTATAATGAACATATAAACTTGTAGACTGTTCATACAATCTAAATTATAAATATGTATCGATGCACCATCGAGTTTATCTTGCTCTTGCTTTGTTCGTAAGTATAACATCGTCGTACGACCACCTGATGTACCACTTGAGAGAGTATTGTGATGTGTTGGTGTACTAGCGACTGTGTTAGATTGGGAGAGGAAGGAATGACTGCCTTTGTTTCCACCTCGCATTGTTAATCTCTCACTCCCATATGCGGAGGAACTCATTTCACTCTCTTCCTGACTCGCAGCCAGTCCTGCAACAGCCAGTGTTAAACCCACTTGTGCATGATTGAACTGTTGTCTCGTCTGAAACGTCTCATATCTCAAGCGCTTCAATCCATCTAAATACAGGAAGGTACGAGAAGAGAAACAGCCACGACGATACTCATGTTGTGCAGTGTGGAGTGAAGATGTGTTGTTTGCACCACTTGATCCACTGACACCACCAGCACCACTACTACCTGACATATGACTCTGCATACCTGGTCCATTCTCACTGTACATTCCTGCAGCAGATGATCTCCCGTATGGAAGAGGACTGATTGCTCGTGTCTGATTTGAACGAGGTGAGGTGCCACTTGACATATTATACGGACTCGCTAACATACTCTCTCTTCCTGACGGTAAGACAGAAGTACCAAGTGATCTTCCCGCCGAAGTAGGTGGGAATCCTACTCTCAAGTAGTGAGCATTTCCAACTCCAAGACTGATACTCGCTCGGGATGGTGGTGAGGTAGGTCGACCATGTATTGACACAACACTTCCGACACCACCTCCACCAGATGAACCGTGTTCTCTGATCATACCACTACTTGTACTACCCACACTTGTGCCTCCGCCGACATGACGACCGGTTTGTAAGTTGTGTGCGTTACCCGCACTTACACCACCACCATTCCGCATTGCTTCTAGTTCACCGACAGAGGAGGAATGAAATGTTGAGGTATACTGTAAGTAGTCGAGTGCATGATCTTCCTGCTCACGTGCGAGAGTATCATGATACTCCACAGCAACACTAAGTGCATGTTTATGTGCTACTTGTGCTTGTACAATTCTTCTGAAAGCTAATAACCATAACTCACATAACTCCTTCGGTTCTTCACTTCTCAACGCATCTCTTCTCGCTCTCTCTTCCTCGGCCATCTCTCTCTCCGCTTGTACTCTCTGCAGTCTCGCTTTACGCACTTTATCACGTGCACGTGACTTTTGTGCTTCGAGGAGAGAACGATGTTGTGCTCTTGCTAAGTGTGCAGAAGTGGAGGAAGATTGGGAGTCGAGAATGGACACGTTTGGAGAGATTGTGACAGAGGGTGAGGAGATGATAGGGGAAGAGGAATTAGGATCAACTCCATTCGGTGAAGAAGCGCGAGGTGATTTGACTGTCTCACCACCTTTCTCTTTCTCCAATCTCTCATTCTCAATTGCTTTGATACTCATTGGATCATGATCTAGTACCTCGATAGTCAGACCATCAGAACTTGATTGTGTGTATGGCAGTTTGTATGGCTTCAGAATACCAGCTAACGGTAAGGGAAGTGACACTTGGACACCAACTGGTGATACTAACGTCGAGACATTCCCTGCTGACACGCTACGACGATGAACTTTTCCTCCTCCACCTCCTCCTCCTCCATTTTTAGTTGATTTTGATGTAGAGGAAGAGGAGGTGTCGGGTGTGAAGGGCTCTACGGCTGATGATGATGAAGGAGAGGATGGTGATGGTGGGATTGCTGTTGCTGTCGTAACAGAGTTTGTTGCTGTTTCATCCCTCCTCATCGACAAATTAATAATCTGTTCATTCGATGCTGGTAGGTCGATTGACAACGATTTCTGATGTCTTCCTCCTGCTGATAATGCAGTCGAAGCAGCAGTCGCCTGAGCAGATGAAATCGTAATCGTACTATTCGATCTCTGACTCTTCGTGACAGCATTCGCTGCCGCAGATGCAGCAACAATCGCAGCAAGTCCATAAGTCCGATGAAAGAAACGACGTTGTCTTCCTGTTGGATTAAATGCCATCATACTTGTCCTCGCACTCCAACTCTGTAATCCTCCAAATCCTGAACCAAATCCACTATCTCTCTCCTCTCCAGCTAGAAGATGTGGTGTCATAATCGTTTGTCCACCTGGACTTACTCTACCTGATACAGGTCCTGGTGATACTCTTCCATGTGTATGATATCCTGGTGTAGTTGCTGGAGATGTTCCGAGGAACGATTGATCGTATCCGTGAAAGAGTAAAGGATCAAGACGGAGATGTTGATCGATCTTTGTGAAGTCTTTCAGAGAGATGGGAAGAGTTTCTTCACTCTCCATGATGGCGAGGAGGAAGGATGATTGTTGTTTTGGTGGAGATGAATCGATTGGATCACTGCTAGTATTCGATGATGAAGTCACAGCAGCAATCATTCCATCTTCAACACTCTGTTCACCATACAGCAATGCATACGGATCAAGTAATGTCCTAACACACACCAGACCGATACTCATTGCTTGTTTTCTATAAATCTGTGTTAAGATATGACTCTCATATGTCTGCTGTAAGAGTATCGTTGTGAGAGACAAAGCTTCTAGTAAGTTGACACAGATCAAACAACGAATCTTCTCTTGTGCGGCGAAGACGACGAGCTCGACGTGTGAGGACGATGTACCGGCAGAGGAGGAGGTGGAAGAGGAGGAGATGGTACGTGATGCAGCTGCTGCAGACGAGGAGGAGATTGTACTTGACGACGATGAAGGTGAATTGGATGCATTCGAAGTAGTTGTTGATGTGGTTGTTGTAATTAACATCATCGTTGTAGTCGTTGTAGTTGTCGTAGTTGTGCCATCTTTCTCCTCTCCTTTTCCTGAGTCTGCATCCTCCACACAAATCGCAAATCCACTCGGTGTCACAATATTCTTCATCAAACTCTCCACACTTGAACGATTCGATTTCGGTGCTGCTTCACGTGCATTACGTTGGAGAGAGGTGAGAAACTTGTTCTTACTATTTGCGTGAAGGTTCTTCTTTTTACCACCACCACCTTCTGTACTCGCATCACCACTATCCTCTGCATCCTCCTCTTCATCCTCCTCATCTTCCTGATCCTCATCTTCCAATTCAACCAGATTTGATAAGCGTTTGAGTCGACGAGAGGAGATATAAGAGACGGAAAGCTTGTTGGTGTCTGTGGAAGAAGGCGCGGATAAGGAAGTGGAGGTAGAGGAGGGGGAATTGGATTGTGTGGAGGAACTTGAAGTAGATGAAGCATTACTCTCACCATTTCCTCCCGATGAAGGTGAGTCAACCAGTGAAATCGCCAACTGCATACTCTTACTATTATTTGCTTTCTCCTTCGCTGCCTGTGCAAGAGCTTGTTGTTTCTCTTTCTCCTCCTTCTCCTTCGCAAGTGCATTCGATTTATCAATATTCTGCTGTGCGTATGCATTAATCGCCGTCACTGCAGCGCGTGGGTCGTGCAACACAGTCGACATCTCCAATGACAGTAAGATCTCACGATGTGGTGACAAATCATACATGGTACTATTCTTCAATTGCATGTGTTGTGACCATGCGTATGCAGAATGTTGTAAGATAGAATAATCGAGGATGAGATGATCGAATACGGAACGATTTGTGATACTCTCACGTTGTCTGATCACACGTGACGTATCCTCCAATACATTCATAATATCCAATACAATCTCAATCGAAGGTAAGATATCTAACATACCCATTCTGTAAATACGACAGAATGGTGATAAGGAATTTGCGACTTGGAGTGAACAGAGTTGGGTTAGGAGAGAATCACGCCCACCATCGGAGGTGGTGGAAGAAGAGGTGCTTGAGGAAGTCGAATTATTGTTGGTGGCTTCATTACTAGCAGAATTCGCTGAATCAGACGACGTCGGAGGTTTCAATGATCCTCTCGGTGGTGGAGCCGTGACTGTGACAGATAATGAGTCAGATGATGTTTCTGTGTCATCATCCTCCTCGCCACTGGATTCACCACCACGACGACGAGAGATACCACGTTGAGAAGTTGTGTCACGACGGGAGGTTGCTGGTGATGCTTTCGCCTTGGATTTATTGTTATTTGTTGTATTTCCATCCTTCGTACCCTCACTCCCCCCACCACCATTCGCTTCAGTAATCTGTTTCTCGGATTTCATAAAGCATCTCCAATCTTGTGCATCCCATCTGCGTGCTTGACTCTTCTCATGTGCCATTTGCCAATCAAGAATGGAACGATAGAAGATGATCTGGGAGTGGAGGAGCTTACAGTGTAACGCGATGTAATGCGTGAAATACTTGGAATGACCAGGTTGACAACCAGGTTGTGAGAGATCAATATACGGTCTCAATACAATCAACTCCCGTATCCTCCTTACCAGTTCCTCCTGTCTCTTCTTACTCAACGTATGTTCATACAACTCGAGTAAGATATCAAGAAGTCGAGATTTTGTCACTTGGAACTCTGACTCGGATTCCCATAAGTCGAGAAGGAGAGACCAACGATCGACGAGATCAGGAGTGGGGTTGGGCTGTTGTGTGGAGGATTGGGTTGCAGCACCACTTGCAGCAGCCCCTGCTGAAGTATCCCTCGCTCTATGTTCTCTCACACACCACGTACCAAGTGTCAATAGCTCCTCTTCAAGCAGATCAAAATCTTGCAGTGCGATATCATAGATAATCGGTATACCACAACAATCATCCACTTGAATCTCACCTTCGGAATCATCGAGTGTGATGGAAGAGGGTGAGGAATTGTTACTTGATGAACCACTGTTATTGTTGTTATTCTCCATCTTCTCCTTCACTTTCCATCTATACGTATCATCTCTTCTCTCAATTCCTTGAAACGCCATAAAGATAGCTTCTTCCTTTTCATACTCACTAGGTAAGTATGAAGATAAATGCGTGTGTAATCGTGGAAGACGTGTAGTGAACCCAGCTGGACCACCAGGCAAGGAGGTCAGAGAGGAAGAGGCGGAGGAATGTGCGAGTGTGAGTGAAGCACGAGCGGATTGATTGCTGATGGATGAAGAAGCACCGCTTGAGGATGTACTTGCACCTGAAGTAGCTGACACAGCATTCCCTGCTCCTCCCACGCCACCAACACCCACTCCTGTCGCACTCATATTCATCACCAATTTCTCCATCGCTTTCATCGGAGTCGGTGCAGTATGCGGTACAGTTCGAATAATATGTTCTGAATTGAATTGAAAACGATCTTCAAACGAGTATCCGTATTGATCTAAGGTGATCTTACGCTCGATTGATCTGAGGTAGTTCAGGATCGAGAGCACACGATCTTTTAGTGTACGAATACGAAGATAACGCAGAGTGTAGAGGATGTGCAGCTTGTGTGGTGGAAGGGAGTAAGGAGAAGGCGCGAGAGAGATTGGTGTTGCTGAAGATGAGGAAGTTCCACTCGAAGTTGTAGTGGTGACAATAGGAATATCTTTCGGATTGATTGTATTATTTGTATTGTTTTGACTAGAAGTCATGCCGACTCCACCAATATTCATACTCGATACATTCGATGATGACACAAACGCTACACTCGGAAGTGGAGGAACAACAACATTCATTCCCAAGACACATTCCTCTGGTAGTGCTGGTAATAGTTCAGATTCGAGTGATTTCTGTTGTGGAGGAGGGATTGGCCCCGAAGATGGTGCGTCAGAGGAGGTGTCAGTAGAGTTTGAAGTGGGTGTAGCTGTAGACGCACCAGCAGCAGTGGGAGTGCTTGTTGAAAGTGTGGTATAATTCATGAATACAATCTGATGTTGATGTTTCCTCAATGAAGCAAGATTGGTTTCCATTTTCGCGTTGTTGTTGAGGGATGATGCCGTAGTATTATTCATCTGTTGCTGCTGTGTATGAACACTTCCACAATCATTCCTCAAACTCGCAATCAACTTGTGATGACTATCACTTGCCAGGCTTTTCAATCGAGTCATGACAAACTCTAAATGAATAACATCAATAAAACTATTCTCCAACTGTAGTGCAGAATCAAGTTGATTAATCCCAGAGAACACTTGACGTGTCTTCAAGTTATGCTTATTCATTCGAGGAGTAGTTGAGAGGAGACGTGACAGGAAGGGTAACCAGTTCGCATGCTTGGTGTAGATCACACCACCGGAACGATCTAAGTCAATTCCACCGGTTGGTGTGGGAGTTGATTTGGTTTCACTTCCTTCTGTATTGTTGACAGATGCCTCAGTATTGCTCGAATTGCTTGTTTTCCCACTTCCTGCCCCGCCATGATTCATACTTCTCACACGACTCGCTTTCTTCTTCAAACTCTCTTCAAACAGTGTCGGAAACAATTTCAACAACTGATTCAACAATGGATGACCTGATTCGTAATCTAACGGTGTGACTAAATTCAATGTACCCATGTTGATGATCGCTTGGTTGATCGATAGTTCATCGTAAAGGAGTGACGGTAAGTGTAAACCATAACGACGCTGCCTCAGCAAACGTAAACGTGATTCGTGAAGGATGGAAGAGAAGGAGGGCTTGTTGCTTGGGTTTGTTGATGAAGTTGAAGAAGACGATGCATTCGCAGAACTCGTAGCATACTCTGTAATCGCTTTCAGTTCATCATCTCTATCTATAATGAATGGATTCGAACGCATTGTCAGGAAGGAAGAAACGATCTCACTACATGTTGTTAAGGAAGGATGTTGTCCTCCTCTCCCTTGTGGATGATTCACACCACCAACATTCAAATCATACGCCATCCATTTACATTGAATAATAAATCTTTCTAAATCTTTACATGCTGTCCTGTAAGGGATGATCCAACGGAAATAAGAGATGAAATCTTGAGAGGTGAGTGTGGAATCGAGGAATGATGTGTTGTTGGAAGTTGAGGAGGGTTGAGGGACAGATGAAGAGGAGGAATTCTTGCCTGTTGAACTATTATTCCCAGATGACGAAGTCGCAGCTGAATTCATACTCCCCTGTTGCATACTCGCCATGACACTTGCCGTACTACTGCTCCCTCCCGCCGCTGCATTCAACTGTTTTCTTCTCTTCCTGACACCATTATACGCTTCCTTAACTTGTCCCATCGCAAGTGACATTCTCTCACCAAGCTTTTCGACTTGTGGAATGCTGGCGTAAACTCCACTAGCAACACCAACAGAAAAACGTGCCCATCTCGTCATCAGCTTGAACTTCATCTGTGCTAACATTTGAGGATATGTCTGGAGATAGGTATATAACACTATGTAACTGCTAGTGAGATCTGAGGGAGTTTTATGACGAGAATATTCCAGCTCGGTCAGCATCGAGGTGAGTGGAAAAGGAGATGTAGGGAGAAGGAGTGGTGTCAGTGTATCATGGGAGGTGGAAGATGCAGCTGAGGAAGAAGAAGCTGCTGCGTTATTCTTGGACGTTGATCTTCCACCACCACCTTCTCGCATGCCTGCCGCACCAGCAATCGCTTTTCCTCTTTCCTGTTTGAGATATCTCAATCCAGGTGTCTCTGATGTGGAATATTCTAATGCAAATTGGGATTCAGTGGAAGAGGAGAGCGGAATAGTTAATCCGGAGGAAAGGGAGAGGGATTGTTGGGTTTTGAGACGGTGGGAGGATGAGGAAGGGTCGGAATTGGTAGATGCAGAGGTGGATGATGTAGATGTAGCATCGTTTGATGATGGCGGTGTCGAATCATTGGTCGAGAAACTCTCAAGTCCACTCCCACCTCCACTACTGATCGATTGGCGATGTAATCTCTCCTTCTCTTTCTGTTGCTGCATTTGTTGTTGCTGCTGCTGTTGTTGTTGTATCATCTTCTCTCCTGCTTGTGTACTGGTATTCATGTTGGATTGTTGTGTATTCGCGCTTCCAATCCTTCCACTCCCACCAGTACCAGCAGCCGCAGCTGCCGCATTCTCTCTCCTCTCCTGTGCTTGCATTTGAGCACGCCGATAAGCATGTCTGACAGCTTCTTTGACTTCGATGTTGGATTCGAGTTGGAGTGCCAGACGATTCTCGTACGATTTTTTACGCTCGCTTTCGTGAGTGAGGGAGAGAGCGGCGGCTGCGAAGAGCGAGGAGGAGGAGGACATTTTGTTGGATTGTTGATTCGAGCTGTGATGTGACAAGTTGATTCCAGGTATCAAAACTGCTGAATTTCTTGATACTGCTAGTTGATAAATACTTCGCAACGTCGCAACTGCACTCGCTGCAGTATTGAATGCACTGTCTGTTACTGGGTGCCCTGTTAACTTCTGGGTGAGAGGGTGTCGAGCAAGACGGGAAGGACAAAATTTGCAACAAATTCGAATTGTTGATTTACCGCAGTCTTGGTGTTCTGAGCAAGAAATAGATTACATTGTCTTACTACCTTAATCCACTCAACTCACTCACTGCGTTCACCAATCAAGTTGCGCACTTCTCAGAGATTTCTTTCGTCATCATGTCTGCTGATGCTTCTACCACCACTCTCACATCATCACCACCACCAACCTACGCCACTCCGACCTGGCTGCAATATCAAGGGCAATGTCACACGAGCGGAATCACAGACTTGTATTCCCTCGACATGACACAAATCGTTCCTTACTTACAACTCAATCAGTATCAACGTGATTTGTTATCGAGAACAGTACCAGCTGGCCCGTATAGGCTGTATAGAGCAGGGATGGAAATGATTGAGAAGAATATATGTGTGACATGTTGGTTAGTCCGAAACTGTTGTATGTGTTCCTCCCTACAACAATTCTCTTCTCGTCACAAGACATTTATTTTTATGCATCAGAAAGAGTTTGGGAGAGGTAGTAATACAGGGAAGTTAGCAGTTAGGAGTATGAGGAAGAAGGGTAGTGAAGAGGGAGGAGCAACAGACAACAGTGTTGCAACCTCCTCGTCCTCGTCTTCCACATCCGCACCCACCGTCGACACCTCCTTCCTTACATCCACCTCCTCAATCATCCAAGCTGACATCCCTCTCCAAGAGCAAGCATTAATCGACCTCTGTAATCGTGAGCCATTGAATACTGTCGTACTGTTCCCGAGTGATGATGCGATTACGATTGAGGAATTTGTGAAAGTGAGAGGATGGAGATTACCTGAGGTAGAAAATAGTGATAATACAGCAACAGCAACTGATCACTCAACCTCAGCTCCACCTGTTGCTACAGCTACAGTGACGTCATCATCATCATCCAACCTCCTTCCACTCTGTCCTCCCCTCAACATCATTCTTCTCGACGGTACATGGCGTGAAGCACGTACCATGAAGAACTCTCGGCTACCACAACATATTCCTGCGATTAGAATTGATCCATTCAAATATCCACTGGATGGAACGTTGAGGAAGGAAGAGGAGAGGACGGAGATGGAGAAGGATTTGGAGAGAGTGAAAGTGAGTGAACCGCAGCAGGAGGAGGAGAAAGCGGAAGAGAAGGATGATGATAACACCGCATCTGCGAGTGGTGATACCAAAGGCAAGAAGCCAAAGAAATCCAAACCTACCGCGATGTCACAACGTGATCCTCGTCATTTAGATGGAAAGATTGCACATGCACCGAAGAAACCTGCAGCGAATAATTCATCTGCTGTTGCTTCAGCATCCTCATCCGATGTTACATTCTCTTCTGCTGCTGCTGCCTCTTCATCAGCCGTTGCTTCATCACCTCCACCACGCACATTCGTCTCTCTCTTCTATCCTCTCCGCAGGCAAAGTCAGCCTGATCGTATCTCCACAATCGAAGCACTCGTCATCTTACTCAAAGAGCTACACGAGCCTGATTCCGTCACACATCAACTTCTTGATTTGCTACGTATCTTAGTTGATTCTATGCGAGTACAGAGTGGGATGAATACCGTGTATGGGACATTTACGAAAGAGGAATCACGCAGGATGAGAACAGAAATTGCGAAACCGAAAGTACATGTACCACCTCCAGTGGATGCACAAATGATTGTAGATCCAAAAGGAAGAGTGAATTATGTGGCAGCTGCTGTTTCAGCATCCTCTGACAATACTGCTGCAGCCTCCTCCTCCTCCTCCGATGCGTCTTCCTCCTCTTCCTCCTCTTATCGTGTGACACGTAATGATCGTCGTCAGCGTGCTAGTGCATTGCGTCCCTGCATGCAATGGAATCGTGGTCTCGCATGTCGTGCGTCACCATGTCTCTACACGCACATGTGCATGTTGTGTAACTCATCCTCGCATCGTGCTTCAGAGTGTGAGAAGAGTAAGGATACACAGAAGACACTTGAGGAAGCAGCGAAGGCAGCTGGATGCAAGGAAGTATTACCGATTCGTGAGATGGAGGCTGCTGCAGCCGCATCCTCCTCGAGCTCGACAAATCAACCACCACGGTGATTAGGTATCTACTTATAGCTTCAGATATTACCCGCGGCTGGACCAGAATTTCATACATAGAGCGACTCAGGTTCGATTTCGTTGTTTTCTGTTATGCGTGCCTTGCGTCAATGCCACAGTCCACTTTAATTTCCATGAATTTAGCACGAATTTTGCAAGAGTGTTGTTGATAATCGTGAACAACAGCAACATGAACAGGAACTTAATTTTCACTTCGACAGCCAGATGGTGTCGAAGAAAACGGAAGACGACTGCATGCGCTTGAAGGGGGAGGCTGAAGATGAGTACTCATGGGCTCATCCAAAGAAGATAAAGGATGATCCAATGAGAAAAAAAAGAAGGGTGTGTGTGTGTGTGTGTGTGTGTTGTGTAGCAGAACATTGAATTTGATTATAGCTCACGATTGCTGTGATAGATATCCTGATAGTTACCACTCGATGAACCCATCAATACCATCACTACTTAGATGCATTAGTTGTTCCAAATCCAGTCTGCAGAGCTCGAATTTCAGCTTGCGATTGCGATAGGCATTCGAATCAAATGATCTGTACCGTAGTACATGTGAATAAAGAGTGAGCAGTGTCATTCAAGCTGCTGCAAATCTTTTCCATTCGTCATGACAATGTGCCAAGGCACGCATGACAGAAAAACAAAAAAACAACAAAAATATGGGAGACGCGTCCAGGAGATAATTTATGTCAGGCAAGATATCGAGGCTGATTATGGCTCACGATTGCTCCGATAGATATCCTGAAAGTTGCCACTCGATGCACCCATCAATACCAATCGACCACGATAATTCACAAAATTCGGTATATATCGACCCTCAAATGTTGCATTACCTGCATACGACCAAGTACCATTTGATTTTGGATCAGTTGTACTATTCCATTGATACAACCAGACATCATTATACTGATTGACACCACCAGCAGTATAGACGATCACATTTGACCATACTGCAGCAACACCACCTATCGGTGTCCACCAACGTCCTTGTGGTAACTGTTGCCACACACCACCGAGTGAAGTCAATCTCCATACTTCATTTGACCATGATGGTGACTTTAGTGATCCACCGATCATGAATAGAGTATTCGAATAGATGACTGTTGACATGCCCCATCTCGGACTAAAGGAAGCATTACCACGAAAAGTCCAATTCTGATCAAGCAGACCAGTCTGAGGTAAGTAAGTCAATGTCCACATATCATTCAGCAAATTATTGTTACGATCCATACCACCAATGAGTACAACTTGATTACCCCACATAACAAGTGAATGTGAATAACGTGCACTCCATTCTGCTTTCGCCATGAGTTGAGTTGCATTCTGCCACTTCTCGCATTGTGGTGTTAACCAGACATCATTCGCCAAATTCTTGTCCAGCCAACCACCTACTAGTAGAATCGCAGAATTTGGTAACGTTACAACACCGTGCCAATTACGTGCTGGCCAGAGTGACCGATATGTAATGACGGTCCATGACTCATTATCGATCTCACCACCAAGTCGTCGGATATCATTCAAAGGTGGGTCAGCAACACCAGTAGGATGACCACCTTGAAGATAGACACTACCATTACAAACAGTGAAGGATGGACCAATACGAGGTAACATGTAGACAGGTGGTTTGGCGCTTGGATAAGAAGTAAAAACTGGAACGGAGGAGTTGACTGAAGGTGGGGAAGGGCCTGATGATGATGATGATGATGATGAAGAGGAAGAGGAAGAGGAGGAGGAGCTGCTGCTACTTGGGAGTGCAGTTGAAGATGAGGACGAAGAGGAAGAAGATGACGCAGTGGAAGAAGAAGAAGAGGAAGAAGAGGAGGACGATGAAATCGATGTATTGTTAACACCGCATCCCTGTGAGTTGCCAACAAAGGTACATGATTGTTTGTCACATGTAATGAACATTGCTGCATTCTTACCTCCCGTACATTCATTGTCCAAGACAAAAATATTCTTCCCATCGGCTTCACCAATAATGGAATGATCTGATTGATTCATAAACTTTGATTGTGTAATGTTCATCATCAATAAGGATGATGCTTCTGCATTTGTTTGACCTACATCAAGTGCAATACCACCACCAATAAATTGTGTATTATTAATAATTAGTGTACCTGATTCATGTTTTACAAATATGAGTGTCGATGATGATGATGATGATAATGATTTGGTATGATCAAAGAAGATACTGTCTTGTACAGTTAATGTTGATGTTGATGGGAGTGTTAAATCGAGATGAATCTGTTGAATCAGCTCAGATGAATCGTCACTGATGAGACGTTGAAAGTTAGATGAAATAACACTAATTTGTACATCACCTGTACCTGTTGCATGTACAATTCGATCAACATTTGTACAGTTGACTTCTATCAATCTAAATAGAGTCAATGAACCTGGTGTAAATTCAGTCGCATTTTGTGGTTGTGTTTCAATCTTTGCCAACTCTCTGACATTAATAATTTCCACTCCCTTGAATCCAATATTAGCTGCATTGAGTTGTTGATCAAGAAATAATCCAGTTGTATTACTTGCGTAGAAGATACGATCAAAGTTGCTTACCTTCGATTTATGCAAGAAAACATTCTGTACACGTGTGATATCGAATAGGAGGAGGTCTGTTGTAGCTGCTACTGCTGCTGCTGCTGCAGCATCGGGACCAATGAAGGAACATGTGTCAATCCATACATATGACATTTGTGAAATGGTGAATAGTGGATAGGAGACGGTAGAAGTGGAAGTGGAAGTAGAAGAAGCACCAATGATGCTGGTAGAGGAAGTGGAAGTAGAGGTGGATGAGATAGTACTACTGATGCTTTTACTGCTCTTCGTCTGACTTCCTGTAATAACAACTCGTACATCGATCCATTGAAAGAACATATTTGGTATGATATTGTCAAAACCTGATTGTATCACACTTAACTTCGATAAATTAAATAACGAACCTAATGTAGGATTCCATATTAATGTTGCTGTTGCATTTGGTGCATCACTCTCAATCGAATAACCAGCTGTTCTTTGTGTTGGATTTAAATTTATGTAACCATCAGGTGCAGATGAATTGAGTAGATATGTAGCACTAGGAAGATATAAGAATGCACCAACAGGAGATGCTAACATTGCTGCAGTAGCTGCTATTATAGCAGCTGTATCATCATGCTTACCATCACCTATTGCACCATAATCACGTACATTGAATTGAATCTGTTGGAGAGGAAGATTATTACCGTCATCATCATCATCATCATCCTTATGTCGCAATGCGAATACAATACCAAGTACAATACCAACAATAACTAAGAATACTGCGACACCAATAATCAGATTACGTGTTGTATTATCCTTTCTCGGTGGTGAACCTACAAGCAGTGGTTGTTCACCTTCACCGCCATGTGCTGCTGCAACTGCGGCATCTGCTGCATTGTCTGCTGCATTGTCTGCGGCAATTGGTACGATCGTGCCGTATTGTTGATACTGCTGTCGCTGATGCTGCTGTTCGCTCATGGTGACACACAGAGCAAATATACGTTGTTGTTTACTGCTTGCTGTTGCTGCGACGAGGAGATGATGGGTTGTTGCTGTTTGTCTGCAGCACATGGGCAGCCAAATCGTCTTGCCGAAAAGGGAACCAATCGGCTGCCTACCCGATTGTCACTACAGCAATAATAGCAGCACGTCGTCATGGCCAACCTCTTCACTCCCTTCCTCTGCATTACCACCCTCCTCTCCACCATCATCATCACCACCTTCGCATCCGCCTCCTCCTTCAACGTTCGTTCCTATGGTGCAATCGGTGATGGTGTACACGATGATACCTCCGCTGTCATCAATGCTGTACAAGCGATGTTATCGAGCGGAGATGAACCAGCATCGCTTGTATTCGTATCAGGTGAATATTTATTGAATGGAAATATTGCGGGAGTGAACAACCCGGAATTTAATCTCTCGGCGGGATTTATTCAGATACCTCTCATCTCCTCTGGTTCACAGCAACAATACACAATCGCAGGTATTGATACAACTGTGAGCAATGTTACTATCTTATGGAATAGTGAGTTCGGTTCACTTGTCAATATTTCAACCACAGAAGGGGAAGGAGGTGCTGCCAGCCCGATTCTCAACATGTACGGATTCGTTATCAATCCAACATGTACGGTCATAGGACCGAATACTGTAGGGGACAAGAGTATCATCAGTGCAACAGCAGGGGTACAGTTGATACTAAACGATTTGATTATTAATGGTGGCTCATGTCCTGGAAATACTTCTGTGATATCAGCGAATGCAGGAAGCGCAAGTGGAAGCACTGGGACACTATTTGTCACAAACATGCAAGCACAAGATCTCGAGACATTCATTCAGGTTGATGGCGGTGCTTATGAGCAAGTGACCGTACAGAATATTAGTCTGAGTTGGATTGAGAATGGAGTTATTGTAAAGAACATCGACGCTTCCCCCGATCCAACCACTCCGACACAGCTCTCCCTCTCCTCCATGTCCTTCACGAACATCGATCACGGTGTTACGATCCTCGGTCACGTGAATGCAACTTTATCGCAGCTACAGTTCCTCACAAACTTGCCGGTAGACGAATTGACATGGGCCGTAAAAATTGGATATGCGACAGTAGAGGAAGGACAGAATACCAACCAGGAACAAGTGAACCTCTATCATTGTTCCTTCCAAGACACCACGTCATCGCCACTCGTGGAATGGGTGCAACAATATTCCGGATATGTTGAGATGAAACAGAATCTCTTCCAAGATGGGAAATATGCATTTACGTATCAACCAACGCCGAATTTACCATCACCCCCACCATCATCTCCGTCTCAGCCTCGTTTCACGATCACTCAAAACTCGTTCGCATCACAGCTTACTAACAGCGTCATTGGTGCGGGTGAGTATGTGTTTGTGGAACAGAATGAATGTAATGGTACAACATCAACTATGGATGTTACTTGTGAACAACAACCGTGTCAGATAGGCATGAATTGGAATTGTTGAGAGTGGGTGAAGGAAGAAAAGAAGGATGGAGTATTGATTTTAAGACAAGTGCCTTAGTTTGCAGAATGTTTTCGTCACAACAGGACAAATTGCCACACTCGCGCATTCGAATTCGAAATCGACTAATCAAGCCAAAACCTTTTCGATTGGTGTGGGAGGGGGAGCATACTTATCGGAGTACTCTTTTGTTGCTGGTGGAAGAAAACAAGAGGAAGCTGCTAAAGCAGCAATGGCAGCATGTCGATTTACATCTATGCACACAGAAATAATCTTTGACACCATCATCACAAGCTCAATTGCAAGCGCAAAGTGAAAATGAATGTCAGAATAAATAGCTGATGAGAATGAGAGTCAAACTATGACGAAGTGTTGGCCGCGTATCGCTTGCGAGCGCTACGTTGTGATGCTTCCTCTGTATCTTGCACAACTTCTCTCGCTTCAACTTCCTCCTTCGATTCGGGTGTAGGTTGAGTTGAGGATGACTTCGTTTCATATCCTTCTTCCTTCTTTCTCACTTCATTCATCTTCATTTCCTTCCTCTTCCTCACTTCCTCTACTCTCCCTTCCATCACCTGTGCTTGCAATCTTCTCACTGCTCCAAGACACTCCATCGCCATAAATAATCCAGTAAAAATATAAAGCAATGATTGAAACCAGAAGAAATTTGCATTCCCGGAACCCAAGTCGAGCCAGAGATATTGCATGAGACCGAGAGTGATGTAGCTTACTAAGTGTAGATAAAGAATGAGATAAATCCTCCTCACCGTTCCCACCATGACATTCATATTCATTCCAACCAACAAGAGTGCACTAAATATCACTTCATGTGGCGTCGAATATGGTTTGAAGAGATTGGTCATGTGATACAGAAATGTGAAGAGAAAGAGTGGGAATTCGTAGAAACGAAGGACGAGTGGGATGAGATAGCATAGTACATGGCAATGAAACAGGACCAAGAAGAAGATATGGAATCGATCAAAGATCGATGTGAAGAAGTACCAATATAATGAGTAATTCGGTGATAAGTCTGGCACGAGGAGAATGTACCCGTAGGAGGAGGTGAGGAAGGAGAAGGAGGAGGAGTAGAGTGTGTAGGAGTGTATGAGGAGTAATGCCAGAAATAACGAGAATACTACAACACATTGAAAGATAAGAAATTTCGACCAACGTACTTTCGATTCATTTTTTTTGATCTCATTATTCAACTCATTCGTGAGACGTTCTTCCCTCTTCTCCATCTCCACCTCTTCTTGTGTGACTTCCCTCCCCCCCTCTTTCGCATCCACCACAGAATCATTCACATACGGAATCACAATAGGAGTGTAAGCTATCTTGAGTACGCGACGTGGTTGGAATGGGTAGGAGGCGAGGAGCTGGGATGTGGAGAGGAGATCATCGGGAGTGATGAAGTTTGATGATGATAATGCGCTGGTTGAAGGTGATTTCGATGAAGCAGCGAAGGCATTTTCCTCGGGATCAACAAACACACATTCATCATTCTTGATATATTTCTCCGTGTTGTACTGTCCGTACACATTCTCTTTGCCTTGTCCTTCATTCGAGCATCTCGTTCGATGTACAATCAACACCGTCGGTACCAACAGAAGGAATGGATACATATCCAGAAAGCTGTACAACGCTAACAAGGGCATACTCGCGAGCAGACTGCCTCTTCCTGACAAAGAGAAGTAAAGCACAGCGACACAGAGGAGCTGACTGATGCACGATGTATTCAACAGCACACACGACAACAGCGTAAAAGGATTCAGCAAGAATCCCGCGGCAATGAGAATCGGTAATGAATTCACAAATCTCTGCTTGGTTTCCTCTTGCATGATTCGAGGAATGTAAGCAGATGGAAATGTGAAGGATAAGCGACATGTTTTATATAGGAAGTATGCAGTCAGGAGATCACACACCGTGTAAGCAACAAGAAGATGCCAATTCTTCTCAGCGGATGTATCTTCTCCAATCAAGTGGTCAGCGATGTAGATGATGATAGGAACGGAGTGAGAGGAAGATAAACCTGAGTATGGTGATAGTGCACCACCATCTTCACTTGTTCGTCTGATATGAGATAAGCTCTCACGTAATCCATTGTATGATTGTAATGAATTCGTTAGTTCCAATCGAGAAGAGAGTGAGGTGTAGAGTGATGGTGAGACAGTGTGGAGGAGATACCATGTCAAGAAGCGGAGGATTGTGCCGAGCAGGAGGAGGGATGATGATAGTACTTTCGGTCGTGATGCATGCGGCTTGCTGGCCTTGGCGAATGACGATGTGGATATAGACATCGCGGACTGCTGACTGCGACTTGACAAGGAACAGTCAGCACGATCCGAATTGGCTTGACTGTGCAGCTCACTCCTTCCGCTATATCTCCTTCACCTAAGATCAAGCAATTCTGACACTGGGTTTATGAACTTTCATGAGTGTGATCTACATGTTACCAATTTAAAAGCTTTTGATGTAGCTGAGTTCGCGAGCAAGAAGCATTCAAAGAGGACGGACAGGCATAATTCGCGCTCGATTCTGCTTCCTTTCGTCTGCCTTCTCGTTCGTTCGCGGTGCCGTAATTGATTGCTTCCTCGTGCTGCTCGCATCACACTCTGTTACTGTCTGTACCCAACTCAACTTGTGTTGTAGTATCCTCACCCAACTCGCATCACTGAAGATTTCGAAATTCAAATCAGATATCTTCTTTCTGCCGCAATAATGAGTCGTCGTTCGAGTCGATCTGCTGTTGCATCTTCCTCTGCATCTGCATCTGACGATCTGGTGATGAAGGACGAGACGATGATGGATACTAGTGAAGATGCGTCTGTTGTGAAGGAAGCGAAGAAGCAGAGCACACCAGCAAAGAAGACAGCAGGAGTAAAGCGTCGTGCATCAACGAGTCGCACTCGACGAAGAGTGAAGAAAGAAAAGGAAGAGGAAGAGGAAGAAGATGACAATGACGGCAATGATGAAGTTGATGTCGAGCACGAAGATGATGAAGACAATGTGGCAGCGGATGAATACGAAGAACGAAAAGAATCTAAACCTGCAGCAAGAAACAAGCGTGCGAAGAAATCACAGCATGTTGCAGCTGCTGCTGCTGCATCATCCAGCAGTTCACCGCATCAAATCAAACAAGAAGATGACGGCGATGGTGGAGATGATGATGAGGAGGATGCAGACGAGCCAGCAGCTGATGACATTGAATCACTCGCAGCAGCTGCCGGTGTTTCTGTCTACGAATATCAACGTCAACAAAACATTCGCCTCAAGAATGAACAACTCCAGCGACTCAACCTGACTGGTCTCTCATCAGAGATCGGATTGAAACGTACTGCAGCTCCCAGAGCAACTTCAGCCAGGAAACCAAAAGGCGAACCTACGGTTGGTGTACGTAAATCACTGCGTGCACGCTCGCTCCCTGCACCACCAATCTATGTACCTGATGCAGATTTTTCCACATCTGCTACTGGTGGTTTATACGATCGTGCAAGAAAGGAAGGAGTGTTGAAAATCGTAGATAAAGAAACACTCCCAAGTGAAGTTGATCTAGCCGATGCGAATACGAAGAAGAGATATGATTCTGTACTTGGAACATTCAAGTCCGCCCTGTGTTTGGATGATAAACGTACAGCACCTCTCCAGAAGAAAGCACTTGCTGCTTCCTATCAACAACCAAACTGTCTCTCACTCACCAAACTGAAAATGATGGGAAACCCGAATAACTCTGCAGAATTGAAAGTCGTGAAAGATCGTGCGACTGTGATCAAAGTACACCCGACTGTGTCGTTGACTTCAGATTATAGTATTGTAGCAGCATCTGATAAGATGGGTCGAGTCGGACTTGCACGTTATTCCAATCTTTTCTCATCAGCGTGGAGCGAAACAATTCAAGTTGCGCAGTATTGTCCTCATGTGAATAGTGTCGTCGAATTACTGTGGAGTGTCAATTCCTCTCATCTCCTCTATTCAGCAGCACGTGACGGTAGTGTGCGGCGATTAGATATCACACAAGAACGTTTCGATGAAGTATTTGTCGAGGATGAGAAAGATGGTGCGAATGTGAGTGGAATGGGATTATCACCATCGCATGAGACGGTACTGGTGGGAGATCGTGCTGGTGTTGTACATCTTGTGGATGCTCGCACATGTAAACTTGAAAAGACACGATATCGTGTCGGCACGAAAGCGGTCAACTCCTGCGTCATCAATCCTCAAGACGAACGTATGTTAGTCACCGCAGGATTGGATCGTGAGGTAAGAGCATGGGATACGAGATACATGAAAGTGGATAAACCTGTCAAGGAGTGGACGCACGCAGAAGCGATTAATTCAGCCGTGTTCTCGGATTCAGGGAAGATGGTTTGTTGTTGAGGAGAGTGAGTGATCATCCTGTGTTTGTCATCTGCTGACTTCCTTCTTGTCTCATCTTTCCTCCTTCCTCTAGCTCTGCTCCACCTCCTACGACAACACGATGAAAATTTGGTCCTGCGTATCCAGCGACGGATCTCCTCTCTCCGCTGACAGTTGGCTTCAACCAACTATCATGCGACATGACAATCATACAGGAAGATGGGTCTCGAGATTTAAAGCACATTTTGCACCAGAAGGAATAGCACTCGCGGTAGGAAATATGAAGAGACCGATTGATGTGCAGTTACTTGGGGAACCGAAAGGGAATGGGAAAACTTCGACCGCGGCAGCATCTTCCTCATCTTCGTCTCGCAAGAAGAATGGCAACAGTGACTCACCTGTTCCACCACCAACACTTGGTTCACTCCTCTGTCTCCATCACGGTGAATGGGTCACGACAATTCCAGCAGCCGTAGCGTGGCATCCAACACGAGTGCAAGCTGTTGGATGTACAGGAAGTGGACGATTGTATGTGTATGGTGAGCACACTACAGCGAAGAAGTGAGCGAGGCGGCTTGGAAGTGTGCGCAGAACTGCCCTTCTTGTTCGTCATAGCAACCGAGCTCAATTGCACCACCGCAGCGATCAACGCTTTGGTCGCCAACTCTGAAGATGTAAGATTACGCAACGAACAAAGAAAGGACGCTAGGTAAAATCAAAGGATGAGGTTGTGGGGGGAGAGAGAGAATCAACATAACAATGCTGACCATCCACTCCTTCTCTCCACTTCTAGGCATTGTTTTGCATTCTCTCGCATTCTCAGATTATTCCACATCAACTTCAGTCACTTTAGCATCACGTGCGACCTGCTCCTGAGTTGAAACATCGTCTTACACCATCTCATAGAAACAACACTCGAATTGTTTGACTGCTGTCGCTGCTACAGAAATGTCTGCGCGTGCCCGCATCCAGCCGAGTTACATTCATTGTCGTGTATTACGTGATTAGGGACTCGAATGGTTTCCACGTTGTGGAGGCACCAACAGCGTCACTTCCAAACAACATTCGATTGAAATTCACTGATCGATCATGTATGATTCGAAGGGGACACAGTCGAAAGTACATGATTCAAATGTACTTGACATTCGGCTTCTTGGCCGACTTTCGCATTGCTGCCGCGGACTGTTTGTTACTCTTGTTTCTTTTGTGTGTCGCATCTCTTGGTACTTCCTCATGCCTCTCATTTCCCATAACGCCACTCAACTTTCTTGCAATCGTCCTCCCTGAATCCACTTCAATCGGTACAATTGGTGCCCGTTCTAATGGATATCGCAGTTCGATGAGATCACAACTTAATTTGCGTGAGAGAAGGTTGCGAAGGGAGATGGATGCTGGATCGGCACTTGATGGTGGTGAGTCCGTGAGTGAGGGAGTGACGGCGTTGACGGATACAAGAGGCGTGGGTGGTTGGATTGGAGGTGACGATGGAGGTTGTTCGAGGATGGAAGTTACAATGGAAGGTTCAATAATATTCGGCGTTTCGTCTCTCTCACCTTCTCTCCCTTTCGCTTCCTTCAATTCCTCTCTCGCTGCATCCGCCTCCCTTTTTGCATTCTTCATCGTTGTTTCAACTTCCATAATGTGTCTCCTCGCGCTATCTCTCTCTGTCTCGCTTCCTCCTTGTGATACAGTTGATTCCCATGCATCGAGTAATTCTCTGTGCTCACGAGAGATTTCATCATAAACTTCAGTAGCACATGCGAGACGAAACTCCAGAACAGAAAGATCTTCAAGAGTAGGACGAGGTGTTGTTGTTGAAGAGGAGAGATCAATACCAAACTTTGTTCGTGCAGTTGGCATGACAGAAGTTGCTGTGGTCGATGGTGATTTCGGTGTACTCATTCCACTGCGATTCGAATATAGACCACCGAAGCCACGTTGTGATGATTTACCATGCGACGGTGAGTTCGCGGTAGCAACCGAAGTGTTCAATGCCCATTTGCTTGTTAGACGAGTGAGATTTGGACGGAAGTTAGGGAATTCGGATTTCGTTGGAGATGAAGGGACGCTGAGGAGTGCTGATGATGCGGAGGATGAATCTTCGTTGGCCTCTTGTATCGATATTCTCGATCCAGTCAAACCTTCTATAGTATCTAACTCCACATTCAGCACATCCTTCGCACGTTTTGCCTGATATGACTGCTCGCGATGATGCTTCGGCGCGTTGAGCTTGTTGTTGTTGCTGCTGTTCTCGCTCTGTTGTTTGCTCTCTTGTTGATCATCTGGTTTCGTGTCGACCGCAGCAGCAGGATCAGAAGTAGCAGCATTAGAAGCAGATGTAACAGTCGGCGTCACACCATGTGAGGAATAAATCGCCGAAGCCGAAGGATAGACAAAGTTTTCAATATAAGACAAACGCTTTGAGGAAGTGACACGCAGGATGGGTGGTGAGTAAGGTGGTGTGTCGGAGGAGGAGTCGACACAGGTGATGGAAGCTCGTTTGTTGACTTCTTTTGACTGTTGTATTTCTTGCTCTGAGTTCGATTGTCTACACATTACAATATTCGTGCCTCTCTTTGTTGCTGCGAGTACGGCATTCGATTCGTCGCTACCAAACGCAAGTTTTTGCGTGAGTTGTGTTGGATTTGTGGCGAAATCGACAGGTGTTGGAGTCAGTCCTTGAGATTGATCTGATTGAGGTGAACTTGATTGGTTGTTACTTCTCGCAGACTCCAGAATTGAGTCATCAGCAGTGGACTTTAAGTTGTCGTGACTATTCACCTGCGATTCCAGCCACGGTTCCATTGTGTTCGAGCGAGATGAGGCTGTTGCCACAGACGAGACAAGAGAGCTTGGTGCTGCAGAGGAGGCAATAGACGTCGCACGATAGCTATCCGTGAATTGTACTTCCAACTTCTCACGCTTTCTTGTACTACCCACACCACTCATCGCTGATAGTGCACGACTGTTAACATTCGTTCCAATCGAGACTGCAGTATCTGGTCTCGATGTTGCTGTTGAATCTGGAACAGAAGAGCCGATTGTTCGTGCTGTCGCGAACTCTGAGATCGAGAGACGAGAGGAGATTGCTGCTGGCGATGAAGGTGAAGAAAGCATAGAGGAATCATCATCAGATTCAACAGGCGAAGTTGGCGATGGTGTTCGTGTGAAAGTTGGGATGTTATTATGTTTCTTCTTATTAATATTCTTCTTCTTCAGAATCGATGCCGTATTTGCCATGATCTTCTTCATGTCAGCAATCGATGGTTTTTTTGTGTGTTGGTGATGCTGTTGTTCTCTTTTGTTTTCTTGCAAATTTTTATCCAAGTTAGCTGTCGAAATATCATCAGCAGGAATCGAGAAGTCACCGAATCGTTGTCTGGCTGGTTTTGGTTGAGTCTTTGGTTTCTTCTTGTTGCTCTTTTCCTCATCAATCGCACGTGATTTCATTGCTGGATGGAGTGTCAGTTCAGAAGAGGAACGAGGGAGCTGTGGCTGAGGTAGAAGTGGAGGAGCAGCAGGACGAACTATGGCGCGGACAGGACGACTTCCAATGGATGTGAGCGTGAGAATGTTCTGATTTGCTTGCTGTGCGTCCAGAAGAAGAAGAAGTTGATCTTGTTTCGTACCTTGCTGCTTCTTCTCATTCACACCGCCACCAATCCTTTCGTGACTTAAAGGAAACACAGGATTCGGTTTCGCAACTGCAGCTCCGAGCATAGTGCTGGTACCAGCTCGCAGACGCAAGTTTGTACGAGGAAGAGATTGAGGTTGAGAATTGATGGGCAGTGCTGTAAGAGATGATTCTGTTGGTGCAACACTTTTCTTCGGAACAACACCAATCACATCCACCTCCTCATTCCTCACTCTATAAACACCATCCGCATCCGGTGCGCCAACTAGTCTCATCGCAGGTTGAAGTGGTTGTTCTTTCGCACGTTTCACGTGTGAGATGAGTGCTTGATGGTATCGTTCGATTCTACCATCTGTGTGTACGCGAGAGATCAAACGGTATGTATCAGACAGCGATGCAGCAGTATCAGGTCTCATCTTTTGTTGCTGTTGTGATACGAGCTCACGTGGTGTTTCTTGTCTCATGTTGTAATTCTCACGATCCATCTCTTCTAAGCTCATCATACAGCCATCTTCGCTTCTCATTAAGAGGTGTTGTTGTGAATGATGTGAGGAGCTGCCAGATGACATTGTTCGACGGATGAGCTGTGCGTAATCGTGAGTGTAGCCGCGTGTTCGAGATTGTGTACGAAAAGGAGATGATTGGGTTGTTGATTGCAGCAGGTTGGATTTAGCATCTTCCCCCTTGATAAATGTGAGGGTCTCCTCAAGAGTCGCCTTCAAATCTCTTAGAATACTCTCCAATAACGACTCCACACGTTCAAGTGATAACGAGAGTGCATGATTCGCTGCTGAAGTTGGACGATATTTATCTTTAGGACTCAGCACCATTCTCTCTTCTCCCTCACTCAATCCGATTGAGAGCACGATCAATGTGATCAAAATGACATGAAAGAGATCAAAATCCATTAAAGATCCATCGAAACTCACGAATTTAATCATCTCTTGAATGACAGGCCTAGCTTGGAAGCAATCCTGCTGCTTCAGCCGGTTCTTCAATGCTGAGACAAATACTGGTAATAACACTTGAAGGACAGTGTGATTCTCATCACCATCATGATCATATCCAAAAAGACCATCGAGTGGCTCGAAGATGAGGGTAGAGAGTGGGAGTGATTTCCAAGCGTCGTGGAGGAGGGAATGAAGGTGTTTTGATGCAGATGATGCAGAGGGGGAAGTTCCTCCAGCAAAATACTCAATCTCTTGCACGAATCCAACGTATTCATCCCTTTCAAGTAGGAATCGCTTCCACACTTGAAGTGGACGAAGGGCGAGCTTGGTTGTGAGGAGATGCGTGGAGGAGGAAGAGGTAATATTTTGTAAGAAAGGAGGAGGCGAAGAGTCAGCCAGATGCCATTCTTGGCTCCAATTACTTTTCCACCGGATAAGTCGATACTGCTGCTGTAGTAAATCGTCTCCATCGCCTTCAATCTTCTGTTTGACACCAAAATAACCAATACTCTCTTCCTCCCTCCTTCTGAACTCCTCTTCTTCCTCCACCACTTTCCTTCTCGCTTTCTCCAGTCGCTTATCAATTGAATCACCTGGAAGTGGAATTGGGGCTTGGAGGAGGGAAGACGTGGACGTTGTGTTGCTTTGAGAAGCACTGGTGTGATCAATGGTTTCGTCAATTTTGCTATCTGTAGCCACATCAGAAGCAGCGAGTGATGCAAGAGATGCCGAGTGAGAAGTTGCAGCAGAAGCAGAAGCGAAGGTGTGGGATGTTGATGAAGATTGTGAAGATGAGTGTGAGAGACGAGAAGATGGTGCAGCTTGCGATAGTGAGGATGCTGATCGGTTCGCTTGGAGCAGCTGCTTCTGCGACTGCTGTAGGCCCAAAGGCTCTCCAAAGAAATTGTACTTTGCAGTCGTTATTTCTTCCTTCGCATCATCATCCTCTTCCTCGTCATCATCCACCATCTTCTCCTCCGCTCCAACAACTTCATACATCAATCTCCCATACTCCTCCTGTAACATCCTCTCATGAATCCTCTTTTCTTCCTGTGACATTTTTATGATGGGTTTGAGAGGAAGATTGTTTTGGGAATGAGAGTAGTTGGATGAAAGAGAAGGCAGAAGGAGAGAGGGAGTGTAATCGAAGGAGGAGAGAGTTGGCGAAGAGACTACAGTGGTAAGTGAGTCGAAATTGGCTGTGTTGCTGTTGTTGGGTTTGTGCAGCGAGTAATGTGGAGAAGATGCAGGGCGAGGTGATTGTTTTGTCGAAGCACTTCGATTCGTCAGCTGCTGTTGCTTGGTTGCTGTAGTCGGTCGCGATGATAAGTTGAGCATATGTGCACTCGTAGGCCTCGATGATTGTCTTGATGCTGATTTGAGCGGTGTACGAAAGTAGGTTTCGCATTGCTGTCGATCAGGTGAGGATGAACGCGAGCGGATTGAGAGGACAATGGAATGAGGTGAACTGGTAACCGCTGTTGATGGCTGTTGTTGTTCGATTACCATTCTCTGTTTATACTTCCTCTCCGGTAATACCTCACTCGCCATACTCCTCCTTCTCATTTTCTCCTTTTCATCCGGTCTCCTGACCATCACTCTCACAGGACCACCTCCTCCAGGATGTCGGGTGAATTTAGCACCTGGATGAAGTGATGTGTAGTGAATGGATGCGAGTGTGTTGAGATGAGAGGTGAAGGAGTTGAGATCAGTTGTGTTCTCATCTTTTCCTCGCAGCCAATATTCTCTCTCGATCGCTTCCTTCTCCTCTTGTTGCGCAACATCAGCGAGTGTGTGATGTGATTGATTTAAGCCGTGAATTGGACGTGAGGATAGTAATTCGGTGAGACCGGGTGGGGTGGAGGATGGCATAGAGAAGTAGAAAGAATCAGCTCTTTTTTCTTTCCAGGTTTCTTCGTATCCAAGTGCAGATAATAATACAGCAATGTGTACACGAGCGCCAGAGTTAGCGTGTTTGGATTGTGGGTAGGAGTGATGAAACGAATGACTGTAATGAATTGTCGGTGTCGATCGACTCTATTTGTTCCAAGATATTTGTCACATGCTCGATCGAGCAATGTCAATTGATTGAGGTCAGATGAAGAATAAGTTAGAGGAATCTTGTGATAGTGCGTTTGTTTTGCTTGCCAACTTGCTTTCTCCTCCATCATTCCTCAGCAATTCGCGCTCATCTCCCTCCTTATTCGTATCAACTCATCACCTCGGCAAGATGTCGAAGGTAAGTTGCGTAGGAGACACATTCTAGCAATGCGAGAGGCTTGATGCGAGGCCACATATTGAGCGGCAGCACAGCGCGGAAGAAGGTAATGAGTGCAGAGATTTGAATTCACCTCTTCCTCATCAGATCTCCTCACGTCGCAGCAGCATGATCAGTGATTCAAGTCCTGCTACGAAGACGCGCGTATCGCCACGACTTCATCCGACATCCGCAAGTGTAGCTGATGTCGTCATGTCATCGCGCGATTCGACACCTGAACATAAATCAGCTGAGAGAAAGCAACCGGAGGAGAAACAAGAAGGAAGTACAAAGAAGAATACATTTGGGACAACGACAGCGGCAGTAGCAAAGACGACACCAATGAAAGCAGCAGCAGCAGTAGTAAAGACGACTACACCGAAATCAACAACAACGCCACTTCTGAAGAAGATGACAATACCGCCGAAGGCTGCAGCAACAACGCCGACGAAAGGTGGAAGTAGCAAAAAGAAGCAGGCTGAAGCCGCTGCAGCGCCAGCATCAGCATCGTCGACGAAAATCAAACCGACGGCATCAGATGATAGCGACAGCATGGAGGAAGGGTCAGCCCAAGGAATAATCAGGGGACAAAGCAGTGTGAGCACTGTTCAAGTTGTGAAAGAGGCATCAAGCTCACTCGTGCAACTTTCTTTTGCTTTTTCTTCTTCTCAGTCTCTACGAAGTGAGTCGTATTGTCGGCAAATACCATGAGGCGGATGGATCAGCGCTCTATCGTGTGCAATGGGCCAATACCGAGAAAACGACACTTGAGCCACTTATAAATCTCGCACCAGCACAGGCACTTGTCGATGCATTCGAGCAAGATCTGATCGATGCAGAGAAGTTGAGTGAGGAGAAGAAGGCGAAAGCAAAAGGGGAAGCGAGATTGGCGAATGAAGCGAGGAAGAAGAAGACACCAGCGAAGAGAAAGAGTGTTGAAGTAGTATTAACAGAACCGATCGTTGAAGGAAAGCGAACTCGCAAGCCAACTGGATCTTTCTCACCGCTACGTCAGTTAAATAGAGATACGAAGAGTGATTGACATTGAAACCTTGCTCATCTATCTTCTTCTCTTCGTCACTAGGTCCCGATGAAGAGTCAGCAATTCGTCAACAGAAGAAGCTCGATCAGTTTCTCTCCGATGAAGGTGGTGAGGAAGGAGGTGTTGCTGGTGGCAAGGATGATGATGAGGATGGGAAGAATGAGTGGGTCATGAAGAGGATTATTGGAAAACGCAAAGGAAGAGGAACCGTCAGAAAGCGAGGAGGAGAGACCTGAACACAATGATTGATCGCATAGCTCATCATTTTCGCCGCTTCTTTTCTTCTCTGCCCTCTTTCAGTCGGAATACGAATATCTTGTTCGTTCAGCAAGGATGTGATTCCATAGAGTCCTAGATATCTTGCCCTCATCCTTCCTTCTCTCTTCTTGCTCTTGTTTCAGATCGACTGGGAAGACGTCACACATTCCGATGGAAGCACGGAGTCGTTCGAACCAACCTACGAGCCGCTGTCAAATAGTCAGTAAGGAAATAAGGAGCCTGCGTGGACCTTCTTGAACTGACCTTTGTTTTTCTTCCTCTCCTTTCTTCCTCGAGTCCTCGATCACACACTCGTCGATGAGTTTGAGAGTCATGCTAAGAAGGGAAGACGTACGAGAAAGGGATCGACTGCGGCAGCTGCATCAACACCAACAGCAGCAGCAGCAGCAGCAGCAGCGACGACAACGATCGGTCACATCAGCGATGATGAAGAAGATGCTGCAAAAGCATCAACGGCGTCGCTTCCAGCAACAACAATCTCAGCAACCGCTGTCATCCCACTGCAACCGAATACAGGTGTTATTCCTACGATCGGCGTCTTGGATGGCGATGACGAAAATGGTGATCCTACTGCTCCGAACGCCCATGCTGAAAATACCGCGATGGTCGACTCGACAAGTGTCGTTCTTGTCACGTATCCCGATGGCACTTCTGAGTCGATAGTTACTCACACGCACACTGATGCTGACGGAATCGTTGTCGAGACTATGACAACGACAGCAACGTCAGCCGATACAAATGACGCTGTTGTCATGCTCGCTGCACCAACAACCACAGCAACAACAACTGATGATCAAGCTAAGAATGAGCCCTCGATGGATGTCGACGCTTCTTCAGGTCTGTCACTTCAACCAGATCCACTCTCGATGCCCTCACACAGTGATTCACCGATCGCAATACCGACAGAGGATGCCAAGATGTTCGATGCTGCGTCGCTTGAAACACAGCCACCGACGCAACGACAACAACAACAACAACAACAACAACAACAACAACAACAACAACAACAACAACAACAACAACAACAACAACAACAACAACAACAGCTACCATCGTTGGAGTTCAAGGCCGAGGCGATGGAGGTGAGCGCGGAGGAGAGGAAGTCGATCTTGAAATGGACTGGTGAATTCTCCAGTCACTCTTTCTTCTTTCTCTCTTGCAGGATATCGCCTCCCACTCGAACTATGAGAACGAGCACAAATCTGTGAAGCAATTCTCGCCACCATCATCGAGTCAAGGTGGTGGTATCGTTCAATCTATTTCGCAAGCAATCGGAACCTTCTTTGGTTAAATGTTGCCTTCCTCCGTTTTCTGTCCGCCAATGGAACATCTACTGCTGCCTTAACTCTTATTGTCCTTACGATCTCCTTGTTCCGCCTTTTTCGACTCATCACACGGACTCGAACTTACCGTGTAACAAACTTATTGTCCTCCACAAAATCATAAACTGTTATTTCAAGCACAGTCTCGAAAGTGTGATTGTAGATTGAGTGATTGTATGTATGAGTAATTGATAAACAAAACACTCATCCAACATGTACAATAAATAATGTCAATGCGCGCGATATTGACATATCAAACGGCATGTCGAAGAAGAAGCGATCAAATCGCTGGTCTTCTTCTTCTTCCTCTTCCTTTCCTCCTCTCAACAACTCGTACACAACGGGCTATTTCCTCTAATGTCACAGTGTTTTGTTCCCACTCGACAACTCACATTCATCGAGCTTGAGAAAGATCTGCAAATATTCTCCTCCACCACAATATCCAGTCCTTCACCTTGTACTGAGAGATGAGAAGTAGTGAATGTATTCGATGTGATTGTGAATGGTGTGATGATTGGAGAGGAAGGATATAGATAGGAGAAAGCTGTGTAAATATTCTTGAAGTGGTTGGATGTAAGAGTAGAATACCCACAGGATTGAGAGATGCCAAAATATTGTGCTTGTGTAATGGATGCAGATGATAACGATTTCGATGATGGTGCTGCTGCATGTCCTTTCGTTGATGGAACAACACTAAACAACGACCCTTCCACCGTCGTCTTCGAATCACAATCATACGGATTCCATCCACCCATCGGTCCAATTGAAATCGCTGTTACTTGTTGAGTATCAATTTGATTCAGAAAAGATTCACTGATCTCAAACAGACAATTGTTGATATGAATAGCAGAGTTCATATCTTCTAAGACTACAGCTTGGACGAACTCCGTGAAGTTCACTTGATTGAATGTATACACTAATGTCTTCGGCATAGCTGCTGGTATGACGTAGAGAGATGAGCCGTTTAATGAGGAGGATGTCAGAGTGAAGTTCAGTAAGTCTGAAGAAACGATGATGCTGTATTGATTGGATTGTGAGGAGCGTGCTACATCAAGGTTGGTGATATGTAAGTCTGTTAATGTGACAGTATCCGTGGGTGACATGGCGGAGAGAAATTGAGAGATGTGACCGGTGGTGACTGAAGTGAAGGTGACGGAAGTGGAGGAACCCATGAAGAGGATCATTTCTGAGAAAGAAAGGAGAAGGATGGGGATGGTGAGTATCAACACCGCTGCATGCATCTATCATCTTTGCTTGCTTGCTCTCATCAACTAACCATCCACATTCACATTCCCGTTATTCTCATACACGACATTCTCAACAACGACATCTTCCACTTCTTGCCATACAAGAAGAGATTGTGATCCTGTTGATTGTGGTGATATCGCAACAGTAAGATTTGAGAGTATTATATCATATGTATACTGTGACCACGGTTGTTCTCCTCCTGAAACACCCGCAGTTTGTGCTGATATCAACGGATGATAATTCGTCCAGATAATTTGAGTTGATTCAGGAGAGGATCCACTGATGAGATAGGTTAGTGTGGAGGTGGATGTGATGTTGGAGGTGAGTGTGATGTAGCCGAACTCGGATGGTGAGCCATTTAGTACAAATGAACCTCGAGGAAAAAAGAGCTGCCCACTCGTACCGGTGAGAATTAATGCGGCAGTAGCCTCTTCAACTGCGAGTGTGTTATCAGTTGTTCCGTCACCGATTGCACCATATTGTGTGACATCGAAGAGTGGGAGGGTGGATGAGATGGATGAAGTAGAGGATGAAGATGCAGGTTGTTCAACGGACATTCTCGAAGAAGGTTGTTGTTGGTTGGAAGATGCAGTTCCAGATCCAGATGCTGCTGCTGCTGCTGCGGATATGATGACGGATGGTAGTACCATCACCATCAGTAGTAGTGTCAGTGCATTCATCATCTTGAGTGTTGTCAAGTAAGTGGAGATGATGTGTGAATCAAACGGGTGCAAAAGCGCAAATGGAAATGTTGCTGCGCACTGTCGCACATGGCCGTCGTCACTTTCGGCACTTGGCAACAGGCATTCACCCTTCATTTCCAAGGTCAGAGGGTAGAGTGTACGCTGTAGCGAGGAGAGGCAAGTGGATGATGGAAAGCGTCGAGGTGGATGAGTCTAGCCGACGAGAGCCGCAGTGATTTGCTTGTTCACCATTCCTTCTTCCTCCAACAGCACAGCTCATCACACCATGCAGAATCATCACGAATACGGTACAATTGCCGCACCAGCTCACCTGGTAGGTGCGCAACAACAGCAAGATCAACCACTCCTCGCTGGTTCATCAAAGAGAGGTAACACGACCCGTAATCTAATCATTGCTGTTGCGGTATTCTTACTCCTCGCTGGTGTCGTACTTGGTGTCGTGTTCGCACTTCGTCATAAGAGCAAAAATGATGACAACAACAACACACCAACACGACCGCCACATAGTGCAACTTACAATGTGTTTGACTTCGGTGCACTCGGCGATGGTGTCCATGATGATACTGCCGCAGTAATTGCAGCCACAGCAGCGATGCAAACATCAAACGTGTCAGCTCTTCAACTGTACTTCCCTTCTGGCTTCACTTACTTGCTTAACTCCTCCGCACCAGAAGGTTACATCAACATCTTCTCAACCGGTCCAAGTAACACCACGACTGCCAGATCGTATCAAATTGGGAGTGATTCTGTTGATAAAACTGCAACGATCGTATGGAACCCTGAAATTGGTTCATTATTCAACTTCTCGAACACAACTTCAGCAGAACAACCATCGGCACGCGTACAGTTCCTCATTGTCCAGGTTGTGAAATCGATGGCTTCCACAAAGAAGAAGACCACTGATGCTGATTCTTATTCTCCACTCGCCTCGATCTCACAACAATTCGATCTCCTCTTCATTCAATGCACTTTCAATGGCATCCCATATACCAGCGATGATCTCACACTCTTCTCCATCACACACGCTTCGTCACTCCGACTCTCGTATTCACAGATCAATAACTTTGCTCGTGTAGTGTCAGCAAGTAATATGACTGTCTCGTCTCGAGGAATGAATGTAACTCTCCTTCTAGGGCAAAATGTTATCACGAGTGTCAGAGAGGTAGCACGAATTGAGACACGCAATGCGACAGAACAATTGAAATCTGATTATTCACCGCCATCCACACATTTCCGTATCTCAGAAAGTAATTGTACAGAATGTGATACAGTCGTACATGCATCTGGAGAAGGTGAAGTGCAGGTAATTATTGATGATTGCAACTTTGTTGGCAGCAACATTTCATCATCCACTTTCACCAACGATGATGAAACGAGGTTTCAAATTGATCTCGATTCTACACTCGCACCGACCTCATCTCTCACCGTCGTCAACAGTCTCTTCTCCGATCATACCAGCACATCTTCAACCGGATTCGTCAATCATGAATCAGGCATGCTCACTGTCACAAGTACAGTATTCATTGGAGGAAGGATTGCGATTCAATCTCTGAACGCAACAGGTGCACCACTCGTTCCTACGCCAACACGTCAGATCAGCATCCAATCATCAAATTTCACATCACAATCATCGCATTCGATCATTGGTTCTTCCATCGCTCAGAATATTGCTGTGACATTCAATGGTTGTACTGGAAAGAATGCAACAATGTTGTTGGATTGTCATAATATGGCAGGATGTTTTAGTTTTGGAAACTCTCAAGGATGTGGTGTAAATGATACGAAATCTGCATAGTTGATGATGAGGGATCTATGAACCAGTGGAAGAAGTGGTTGCGCATTATTCACACAAGATGTCTCGGTGTATCATGGGATACCGAAAAGCTCCAGGTTGTCAAGGAAATGTGTGCTTGCTTTTGACAATTTAGCATACACAAGAGTACTCATGTTCTTTGATTCTCGTTTTTCAAGTCGATGCAGCGTTTCTTCGCAAAATTTCCGTGAAACATGTTTCTCTGCGAAGGGTGCTGATGCTGATGCTGATGCTGATACATGTGTTATGCAGAATAAGATACAAGAGGAATGTACAGCGTCTGCACGTTACCAGCGATCCTTCTGCATTTGCCTCAATGTCTGCTGGATATCCAGCATCTCCATCCACTGGAGTTGATTCGCGGTGAGAAAGACGACACAAGGAAGAATACGAGCAATGAAAGGAATGCAGCATTCCTGCTATCTCTTGCGCTGGCGATGCACGATGGAATGCACTTACATGGAACTGAATACATCACTGTGTGATCGAACAGACTCAGGAGTATACAATCACATCCAAATACGAGACATTTTGAAACTATTCACGAATATTGCTACGCAATCGCAGAGAATGCCTTTATTTGAGGCATCCGTCCGCTAAGGGATATGTCTCACATTGTGGTGTCACCCATACCATTGTACTCTGAAACACCCGCAGTTTGTGCTGATATCAACGGATGATAATTCGTCCAGATAATTTGAGTTGATTCAGGAGAGGATCCACTGATGAGATAGGTTAGTGTGGAGGTGGATGTGATGTTGGAGGTGAGTGTGATGTAGCCGAACTCGGATGGTGAGCCATTTAGTACAAATGAACCTCGAGGAAAAAAGAGCTGCCCACTCGTACCGGTGAGAATTAATGCGGCAGTAGCCTCTTCAACTGCGAGTGTGTTATCAGTTGTTCCGTCACCGATTGCACCATATTGTGTGACATCGAAGAGTGGGAGGGTGGATGAGATGGATGAAGTAGAGGATGAAGATGCAGGTTGTTCAACGGACATTCTCGAAGAAGGTTGTTGTTGGTTGGAAGATGCAGTTCCAGATCCAGATGCTGCTGCTGCTGCTGCGGATATGATGACGGATGGTAGTACCATCACCATCAGTAGTAGTGTCAGTGCACCTGTTGCGTTCAGAGTTTGAATCGCAATCCTTCCTCCAATGAATACTGTACTTGTGACAGTGAGCATACCTGATTCATGTTTAATAGAGACTGAAGGAGTGTTGGGAGGTACTGAGAACGTGCTGTCTTGTACAGTGAGTTGACGTTGGGATAAATCTGGATCATCTCATGGAATTGTGAGGAGTAACTGTCGCTGCGTTGGAAGTTGGATGATCTAACAGTACTATTCTCTCAATATCTGTACAGTTGACATTCATCATCTGCAGAATAGTGGATGAAACTGGGGTCGATAAGTAAGTTGCATTCTGTTGAGTCTCAATGAATGCAACCTCCTTCACATTTCCGATTGTGACAGTCAGAGCCATTGTAGCTGCCTGAGCTTGTAATCCAATAAATAATCCTGTTGTTTTCCTCGCTCGCAAGATACGATCGAAATTGTTGATCTGTGATAAAGACACACTCAACTCTTGCATGCGTGTGACATCGAATAATGTGACAGCATTAGTACCAACATTAGCAAGAGTAGCAGGAGCAGTAGTCTCGGGTCGTCCATTCAATGTACAATATTGGAACATGATCCGTCCCATCTGTGTGAATGACGCGAGTGGATAGGATCGACTGTTGAGGAGTTACTCGTATTTTTCGTTGCTGTCTCAATTATTCCAACTTTCATGTTTATGTATTGAATGATGGTTAGCGGTACACCAATCCTATCGTTCACCGTTTGCGGCGTAACATTGAATAATGCATCGAGAGTGAAGGATTCCAAAGTATCGTTGCAGGCGCATTTGATGAATCACTTCGAATTGTGTCTGATGAGGTTGAACTTGGTGGTTGAATATTAATAAAGGTATGTACAGGGAAGTATAATGATGTACCAGATGTTGAATTTAATAGTGCTGCAGTAGCGGCAATTACCGCAGCAGTATCGTCATGCGTACCTCACATTGTGAGTGATTGTTCCCACTTTTATGTCGTAATGGAATAATGTTATTCTTCTTGGTGATCTGACTGCTGCGGCTGCATCAGCATCAGCGTCTGCGATCGGGATGTATTGTTGATCTTGGTGTTGATGCGCTCGGTGTGCGTTCATGTTGTTAGTACTGGATTGTGTTAGATTGTATCTGCTCTGGTTGTGTCATCGGTCGGTGTCTTCCGATCACGCAATTCTCTGCACATCCTCCAATATGAGCGCTCCTTGGCCTGATCCCATAGTTGGTGGTGGCACGAGCATGGCACCTTGTCCAACAGACAACACACGTTTGGATATCGTGAGCCAGGTGATGGCAGCAGCGAAGATGGGTATCCCTCCACCTGCACCTTCGACCAGTCGCGCTGCCGCTCCTGTGCTTCGTGCTGCTGCAGCACTCTATATCAGTGAGAATCAACCTTCACGTGCCAGTGCATGTGAGAGGTACGCTGATCGTTTCGCATCCAATCCTCTCGATCAGGAAACATGGGACGATTTTACAAAGGAGTGCAGCGAGTGGTTGGGACTCACTCAGAAACAATTCTGGGATGTACTGGCACCATATCAGTCCGTTTACTTGTGGGAAGAAGATCAACACCGAAGTGACGACAATCTGCCACCTGAGGACGTCGAGGAGGACGATAGGCATCAAGCACATGAATGAGATCAATGCTCTCAAGTGGTATGATCGTTGATCTTGTGCCAAAAAAACATGGGCTGAGACATCCACGTTTGTCAGCTACTTGTACCTAAAAGTCAACGATTTGGTTCAAAGTCACCACTGAGTGTTGACGTTGTCGCTGTTCATCTCATTGAATTTCACCAGTTCTTCTGCGCAAATAATCTCATTCCGTCAAACCATATTTTTCTCGTTCGTTGCATTAATTCAAGGATCAACTTAAATATTCTAACAATAAAGTGTGAGAGTGAAGGGACATGAAGCGACAAGTGTGATGCCGCGAGACAATGGTGAGATCCACGTTAATCCGATTGTCCACCTGTACACACGAGCGAAATAACACCTCACGTGGTTTGAGAAGGGGATATTAGCCTCGTTCCCGACTTCTTCTACTGTTTCCTCTTCTTCCTACTCTGTTTCCCAATTCTCCCTTCTCTACGCAGCCCGAACTCGACACTGAGCAAAGGCTGTCGCCTCTGTGCATCGTATTGGATGACAGTGATTCTGCTGCCAGTGATGAAAGTCGTAATCCAAACATATAAATCATGAGATGTATACGGATCTAATGAGGAGTAGAGTTTAGAGCAAAATGTCCATCACTAGTACTATCCGTCTGTCTTGATCTCTGTTGTTGCTGATGCTGATGCTGATGCAAGTTGGTTTGATTGTGATGAGTCAGACTGTGTTCGCTCTTCGACGAGTCGCTTCAGCATGTCGATCATGTTCTGCGATCGTTGAAGAAGTAGATCGACATGAACCTGCCATCCTTCATATACCTCGATCTTTTCATATCCTTGTGATTTCATCCTCTGCAACTCAGCGAGCTTACCCATCGCATCATCCAATGCACGTTCTAATCCACTCACCGGCAGTTGTACGTGTCGAAGAAGAACTTCCATACATCGATACAGACGCAATTCATAGATGAGATTGTATAATGTACCATGACCGACTTCAGGATCGTATCCGTACACATCGAGACATGCTGAGAGTGAGGCTGCTTGTGACTCCTCATCTGACTGTTCGACAATGTTGGAGTAGCCCATCTCATCACGAAGATAAACAAAAGAGGAAGGAGGTGAGGAAGCAACTCGTCGAGACATAATCTCTCTCTACACACACACACACACACACACAGATATCCAGATATCTCATCGCTCTAGACTACCGACCTCTTCCAATCCCGCAGCTTTGAATAGTCGATATAATCGATCGGCCTCACCGCCGATCCCCATGCATGATATGGATGCTGTTCGTAGACAGTCGAGTTGATGTTCCTCGTTTGATACATATGATTGCACCTTACATGAGTTGTAGATATCACGGTGCTGTATGTAATCATTGAAAATGATTTCTGCGAGTGTGATTCGATTGTGTAGTATCGATTCATCGAGAGGTTGATCGAGCATCGAACTCGGTAACTTCTTTGATCGCGCTAATTCGAGTGTCCGTGCAAGTATCGATCGCATCTCGTCGTCGGTCATCTGGTTGTTCCTAATGCGATCGACTGTTCGCTGGACGATATTTTTATCGTCGTCGTCTGCTGATGCTGATGCTGATGAGCCTGCTGATGATAGTGGAGGAGTTGCGGAGCTCATCGTTGATTGCGGTGGTGCCGGGATCCATTGCTCTGCGTGCGAACAAATTTTCATTATAATAATGAGAATTTGAGACTCAAAGTTTGATCACTCAAGCCGCGGTCTGCAACGATGCAAACTTCCCCGTGCGGTGCTCTATTCAACGATGGTGTCACGTCGATTCTCCGATTCTGCTCTGTGCGCGACTTCGTCATGTCTGTATCGACATGTCGACATTGGTTTGCTGTAGCGTCTGCGATGCCATCGATGCACTTCGCGCTCGAAGGGAAGTCAGATGATATCTTTCGTGATAAGCATTGTCGAAATTCACCGTTCCTCCATCACATCACCATCCTCGAACCGCGTTCGATCTTGTTACCGTCGGAGCTCGTAGACATAGCGGATTCGTTTACTGATCTCAGCGAGCTGACAATCAGTTTGGCAACACCACCGTCTTGTGTGTACCGATTTCCACCAAGACTACGAACACTTCGCGTAGATCTCGATTGCCCAAGTGCGTCACTCGATGGCGCACAGGCAATGGTGAATGGGATTCACTTCTGCTGCCAGATGCTACAGGATCTTGCGATTCATCATGGTAATCGACTCGAAATCGATCTTACAGTGTTGGGTGGAATGCTTTCGTTGACTTCCCTCCAGCTAGATGGAGTTTCATCGACGTTGAACATCGAGCCATTCCTCAAATGTGTTTCATTGTCATCGCTCACAATCCGGACTACTGATGAAACCACTCCGCCTACGATGTTGCAGCAAATCACGCGTATGCTCGCGCTAAAGTCACTCATACTCAACTCAGTGATTCCGAAGGCTGAACTTCAGTATCTACATTCACCTGCATTACAAACACTTGAAATACCACATCAAACGGAAGGATTGGCCAATTTGGCGTCGTTGTATTGGGCGACCCTCGCTTTGTCCCTTCCAGGGTTGACTACGCTCGAGTGCCGCATCTCGGCGTTTGATGTGCACTCGCTCGTCCACTTCACCAAGTTGCGGTCACTCATAATCGGTGTTAATACTTGTGACATCTCACTGACTCATTCGGAGGAGCTCGATTGCGCCTGCACACTGAGCAAAATTTCGACATTGACTTATCTCAGATTCGAATGGTGGACGTTCACACTCATCGAGAGCTGGAATATCATTATACACCCGCACACATTACTCACACACGTAGAGTTGTGCTATGCGCCTTCGAACTCGACGCACGGTCTGGATCCAATACAAACTCTCATACTCTCGACTGCCGCTCAACATCTAGTGCGACTCGATGTGTGCGACACCGTCATCCACAAAAACTTGTCCACAGTTACCAAATACTTTCGACAGATGACAGGATTGCGCGATGTGCGCTTGACACGGGCATTTCCGCACACCATAACGATACATCAAATCAAAGATGCATTC
The DNA here is from genome assembly GCA_036924285.1 of Asterella californica. Classification (NCBI taxonomy): domain Eukaryota; kingdom Viridiplantae; phylum Streptophyta; class Marchantiopsida; order Marchantiales; family Aytoniaceae; genus Asterella; species Asterella californica. The sequence continues at coordinate 2,527 of JAYKYS010000026.1, read as the reverse complement.
AATGATGCATCGATCATGCCGCACCTCGAACACCTCTATATCTCACCCGTGCAAATGGGGGACGTCCCTTTCGAGTGGAAGCGAAGCGTTGCAACATTCGCGGGGTATCGCCTCAAGTGATTGAGGGAAGTAACAGCGAACATCGAGACGACTGCGATGCAAATTGGATTCTGTTTCCACAATTTCAAGCAGCAACCTCTTTTCATGACCAGGGACAAGGGTTATTAGGGCGGCCGCTGCGCGGCCGGCGTCGTCAATAAATATTGAATTCATTCTTCAAATCAGGGCACAGCCCAGTCTGCTGCGCCTCCAATATCCCTTAGACGCAAATTCGGGTTTATTAGGGTGTATTTGTCTGATTGCGGGCGGAGCCTTGTCGCGTCAGCGGCATTAACGGTTATTAGAGCAGTCGATGTGAATGTTGTAGGGTTATTAGGGTTATTAGGGTTATTAGGGTTATTAGGGTTATTAGGGTTATTAGGGTTATTAGGGTTATTAGGGTTATTAGGGTTATTAGGGTTATTAGGGTTATTAGGGTTATTAGGGTTATTAGGGTTATTAGGGTTATTAGGGTTATTAGGGTTATTAGGGTTATTAGGGTTATTAGGGTTATTAGGGTTATTAGGGTTATTAGGGTTATTAGGGTTATTAGGGTTATTAGGGTTATTAGGGTTATTAGGGTTATTAGGGTTATTAGGGTTATTAGGGTTATTAGGGTTATTAGGGTTATTAGGGTTATTAGGGTTATTAGGGTTATTAGGGTTATTAGGGTTATTAGGGTTATTAGGGTTATTAGGGTTATTAGGGTTATTAGGGTTATTAGGGTTATTAGGGTTATTAGGGTTATTAGGGTTATTAGGGTTATTAGGGTTATTAGGGTTATTAGGGTTATTAGGGTTATTAGGGTTATTAGGGTTATTAGGGTTATTAGGGTTATTAGGGTTATTAGGGTTATTAGGGTTATTAGGGTTATTAGGGTTATTAGGGTTATTAGGGTTATTAGGGTTATTAGGGTTATTAGGGTTATTAGGGTTATTAGGGTTATTAGGGTTATTAGGGTTATTAGGGTTATTAGGGTTATTAGGGTTATTAGGGTTATTAGGGTTATTAGGGTTATTAGGGTTATTAGGGTTATTAGGGTTATTAGGGTTATTAGGGTTATTAGGGTTATTAGGGTTATTAGGGTTATTAGGGTTATTAGGGTTATTAGGGTTATTAGGGTTATTAGGGTTATTAGGGTTATTAGGGTTATTAGGGTTATTAGGGTTATTAGGGTTATTAGGGTTATTAGGGTTATTAGGGTTATTAGGGTTATTAGGGTTATTAGGGTTATTAGGGTTATTAGGGTTATTAGGGTTATTAGGGTTATTAGGGTTATTAGGGTTATTAGGGTTATTAGGGTTATTAGGGTTATTAGGGTTATTAGGGTTATTAGGGTTATTAGGGTTATTAGGGTTATTAGGGTTATTAGGGTTATTAGGGTTATTAGGGTTATTAGGGTTATTAGGGTTATTAGGGTTATTAGGGTTATTAGGGTTATTAGGGTTATTAGGGTTATTAGGGTTATTAGGGTTATTAGGGTTATTAGGGTTATTAGGGTTATTAGGGTTATTAGGGTTATTAGGGTTATTAGGGTTATTAGGGTTATTAGGGTTATTAGGGTTATTAGGGTTATTAGGGTTATTAGGGTTATTAGGGTTATTAGGGTTATTAGGGTTATTAGGGTTATTAGGGTTATTAGGGTTATTAGGGTTATTAGGGTTATTAGGGTTATTAGGGTTATTAGGGTTATTAGGGTTATTAGGGTTATTAGGGTTATTAGGGTTATTAGGGTTATTAGGGTTATTAGGGTTATTAGGGTTATTAGGGTTATTAGGGTTATTAGGGTTATTAGGGTTATTAGGGTTATTAGGGTTATTAGGGTTATTAGGGTTATTAGGGTTATTAGGGTTATTAGGGTTATTAGGGTTATTAGGGTTATTAGGGTTATTAGGGTTATTAGGGTTATTAGGGTTATTAGGGTTATTAGGGTTATTAGGGTTATTAGGGTTATTAGGGTTATTAGGGTTATTAGGGTTATTAGGGTTATTAGGGTTATTAGGGTTATTAGGGTTATTAGGGTTATTAGGGTTATTAGGGTTATTAGGGTTATTAGGGTTATTAGGGTTATTAGGGTTATTAGGGTTATTAGGGTTATTAGGGTTATTAGGGTTATTAGGGTTATTAGGGTTATTAGGGTTATTAGGGTTATTAGGGTTATTAGGGTTATTAGGGTTATTAGGGTTATTAGGGTTATTAGGGTTATTAGGGTTATTAGGGTTATTAGGGTTATTAGGGTTATTAGGGTTATTAGGGTTATTAGGGTTATTAGGGTTATTAGGGTTATTAGGGTTATTAGGGTTATTAGGGTTATTAGGGTTATTAGGGTTATTAGGGTTATTAGGGTTATTAGGGTTATTAGGGTTATTAGGGTTATTAGGGTTATTAGGGTTATTAGGGGGGGTTATAGGGTTATAGGGTTAGTAGT